>CM057453.1:1547752500-1548952500 GCA_016271365.2 Neoceratodus forsteri
GTAGCATTTGGTTCTCTTCAACAATCAGCCAAAAGAGGAGGGGTGGAGGGAGAAAAAAAAGAACAGACCTTCCCTTCTAATTCAAAAATCCATAATGCCACTGCCCTTGCAAACTGCTAAACAAGCAGTATTGGCAATTCACTTGTGCTCTGTAATATATTTACTACAAATCCCCCATGGCATGCCTCCTAATGCAATTTTCTATTGTGTCTGCTCTTGTCAATACACTGACTGGTCACCTTCCGAATAAGCAGCACAGACTTACTGTTTACCTAGGACACCAACAGGGCACACAAACAGCTTCTGCTTTGACTGTTCAGAATTCCTGATTCCTGTCAATGGTCTTTAATGAACAGCTTGCTTTGGAAACTTTATGGTTTACCTGGAGACTTATGTTTTGTTAATATGTGCACTGGAAAGGGAGGTAACTGTCTCACACTCCAGGGCTATTTGTCACTGTCTAAGATCTTAAAAAATCACACAGTTCCTCATCTGTGATTTCCATGTATGTGTTGCAAATGCTGGAAGCTGTTCTGTCAGGATAGTTAGTGCACATCATTAAATGTGTTTCTTTTATGAAGATTCTATCAGATATGGCTTGCTGTCAGCTTGTCAGTGGGAACATATTACTGTACATGGTATTCAGTCTTAATACACACTGCTGTATACTTTTTGAGGGTGTTATGTGGAGTTTTAAGGATCTCCTGCTTCCTACATAATCCAGTGGTAAAAATAATCTGCTCAATAATCCAGTTTACCAGCAATAGGCTCACTACAAGACACTGTTTAATGGCACCATACAGTTTATATACCACTACTGAAAAGGTTAAACTCACTTTAGCCACATGCCATGAAAATATTGTTCATGCCATTAAAATAGCCGGGTTGGTAACACCAGTATGAAAGTCCATTTGTTAAGCCGATTGGTAAGAAATTACCAGCTGGTCAGAGAAGATCAGACTAGCCTCTGTATCAATAAAAACACAAAAACCGAAAAAAGCGTTTGCTGAAACAGAGACAAAAAAATCCAGTGTGCACCTTACCTTGTCCCTGTGCCCATTCTTAAAATAAAAGCATCCCTTGTAATTCAACAGCTTTACTTTAGCCCAATTCCAGTACCCGTTTCTGAAAAACACATGCATCCCTGGTAGTCCAGTGGTGTCACCCATGCTCACCCAGTCCTCACTGGCATGCTTAGCCTATTCCCTGGTGTCCAGTGATCCCTGCCCCCTCCCAGTAGCCACCTGCCCTCCTGCTCCAATGCCAAATAACCCCTTCCCTTCAAAAGATGGTGGCCAGCACTTACCCTCCAATCATCTCCCTTGCAGGCCATAATCTACCGCACACAAGACCTGTATCTATATACAAAGCATCTGAAAATAAGTCCCTAGAAAGCAACTGAGACCCCACGAGGTCTTGCTGTTTGGGGGTAAGGATTTTATATCAAATTTTTGGTATCACAATATTTGTGTAAAAAGTTATGATATATTGATTATCACAATAATCAGCAACATTTTAATTTTGTTTTTCAGTACAGCTGTTTGAACCGGGTCGCCACCAGCTCCAGCCTTCAGGCATCATGGTGACCCCAACCGCCACTCCCCCTGCTGTCTCACCAGTGGGGATCCACATGGTGAAGAGGTCAGAGGGCTGCAGTTCGCCATTATGTAAGGTGACTGGCACATACCTCCTCCCTACCCCCAAATCCCGTTCTTTCCCCTTCCTCAGGCTGGCAATGTGTGATGGTGCGGGTGTGTGACAAAGATGTCCTGTGTACTGGCCCATGTGCCTGGACAGTTAAGGCTTGTTACTGCACCACCCAGTCTCTACTAGGTGGAGACCATGCAGTGGCTTCAGCCAAGGATTTTCCATTTTAAAATGGCCAGTTCCATGTGGCAAAATGTTTTTTCCCCCAAACCTGAGGGAAAAATCAGCATGTTATGTACAAAAAAATTGTTTCAGGATGAAGAGGTTTGTCCACAAGGCTGGCATGAAATGGCATTTTTTTCATGAAAAATTAGTGCCCAACTGCTGGTGTTTTAACCGGTGTTGGGCTGTCCACCCTCCGTGAAGGAGGAAAGCTGTCAGTGGGTGCTCAATCTTCCTTCATGCAGCCAGCCTTCCAGCAACCCAGGTCTGTTCCCGACCCCAGGTCACTGGAGTGCAAACAGCTGAGGTGCCCAGGCCCTCCACGCCACTGGGCTGGCACTGCAGTTCTAATTTTAAGGAAAAACAGTAAAGATCTGATAGGAAGATTGTGAAAAATCAGGAATCATGGTTGCACCTGGAAAAGGGACAAGCTGCCAGTAAAGCAAGGCACGACACTATCACTATATATTGCAGTATAGCTTGTTTCACAATAATCACGATGTTGTTTTCACGATAAGTTGTCAGTGATAATTATCATGACGCATCGTCATGTCATGACATCCCCATTTGAGGGTACTCTGTACTCTCCATGGCTATTTTTGGAGGGTACAGTTTGCAACTGTGACAGTCTCTGCTGTGTGAAGTGTGGTGAGCCAATGCTTCCCTTGCCTACATGAACCCCAAGAGGCTTAGTGATGTACTTGCACTTCTAATTCCTTGCGTGTTTCACGTACATCTCTACATGAAAGGGAACACTGTAAAGCAGTACTGCACTTATGCGCAGTGTTTGTTTTCAACACAATATTTCATTACTCATAAGTTGGGCAATTCCAAGCTTTATCCATTAAACTTGGGAGAAAGTTATTGGACCATCCCCACCCACCCAGACACATTAGCTGTGACATATAACCGCCACTGAAAATGGGTGTTTGGTGGGCAAGTGCCAAACAGCTATTTTGAATGGGAGTATGTGTCATCCCTTATGTGATCGTGGAAGGGTTCGTGATGAAAGTTTTAACCCATGTCTGATGAATAAAGCCTAAAATTTGTTTTTGATACCAGGTAAAGATACACTGGCCTACTTTCAGGCACGACCTGGAAGAATTACAGACTTGCATTAACAGTGGCCATCCCAAGTTACAATTAAATACGGTGTTCAAAACAAAGTCTGCGCATGTGTGAGGTACTGCTTTATGTGGACCTAGTTTATTTTAATTCCAAGTCCTGTATAGATATCCAGCTTTGTATACATGGATACAGGACTTGTGTGTGTCAACTGACCACAGAGGTGAGCAAAGGGTTAATGCAGACGGCCATCTCCGGGGGATGCAGGGGCAGCATACTACCTTGAGGAAGAGGACGGACCACTGGGCAATAGGGAATTGATCTGCTAATGGGGAAGTCAAGTGAGGGCAACACTTTACTATCAGGAATGACAGTAGTTTACAAACATACACTAGGATTGGGCTAGGAGTGCCACTAAAATGCTGGTAAAGTAAGGAGTTCTTATGATAAGTTATAAAAGAAACAACAACAACGTTGAATTGCACAAATAAAGAACTCTAGTGTATGCGGCTTCTAAGGTCAGCCTGCTAGGCGAAAACTAAAATGTTTTCGCATGCAAATGGACTTGAATGTGGGCTAGAACCTTTTATTTACTTTCCCCCATCAAAAACACTGCAACAGTGTTGCCGGGGCTGTCTGCACCACTAAGAGAACCGCTTGAAGCAGGGTTTTGGAAGTGCTGAACGGCACTGCAACGGCAACTTTTTAATGCTCCCCAAATCCTTTCAAAATTGCACTGCACCAGGTATTCAAGAACTACACTCACTTGCATGGGTGGAATTAATGAAAAAATTACTCACCTTAGTAATTGTGTTTCTTCTAATGGAGTCTTGCTGTATTTTGACAATCTGCAGTTATCTTCAGCCTTTAAACTGCCCCGGAGAACATAAGGTTAAATTTCTATGCAGAGCATAGAACGTTGAGCTTGAGCTCGGTTGAGATCTCTGTCTGCAGCCCAAAGGAAGACTCAAGTCAGGAAACCAAAAACCAATCCAATAAGTGTAACAATACAAAAAACACCCAAAATAAAAAGGAGCGTGTGCAAGAAGCGCCCCTGGGGTGCAGTACTGCACCTGCCCACCCACTTCCCAAAAACCCAGGTTCTGAGAGGGGAGGCAGGGAGGGAGGTCAGAATACAGCAAGACTCCATTAGAAGAAACACAATTACTAAGGAGAGTAATTTTTTCTTCAAACAACATGAAGTCTTGCTGTATTCTGACAATCTACAGACTACCAAGCAGTACCTCCATGGAGGAGGAGAGAACCTACTTTGGGAATAGGCTCCAAATACTGCTGTGCCAAACCGAGCATCGCTCATAGCCTGGATATCAGAGAGTAATGCTTGGTAAAGGTATGGACTGCTTCCAGGTGGCTGCTTGACAAATTTCTAACAGAGGGATATCCCTGCAGTAGCCAGGAAGCAGCTACCTCTTGTAGAGTGAGCCCTTAGGCCTGAGGGTGGAATCTTTCCCAGTTTCTCAGTAGCAAAAATTGTACACAAGACACAATTCACCTGGCAATATTCTCTTGGTGGCAGGTTTGCCCTTTCCCACTTCCCCATAAGAGAGCAACAACTGGAGGGATTCAAACCTGTGACACTTGGTACGCTCTATGTAGTAGCTAAGGGCTCTTAACATCTAAACTCTGTAGCCTCCTCTCTCCTGAGGAAGAATGATCAGTGAAGAAGACAGGAAGAGACAGACTGATTCAAGTGGAAGTCTGAAACCACTTTGGGCAAGAACCTTCTATTGGTTCTAAGGACCACTTTCTCTCTATGAAAGGAGATAAAATCAGCTTCCCGACAGGACTTGCAGTTCACCGATACATCTGGCAGAGGTAATGGCTACCAAACACACAGTTTTCCAAGTCAAGTACTTAAGCTCTGCTGAGGACATAGGCTCAAAAGGGGGTTGCATAAGTTGAGCAATGCAAACATTTAAGTCCCAGGCAGGGGCAGGATCCCTAAAGGGAAGATTGGTATGAGGCAATCCCTTGAAAAATGTACAGAACACAGGATGAGATGATAGCGAGCCCCACTGACAGAAAAACAGAAACAGCTGACAAGTGTACCTTGAGAGTAGCTGGTCTGAGGCCTAGGCCATTAAGATGGGCCATATAATCCAGAACTGTAGGCAATTCAGCAGTGTCTGGAGAAATATGCTTCTTAGAACACCAAATGCTGTATCTTTTCCAGTTGGAGTTATAAGTCTTTCTGGTGGAGGGCTTTCGAGAAGCTTTGAGAATATCCAGAACCCCCTGAGACAGATGCAAATCTGCATACTCTAACTCTTCAAGAGCCATACCTTGAGATTGAGAGACCGAAGATTGGGGTACCAAATCCTCCCCTGCGAGGAGGTTAACAGGTTGTAATTCCTGAGAAGAAACAGGGGAAGATGGACTGCTAGAGAGAGCAACAAGGGGTACCAAGGCTGTCTGGCCCAATCTGGAGCAATCAGAATCACTTTGCAAGGTTGTGACCTTATCTTGACTAGAACTTTGAACAGTAGGGGAAAAGGAGGGAAGGCATAAAGAAATTTCCCTTCCCAGTTGAAAATCAGAGCATCCAGAGGGACTGAGCCCAGGACTGGGGGTCTGCAACAAAACAGAGGAAGTTGACGATTGTCTGGGGCTGCAAAGAGATCCATCTCTGGAGTGCCCCACCTTGAGAAAATTACTTTCAACACTAGGGGGGTCCAGGGACCATTCGTGATGGCCCTGGGAGATCCTGCTCAGTGCATCTGCTAGCACATTGTCCTTTCCTGGAAGGTGGACTGCCAGAGAGGTCTGTAGGGAATAAGCCAGAGACCACAATTTCATGGCCTCTGTGCACAGGGCCGTAGACAGAGTGCCTCCCTGCTTGTTGATGTACCTCATGGTGGTGGTGTCGTCTGTTCTGACCTGAACTACCTTGTTCTGCACAGACTGAGAGGAAGCTTGCAGGGCCAGAAAAACTTCCCCGAGTTCCAGGAGACTGATATGAAGAAGGGACTCCTGAGGGGACCACAGTCCCTGGGCTGTGAGATCCCCCAGGTGAGCTCCCCACCCCAAAGGGAAGCATCCATGGTAAGGACCACCGAATGAGATTGAGTGACAAATGGGACCCCTTGCCTTAAATTGTCCTGATCCTGCCACCACTGAAGAGCTTGGATCAGTGTCCGAGTCACTGGAATCAGCTTGGTAAGAGGGTCCTTCTTTTGGGACCAAAAGGCCCTTAAGATGGAACTGAATGTCCCTCATATGGAATCTTGCCCCTTGGACCACTGCTGTAGAAGCTGCCATGTGGCCCAAGAGCTGAAGGAAGTGCCTTGCTGGTCAGGACACCTGAAGGTTGAAGGAAGAAGCCAGTTCTGTAAGAACTCTTGCCCTTCCAGGGAAGAAAGGCTCTTGCTTTGACAGTATCTAGCTCTGCCCCATAAAGGTAGAAGCTGTACTGGTTCGAGGACTGACTTGGGAAGGTTGAGAGAAGAAACCACAGGAAGAGAACACTTGCTGGGTCACTTGCTGGTCTGACTTGACTTGGTCTAGAGACTGATCCACTATGAGCCAGTCATCCAGATATGGAAAAATGGAAATCCTCTGCCTTCTTAAAAAGGCCACTACTACTACCAGGCACTTTGTAAAAACACTTGGAGCTGATGTTAGGCCAAAGGGCACTGCTTTGAACTGGTAATGGCCTGAGGGCAACTTGAACCCGAGGTACTTTCTGTGGGAGCACCTGATGGAAATGTGAAAATAGGCATCTTTGAGGTCCAGGAGGCTAGCCAGTCCCTGGCCTTAAAGAGGAGGAATTATTCCAGAGTCACCATCTTGAACCTTGGTTTTAAAAGATGTTTGTTCAGGTATCTTAGATCTAGGATGGGTCACTACTCCCCTGTCTTTTTGGGGGTAAGGAAGTACCTGGAGTACAGACTTTTGCCCCAGTGTAGGCTAAGAACTCTCTATATGGCTCCTAAGGCCAGAAGAGATGAAACATCTGCCTCTAGCGCAAGGGTTTTGGAGAGACTTGCAGGTGGAATAGATCTGGCTCTCATCTTTGGAAATTTTCTGAAGCTGTGAACTAGTCCCTGGCTTACTACTTCCAGGACCCACTTGTCTGAAGTAACAGACACCCAGTCCTGGACGAAGTAAGCCTGCCTGCCCCCTACAGGGATAGAAAAATGAGGGAGTGCCTTAGAAAAGCACTAGCAAACGGGCAAGAATGAGGGGTGGAGGAACAATGGGGAGTAATCAAAACAGCCATCACAGAGACAACAAGCCTTTGTGTAAAGCAAATCAATAAAAACACAACGAAGGAAAAAAAACACTAAGGTTCTCAAAAGAGGTGGCAGGGAAGGTTAAGGAGAAAAGGACAGCATTCAGGAAATAAGGAAATACAGAAGGAGCAGGACAGAGCACTTTATCAGTTAAAGCAGAAAGAGGCTGGGAAGGCAGTCAGAATAGCAATGGCCCAAACCGAGGAAAGGATAGCCAATTCTGTTAAGAAGGGGGATAAGACCTTTTATAGGTACATTAGGGAGCGAAGAAAGACCAAAGAAGGGATACTGAGGCTTAATAAAGGGAAGGGAATGTGGGTAGAGGGGAACAGTGAAAAAGCAGGGATACTGAATGAATATTTCTGCTCAGTATTCACAAAGGAAGAGAAGGGGGAGGTACCTAAACCAAACAAGAGAAACACTCTGAAGACGGGGGTCAATACCAGTCCATTTACAGAAGAAAGGGTTCTGAAAGAACTAATAAAATTGAAGGTGGACAAAGCAATGGGGTCTGATGGGATTCACCCAAGAATTCTAAAAGAACTAAAGGTAGAACTAGTGACACCGCTGACTACTCTCTAACAAATCATGGGAGGATGGGGTGGTACCCGAGGACTGGAGGAGGGCAGACGTGATTCCTCTTCACAAAAGTGGGAGCAGGACAGAGGCAGGAAACTACAGACCAGTTAGTTTGACCTCAGTGGTAGGGGAAAATGATGGAATCACTTCTGAAGGAAAGAACTGTTGAGTACCTAGAGGCCAGTGGGGCACAGGACCCAAGGCGGCATGGATTCACAATGGAAAGGTCATGTCAGACGAATCTAATAGATTTCTTTGACTGGGTGACCAAAGTAGTAGACCAGGGAGGGGCTGTGGACATGGCCTACCTAGATTTTAGCAAGGCATTTGATACAGTCCCACACAAAAGATTAATACACAAGTTAGCCAGCCTTGGAGTGGGCTCCAAAGTGGTAGCCTGGATAAAAAATTGGCTAGACAACAAGATGCAAAGGGTAGTAGTAAATGGAGTACACAGTGAAGAAAGGAGGGTTACTAGTGGGGTACCGCAGGGTTCAGTACTGGGACCGGTCCTTTTTAATGTCTTTATAAGTGACATTGCAGAGGAACTGGAAGGAAAAGTATGTCTCTTGCAGACGACACAAAGATCTGCAACAGGGTTGATACACAAGATGGAGTGGAAAGGATGAGAAGGGACTTGGCAAGGTTGGAGGAATGGTCAAATATATGGCAGCTCAGATTCAATGCAAAGAAGTGCAAGGTAATGCACCTGGGAAACAAAAACCCAGGGGAAGAGTACACAATGGGGGGTGAGATACTGACAACAGTAAAAATGGAAAGGGACCTGGGGGTAATTATATCAGATGACCCAAAGGTGGGCAAGCAATGTGAGACGGCAGTAAGGAAGGCTGGTGGGATACTGGGATGCATAGGAAGAGGCATCAATAGTAGAAAACAGGAAGTTGTTATCCCTCTGTACAGACAGTTGGTGAGACCCCATCTGGAGTACTGTGTGCAGTTCTGGAGACCCTATCTCCGCAAAGACATAGACAGAGTGGAGGCTATCCAGAGGAGGGCAAACAAAATGGTGCAGGGTCTGCACCAGAAGACATACAAAGAAAGACTAAAGGAGCTTAATATGTATACCCTTGAGGAAAGAAGGGACATGATAGAAACTTTCAAGTACCTCAAGGGAATCAACAAAGTCCAAGAGGGTAGCATCTTTCAGAAAAAGAGATGTGCAAGAACAAGGGGGCACAATTTGAAGATAGAGGGGGCAGCTCAGAGGTAATGTGAGGAAGTATTTTTTCATGGAGAGGTTGTGGATGCATGGAACAGCCTCCTGAGGAGGTCGTGGAGTCAAGAACAGTGGGGAATTCAAGAATGCATGGGACAGACATAAGGCAGTCCTAGTGGGGGTAGGAGGAAGTAAGCTGTTGGTTAACTAGGATCTGCAGCTTATCTGTTAGGTAGGAAATGGGCAGACTAGGTGGGCCAAGCGGTCCTTATCTGCCATCAAATTCTGTGTTTCTATGTTTCTAGAGTCGACCCGGGCAGACCCATCAGGATGTCTGCTTGGCAGGGGCCTTCGGCTGACGAGTGGATGCAGCCCTGCTCATCCCCCTTCTGCCTCTCCCTCTGAAGAACCCCCTCTGTGAAATGGGAGAAGAGGCCTGTGCTTGGTAGAAAGGCCTATGAAAAGGCCTGCCCCTGCCTCTAGAATGCTGCCTCTGAGGAGCTGCCTGCCTCTCCTTGGCCTGTGCAGTCCTGTAAGTGGTCCTATATTCTTCCATCATCTTCATGTAATTCTCTGTCTGCTCCCCAAACAGAGAATTACCTTCCACAGGGAAATCCATGGCCTTAGCCTGGGTGTCCTGTGAGAGGCTAGCACATCTGAGCCAAGCCATTCTTCAAAGAGCCACAGATGTAGCCATGACTCTTGACACATCATTGGAGTCCACAGCAGCATGGAACTGTACCTTAGATGCCTCAATCCCATCCACAGCCACCTCCTCCAGCTCCTTGGCCAGCTGGGGGAAGGCCCGTTTAGCCATTGCAGAACAGTGTCCCACTTGGACTTCTGGTACCTGACTGTATAGGCCATATAAATTAGCCTGCCTGAGTCCCAAAGAGGATGCCATGTATTGCTTCTTTGCCAAGGCATCCATCCTCCTGGAGTCTTTATCTGGGGGTGTGAGCCAAGGGACATTAGCCCTGTCACAGGCTGCAGCCTGCACGACCCCAACATGGCTGCATTTCTGGTAGAAAAACTCTGTGACTGAGCCTGATAAAGTGTACTTCTTATCCATTCTTCTATCAATAGGAGGTACAGAATTAGGAGACTTTAAATTTTTTGAGTCTGTTATTCAAAAGATTTGTGCAAGGGAATAGACAACCTCCTGGACTCTGGGATGTCCATCATCTCTACAAAATCAAGCTCCTCTTGATCCTCTGTAGCTTCCTCCATAGGAATCTGAAGAGTTTCAGCCACTTTCCTGTAAAACATAGTGGGGAGGGGACTCAGAGAGCCTAAGAGGTGAAACACCAGAAGGTCTGTCTGGGGAAATGTCCGGTTCGATGGGCACATCCAGACTTTCTGCTCCATCATAGTCATAATCCTGTTCAAAATCCCCCTCCTCTTCAAATTCCGGTTCATAAAAATCTTTAGGGACATATTCCTGAACCAGTGGAACCGACCGAACCGAGCCCTTAACCACCAAAGCCGGATCAGACGGAACCGGCAAAGAGATTCAACAATCCGAATCGCTCGGGCAATCTCATCAGCGGTCGGAACATGAACCTCTGGATCCGAACCGGCTGATTTGTCTTTCCTTTTCCTTTCCTTTTTGTAGGAACCGATCCCTCAGGATCGGCTCTCCTCTTGCCCGAAGTGGTATCGCCCTGGTCAGAGGGCACTCCTTCTGGTTCGGTTGGAACCGAACCAGGCTGGCCATCCAGGTCAGCAGACTTCTTGTCCTCTCCCCACCAACCCAAGTCTACCTAATTCTCTTTCCAGGGTAGACTTGGGAAAATTTCAAATTTGGCAGTCTATCTAGGTGTTCAAACCCCAGACAATAAACACAGGAGGGGGTCGGTCTTTAGCAAAGACCTCCCCCACTCACTGCAGTGTTGAAACCCAGTGGCCCGCTCCCCGGTTTCTCAGACATGGCCAACCTACCCAAACTTACCCTTTTTCCGGCAACCGCCAGGCAAGACTCCCTTATCAGTTCCTAACCGTGTCACGGGTATTGGAAAAAAATGTTTAAAATAAGTTTTTTTTTTTTTTTCCAGAATCGATAAGGACCGGTAACAACACACTAAAGTTAAGTATAAGAAATCAACCTAAGGGATTGGTTTAGACAAACCAATCGAATAAAACTTACAATTTCCACACAATAATCAGAAACAACTATCTAGCACTCACGGTACCGCAGACAGAGCCTGAACCGACGATGCAGAATAAATTTGGTTTAAAACAGACACTTTAACCGGCTGAAGGAGAACTCTCCAGAGCGACTGTTACGTGAGGCGTAGTAAAGAATCTGACGGTTAGATTTCAAAGGGCTGCAGACAGAGACTTCAACTGAGCTCAAGCTCAACGTTCTATGCTCTGCATAGATATTTAAGCATATGTTCTCAGCGGCAGTTTAAAGGCTGGAGCTAACTGCAGATTGTCAGAATACAGCAAGACTTCATGTTCTTTGAATTAGCATGACTGCACTAACCATTCGGTGACATTACACGTCTCTTTGCATACAGCAGTGGCTGCACCATAATCCGCTTAGCATGGCACTACTCCTGTTACTGCTCCACTAAGCATCTGAATATGCTTTAAACGGAGGTTCTTTGTTGTTAATCATCGGAGATTTCAAAAAGCTTAACCACCACTTCACGGTGGCCCCCTTCAGTCAGGTCCTTACACTAGTCCATATTCAGTTTTATGTTTACCTCTCCGACCTCAGACAAGGTCCTGCAGTTTTCAGTCTCCTTTTATTCCAAAAACTCCTTCACAGAAACACAGAGTTTATCAGCAGAAAAGAAACACTTGGCCCACCCAATCTGCCCAGATGTTCCCTGTCTGGTCTATCACCTCAAACCCTATCTGGTCTCTGATGACCATCCCCCCATGCATTCTCCATTACAAAATGGTTAGAGGCTGGCTCCTGACTGACCAAGAGGTACTTTCAGCCAGGCCATTATCTGAAAGTAGCTCAACAAAAATAAATGTAAAAAACATCCGATTTACTAAAAGAACCTATTTCATAATAGCAATAAGGCACTCCATGGTGTGCATTACTATGGGCTAACAGCCTTTCTCAGGTGGTGGAAGCACTCAGCAACATGTCATGCTTCAAGCAACCAAGGTGGGCTGTTATCCAACCATAATGCACCCCATCATGCCTTGCTGCTTAAATATTCCCCCATGTTTATCCCACATATGGTTGAAGCCCCCCCATTGTTTTTCCTTTCACCACTTCTTATGGTAGTCTGTTCCAGGCATCTACCACTCTTTCAGTGAAGTAGCAGTACTTCTTCACATCCTATTACCCCAAAGGTTCACTGCAGGACCTCTGGGCTGGGATGTGGGGTTCAATATTCACAGGCAGGAACCTGGAGCTGCTACAGTATTCAGCTGGTACCTCACCCGATTGGTTAGGGTTCAGCTACAGAATTTAGTCTGCAGCTCCCGGAAGAAGAAGTGTGGTGGAGGTGGGGGAAAGAGAGGGGAGTTGGAACTACTATGTGTGTCATCAAAAATTATTGTATACAATCACAAAACGCTGTCTCCAAAATTTAGGAGGCCACAAAAATCACGGACTGACCCATTACCTGAAATACAAAAAGAGTAGCAGACAGCCAAACAGGTGTTTTAAAAGCTTCAACCCCACCAACTTAAACAGTATACAAAAAGAAAATCTCATCCCTGACACAAACATAGCTGTTGATTTTACAAGTCCCCCCCACCATATGCAATCAACACACACTGTTTAAATCAAAATAATTTTTCAAAATGTTGCCTGCCAGGAGTATCAGAAAAACAAAACAAAACCCAGAAACTAATCACAGTCAAAGAACAAACTTGGCAGAAAGCAAGCAGAACACTAAAATCCGAGGACTGGGAGCTATTTAATAAAGAAATAATTCTAAAACTCAAAATTTTTTTTTTTTTTTGTGTGTGTGTGTGTGTGTTAATGTACAAGGTTAAAATAAATGCCACACTGGATGTCCATCTTGCTGGAATCTAATCAAGAGCCTGGAATGCTCAGGAACCCAGTGGTCAGATGCAAGCGTTGTTGACAGGACTGGAAGAAAAAAAAAATGCACCCAAAAATCGTTGCATATGCTCTAAACAAAACATTTCAGCAAATTGCCAGACATGCGGCTACCAGTCCCTCAGACAAAGAAACAGTGCAACTGAAGATAAAGACACAAACTCACCAACAGTGTTTGTTATGTTACTTTAAAAAAGTAATCAGTTACGAGTTACTCTCAAATAGATATAATTATAGTTATTTATTAAAGGTGTATAAAAAGTAATCAGTAACTGTGACTGTAACACATGTTGCTTTTTCTATTACTTTCTATCACCTCTGATGACTTGGTTCAGGAAGCTTGATGCTCAGTGAATTCATTTTTTCAAAATACAAAAATGTTCTCCCCTTGGCCTACACGTGCTTACTAGTCACTTCTACCACTTAAGCCTCAAGATGTGTCCCATGTAAGCCCCTAACCTCCCACTGCCATGAATGCACAGTCACGTGTGCTGGCAACACCGATACTGATTCAGTAACCACAAACAACCCACCCCACCAGCAACTCATAAAAAGCATGGCACAGTGGTTCTCCTAGTCGGACTACTTAAATTCCTCAAATAGAAAAAAAATGGTACCGAAACAAAGCATTGATGTGCAATACCAAATTTTATTAGCGAGTGTTCTCTCCAACCCCAACCCAGACATACCAGACTCAACATCCCAGCAGCGGCAGACTCTGACTCGAGCACCCCTCCCCAAAACTTGACAAACACATGAGAACTAAAGGTGTAACCACTGGTTCAGGTGAACCAGCTACAATACTACAGTGCAAAGTTTTTGCACAGCAAACTGAGGGTTTTTAACACCAACATTAATAAATTAATGGTCAGAGTTCCAGAGTCAGTAGGCTTAATATACCTGTCCCGAGTGTACTGCAGTGTAGGAAATATAATCAAAAGCCATACAGAAACAAGCCAAGCCTAGACCTCAGTTTTCAAACAGTTAGCAACAGCCCACCCTAGCCTTCTGACTGTGTACATGCCGTTAACATATACTACACCTGCGAAACATGTCCTGGCATGTAGTTTATTTAAATCAATCCAACTAGGTCTACTGCCCAAAAAATGCACCCTGCAAAGCTACCCCCGGAAACCTGTTCCACTTTCACTGAAATAGAGTCCTTCAAATTCTTCTCACCTTATTGAAGACCACTGGTATTACAGATGGGCAAGAAAAGAAAAAACGGACGCGAACACTAGATTGAACATTTCTGGTGTTGTGCTCACTGCTCTCATGCTACCTCAGACTGCTGCTGTTCATTTCGAGCACCCCCCCTCCCCTAAAACCCTTCTGTACCATCCTCCCACACAGCTTCCAAACTGTTGGAGTGTGTGTGTTTGTGTGGCTCCCAGAGCCTCCGGGAATGGGCGCCCAAGGAATAAATTGCGCCTTGCCGGTTGTTGCATCAGGCAAGGACCCTCCTGTAGTGCCATCACCCCGATTACTGCCACAAAACTCCAGAGTAGACTCTCCAGTAGCCTCCGTTCCTTCACCTGAGCTTCTCAGGCATGTTCATGCTTCCGGCCACATGCCTGGATCGGTGTGGGCTGTTTTTCAACTCTCGCTCCACACACACACACACACACACACACACACACACACACACCGATTACATCCCCACCTCTTGCAGTCTCGTCACCTGATCACCCATGGACATGTCTGTCCCGGTGTTCCGGTTCCTCCTGGTGCAGTGTTTTGAAAGCACCGCCATACTATGTACCTGGGCGGGGCTTCCCCTTCTTTCTTCTCCCTCTTGGGCCACCAATGAGATCTCACCCGAAATCTTGCAGGATCTCCAGCAACCATGATACCCTACATACAAGGGAACTACATATCTCGCTGTCTCTCCAGAGATTGAGGCAGCCATTTTACCTGGGTCTACCTCCACAATGCTGCAGACTGCAGGGACTCTGAGCAAACATTTTAGAAACGGAGCACCCCTCCACACACATAGCCACATGATCATCCTACAAAAACTACCAAAAAGTAATACGGTAAACTACATTACAGTAACTGCTTTACTTGAAAGAAAATGCAATCTGCAACATCCCAAAGCTACATTTTCTTTTAAGTAATTCTATTACTGTTACAAGTTACATGACTATGTAATCCGATTACAGTAATGTGTTATTTGTTAACACATTACTACCCAACACTGCTCACTGACAACCCCAAAATTTCCTTTCAGAATTCTCAAAAGCAGACACATTATTACAGAAATTAAATGCAAAAAAAGTCATTTGGGCTGGATCAAACAGGAAAAAAAATTAAAAAAAAAAAAAAAAAGACGCAAGGTATCTCCCTAGTCATAGCAAAACTGTACTGACTGAAACAAGCTTCCCAGACTTTTGGAAGTCTGCCACAATTGTACATATCTTTAGGGAAGGTGAAGTAAACACCCTGACAAACTACCAATGAATACCTCTTCTGGCTATTATTTCAAAATTATTCCAAAGACTGGTGTGCAACAAGCTCTACTTCTTGGAAAAATATTGTCTTCCAACTGCTCAACTGTTGGGGTTCAGGGCAGAAAGGTCCACAGGCACCACAACTCAGTTCGTGGACCTGGCCGCTGGTGGTCTAGACATGAGACTCTATGGATGCAGTGTTAAATCAACCTCTCAAAGGCATATAGCCCACGTAGGGACCTCAGTGAAAGTAGTAAGATGGTTCGACTCATACCTAACTGGAAGATCTCAGCATGTATCCATTCAGGGCATTCCGTCTGAGGTGGACACCCTCCACAGAGGGGTCCCATGAGGATCTATCCCATGCCATATTATAATCACACGTGCCCACACAATGCAAAGCATCATGGGCTGCATATGCAAATCACCACAGAATATTATGCTGGTTCAACTTGCTTACAAGACATAAAACTTTTATGCAGATGATCAGTACTAGTCTGCTGTGAAAAAAAAAAGGAAATGAAATAACTCCAAAATGACTTCAGTTCACTGCAGACAGATTGAACAGTCCAACATGGTGTTCAGCTTAACAAAAAAACTCAGGTGATGCATTTTAGAAGTAAAAGTAATAAAGTTCCAATAGTACTCAGCAGTGCCAAGGGACGGAACAGTAATTTTTATAGTGAAAAGCACAAATACGGTACATGCCACAACAATGCGCATGCAGATGCTGCACATTACAGACTGACAAGTACACACAAACAATCACAGCCCACATAATACACAAACTAAGAACTTTCAACCTGCTCTGTTACAGAACTACGGCATCTGAAGTTGGCACGATCTTCTCTCAATTTTAAGTAATGTGTCCCAGCTGCTTTTAAAGGTCAAAATCTCACCTGGAACTTTGATATCAATAAAACAGAACTTCAGACCTTTCTGAAAGTGTCACAAACATCAGCAACATCTTAATTTCTCTCACACTACAGGAACCGAGAAAGAAAATATCCCACACAGAGGCTCAAACCCAGGCCCCCTACCAAATACTGCTTGATCGTCTGTAGTTTTCCCACTGTACTAAAGCTCACCGACAGGAAATGTACACTATTGCATATGGCAAAGGACATTCAGCACTGGTGCAGACACACCCACACCTGCAGTGGGTTTAAGTAGTGAACCATGATCGAACCCAGGCTTGTGTAGTCTAAAATCATGCCACGACCTAAAAGCCCCACTGACATCAATGACATCATGCAGCCGAATCTCTCACAATGAATATGCCTTTCAACTTGACTAAATGTGCAAAAAAAAAAAAACAAAACCAAAAAAAAAAAAAATTCACATGACCACAGTAAGCTCTTGCAGCTATATTGCTGGTTCCTAAAAAGTTAACAAATTTGCTGGACATTAAACTCATACGGTTCTAAACTGGCAAACATTAAAGAATACAAATACACGGGGCGATGACTGACAACTCTTCAGTTGTTAATATTCAAATACAAAACACAGTTAGAGACACTATCAGCCCTTTACTTGCTGTCCTTGCCAGTATTCATAAATGTGCCTGTACTGCCTGCAGCAGTCTGTCTTGTGCTGCAACAGACGTAGTAGCAATGAATTCCCCGTAAACATACTGACTTATGAATTTTACTGAAAAGCGAGCCCCTTTCAGACCACTCCTGTTCTCTACGCCCGATGCCAAAACGCGGTCACATTTATAAATGGCACTGAAGCACCGGGAGGCTCATTTATGGACCATTTTACCAGAGTTCAGCTAAATATAGTTTATAACAGTAGAGACACAGCTGAACTCTAGAAAGTGTTTTGTTTAAAACAAGTGCACAAACTTGGGTGAATCCATCTGACTGTGCATATGTATATGTATGAATGTAACATTTACATGAACACCCAGTATCAATACCCTAGTCAGAAAATCCCAAAACTGAGCGCTTTCAAAACTGCCATAAACAAGGAACGGTCTGAAAACATGTGACTGCTTGTGAATTGAGACACTGCCATTTTCCCATAAAATTATGGAATCATGTATTCACAAAAAGTGAACAGCCCAATGCATAACCTTAATGTACTGTCGAATCTTGCTTAGAGTTACGTGAAATTCTAACACTGTACCTCTTGTAAGATTCATATAACTTATGCCACTGTAGCAGGGCAATGAGCTTCTAGCCCTACAGTTATATCCTGTACAGGTCTTTACTACTAGATGGAGTAAACACAATATGGATTTAATATTTTATTCAGTATAAAAATACAAAAAGTCAGCAATTTTTAAATTTTGCTAATGATCCGAATCAAGTGCTATGAATTTTCACAACCGATTAGCACTTTCACACATGAAACTGCTAGTCAATTTTCTTGCAAGATTACTCTGATAAATAGCCTTCAGAAATGTAAAACATGTCAACTGCTTCTCATGGTCCCAGCTTTGGATTTGCTGTAATCCCTCTGAACAATAAAAAAAGGGAATGGTCTCACTGCCTTATACTGTTACAAATAACCTGAATAATCAGCATATATACACACACACACAACAGGAGCGGGGGTGACAATGACAAGATAAGAGATCTTAATGACATCAGTAACGACAAGATATCAAAAATATCATTGTTACTGTTGTCATAATGGATATCTTTTAAGTTACTGTCATCACAGTGGAATACTGAACCAATCAGAGAGCAGCTTCTACAGTGCTGATGATATCACATCACAATGCCTAGAATGCCACACTATAGCAAACATAGAAACATAGAATTTGATGTCAGATAAGGACCACTTGGCCCACCCAGTCTGCCCATTTCCCTACCTAATAGATAAGCTGCAAATCCTAGTTAACCAGCAGCCTACTTCTTTCTACCCCAACCCCCTAAAATTGCCTTATGACTGTCCCATGCATGCTTGAATTCAACCACTGTTTTTGACTCCACAACCTCCTCCGAAGGCCGTTCCATGCATCCACAACCCTCTCTGTGAAAAAATACTTCCTTACATTACCTCTGAGTCGCCCCCCTCTATCTTCAAATTGTGCCCCTTGTTCTTGCACACCTCTTTTTTGAAAGATGCTACCCTCTTGGACTTCGTTGATTCCCTTGAGGTACTTGAAAGTTTCTATCATGTCCCCCCTCTCCCTCCTTTCCTCGAGGCTATACATATTAAGCTCCCTTAGTCTCTCTCTCTGTCTCTCTCTCTCTCTCTCTTCATAAGTCTTCCAGTGCAGACCCTGCACCATTTTAGTTGCCCTCCTCTGGGCAGCTTCCATCCTGTCCATGTCCTTGCGGAGACTGGCTCTCCAGAACTGCACACAGTACTCCAGATGGGGTCTCACCAGCTGTCTGTACAGAGAGATAACAACTTCCTGTTTTCTACTGGTGATGCCTCTCCATGCATCCCAGTATCCCCCAGCCCTCCTTACTGCCCGCCACACTGCTTGCCCACCTTTAAGTCATCTGATATGACTACCCCTAGGTCCCTTTACAGTTACAAATCAAAGAAAAGCAGCAACATTTTTAAATTAACTGCAGATTTAAAGCTGTAACTTGTAAACTACTGTTGTAGTTATCAAATATACAATACCTTGACTCAAAATAGGCAATTTATCTCTTCACTTGTGAGTGGGCAGAAATTTTATAAATCACTCGTGGCTCTGCCACTCATAAGTTATGGTCCTGCCACCTCACACTTTAAGATAAATTGCATATTTTGAGTCAGTTCATTGTATATCCCCATTTATACAACAGGGGTGAGCCGATATCTGGTCTGATAAGAACGTGTATTCTCACCACACTTAAATAACTCTGTGATGACATAGGCACAATGATTTATTTGCAATTTATACATACGGTGTGTAACCACCCAGTCCCCTGGGGTTACTAGAATCCTATCAGTATTGGTGCTAGGCAGGTAGCAGGCAGCTGGTAGGGAGCTCATTAGAGGCTTCTTGCATAATGACATCATTGTTTACTCAACTAGCCTGAGAGAAGAGTGATTATGTTATTTAGAACTCTCGCAGCAGCATAACCTTTTCTTGTGTACAGCCGCTCTGGGAGACTTAGAATGTTCGTTAGTTTGCAGTGAGATTCGACTGGTGGGGGGGGGGGGAGAGAGGCAGGAGGTCTGCCAGTGGACTCTGAGTGGAGGGCCCAGAACTTCTCACCCTAGTGTGAAGTACAATTTCCAGCTTCCAGTGAAATGGTGGAGAACTTTCTACAGCAGGTTTTCCTGATTTCTACTCCCAGTGAAGTGGAAGGAACTGCTTTTCTCAGTGGGTCCAAGGGGCAATCCCCTGAAGAGCCTGTGTGTGTTTCAGCTGCCTTTAGAAAAGAACTTTTGAGAGACTGTTCTGACATGCAACCCAAGAAAAGGTGTCTTTTAGTTGCTTCCTGCCCAGTGGAAGGGGTAATTGGTCAGTAAGTACTGTGTTTAGGAGACAAGTTCTCCAGACATTTAGGAGAATTGTTTCTGGGGTGTGTGTGCCCATAGATGAGGCTAGATCATACCTGTCTGCCCCTAGTTCACCCAGGAGAGTGAAGTTCTGTAAAATGTTCACCCATGAGACTGAAGGTGTACTGTGGTCACCCCAGTGAGTGACAGAAATGGAAAATGTGGGACCTCTAGCATTTCAGTGGGGAATGGGGGTTTCAATGGTGTAACCCAGAGGAATGGCAGACACTGTCGGTTGGAGCAAAATGTGGAGGAACGCCATCTGGATGCCTACAAGGCAGGGCTAACTGGTTCGGAAAGGCGCCACTTTTACTTGAGCAAAGGCCAGTGCTGCAGGTTTAGGTGCATGGCTGAGTTTCACTTAATTGCACCCATTTTTGTAGAAGAGTTCTGAGTGTGTAGCTTAGTTTCACATGTGTGCAGTCATGGGAGAAAAATGTTCGGTATGTGGCCAGGTGTCCACTATGTGCACCATCTGGAAATGGGAAGAAGTTTTGTGTGTGTCCTCAAACTGTACTGCATGCAAGGAGAGTTTGTGAAATGTACCCGTCCTGACCAACCCATGTGGATCCACTACCTGCTTTAGTTCACCATCTGTTAAATAAAGCCATACTGCACAATCCCAGTTCCTGTTCTGGAGATTCTTGCTTCTGGTGTTGGAATTATTGGGACTCCCTCAGCAGTTTAGATCTAGCATATGCCTAGCAACCTCCACCCTGGACCTGGGTTGTAATTTTACAAAAGGTTCATGTGTTTTATTCTTGTACTCCCACCCCTCTTCCTCTAGAAAGGAGCCTAGGATACACCCCAATGCCAAGGGTGGTACCAACCTTTTAAGTTTATATTAAAAGTAATGGTATGTCATATGTGGGTACCACTGCCAGATTTAATTGGGGATTGTCCTAACTTCTTATAAGTGGCATGGGGGTTATATGTGCCTACATCATCACGCTATTTCATCCTAGTTACACGCTGGGTGAAAAGACAGCTTGTAAACTGCATTGCTGGCACTACTTTTACAACTGTTTATCCCCAAAGACGAGTAGCCGTAATCCAGTCTGACAGACTCTGAAGACTAAAACTTCACTTTTGCCTGCAACTCCTTGTCAAGCAGTAATCACTGTTCCCTGCATACATACCTGAAATGGAAAAGAATGCCGATGCCCCAAAAACAGAACATTTTTTTTTCCTGCTGTTCCTTTTCTCTTCTAATGTCAGAAAGCAAAGTTGAAAGTGTAACTTGACTGTCTGACGCCAACACTGCGAACCGAACGAAATACATAAAAATGCACAAGCACTGAAATTGCAAATGAAACACAAAGTTCAAAATAAAAAGATGTAATTTCTGCTTCCAAAACCCTAAACACCTCAAAATAAAAGTATTTTCTCAACACGCAAGCTGTCTCGGTGCCCGAGCGAAAAACACAAACACCACTGACCCAATCACAATGCACGACAGTGATGCTCTGCATAACAGCAACAGACAGAAATACCGCTACAAGTACCCATTCACGCAAACCACAAATAAAAAACAAGACATCACCAATTCAGAAACACAGCAAGTCACATTCATTCAAAGAGACCGTAGCACAACCGTAGAAACATACCGGGGCATAAAACACCGCTGTAATGCTCTTAGAATAGCATCACTAACAAAACTAAACACACTATTGTAAAAAATGGGAAGCAGTATAACGCAGTGGTTTAAGGCTCTGAGCTGCAAATCTGGAGACCTGGGTTTGAATCCCACAGCCCCCACCTGCATACTGTGTGACCCTGAGCAAGTCAATTAATTTCCCTGTGCTCCCAGGTTGCACCTGTAAACAAGTTTTCAGCTTAGTGCGTCTTACCTGGTTAAACAATTGGAATATAAATCACACACATCGTGGGCAACTTGTGGAATACGGGCAATATTAGGATGAGTGCAGAGTGACCTCTGATATCACGCGAGGCTACACCACTCATGATATCAAAGGTCACTCTGCACTTGTGCTAACATTTCACGTATTCCACAGTCGCCCATCATGTAGCCCCCAATTATATAGTGCTTTTCATACACACTGTATCCCAAAGCTCTTTACAAGCAACGAAGACTGGTACTGAAGTGACTAAATTCTGTAGTGGCAGCCATTTTGCACTGCACCACACACACACACACACACCCCCTCTGACAACTGCATGAACCGGTTTTAAAGGAAGGGGAATGCTGGCCAGGACAATGGGGAAAATCCCTGCTCTTGTGAAAAGTGCCTTGGGTTCTTTTACCACCACCTGGATACCCACCAGGATAGCACCAGAGATGGGTGGAAGGGACTTAGATTTATCATCTCATCTGAAGGACATCACTAGTTGTGTCTAACATGGCCATTAAAATTTGTACTTTTGAAACCTTATTACTTGAACTGCAGTGAGCAGTCCTTAGCCACCCCTCTCACTCATCCAGAGAAAATGGGACACTAGCTCTGGATCATCAGACGGCAGTACCCGATGGCTCTCCAAGCTTCTCCTCCCATCCCAAATGATTATACTCCCAATTACAGTAATAATTTATTGGTGGAGCTCAATCAATACTGTATTAATACTGCCACTGAGACCACTCTTACAGTTGTAAGAGTGGTCTCACTTACATTCTTAGGTCCCAGCAGCAGTATTAACATACATAAAATATCACAAATGTCTATGAACTGACCTTTTCTGCTAACGTGGTTGTTTTATGCATTGTATACTGGCTTTCTGAATACTAAAAGATTAA
The DNA here is from genome assembly GCA_016271365.2 of Neoceratodus forsteri. NCBI lineage: Eukaryota > Metazoa > Chordata > Ceratodontiformes > Ceratodontidae > Neoceratodus > Neoceratodus forsteri. The sequence continues at coordinate 1,547,775,137 of CM057453.1, forward strand.
CAGGGTGAAGTATATACAGATGTCTGAGCTCATGAGTGCAGACAGAATAAGAAGGCATGTACTCAAACGGGGAGGGAACATAAGGAGCCTTACTTTACATGGCGGGGGTTTAAACATTGTAGAACAGCCTAGCCAGTGAATCTGTGGAGCCATCACTGCTCTGGCTTTCAAAGATCTAAGGAAGGAAAATGGCACAGAGGGCTATACAATCAAGAGCAGAGGCAGCATTCTGGCTGCTATGTTTCAATGTGCACCCAAGCTCAACTTGGTTAGTCACTGCCTTGAAGCAACAGGGGCAGACAAGATGTACCCAGAGTCCCTTCAGTCATCACAATGCTATGGTACAATGCATTTTGAACAGATTTGCAGATGCAAATTTCAGTTCTGCAGCCACTAGTTAACACAGAGGTAGTCACCAAGAAAATTCACTTGCCCCACACACTTTGCCAACTGCACCCTCCTATAATATAAGCCAAATGGGTCAGTGAGAAGAGGTTACTGATTAGATACAAAATCTACCAGCATCAGAAGAACACAGAACTAGTATACAGAGTTGAGCAACAATCTGACTTTAGGTGGCACCACTGCCTGATGCTGCGAAAGGGTAGATCTGGCTCTCACTTGTGCCTCTAACATGAGTACTAGAATCTAGACCCCCCAACTTAACTGCAAACTCACTGATATCCTGCTCAAATTATCTAGAGCCCAGTACACAGTCACAGTCAAGCGTGAGTACGATTTCAGGGCAGAAAGAGGTAGCCTGTTCACCAACCCCAAAACTGCCATACACAAAGACCTGACTATCCCCTGGTGGCTAAGTTGCAATGCAAGCGTAGCTGTCGGATGTTTGTGGTAGAAAACAGCTTTTTCAACACCAAACATGAAAACTGCCACAACCACAGCTGTCTGGGTATGGCACTGTGCTTGTCACTTGGCACAATGCCATGTCCCAAGGCCACGGCATGAGGTGCTACCACTTCAGCCCCCCATACCACGTTATGGTTCATTGCAGGCCCTGACATTTTCTAAGTTTGCTACCATATAGAAGTTCCTACTGTACCAAGCTCCTGAGTTACTAAATATGTCCTCTGAAGTTATTAGTAGCCCACTTTTAAACAATGTGTAATGAAGTGTCTCCAGTGGTTAGGCCACTGCTGTTTTAGGCTGTATACTGCAGAATGTTAAATTATGTTTTGTAATGAACTATGTAGCATCTTGCCTGGTTCTCTCTTGAAAATGAGTTATCGGGACTTTTCACTGAACTAAATCAAAGATTAAGTGATTTAACCCACACATAGGGCAGGACGGGGAGAGAAATCTCTACACAAATATGTAGAGAATATTTTTGAACTCCTGCTTATGCGGGGGGGGGGGCTGGTAGACTGGCAGGGTCCTCCTTTTCTACTGTTAGTTCCTATGCTACAGGGTTGGTAGCTGCAAAATACACTTAAGAATATGTTTATTCCATTACACACCTGAAGTTACTGTGGGGTTTTCACTTAATTGTCTCATAATTGGCTGGACCCATGTGAATACCAAACGGTATCCAGACAGGTCACCCTGCTATTGGCTGGTACCCACAGGAGCAAAAATTCGGTTTTGGTGTTTTTTTTTGTTTTGTTTTTTTTAAATACAAGATAAATAAATGAATAGATGCATAGATAAATGCAGAAATGCAGATCTGCCAAATCACAAGGTGGTGGTGGGGTTACCCAACAGCAACCCTCCGCCATCCCGTGCCTTACAACTTAACTGATGCCGCCTGCAATGATAGAGTGGGCAGGAATTTTGTTTTCAGTTCTGGAACCCACATTAAGAAAGACTACTTCTCTACGTTTTGGGCACTGAATACATTGTTTCATTCCCATGCCTGTAGTGCCTAGCTAAGGTATACACACACAAAAAAAAAAAAAAAAAAAAAGGGCTAGTGAGCTATGCCAACAATATTTTGTCACTTTGAGAAGCCTATGTAAAACGCAAATTGATATTTCCCTGTTCCAGCACAGTATTAAGATTCCAGTGGCTCTTAAAGAGAAAAAAAAAAGGAAAACCGTCTTGCGCAGGGGCCGAAATAGCCACGTTTGCCTGTCCCAAACACCCAGTTTTCCCCGGGACAGTTGTTTTCATTTTTCTGCCTGTCCCTGGGACAAGCACCAAGAGAAAAAGCATTAATGGGCATTAGGACCCAGGAGATGCTGCCACCCATAAGTTTGGGCTTTGAGCGTACCAATATCACAATGTTATATATGTTGAGAAATGCCCATTCAAACAAGATATCCCGTGATGGGCTGTTCTGTGCAGGTCGGTGGTTTCACCAAGCAGCAGAAATGAACAGTGCCACAGTAATACTAGACTGCAGAAGTGTTCCTCGTCATTGTGCGCAAGCAGCTGTCCATCTTCCTTTTGCTTTCTGCACTGCATACCTCAATTCTGTGTGCTGCTCCTGCAGTAGCACACCAAGACTAACTCTTGTTCACAGGCTGCAAAGTTTCAGCAATGCAGATTAAAACCCTTTTCAGAGCAGTCTGCTAATGAAGAGGGACCTGGGTAACATTAAAAGCCCTTGTAAGGGCTAGAAAACAGTATTTGAAAGCACTTTTCAGGGCAATCGAGAGAGAGAGAGAGAGAGAGAGAGAGAGGGGAAGACTCAATATTTTCAGATTAGGAGAGGAACTTAAAGGGCTGAGGCAACCACTTAAAACCCCGTCAGGACAGGAAGGACTCTAGAGACAGGAGATGGGGAGGCTGGTTAAAAGCTTTTGTCAGAGCTGGCCCTCTGGCACAGTGGTAGCACTACCACTCGTGACATCAGTGACCCGGTTCAGGAACGGGTCTAGGTCATTGGGGCCAAATGGGGAGGAGAGTAGGACTGAGCATCCCAGGAGACGCCTCCTCCTCTGGGGAGGAGGGCTGTGTCACCGCTTTGACACTGCCACCTGTGGATATATGGGTCGAGTGCAAGGACAGCAGGGTATGGAGGGGAGAATGCCATCAGGCGCTTGCTGAAACATGTGTCAGCATGTCACCAGCTTGGAGGCTAGTCCTTCGTGCCATCATCCTTGGGGGGACACGAGGGGAAACCAAGGATAAATCCCCCAACACCAGGCCCTTTGATGGTTCCCAGCTGGGTGTGTCCAGATAGGCAGGTATATCTACTACCAGCGCTGTCAACAGGAACAAAAACTATGTTAAAGAAAAAAGCCTTTGTCAGGGTTACTAAGTACGGGGAGATAAGTAGGAGCAGTGGAAGCTGATGGGCTTGTCAGGGCAGAGCAGAAGGGAGTTAATTAAGCACCTTTGTCAGGGCTACTACCGAGCAGGAGGAGGACTAAATTAAAGCCCTTATCAGGGCAGTGAATTAGGAGCACATTTAAGTTCTTTTCAGGACCACATACTAGCCAGTGGGTAATATTTAGTAGCCCTTTCCATGGCACCTTACAATGGGTACCATCAGTTATTCAGCCATTTTCAGGGTGGTGTACTAGCCAGGGGGAACAGCAGTAATTATTAGCTCATATTCAGAAACACATGTAAAATTAGTCAAACAAAACTCAACAGGACAGTTACAAATACCATGGGACAGTCAAAATAAATATTGCACATGTCCCTCGGACAGCCATCCAGAAACAATTATTTCTAGCCCTGGTCTTGAGTTTTACCTCAAAATACTTAGTGTACTTGGTTGCAGGACTGGGCAATTCTGCACATGGATTGAGAACATACATACATATAATTACTGGCGACTCCCTTTAATGCACAGTGTAGAGGCATGTTTCAAACTTTTAAAGCAGCCCCCCCCCCAATCAGTCACATTTGTCTTGCTATCTCACTGGCTCCTATTCTGTGCATGGGCGGGCTGACAGTTCTGCAAACATGGTGCCTCCGTTTGTCGTTCAGCAAAGGGCCGCAACAGCAACTAATATAGTTTCCCCTTAGAAACATAGAATTTGATGGCAGATAAGGACCCCTTGGCCCACCCAGTCTGCCCATTTCCCTACCTAATGGATAAGCTGCAGATCCTAGTTAACCAGCAGCCTACTTCTTTCTATCCCAACCCCCTAGAATTGCCTTATGACTGTCCCATGCATGCTTGAATTCCACCAGTTTTTGATCACAACCTCCTCGGAGGCCGTTCGCCATTCAATGCATCCACAACCCTCTGTGAAAAAAATACTTCCTTACATTACCTCTGAGCTGCAGCCCCATCTTCAAATTGTGCTCCCTTGTTCTTGCACACCTCTTTTTGGAAAGATGCTACCTCTTGGACTTTGTTGATTCCCTTGAGGTACTTGAAAGTTTCTATCATGTCCCCCTCTCCCTCCTTTCCTCGAGGCTATACATATTAAGCAAACTTCTTTAAGAATTTATCCACTTGCTCCTGCCTTTACAATTTCTACAGTTTATCTGGTTGATCCTAATCTGCGCCGGGTTTGGGAAACCGGAGTCTGACCCAGCATGATCACCAGTGGGACTGTGCCTAACTTACTACACCACGACTTCAGCGAGGTTCAACACTTGCATTTTTTTTTTTTTTTTTAAAGAAAAAAAAGTCCCATTGGACAAGGTGTACGCGAGACAGAACTGCTTAACTAATGTTGGCATCTACCCTGCACCAGTAATTATTAAAAAAAAAAAAAAAAAAAATTGTTAAACATCCTCAATGTGCAGCAACCTCAAAAAATCTCTCAAGCTTTACGAGTCATCATACACTTTGAGTGTGTACACAAAGCGATAACACACAGTTGCCCATCCATTATTCTCTAAATAGGATCTGAGGACAGAAACCCCCCAGTGGACTATCTAGTCCAGGGGTTCTCAAATGGGGAGGCCAGCCTCCTTGGGGAGGCCCCAACCTGTTCCAGGGGAGGCTCAAGCAAGTCTGAAAAAATACTGTATTTAAATTTTGAGTTTTATATATTTTGTTTGAAGAGATGATGCAAACTGAAAGAGGATAATGGTAGGTGAATTTAATGTATTTATTTACTAATAGGTGACAAGAGAAGGTGAATGAGCCAAGGCTCATTTCAGGTGTACCTAGGAAGGGTAGGAGTGAATACATTTCAAAAGGTAACTGCAAAACAATCAAGAAATACACAATGAACAATAGTGAAACAAATATGAAAAATAAACTAATAATGAGTGGTGGTAATTGATCAATTTATAGCCTGATGACAGAACAAGCCCAAATACAATGGTTGAGCATAGAAGTGCTAAGAGCAATAGCAGGAAGGAGCAAAGTAATCCCTGAGAAGTTGCTTAGGAGCAGGGAAGGATGGTGAGAGGCAAAGTATGTAGGAAGGTTATTTCATATAGAGAGGAAACAGAGAAAGTAGTGTGACCCATGAAGGTACTGCAACAAGTGGTAACAATGGTTCAAGAATGAAAATAGCAGAGTACGTAGGTTGGCCTGTGGGGGGGGTTACAATAAGCTGAATAATAATATATGTTAATTTTATTTAGTTGTTATTCAGATAACACCTTTGAGCACAGGAGCTCTTTTTCAAAGGTTCCACGTCGGTATAAGACAAAGAACTGAATGTGAGCCAAGTACTCAAAGGGGTTTCAATTTATTCATGGTGTACTGCGCAAAGTACAGTATGTTATTTTTCTTTGGGGAGGTCCAAGATTATTTCAATTTTTGGGGAGGCTCAAAATCTTTTCCATGGATTTGGGGAGGCTCACTGTGACAAAGTCTGAGAACTACTGATCTAGTCTAACTCTCGAAGGCAGTCAACTCATGCCAGAATGAGTAAGGTTCAACATTCTGGTGGCCAACTCAGTCAGTGCCACTGCCCTACAGCTTTGCTGCCGCTGTTATCAAAGTTACGAGCTTCAGCATTTCTGGCCCGCATGACCATACCAGTGGAACGTGATGATCAAGCAGAATGACCACCATTGAGCTTTCACTGCTTCATTGTCTTACCTGTAATCTTTTAGCACCACTGACTTATCAAGGGCTTCACTTCTGTTCTCTACAGCTGCAGCCAGTGACTGGATACACTAGTCACAAGCCATGACACAGTCCAGCCAATCGCTAATTATGCATGTAAAACAAACCCAAGAAAACAAAAGCACTCCAACTCTAAAGCAGATCCTGAAGATTACAAAGAAAATCAAAACTGACTCCATTGATACACATTCTTGTAACTAAATCTTTCTAATTGCAGTCCCTGTCCCCAAAGATCAAAGTAAAGCAGTGGTAGGTTATCTCAGCATAGTGAGGTGTTTGTTCCACTGCAAGCTGCAACATTCTTCATCTCTTGCACTGTCAACGTTTTTAACTTCTAAGCATTTGCCTCAAGATTTCTGAAATCCCCTTGGCTATTAAAGAAGTCTTTCTCAGCGCTGGCAGAACAGCCTGACACCAGATGAAAGGTGGGCTTCCAACCCTGTCACATCATATATGCAACCTGAGCAATAACGTGGTCTCTGCAAAGATGAGCTCATTGTGTGAGCACACAAACGAAAAAAATTTTAAACACTCCATTCACCTACAGAGAACCCTGAGCCTTCCAAATGGACCTAATGAGAACAGAGGACAAGACTGAAATTTTCAGTATCTGATCAGTAATTACCCCAGAGACAGAAATCTAGTAAGAGAACAGATCCACAGATATGAGACATACGCAGCTCTGTAATTACCAAGACAAAGATGCTTTCATCTATTTTGAAAAGTGTGAAGTATTAAGAACTGATATCAACACAAGGTAAGAAACAACACTCCCTTCCCCTACTCGAGTCCAATTAAGTCCCTACATTCTCTATATTACGACTGCAACAAAAAAAAAAATAAAAAATACGTTAAATTATCTGATGCGAGAGAAAAATGTATGGCATTAACAATGTTATCCCTGTTCTTTACATAAAGAGAATATATTGAAATCAAAATCATGTAAATAATCTGCTGAACCATAGCATTTGCCTTTTCTTAAACCTGGGCCCTACCACACAAATTAATTCTCTAACTCCCCACCACCGAATGAGATCACTCAGATACATTATCAGCAATATTGTAGCCTTTCTTAGGGAGCACTTAAATGGGTCAACAAGACAGAGCAAAGCTAACAAGTCTATCTAAACAGAGCTTCATTAGGGAGGTGGGGGCAATGTATCAAATATGCCTGGAGGCAGGTCACAAGGATCATGGCTGTCCACCCCAGAGGACAAAAACCCCAGCTGTCACAAGAGGAAGACAGAAACTCAACAAGGGCTGCAGCAGTTTATACGGTCTGTCAATGGCTTTCCTAATGGTGACTTTTTGGCTGCTTGCCACTGAAGAAAAAAGCTAATCTTACGCTAAACAATCTAGGCTTTAGACACACAGGAAGCTTTATCTCCCAACTTACTGCAGAAGACACCGGTCACAGCTGGTGAAAATAAAAAGGCAGTGCTCTAATGCCCGATGACAGCAACCCTTCAATTACAGTGCAGCTATTAATGCCCTAGAGTTGAAACGAAGGCACACAACCCATCAATACAAAGAGTGTCTTTATACTGGCTTCTCTGTAATCTTTGTCATTCAAAAAGTATACTCTTCTAAAAGGTAAACAAAACCAAGACTGTCTTTTTCACTAAAAATTGTTAATGTTTCTGAATAATATAGACAAGAACGTTCTCTTAATTATTAAAGAGTACCACATATAGGTATATATAATTTAGGATAAGAACATCACGAGTGTGGACAGCCAAATAAGGAACCAGGTAAAATGACCACCACCATCCTGATCTAAAACATTGAGAGCTCTGTAACTAAATCAAATTCCTATCTCGACACCCTGATTAAAACATCCTGTTTAAACTATGGGAAACCTGAATGCACTATATAGGATGTGGTGACTACAACATGAATGAACAGCACACTGATGCCTTTGAAATCACCAACCCAACAACCCTGCAGGAGGTATACATACATACACACACACACCACACACACACACAGTGAGCAAGGCAGCGACTCAGGAGACAGGCCACGAGAGCATGAAAGCCTGCTCTAAATTGGGGGAGTGTTCTCATCACTGTTTTTTTTTTTTGTTTTTTTTTTTAATAACAAAGACATTGTCAAAAAAATGACAATTTTTTCTCCCCTGATGTTGCCTTGCTAGCATTTGGTTATAAGCCATAAAGCAGGAATAATTTCAGCCTGTCAGGAGCCTAGCTAATGCCCGGTTTCCCCCAAGAAGAGAGAATTCCTGTCAAACGTAATGAGAGCTGCAAAGGCCCTCTCTACAACATAATGAGCACTTAGGCCGTGCCGGTGATCAGTCAGCAAAAAGCATCAGTTTGAGCCCAGCTACACCCTTGGGTCCAGACGTCACCAGTTTTAATAAGAATTATGATTACTGGATACCGGATGCCTTCTCAGGATTCACAGCACTGTCTGTTAATGCATGAAATTTCAAACGGTGCTTATTTAATTTTGCGGCTACCAAAATGTGTTATTATAGAGCATTCCAATTTCTCTTTCATCCATTACAAGCCTGTCCCCTGGGAATACTACATTTTTTTTTCTTCTTCCACTGAAAGCATATACAGGATTACCATGCTGTTTACATTATGCTAAGCTTTTACTTCTGCAGGACTTCCTTTTATAACTGTTCCTACAGCAAGCTGCCAAACTTTTACAAAACCAAAAAGAAGAGGAAGCCAAAGACTTGGTCATTTTACTAACCTTGTGTTAAGGGTCCTAGGACCCTGAATGTTGCTCTGTGGGGGGGGAGAAGAGTTATGTACTACTGCTATATACATAAGACAACTGCCCAGAATGGGACTCCAACAATGATGATGGGTGGGGTGGGGGCAATCCTTATACAATTAGCTGCCAAAACTTTGAGAAGCATAATTATTATATGCAACCTCTGATCTTAGCCAATTAGAGTAGAATCTTAACATGTCACCATGTAAACGGAACAAACATACATACATGTCCTAACACACCTAGATTTACTATTCGCTTCGCTTCCCCAGCAAGACCGCAATCCTAAACTATGTGGCTGCATGTCGATCTGCTATGTGCCTTCCCAGTAAATTAACAGACAGGGAAGTTGTAGTTCTCACAAAAAAAATAAATAAACTAAAAAGTACCAGCCCTTCAAGTCAGTCACTGAAAGTACACTGGTTACTCAACACAAAAACTTCCAGAAATAAGTCTTTGCCTTAGTCGGAATGCTGACATTTACCATTCTATTTATTCCATGCTTTATTTTAAATATTCTGCTTCCTCCATTTTAGAGCATGGCTGAAACAGTGCTACCTTTTGTGATGCTGTGTATAGAAAAAGTTTGAATTAAAACAAATACTGTAGCATAGATCTGTATAATCCAACCCCTTCTTAGAGGTAACGGGACTAAAAATCTGGAACCTGAACTAATCAATTTCTTCACTGTGCCCCAGTCAGTCAGCCATGCTCTTTAATTTAATGAAACAAGAGTTTCAGAAAAAAACAACGCAAATACATCAAGCATGAACTGTATTGTTGTACTCTGAAATGTGTCCAACTGTGCAACTTCATCTAATGATAATCTTTTTTAAGAGGCAATCGATTTTTTAAAGACTTATTGTTACCAGTGTCGCCACAAAAAGAAAAGAAAGGCGAACGTCAGCATATCTACACAATACTTACACCCTGCTAAAATGCTTTCTTTGGCAGACAATGACTACTCAATCGGGGAGTCCTCAGGACAGAGCAATCATTTAGCTTTTCTTCTCCTATCAGGTCCTTAGCGCCTCATTCCAGCTCAATACACTCTTTATTCACCATAAGGGTAGCAATGGCTGTGCGAACTTCATGGGAACTTGCCCAAATCAGCCTTTTCAAACCACTAATTCTTCACCTTTAAAAAAAGTAATGCTCAGAGGTGCAGTATACTTAATTGTGCCCCCATCCCCATCCCCAAAATGAAGATTCTTAACCACCAGATGTTACAGCTGTATAACATTTTGGTCAACATTGAAACATGCTAGGTGTCTTTCCCTGAGCAACACAAGGAAGTACAGGCCTTCAGATCTCTGCCCATCTTTACAAAATAGATTTTACATCCGAATTCCCATGTCACCAAAGTGTTTGTGGGTGGCACCTTTTAACTGTCATTTTCCTGTAATTGCTATAGTAGAAAACTCCCATTCAGCAATGTCACACATTCAGCAGAAATGAGTGGCCATCCTGATATGGAAAGATTATCTGCATGAGAACAAGTAAGCAAAGAACTGTTGTTACGTACATTTGATAAACATTTCATTAGCCTAATACATGCTTCTGAAGCCCTAATAAAAAAGTATATTTACCTAGCAATTTTTTTTTCCATGGTTGCTTGTGTGTTAAACAACACAGCCCAACAGTTTTGTCTGAAAAGTCCTAAATTCAGTTTTACCTATGGACTCCTATCCCCAGCTTGGTTAGAAAAAAAAATATGCACTCTTAGGTGTGCTGTTGGTTGGCATTATCACTGGTTTCCCCATTATAGTTTATGAATCGATGAAACTATCCCAAAATGTTACAGCTAAGATTAGGAACCAAAGAGGGAACTGAACAGCCGCTAATAAAGAAAGCCATCTTCAATCCATGTAAAACAAGAGGGCGAGTATTTAATCTACAAGACAAGCCTATTTCCAAATATGTTTCCCACATCTTTCACTAGCAGAACAAACAGAGAATGTTTGCTCTGTTAAGCAGGCCTAATCTGTAAATGCACTTTATATGATGTAGGTGAAGGAAGTTCATTAGGTAAACACAAGCAAGCCAATCCCACAGTAGAGACGCAGACTCCATGATAAACTGTGTGTGTATGAATATCCTATTTACCACCTGTCACCAACTTGTACGCCTGTGGATTTGGTTCACAAGAGTTTCCAATATCTGGATATACTTAACTGTGCTGGAGTATAACAGAAAAATAAACCTGGAGATCTTACCTGTTTGTGCATTTCTATATTTAATCCGTAAGACATTTCATAATACTGCAAAGAGAAAGAAAATTTGTAAAATGTCTACCATCCAAGGATATGCCATGGCATGACAAGTTGTTCTTCACAAATCCTGGCCTTAAGCACCAGACACAGGCACTTACCATCACATAGTGCCTTTGCATTTCTGTTTTTTCACTTGCCAACTTCTCACACTCCAATTTAAGACTGTAAAGATAAAGCAATATATTAGTGTGACCAGACCACAGCACTTCCTACACCAGTTAAACAAAGCACCCCCTCCCACTCAAAATTCAAGTGCGGACAAACCATTAGCAGGGTGGCCAGCCTTATAGAACCCCTGACTTGTCAGGAGAACACGCTGAAGGGCAAAAAAAAAAAATATACAAGATTCTGCACCCATTTTAGTTATTTGTTGTATGCATTTTGCTTCACTTTCTCTTAGAACAATGCACCTTTTTGGATCACTGTCCATGTTCCCTTGCTTTGACCGTTTCTCTGCGCCACTTATCACAAATCCTTAGCTTGTGACACCACAGTCATTTCCACATAAGCAGACTAGTGTTAGGTTTACATGCTGTTCCAACCGATTACCTGGTCTTGGGTCAGATTCATTTTACATTACATGCTGAAGGAAACGGACTCCTTCTGGAGCAAATGGTTTCATATGATGTTCAAGCAGAGAGAGCTTGCACGCACAGCCCTGCCACAGAGACCAACAACCCTCCTCTTCCCCACACACAGATCACAAACACATGTGGCACTGCTGTGCTGAATACATAGTGCAAAGCTGAAGGTACTGAAACACCTCAACCAGGCATGCGGTGAATTAAAGCTAGTGTTGATGCCGCTTACTTAGGGTCAACACTCCGTAAATCAGAGCATGTGTATCAAGACATTAATCCCCAATGTCCTTGATGTCGACGTCCATACGCAGGGCAATATTTAAGTGCAATCGATTTTCACCTGCAAGTAAACAGGCTCTAGGGTGTCACAAGCAGAAGCCTTGGGTCAGGTACAGACAAGCTGCCAGAAGAGACGGACGTCCTAAGGGACAGTGATCATGTTTTGTGTGTGACTAGTTATAAACAAAATTAGGCTGTTAAATACATAATTAAGCAATTAGGCAAGACTAGGGTCATGAGAATGTTAATTATTCTCTAGGGCAATAATGTAGTATGAGGCGTAGTCGAGTGCTACATGCCTCTAGAGGGCAATCAACTGAGCATTAACGTAACCCCTTGGAGTGACAACTGCCTAGCAACTATTTGTATAGAACTGAAGTTCATCTGCTGAATGACACCATCACCCTGCTAATTGTATTCAATGTTCGCCATCGTATGTATTACCTGTTCCTTCAATGTTCATTACTATCTGTATTTTTCTCTTTGTATTATGATGTGGAGCCTTTGGAAACGAGTCTATGACTCAAAGGGTTGTAATTCCGATGTGCTTATAAATAAAACATTGCTATCATAAAAATGGTGTATAAAATTGTACCTCGTTTAGGAGCTCTACATGTGTTCACCTATATTAAACGCCTAACAGTATACAGCCAATCAGGAAATGCTTTTGCCAACCCTTTTTGCAATATATGATATACTAGCTGAAATCAATCTACATTTAACACTGTCAGGGACTCCAAATGCTTCTGAGGGTTCACACTCAAAATGTAGGCTGTATGAAAAGTGAAGTGATACAAACCTACAAGTATATACAGGGGTAAACATGGCACAGGAGGGGGGAGGGGGCTCTTCCAAATGAGAAAAAGCACCAGGGAAACATGGTTTAATAGAGATGCGAGAAAATATTTCAGTGGTAGACACTTGGTACAGACTACCAGCAAAGTGATGGGGCCAAAAACAGGGGGCTTCAAGCATGGTATAGACATGGGGCACATCAGAAAACAGACAGGGGAGAGGGCTGGTTTACACCAGTTAGGGTCCAGAGACATTATGCAGGAAGGATCGAGACACAATGCGCGGCCAGGAGATCCTTTTCTGCCAACAAATTCTGTGTTTTTATGATGTAGTCACAGTTCTTACGGTTCCTTTTCCTAAAATGGAGAAGTATTTAACCCAAATGTAAAACTTGTAATAGAATACTCAGAATGATAAAAAAAAAAAATAATGTAAAAGTTCAAGGAGACCCTCCTGAATAGGATTCTGTTGTAAAACGAGTAACTGGAGGAATATGTCATGCAAGGCTACAAATATCCTGTTTACAAATCAGGGTGCAGTTATTATACAGGCGGCATAAGAAATCTCAAGCAGTGTGATACAAAGGATTAATGAAGCCATCCAGATCTGCTAGTTATTTTTAGATGACAGTAATCTACAGCTCCTTCATTTCTCTTTAGAAGCCAAAAACACAGTCAGATCCAAGAAATTGTATGAAGTCAGACCAATGAAAAATAGCTAGAAGGAGTTTTACATTTTGTCTTAGTCCATGCAAAGTATGCTTATTTGAAGCTTAGATATACAACAAAGAGCCCCGTCTCTTCCTGCCTGCTTTACATTCCACAAAAACCATTACTGGTTCTGTTGATAGCAGCTGCAATCTGGCCTGCTTGTTTGGGTCTAGGTTAATAAGCGTCAGATACAACACAGGAAATCAGAACTAACAGCCTAGCTTTTGCCAAGGGCTCCTGCCAACTCAAAAAACATTATAGGGGATTTGTTGAAGAGTTGAATGGGATTCTCTCTATAATCCAGCTCCTCCTGTGGTCCCAAATGGATGGTTATATAGAATACAAATCCCAAGTTTATGGTGACCCTGTCTGAAGCCATGTACACTGGCAAACAGTGACCTGTGATTAATAATGTTATCAAGCCGAGATACGCATATGTTCCTTCAATTCCTGCTCAATATTTACCATGACAAATCAGTTTCCCTAAATAACAGATGAATATTAAAAATTACAAACCAGCACTGCCTTACAAAACACCAATGATGCTGTTTTGTATTCACATAATGAAGTGGCACAGTAATCCTGTAAAAGACTGGCCTTGCTCGGCTCAGCTGCTTTTTCCTCCAATGTCAATTTCCTGCAAAAACAGATTGTATTCTACAGTAGATAATGTAGACTCCCCCACCCACCCTGCTATTTTGCAGGTGTGCCTTCCACTGATACTGGTGTACTGCTCTGCATGCCTTTCAATGGGGAAGGGGGGGACATTTTGGATTAAGGATTTATACATCTAATACTGTACTAACATCAAGCAATGCATGTTATGGCCAATGATTTTGGCAGCATGTTGGTGACATGGAGCTGTAACCAACTTCTGGGGGAGGGGCCAGAAGCAGTCAAGTCTTACTTCTGCTCAGACTGCAGTACCAATATTTTCCTACTGAAACTGTAATTTTCCATAAAAACCAAAGTTTTGTTTTAATATTAGTAAAGCCTGTGCTGGAAATATTGGGGGAAGAAGAGAAGAAGAGCAGCACATGGCTTGGCACAATGCCAGGAAGAGAGTTGTTGAGTGATTACAGTACTTAACTGCGAAGGAGATTCCAGATTAGAATCCCACTACTGTTTCACTTACGTGACCTAAAACAGACAAGAGTTGACCCCCTTAGGCCTCGAACTGTCCTTAGTTAAAAAAAAAACATTTTATGATTGTTTGCAATCTGCAGAATGTGCTGATGTGGCTGGTAGTTTGATTCAGAGTCCTGGTTTCTTTTTAAAAGTGAGAAATAGAATGCCCACCATACTGGTGTTACCACACCAAAATGCATCTGCTTGCACTCCTTAATCAATTCCCACTGCACCGTTCCTGGCCTTGGGAACAACCCAACAGTCTAGCCACTTAAGATGCAGTGGGAGCAGAGGAGACTGCTGCATCACTAGTGCCTGCACTGCTTGGGGTGTTCCTAATGTTCAGGAAGTAAGCAATAAGAGCAGATCAAGAATTTGAAACAAAACAAGGCTGGATATAATTGCACAATTACCATGCATTTCAGCTGTACTAAGAAGGGTGGCAGATTAAACCACCGGCACAACACCAATTAATTTTACAGAAGGTAAGCAATCACAAAATGTGGATTTTCAACTTAACAGTATAATGAAAAATGGACTGAGTGTCCTTTTAAGCAAAATCACTTGAAGGAAAAAACTACTGTAAAGGAGATGCTGCATCTCATTAGGGCAGGCCTAGGTAAAATAAAAACAGCTGTCAATTAGGCCCATGCAGTCTTTGCAACACTGCCATTTACTTCATGAGGCCGCCCCATCAGAAGGGATCCAGAGGGTGGATCAGGGCTCAGACACCTTTTAATTTCCATGCATGATAAAATTAGAGGTATCTACTCCAAAACCCCACTTAAAATGATTTTTTAACCCCATAGATTCTACATAAAAGTCTTGCCATTTGCTCCTGTTTATTTTTTAATTAGGGGAACTTGACTGACTTTTTTTTAGAAGGGCAAGCTATGGTCTCCTCAAAGTAGCTCTCCGGCTCCTAAAAGTTTGTAGTTGACACTTGATCACATGCCCAGTTTATGACGGAGACCATGCTTACGAGGACTCGAAACGCCCCGTCTGGCGAGAGGAGAAGAGACGGCCCCGCGCTTACCTACTGCAGAGAGAGCCCACCCCACCCCACAATCACAATAAACACACGTGGGACGGGCCGCCGGGGAGGATGGAAGGCTTGGCAGCCGCAGTCAGACTGTATTACGCACCTGTGATACTGGGCCTGCAGGAACTGGAACTCCTCTTTAATCCGGTCCAGCGACTCAGGGATAGTGAACTTAAACGGCTGACCGGCAGCCTGGTGGGCGTCTGCAGAAAATAAGCACAAAAACAATGAATGATGGTAACATTGACACGGCGAGGAGAGTACATGGTGCGCCCCGGCCCCTCATTTCTCCTCCCGAAGCCCAGTATCCGGCCTGAGGAAGGCAAAAAGGATTACTTAAAGGGTCCAAGCGCATACATGACAAACACCACCGACAGCAACATACATACACCCAGTCGGGGGGAGGGGGCTGTAACCCCCTCCCCCCGAGAGGAGTTTTTTCTCTAACCCCACGCAGGACACACTCGGGACCCCGGAGCCCACTACAATTATTTCTTAAATGGGTGGTTGACAGAACTCCACTTTTCATGCGCTCATCTGTGCAGCGTATCTCTTCAGCTGGAAAAGCAAAACATGAGGGGAGAGAGAGAGAGAGGAGTCGACCATTTTTTCTTTGTGTCACTTACAGGATGTCTGCTTTGCGGAAACATCGCTCTTTCAGCCGCTGCTCGGCTCCTTCGCAGATCAATTCTCGCCTTTGTAGTTATCCTCCCTTAAATCTCAGCCACCCCGATACGGAGGCCAAACTACAACAACCAAGCAAGCCTAACTTCTGATTCAGTGTAACAACTCCATCCTCATGTCGCCCTCCACTTCCAGCACAATAAAGCAGGTCGTGGCAACTGAAACACGACTTCAAGCGCCGATCCCTGTTAGCGTCTCTTCCACGGGCCGACAGAACGGGTGAAGATAGGCGGGTCCTTATAGAGAAGTGCCACCAGACTCGACAGTTGATCCCGGAAGGAAGAAGGTTCGTACACCGTCCTGGCTCAGAGGCGAGACCCAGCCCCACCGGAAACCCCAATACAAAACGGTGGGGGGGGGGAGTAACGAGCGGCGGCTCCGGTTCCTCAGGAGTTTACTCCTGCTCTTCGAGTGCAACCAAGTAAGATGCTGAGCAACTCGGCAAGGAGAGCACTGCTGTTCGGGGTAGAAACTAACATCCAGTAAGGGCAGCGCGGGGGAAGGGGGAATCAGAAACACACTTCCGCGGTCCTAAGTCAAGTGGCGACAGCACGGGCTCACAACAGGCGGGGAAAACACACACCGGCCCGCCAGGAAGGTTCTACTCCACATATAAGTACAAATGGTCAACGACTCCCCCACACTCTACAGGCACAGGACTATAAATCGGTCCGTTGACGGAGTTACAAAATATTTTGAAAAACACAGAATCAGTTGCCACCTCAGTGGAAACACAAACGGACTAATGCTGCTGCCACCGACTCGCTTCTATCGCGCTGGTTACATTAACACGCGGTTTCACGCTCCTGAACTAACCAGACAAGCGGCCCGCCCAGGAGGCTAGAGCCAGCCAATCGGACTGCGGTGCCCACGTGGAGTAAATAATCCGCCAATCGGAGAGATGGCAGCGAGAAAGGACGCGGATGTTAGCGTTGTGAGAGGCAGAGGCGGCCCAATCGTGGGGCTTGGAGTACTCTGAGCGGACTGAAGAATGAGAAACTTGGCCAGAGGGAGAGTGACAATTCGGAGCTGTCAGTCAAAGTAACGTGGGGCGAGCTTTAAAGTGACAGCACTGTATGTTTGGGGGGGGGGGGTCTGTTCGAAGCATTTTATGTCTAAATGTCTTAACAAAAACAATATATTCTGTCGATCATATATGAACTATTAATGTAGATATTGATGTTTTGTTCCTGTTTAATTTATAAATGTGTTATGTGTGGTTTGTTTTCCATGCTTTAGTGAGTTTCAGCCAGATTAATGAAAAGTGGGGCTCAGTTTCCCAAAGTTTAGTTTTACAGGGAAAAAAGAATTTAGACACGTCCCGGTCCTCCTGAGGGAGGAGATTCTTCAAGATGCAGATTTTTTGAACGTTGTTTTCAAACTTAGTATTCAAACGATATGGATCTAGCAGTACGTAGAATAACAGATGAGAAAATTGAGTATAGTAGTATGTGTTATTGATTTGAAATTGTTTTATCAGGTAAACCCGCTGATAATTGTAATTTGATTTACAGATGCCTCCTGGGGACGGGAGGAAGGGGACAAGGGAGAGAGAAACAGTCATAGTAACTTGCCACATGAAGATGGCGGGGGGCTCATAAGTAATGTGGAAGTATTTTTTTGTTCACAAAGAGGGTTGTGGATACATGGACGCATTCTCCTGAGGAGGTAGTGGAGGCAAAAACAGTGTGGGAATTTAAAAAATGCATGGAACAGACATAAGGTAATTCTAGTGGGGGGTAGGAGGAAGTAAGCTGTTGTTGGTTAACTAGGATCTGCAGCTTATCCATTAGGTAGGGAAATGGGCAGGCTAGGTGGGCAAGCGGTCCTTATCTGCTGTCAAATTCTACGTTTCTGTGTTTCTAACTTCAGAATAATACAGCATATATAGAAAACATACACAAATAAACAGGTGACAGAACAAAAACAAAATCATAAAGGACATAGAAGCTACACGGGTGCCCAAGTGAAGCTCCTGGCATCTGGGAGAGGGACATGGGATGTCAAACAAAAATCAAGCAGTTTCAGGATACCTTTGAGAGGAGAAAAGGCAGGTGTGGTGCGTGACAGTTTATTTCAAACCTTTTACAGGAAAGTCATACTGAGCTGGTAACAGCTAATTTCCAAATGTGTCCAGGAGGGCATGGGGGGGGGGAGAACAGATCCAAAGTACAATGTGTAGAAATAATGCAGCAAAATGCAAATCAGTAAAACAATACAAATTACAATAAAACACTTTAGAGTAAAAATTGGCATATAGAAAAGAATTAATGTACAGTAAATTACTAAAAGGCAAAAGAACATTAAACTGTGAGCAACAAAATAAATCTGAAGAGTAAGTAGCAGTGACTAATTGGGGGAGAGGGGATAAGCTAGTATCATTGTAAGGAGGAAGACTGGTGACAAAAAGCTTGTTTAGGCGATCACCTTTGCACTGGAACAACCTGAGAGCTTGTGTTGCTCTGGTGCAAAGCCTTCCATGTAAATACTCACCCTATTGGCTAGGTCGCTCATTACGGTGCTCCCAGATTCTCTGCTAAGCTGGGGGCGCTGAGCAGAACCCCCAGCTTAGCAGAGAGAATGGTTTAAGCAGGCATGTGGGCTGTCTGCACCACTCGCCCAGAGTAGCCTGGCCCTGTTCCCATGATTCCTGATGCACAAGAATGCATTAACCAGGAAGTGAGGGCATGGAGAGTCAGCTCATGTTGAAGGCTTTAGATAATAAAAAAAAAAATGACATGAAAACAAATTCACAGCATCAGAGGTCGGTCACCATATTTACATGTGTACAATTAGCCAGTAAATGCAGTCTTACTGGGATACCCTATCCTGGTAACACAAGCAGGTTTTGTTACCTGGGTACAGCCCCAAAAATTTCAGTTTCCTGATAAAAACTGTATGTAAAGGTGGGATGTGTCTTTTGCCCTGCTTGCACTGTGTTCAGTGAAATGGTCAGTGGTATGCGCGTGTCACCCCCAACATCAGGAGGACAGCACCCACCCCACAGCCCCTCACCAGCACATCTTGCTATGCTGCTCAGAGGGGTCACTTGAATGTGAATGAACAGTGTTTTAGGAGGGGCACTTAGCTGTGGAGCCAGAGAGCGCTGTACACTCATTGGCCATCAAAACTTTGCTCAAATTCCACCCCAGTATTAGGAACGACTACAGGAATGAATAGAGAAATCACAGAGGAGAAATTTCAGCATGAAAAGGGAAGGAGCAGGATGAATGGAAGTTGGGAGTGAGGCCCAGATTCTAGGGAAGCAGAACAAGAAGGCGGCTTGGCCAGCAGTAGATTTCATGGTGGTAGAGCAAGAGAGTAAACGCAAGCATTGCGAAGGGGGTAAAAGGTAGAAAAGGGGAAAGACAGGAGAAAAGCAAGATATGGGGGGGGCCCAAACCAAAATTTGGAGACAAATGAGGCACAGTGGGAAAGGCATCTGGCTTCAAGGGAGGGAAGGGAGGTATACAAAGAACAAAGGTGAGTACGTAGGGGACGGGGTTTGTCAAGGGTCAATCAAAAAGAGTGAAAGAAGGGGTCCAGTCTAGCTAAAGTGGAGTTCGGAGCAGCACTGTAAACACTGTCTCCAGCATCAAAAATGGGGAGAATCATCTTGGTGAGGATTTCTCTATGAACAGGAGGTAGAATGCATCTCTTATTTCTGCAAAGTGCTCCAAGTTTGGGGTGGAGCTTCTTGTGGCTGGCATCCACATGAATAGAACAATCAAGGTAGTGAGCTAACTAGACCCTGAGGTACTTGAAGGACGCGACATCTTCAGTAGTTGCACCACCACCATCAAGGGTATAGAAGGAAGGAGGGGGCCCTAGAAAGTCTCTGCCAGGTACCGAAATCAGAGAGGCATTTTTGTTTGTATTGATGAATAACTCATTTTCTCAGAACCGTGCTGAATGTTATTAAAGTCCAGTTGGAGCTGGTTCATGAGGTCAGAGGCATAGGAGCCAGAGGTAAAGAGAACTGTGTCATCTGCATACATATGAGTGGACACAGGAGCAGGCAGTGTGGAAGTCATGGGAAAATGGAGAAAAGAACTGAGCCAGGACTCACTCTTGGGGACACCTGAGCCGATTGGGAGTGATACGGAAACAAAGTCTCTAATACGGACAGCTTGTGACCTGTCCTCAAGGTAGAAGCAGAACCACTCAACTGAAGAGGCAGAGAGTCCAGCAGCCTGAAGCTTGTCCAGGAGACTAGGGTGGGGGCAATGGTGTCAAAAGCTTTGTCTAAAATTAATGGTGGAAGAAAGGGTATTAGAATTGATTGTGTGTTGCCGGCCCAGTGGCACTGAGGGTTGAGGCGCTGGACGCCACACCTCGCGCTGCGCCAGCGACCCAGGTTCGAGAATGGACTTAGGTCGCATGGGGCTGGCGGGGCGGAAAGGAAGATTGGCGCCCTACACAGCTCTCCTTCCTTTGGGGTGGTTAGGATATGCGCCAAGCAGTGACACCCATGAGGCTGGGTGTTCGGCAGCGGGTATTAACATGGGGGGCTAGAGATGTCTGCACATCAGTGCACTGATGTCATTGCATGTTGGGCTGTCTAGAGAAAAGGAGGAAAAACATCTCCAAATCCTCCAGATGATGACTGCCGTTGCCTGCTTCACCACCGCCAACTAGGAAGGGCACACTCGCTGTGCACAGCTCGATCCACTGGGGATAGAGGAGGGTTAGGAGGGTTCCTCCTTGCCCGCCTGGGGGGGCACCGGGCTATCAAAGGACCCCGAGGATTTTGCGAGTGTGTGGCACTCTAGGAGCAAACTCCGGGGCAGTCGGTAGGGTCGGGAAGCAGAGCACCTTGGTGGCCTGAAGGAGTGGAGGTTAGGAGACAGTAGCGGCGCAGAAAAATAAAAAGTAAAAAAAAAAAAAGAATTGACTGTGTGTGTGTGTGTGTGTTTATAGCTCCTAGGAGGAAGTAGGGGTCAGAAATATTTCATTCTGCCCCTTGACTTCCTTGGTCGAAAATTACCAATAAATAAAATTTGGATGAGCTATGTAATAATGTGTTGTTGGAACCTGGGGCTCAGTTAACGCTAGTGTTCATTTGATTTCTTTACTGTGAGTGACAAAAGAAGACACCTTGCACATATTTAAGAAAATAGTCTGCATCTTTAATTACAGGAAGATGGTTTGAGGGAGGTCTTTTTGCGACATGACTTTCTAGGAAAGTGGCTGAACAAGATGATGCAGTGGATCTGAGGCCTTCTAGCAACCTAGGTCTTCAGCCAGAACAATGCTGCAGCTCTGAGGTCACCTGATAGATAACCTGAGTCTCCTAACAGGATGATGTGGTAGCTCTAAGGTCACCTGACAAAGTAACCTTGGGTTCCAATCAAGTGGCTGCTGCTCTCAGGATGTCATCAGCTTGTGGTCACTCCTCGGTTACCGCCACAGCCAAGGGATCGCAGAGGCAGCTGTTGTGTAAGCTGACTTATTTATACAGCTGGAGACAGAGGTTAAGGTAATATTTATGATGTGTTGCATTCTTATTTGTGATACTCCGGATGACTGTCTGTTGCTGACCTCATGAATGAGCCCTTCCCAATAGCTTCCACCTTTGGGCTTCTGTTTGTTCACCTGGTCAGTGGGGGTTGTCCACCTCCTCATCTCCACCATCCTGCCTGGGTCTAACCCCAGCTGCACCAGAGCAGAGAAAGAACAGTCCCATCATGGGGGTTCCTCCCTAAAACCATAACGATATAATAATATATGTACAGTACGTGCTCAGTGGATTTAGAGCAGTGCTCCCTCGAACTGAGTGTAGTTTACTTGTCTGCTGTCATACCAAATATCTCTCAAAACATCTGCACTTGCTAGCGATATTCCGCAAGCAGCGCTAACCTATTTCATCGTGGCAGTTGTACTGAGAGGAAATGTTTGCAACAAACTGATCCCTGCTCTTTTTCTACAATGCCATGGGATCTTGAACTTTCACTGGGATAACCATAAGTGAAGGGGCCTTAGATTAATCTCATTTAAGAGAAGTGCTGTTCCCCAGTTCAAGTGGTGGTATGATCCCGGATCCTGGTGTGAAATAAACATGAGTCCATAACCCGCTGGCCGGTGTCAAAAGTGATTCAAACTGAGCCAAAATACACTTTTTTTGTCAGTTTCAACTTTATTTTATTTACTTAAATGCTTTACCAGAGAAGACTACTGAGCTGTGAAACATCTCATTTCCCCAGGCCATTGGGGGGGGGGTACAAGGGGATACAAGGAAAAGCAACAATAGTAGCAAAATGGCAAGTGTAAGCACAAATACAGTAATGTAAACAGCAAATATGTTACATACAAAGCAATGAAATAGTGACTCGTAGCAGGTGTACAAATGCAGACAAAGCATGGGCATAAGATGGTCACAATAAACTTGAGTACAAACAGTGAAGTACCAGAGACGTGACACGCACTGCAATAAGATAGTGATCAACAACGGGTACAAAAAACAGCATAAAAGCAGCATAGAGGTGAACAGTAGGGTTTACTGAGTATTATAACAAAGTGCAGTAGGGACAGAAGGCAGTATAGCGCAGTGGTTTAAGGCTCTGAGCTGCAAATCTAGTGACATTCAGCAAACCAGACCTGGGTTTGAACCCACAACTTCTACTTGTGTACTGTGTGACCCTAAGCAGGTCCTTAACTTCCCTGTGCTCCCAGGTCGCACCTGTAAAACTGTGCTCCCAGGTCGCACCGGTAAAAAAAAAAAAGCAAAAGCTTTCAGCTTAGTGTGCTAGTCCTGGTTAAATAACTAACAACAAAAAAGAAAACAATAATCTAAATCATATGAAAGGTAAGGTGCAGGAGTGGATATGGAAGGTGTGAACCTGGAGAAGTGTGTTCAGATAAGAGGGGGAGAAAACAAAACAGATGGGGGATGATGAGACCAGAGGTGAGACCATCTGGATTAGAAGGCAAACTGTCCTGTATTGGTTTTGGCATGGTGAATAGTAAAGCAGTGGAGTTCTGTAGAACCAATGGCACAGGAAGTGAGGGGGTAGAGGATGACAGCAGGGAGCTGAGATAGCAAAGAGAGAGCAATATATACATGGACTTGGATATTAGGGAGGCGCAATCCTAGAGGCCAAAACCTTCAAGAGAGAGAGAGAAGTCTAGTGAGCAGTGATATGTTTAGGGAGAGCAGTTAAGGGCAAAGGACAGTAGGTCTGCACTTCACTAGAACTTGGTATGGTTTTGTTACCTTTATGGTTTCTTTTTGCATGTCATGGAGTGCCTTTACAAATAATTCATATAACTTTATGAAGTAAAACCTACCTCAGTGGGAGAACTCTTTGAGATCTGATTTTGCCTTATCCAAACATTCCAGAGATGCCAGACATATACCTTGTTTATACTGGTAAAAGGAGACATCAAGGTTATAATCGCTTTTCTGCGCCCGTTGGTGCTAAGGGTTGAGGCGCTGGATGCCACACCTCACGCCACGCCAGAGACCGGAATAAGGAGCAGCCCGGGCCGCCGGGATCGGCAGGAGAGAGGATTGAGCGTCCGGAGGACTGCTCTCCTCTGGGAGGGACCCATGGCTGCTCGCCCTGGCAATCCCCGGCTGGAGATCGGGGTACACAGGTATGCCAGCCAGAATAAGAGGCGAGAAAGCGCGGCAGACGCCAGCAGGAAGCCGCATGAACGCTGCACGCTGCACCCTGAGGGGAACCGAAGCAGAAAATCCCTGTCACGCCTGTGGAGATGAAGGGGATGCTAGGGACTCAGCCCACATCCCGACTGCCAGCCCTATGTCTGGAGGACTCTAAGGCCGACCCGACACCCAGGTAGGATCTCCCTAATTTCAGACAGGCCATCACGGGAGGACGGGCCCACTCCTGGGGGGTGATCCAGAGGTTTAGGTCTGCCGGGGTGGTCGGGGGAGTCCCTCCACTAACTGGGGTTCAGGCAAGGGAGTAGAGGCTGGGGTCCAGGCAAGGGAGTAGAGGCTGAGGTTGAGTGCATACCCCGGAAGGATGCCCAGGTGAAGAAGGAGCATAAATAAAGTGGAAAAAAAAGAAAAGATTATAATCACTTGTCAGAAGTGTGGCTGGGCCAAGGGTGGCCTTACAATCTCAGTACATAGAAGGCATGAACAGAAGAGCAACCAGAGAATAACGCACACACACACACACACACACACACACACACACACACACACACACAATCAAAAATGCCACAGATAAGCAAAGTCACAATAAGTAAAGTCAAATCCTGGGTTTGACATCACACTTACACAATTGTATTTTCCAGCAGGTAATTGTGGATAATACTTTGATTAACCAAATGTTTGTACACTACGTAAGCTTTCAAGACCTCTGTGGTCCCTTTCTCAGGTGCACACTCTTGTGGGGGGTGGTCTCAAATTCTTGTTTGTTTCGATAACTTCTGGTTTATCAATAATATGATTGCAGCAAGTTAATCCTAACATTTTGGCACTCCCACCATATTTAAAAGTGTTGCCCTAGGATACACGTTATTAAAGGGATATAGCATGAACTAATCTTAAAGGCTTGTTTTGGTATAAATAGTGATTTGAGGCAGTGTGACATAATCCATCCCCACAGCCTCAGGGTAATGTGTGTGTGCGTGTGTGTGTGTGTGGGGGTTAATCCTAACTAATGGCTGACATTTCAGTACTTCAGCTGGCCCCACACTGCACCTGTGGGTGGTAAACTCCCCCCAATCATTAAAGGGTGAGGTCTCTCCCAGCAGGATTTGTCATGCATTCACAACAATTGGAAGACAAACATAAATACAGCCCTGTAAATAAAACAAGTGCATTGATGGTGCAGGACAGGATGTTGGGCCTTTTAAGGCACGCTGTGGCTTGTAAACATTATTTGAGTTCTGCTTGAGATTGACAAAAAAAGTTTGTGGTTACATTGTTGATTTTAGGACTTTCAATGTTAAATAAATGATGCAAATAATTTTCTTCAAACAGGACTGTATAATGGAGACCCATCTGCATCTCCCACCTCCAATCCAAGGATGCAAACATACAATTTTAGGAAAGAAAGACAACCATTGGTCCATTAAATTCTAACTCCGTCCCCCATCAGTTTAGTGTTACCTCTTTTTCTCAAAAGTACAGCTCACATCCAAGTTTAAAGGTAGTTACAGTAACTATAACTAAACTTCTCCCCCTCACTGCCAGCCCTTAGATACCAGGTAAGGCACCTCCTGCCCCTGCCGACCCTCCAAGGCTCCACCTGCCCCTCCCTCCCCCCACTCCACTCCAGTCCTCCTCTTGTGCAAATACCACCCCACCCCATTATTTTGACTCTGCCAGTGAACTGAAACTGCCTGATTTAACTTGTCTGCAGGGTTGGACTGGGGTACAGGGTTGGAAAGTTGACACAGGGGCCCACCTGGAAAATCCATATGAGAGGGCCCAGGGTGATTCACTCATATTAGTATTCCACTTAAATTTGATACACTAGCTCTGTGTTTGTATTTTATATTTACTTGCAGTGTCCAAAATACCCAATTTAATTAGAAAAATACATGATAAAACCAAAGATTTTCAGAGTTTAGAAGGTAGCTACGTACACAACTGAGGGACCCACCTGGAAATTCTAGGTCTCCTGGTGGGCTAGTCCAACTCTACTTGTCTGCACTGCTAAAGCACTGTCACTTTTTCTAACAGGCACCATGCATTTCATGTAACT
This sequence comes from Neoceratodus forsteri, assembly GCA_016271365.2. Taxonomy (NCBI): domain Eukaryota; kingdom Metazoa; phylum Chordata; order Ceratodontiformes; family Ceratodontidae; genus Neoceratodus; species Neoceratodus forsteri. The sequence continues at coordinate 1,547,801,004 of CM057453.1, forward strand.
TTTATCTGCATTGTACGCTGCTCTACAAGCTAATTTTGTGGTCCATACTTGTCATGACGTTGTTTACCTGCTTGCTCTGTATTCTTTACTGCACTTTGTAGTTTGTCATCGCAACTACACTATGACTTGACATAGTTTTGTTGTTCTGTACTCCCCTTCCCTTTCCCTGGGTCACACCTGGAAATGAGCCTTGGCTCAGTGTGCATTCCAGTTACCAATTTTTAAATAAATAAAAAACAGTAATGGCTGATACCACCTGCTCTGGGGGCGTGTTCCACATATTTACCTCTTAGAATCCACTGAAAGACCAGTTTTCTGCCAGAGTCACCAACCAGTACCACAAGCGACTCAAACGCTCAGTCTTCTGATCTGAAGTCAGACGCCTTATGGACTAGGCAATGTGATTCCATAAACATCAAGAGGTCCAGGATTGAACCCTGATCTCTAGCTTGTTAAATCTAGACACAATGACTGTGCCACATATACTAAACAATGTTTCTAAGTGGACTATAAAGGCTAAAATACTTCATATGCATACAAGTTAATATTTACAAGCTGTGTAATAACACATTTTCTTTTCTTCTGCACAAATGGCTGTGGTGTGATGGTGAGTTATTTTAGAACATTACTCCCTTAACCTTCCATTTTTTTTCTCTGAAACACAAACAAATCAGTAGCGGGTTGGTCAGCAGTAAATCCTCAAATAACAGTCTCACCTAATAATCTCTTGCAGTTTCTTCAATATGGTAAAATTAGAGATTGCAGGAAACCAACAAAATTAAATTGGAAGCATTTTGAAGAGAAGTGACCAGGCTTCATGGAAATGACACATTGGCTAGCCCATCCACTTTTTTTTTTTTTTTATCAACAATTTCTTTGTTGAGGCATACATCAAAGGAGTCTGCATATGTTTTCATTTCCCCCTCTAACCAGAAAATCACATCCAGATGTTTAATAGGCATTCTGTTGGTTTTTCTGCCTTGATTAGATATGTTGGTGCTGTTTGCTTACAAGTGTAGTTGGATCATTAGCTAATGCAAAGAAATGCTCGTACTGAGTTTCTAATTAAGACTTTTGGAAACTCTCCCATGCTTGGGGAACAATTTGTACTGAGGCCAGAAAACTTGTGATATACTTGAGAATTTGTGTTCCCTTCTGTGTCTGGGAAAAAGGAAAAAAAAAGAAAAACAGGCGGTCTCATTCCCTTAATCGTCTTTCTCTTGCCCACAGGGATTGCAGCTTGATCCCACTGGCTGAAGTGCAAAGAAATTAGAAATACAGACCACATACACAAAACTCAAGCCTCCCAGTCTTGATCTCACATCCGTTTCATGTGACTACATTTAATGTTGCCTTGTTTTTCTCCCCTCTGTGTTAATTAACAAAACCACTGAGTTTGGAAATAAACCGCTGTCACTGGGGCTAATTTTACCAAATCACAGAGCACGTAAGCATGCTAGAGAGCAGCCAACAGGAAGTGTCTTCTGCAAAAATAAACAGACTTTGGATTCATGACTGCTGTACTTAAAATATCAATCAAGCTACTCCCTTCTAGTTAGCAGGGTCATGTCACTGGCCCCGGGAACCCAGAGCAGGCTCCACCTCTGACACTCTCCTCTGGCAGCAGGTCTGCAGCTGCAAGGCCTTTCAGTCAGTTGTAAGCTCAACATAGTCTAAAAGGGCCCTGTCACCACAGCTGTTGGAGCACTTTGTTGTTGTTGTTTTTTTTTTTTTTTTAATTCAGTTTTGGCCAGGAAAGGCATACTGAGCCGAAGATGGTTTCTAGGGGCAGCCTGTGAGCACAGCGAGTTAAGGGACTTGTTCAGGGTCATACAAGTATGCACATGGAGGCAGTGGAATCAAACTTAGGTCTGCTGATTGTGCCTGGCTCATTCACAGCTCATTGCTTTAACTCATAGGCTCTATTGCCAGCCAGTGTTGTTGTTGCTGTAGTGCTGTCATTAGACTAAGCCTCAGAAGCAGGCCCAGATTATTTTAATATGGGCCCCAAGCCTTTTCCAGTTGTTCAGCAGTGTCACTGTCTCCTCTTCCTCTCTTGGTTTGTTAGTAGTGTGGGATACAGCTTTATGAGTGGTGCTATGTAGCGATTATTACTATTTACGGTGGCATTTGCACCACAGCAACCCGAGCACTTTCGGGTTGCTGCGGTGAAAATGCTGCCATGTGGACACCTACCGAATCACAGTATGCCATTCCCTGCTCCACTATGCAGTCCCAGAAAGTCTGTGGACGCATTCGGGAGCAAGTGGTTTAAGTGGCCGTGTGGACAGGCTACACTGCTCACTCCCACATGAAAGACATTGTGGGTGCTTCCATCGGCCAACTCCCAGCCCCTCTCCAGCGTGTCTTGCTCGGCAATGAGGGGGCTGTGTAGACGCACGAGACAAGCGTCTTTTGGGTCGAGGGCAGCTCTGCAACGATCCACTAAAGGGAGCAAGGCTGTAGGTGTGTAAACGCGGCTTAAGAGTGAGAAAATTACCACTCCCTGAGCATTTAGTGCACTCAGAGTTAGCATACGGAAAAGGCAGTTACTGCCCCTGCACGCAGGTGCCTCCCTGACATTGTACACCGAAAGAGAGATCATGAGTAGAACAAAGCAATCAAAAACAGTAACACAAATTAATCATGTTACTTCAGAGAATTCAAACAAATCTTCACCTTCTGGACCCTAGAAGGGCCCCAGAACCATGGCATATGGGGGCCAGGCCCTGAATATTTTTGCCTTCCTATTAATGCCTCTGCACAGCTCATTTGCTGAATTCACCCAAGAGATGACGAAAGCCATCAAGCAGAATAAAACTGTGTGTAGTTATGGTGCCTTTCATACATGCTACCTCGTGTTTGACAAAGGAATGGGTTAGATACTGACAATGTAGTAACTGTATGCAGGACAGCAGAGCACCCATTATGTATGGTACTGTGTCTTTAGTTTGTGCATACTTTATTCATTTCTGATTTTCACCAGGAAAGGCACAATAAGCTGTCATAGTATATTTCCAGGTGCATTGAGGGTGGATGTTACATGGACCTGTTTTGACAGGGAGACTGCTGGCCAGGACATGGAGGGGGAAACTTCCCTTCGCCTCTTTGATCATTGCCATGAGACCTTTGACTTCCACCTGGATGGCGACCAGAGAGGAGCAGAAAGCACCAGCATTACTGTAGTGCGCTTTGCTGAGTGTACACTCTCAGGTGGCTCCTGAACATGAGGGACATGTTTTTCCTGTGTGCACCAGTCAACAAAAATGAGAAATAAATTAGATATGCCCAGCTGCAACCCACGTAGTTGAGGCATGTTGGCCTTGACACCAGAGTAATCCCCTACTCTTTTTGAAAAGGGCCATATGGGCACATTAAGCTTCACAATAGGCAATCCCCAGAGATGGGCAGGACAGACCTTCATTTACTCTCTCCTCCACAGGGGAGTACTGCTCTGTAGTGTCAGTATTAGGTAAGACCTCAGCTTACCAAGTCCTCGATGTGAGACTTCAGCCCACATCCTTCCAGCCTAAAGGCAAGAGGGACTACCAGCCAGGCTGCCCAGATAGTTTTGACTCTGGTTTGCACTTATTGAAAATGACATAATGGAGAGCTATAGTTGCTATGAGCGGTAGCCTAACCTGTGTCTTTCAACAGTGGGCCGGACTTACACTACTGCCTCCTGCTAATGGGAGGTAAAGTGCTCCTCTGCCTACTTGCAGTGAGTACAGTGGTCTTGCTGTCATAAGAACCACCTGTGCCCAGAGGACCTGCTGGGGCTATGTAATAGTGATGCAAAATATAGCAGCCATGTCAGGCCAGGACAGCTAGGCAAGGCAGGGTCATTTTTTTTTTTTTTTTTTTTTATCACGTACCCTATACCAGATTTTCAGGGCACTTAACATACACATATCAATAAAAAATGAAATGATACACTGATAACCACAAAATAACTCCTACGTAATAGATAAATACAATCAGCAGTTAATCTAAAAGGCAGAGGTACTACTCAGAAAATTAGGTGATGGTCTCAAAGGCTTCATCAAATAAATAACGTTTTAATCCCTTTTTAAACACCTCCACTGGGGGACAATCGGACCACCACGTGACGCTACCACCAGACTGTTTAAGCGAGATCTTGTGATGAGCAGCAATAATTCTTGAAGGAGCGGAGAGAGCAACCAGGAGTATACCAGGCCAGCAGTCTGTCAGATAGGCAGGGCCTGATCTGTGCGGGGCTTTGTATGTTAGCAAAGCAGTCTTGAAGGTGGTGCGTCATCTAATCGGAAACCAGTGTAGCTGCCGCAGTGCAGGGGATGTATGGTCCCTGAATGACACACCCAACACAGTCGAAGGTGGTATTCCCTTGACCAAGCGCTGCCCACCCTTATCTCCCTACCCATTCCTTGCACTGCCGCCAACAGATCCTCGCGTCTGCTATTCCAGCCCCACCATTACTGCCGTAGTCCCTTCCCCCGTCTCCTCATACTACTCCTCCTGCTCTCTGGGAATGTTCACCCTAACCCTGGTCCAGGTCCTTCTCCATCGCCCCCGGGCAGGGCTTCGTATTCCTTCATGAATATCTGCAGTCTCCCCAGGAAGATGGCTGCGCTCCAATGTTGGGTCGCCCAACACAAGCCCGACATTCTGCCTTAGTTGAAACCTGGCTCTCACCTCGACACCAGACTCGACTGTCTCCTCCCTGGCTTTACCCTCTTTAGAGAGGATCGCGTGGCAAACGTGGTGGTGGATGTGCTGTCTACCTTACAAACTCCTCTTGGGTCATGCTCTACCGCCCTAACCTTGGCCATGGAGCACAAGCCCTCACATTAAAATTACCCTGACCCGGACGAGGCCCACTCTACCTCACTACCACCTATGTACCCCACATGAGCAAAGCCTAGCTATCCCTCCATCACTGACTACCTCACCACCCTGCCATGCAAGGCTGAACAGCTCATCTTAGGTGACCTCAACGTCAACTGGCTGGGCCCCAACTCAACACCGACTAAGGACAACTTCTGCCTAGACCTAGCCAACTTGTGAAACAACCCACCAGAATTAACCGTCTAGTGGGACCAGCTCTCTACTTGATGTTGTGTTTTCTTATCGACCACACAAAATAAAGGATCTTAAAGTCTAGCCAACTCCTCAGTGACCACTCACCCATTCTATGCTTCTGGTCCTCCCCACACCTAAACCACGCACCAAGCCACCCCCGTCGTTGTCTCCGCCCGGGAGGTCTAAACAAACTTAAACAGCACCTTGCCCAGCTCGATTGGTCCCAATCTCCCTTGCATCAGATATAGATATCGCCTAGCCTTTCTCACTAGTACCTTTTGTAAGGCCTGTGGCGTCTTCGCCCCTGTTATCCAACACCCGCTTTAAAGAGGCGCACTGCTGCCTGGATTTCCTCCTGATCCAGCAACTTAGGCAGCGCGATAACCTCTGGAGTATTGCTGTTGAAACAGGCAGACCAGCAGATAGGCAAGCTTATAACACAGCTCGCAACCCAGTGCACCTGGGCCATACGGCAAGCAAAAGCCTACTTCTACCAATCCATCTTGACTTCCTCCTGGGGCTTGGCTCAGCTCCTTTTGGGATAACATGAAGGAATTCAATAGTACAACCTGGGCGCCTCCCTCTCAGATGGTCATAGATGGTGCTATTAACACGGATCCCTCCTGTGTTGCCAACTTCCTGAGCGCATCTTTCTCTGATCTAAGTGCTATCCTACCGTCCCACTTCTTTGACCCTATCCCAGCAACCAACTACCCAGATATCTCTCATCCCCCTTTTTACTTTAGGACTATCTCCCCACAGGACGCTAAACCGATCCTTCTAAAAGCCCTCTCCTCCCATAACCCGAGCTGCGACCCCCTTGACTCCAAGATGCTCCGCCTAACCCTGGATGTCATGATTACCCCCCTCACGGACCTTATTAACCGCTCCCTGTGCCTCGGTCAATTCCCGAATGCATGGAAGCTGGCCGAAATCACCCCCATATACAAGAATGGAGATCGCACTGTGCCAAGCAATTACAGACCTATCTCCATCCTCCCCTCTCTCTAAGGCCCTGGAAAAATAGTATCCATGCAACTCGCAGCCTATCTTTCCACCCACAATATTCTGTGCCGGAACAACATGGCTTCCGCCTGGTTACAACACTTCCACAGCTCTGCTGGGTTCTCCCACTATATAAACTCGGCACTAGATGCCAGAGAGCTGGCGGGGCAGTTTTCATCGACCTGTCCAAAGCCTTGACACTGTGAGCCACCCGCTGCTACTAGAAACCCTCAATAAACTGGGGTTCTCATCCGGTCCACTGACCTGGTTCTCCAGCTACCTCTGTGACAGATCTCAAACGTCAAATTAAATGGTAGCCTGTCTACGGCACTGCCAGTACACTCTGGAGTACCCCAAGGCTCTATTCTGGGCCCCACTTTGTTCAGCCTGTTCCTAAACTCCTTCCCAGCTCTTGCTCAGGCAAAATACTACTATATGCTGTCGATGCAGTCTTAGTTGCCTCCCACTCCGACCCACTCACACTCCAGAGCTCCTGCAACTCTGCTTCAACCAGGCTGAAAAATGGTTCATCGACCATCGCCTGGTCCTGAACCTCAAGAAAACTAAGACCATGATCTTTGCCCACCGGCAAAGTAACGTCAGAAATGCTCCTCTCCACATCCTCCCCAGTACCCTTCACCCCCTTGAACAGGTAGCCACGTACAAATACCTGGGCATCACCTTCGACTCGGCGTTCTCCTTCCATGCCCACATCCATGCCTTGTCCTCAGCCATGAATACCCGAATTGGGCTCCTCTATCACCACAAGGACTGCCTCCCCGAATTCGCCCTATGGCTGGCAATCACTTCCTCCATCCTATCTTTGGTTGACTATGGCCTCCCCATCTATGCTGTCGCTGACCCCACTGCTCTCACAAAAATCCAGACATCTATCAACAAAGCCTGCAGGCTCCTGACTGGTGCCTCGAGTAGGACGCAGACGTGCCAACTCTATTCCATCACTAACATACTCAATCTTGAAGGCGGCTGCCATATCACACCTGCATACTAGCCAAAAAAGTCTCTACTTGGGCTCTGTCCCCAGACATCAAGATCAAGCCCGCTGGCCTCCCATTCGGTCGCCACCGAGTTACCAATGCCACCTCCAGGTGCCTAGAGCCAGGACCTCCCTCGCCCAAAGATCCTTTCATCATACAGCGCCATCCTGGTATAACTCCCTCCCCTCGCATGTCACTAGCACCGCTAAAATTGGCCAATTCAAAATCGCCCTTCGCAAACACCTCATTAGCTCACGGAGATGTACGTGTCTATCCCAGGGCCTACTGTGAATGCCTTCCTGACATATCAGCTACTGCAGGACTAAGTATATAACAATGCCCGAGTTCTTGCCTGCCGTCATACTATATGCGACATTGTATCCTGGATGTCCCCCTGGGAACCCAGTGACTTCCTGTGGGATCCCTGGCTACCCAAATACCTAAATGGCGCTTTGATGATTCTGTATTGTATGTTGCATGTAATTCACCTGTACTGTTCTCCACTGTCTTACCTCACATTAGATTGTTTCCCTCCCTGTGACGAGGTGCCTTTGTAAATGAGTCTCTGACTCAAAGGTTGTAAATCTGATATTTGACTTAAATAAAAAAATTAAAATAAATATCAACCTTGCGCAGCATTCTGAATCAGCTGCAGGTGGCACACCAACCCCCCCAGACAGTCATATGTAAAAAGCATGGTTACAGTAGTCCAGCCTCAAGATCACGACATGCATTTGGGTCACCAGGTCCTCATGGCCAAGATAGGGTTTAGTCCAGTAGATACAGTTGGGTGCAGTACTGCTGAACTAATGGTGTCCCAAGAACCTTTGGCGTACAATGAGAGCCATGATTTTCAAGGACTCTGATCAGAGAAGTCCATTCCACCAATATCTTTCAACAGCAATTTCGTACACACACTGTGCACAGGTGTACCTGCTAGCCCAATTATTCTGCACTGCAGATCCTGCCTGAACTTAGTGCCTCATATTTAGTACCCACCTCAAAGCCTGTACTGCCAGTATGAAACAAGTAACTCTGCTCAATTGCTTGACTGTAAATTGTGTTGATGCTCCTATGCTGAACTTATTATGTAGCTTGCTTTTATTTATTTCGCTGTACAGATATCCCATTTCATGCATTTGTAAGCCTTGTTTTGTTGTATATGTTGCACCATATAGGCATGCTGACTCATGTCAATGTAAACTTTGCATTGTTTTATGCGTGGTATACACTGCATCCCGCTGTCATCCCTTCCCCCAAGACACCTGGAAACAAGTTACTTGTGGCTGCACATGTTGGCCTGGCCAAAATGATTGAATAAATAAAATAAATGCAACTTTCTTTTGTACTAGTATTTTTTTTCTACATGCAGTTCCACAGACCAAGTGGGTCTGTGTAGTTCTTGTCATTTAGACCAGTTTGGTTTCCACATTTGAGTTTGTTTCTAGATAAATAGTTCATGGATTTTTTTTCTAGTTCAGTGGAAGCCCAATTTTGAAGGAATTATCTATGAAATTGTTTAGAATTCTGTCAAAGGAAAACTGTTATGATCTTTGTCTGTGTTTGATTCTAGGTAGTGGAATGTCCACAGAATTTAATTTCTTCAAGGTGGAATAATTCCTTGGGCATTCACTGGCATGATAAAATACATGCCCCTCCAGTCATTTTGGATCCCATTCTTACTTGCTATCAGAGGCTGCACAAGATGAGTTAAAGAGCTAGTGTACTGCCTGGAAACTGCCTGCAGTTAATTGTAACTTTCAGATGTGGTCAGCTATAACTTCTTATGTCTCAAGAATTTTTTCTTTTCTGTTAGCTAATTAGAAGGTTTTCCACCTGGCAGTACTGGGGTGATGTGTGGAGCAGCACTCTGTCTGGAGGGGGAAAAAGTCAGTTCTGTTCCTCCCACTACATCAACAATGAAACCACACTGACTATGATATCACTAGTAACCAATGAGAACCATTTCTCACTGCCAGGTTTCACTTTTACATGAAGCAGCATGGACTGCCTCTCCCTGGCTACTGGTGATGTCACAATTTCCTAAATTTTGATTGGTAGCTTATGAAAGTCACTGCTCAGGCTGCAAGGATTGTGATGCCTCAAGGTGTTTTGTCTCATTTCTGACGATGTAGTGGGAGGAACAGAATTGACTTTTTTTTTCTCCAGACAGAGTGTTGCTCCACACATCGCCCTATTACTACCAGGTGGACAATCTTTTAATTAGCAAACAGAAAATAAAAAAATACTTCAAATACTGGAAGTGATAGATGACTGCATCTGACAATTACTATTAATTTCAAGCAGTACACTAGCTCTTTAATTGCAGTCACACCACTGCACCGCCACCCAGTAGCACCATATGTAAAAGAAGGCCCAGTGGAATTTAAATTTTCAAAGCCAGCTGGTAAAGGTTGCAAATAAGGATTTGCACTCACTAACCTGCTTGATGCCAGCACCAGGCACATGGTACACTGTCATGCTGTGACCTGATAGGGCTATTGTGACCTCTGGCATCCTGTTCAGAAGCCCCCAGATCCCACCTTGCAGAGGACTTAGGTGCACAGTGACCCTCCCCCTTTCCCATGACCTGCTGCCAGGTGGTCCAGTAGACAATCCACCTGCTACTTCAGGCATCTGCTTCTCTGGCAGTCAAGTGGTACTCCTTCCTAGACTTAGTATGCTGCCATACCTGCTGGTTCCTTTCTGTGCCCCCAAACTACATCTGCCCATCTAGCTGCTGCAACCAGTTTCAACCCCCCACACACACACACTGTTTGTTTGGTTTTGTGCATCTCTCCACCATACATATACTCTGAAGCTTCATTCCCACAGCAAGGCATCATGGGTATGCAAATCATTGTGTTGGGCTGACCATCCCAGTGCTGCTAGCTATACCCTGTAGCCTTTTACATGGCCATCCCTGCCCACTTTTCTGATCAGTCACAAAGATATTTAGGGCCACTATTGAAATAATCATGATCTCTGCTGAGCGTTGCTCAATAGGATTCCAGTATGTGCCGTGGCCCTAAGTGGTCACAGTGGCCACCTATGCCTCCAATAGTGTGTGTGTGTGTGTGTGTGTGTGTGTGTGTGTGTGTGTGTGAACTGGGGACCTTTACTGGCAAACAAAGAAGCCAGTATCTTTGACAATAAAATGCAAATCTTGTTTTGCAGAGGAAAAATCCACTCTCTAGAAAGCTTGTTGGACTGCTACATCAAAGAGGGTGCAAGCTTACTGTCAGATAAGTGACCTCAGACTTCCCTTCCCTCCCCCAGTGCAAGTGGGGATTAACAAAACCACTGGCAGCAAGAGAGTCAACTCAATCAGACACTGAGATGAAGAAACTAAAGCCAGAAGAACTGGGAATTAAAGCTAAGCGGTTACCTTAAGTCACATTTTTGCACTTGTTTATTAAAAGAAAGTGTGGCGGACATTACACATATCAAAGGATCATTTTAGACTTTGTGGCTCCAGCCTGATAACCTTGTAGGTACTGTATCACTTTTCAAAAGATGCTTGACAATGTCAGTGACCTGTTTAATAAACACCACCTGTCTGTAAATATCACTTCACCAGATTCTGAAGCAACTCTTTAAACATAACTTTTTTTCCAACCAATAGGCATGCAGATAAATACTGCTATCATTTTTTTCTTTCTTTTTGTAGCCTGTATGCTTTTTGTTTCTTTAACCAGAATCATTGTATTAGTCAAACACAGGCTTGGAATGCTTTGCTCTGCACCTTTGAACTGGTATTTTAGATTTGTCTCACGTATTTTGTTTTCACATCTCGATAACAAGTGAACAGCCTATAACTGGCAAACTTGAGATAAGGCTTCATTCAAACTTCATTTGCTTAAGAGCAGTGTATATAATGAAGTTCAGGGTGACTTGTTCAATAATACATCAGGCTCAAGAGGATAGAGTTTTTCTTTTTTTGTAAAAGGCGTAGCTCTTCTTGGAAGTAGATGTTAAACATTGTTTTGCATAGCTCTGAAGGTGCGGCAAGCATAAATCAGTAGTTAATCGGACTAATTTGCAGTGCGAATGTGTAGTCTTTCTTCACAAAGCCCCCCCTCTCCCCAAAAAACTGGTCCGACAGGCAGTTTTGTACTATATTTACATGGTAAGGCAGGCTTTTCCTAAAGTGCACAATCAGCTTGTCAGTTATCAAACCTGCACAACTAGTTTGATAGTTCTATAAACAGCCTACTCAGTGAATCCTTTGATCCCATTCAAATCTGTTTATTGTGTTCAAAAAACTTTGCGCTCAAGAGCCCTTTTCAAAGGTGTTCAAGTCAGAGAGATATACATGACCAAGAAAATAATAATAATAAAAGATGACAACATCGTGAACAGAAAGTAACTAACGTGCAAAGTGCGGAAGCGTACACAATGCAGTATAGTTAGTATACAGGTGCAGCCGAATATATAACCAAAGTTAGTCTACAGTCTGTGAGCAGTTAGAGTCAAGCTTCTGGAGGAAAAGAGCTAAGGCTTAGCTTTGAAGGAGTAGAAAGAGCTGAGCCCATAACCATGAGGGTAGTGAGTTCCATGCTCTGACAGCTCCAGATATGAATGAGCATTGTCAAAGGATCATTTTCCTAAAGAGTATATGCAGTTTATAATCACCCATGAAGCAAGTACTGTGTTTGATGTTAGCCAATAAAAAGTGGCTACAAACACTTGTTGGGGGGGGCATTTTAGCATGTAGTGCCCTTTTGCATGTTGAGTTGTAGGAAGATTAGAGGTGGAAAGAGAGCCAATGGGAAATGGTGTGGGTGCTGGATTTTAGATTCAGTGCAAATCTGCATAAGCAATTAAAGGCAATGCAGACTTTTTTTTTCTAGGACCGTGTTGTTAGCAGCAGAGTACATCACAGAACCATAATCTATGATAGAGATGATGAGGCTAGAGACCAACAGGTTTTTGACTTCACTAGCTAAGTTTCATCTATTTCTGTAGAGCAGACCAAGCCTTTGGTGGATGCTTTTGATGACCGAGTCAACATATGGGGAAAAGGACCAGGTGGAGTTCAGGTAGATTCCTAGGTATTTGAAGATCTGGACTTGTTCAATCAAGTCCCTAATCGGGTGGTGATGTGCAGAGGGCTTCCTTCAGGACATGGGTACTCCCAAATGATTCAGATTTTTTTTTAAGTTTAATACAAGGTTAGTGGCAAACCAGTTGCACACCTTCTAAAGCTGAACTGCAGATTTTTCTCAAGGGAAGCCAGGTGCCAGTGGTTTAGAAAATTACTGTATCATCTCCAGAAAACAATGCCTTGGAATAGACTCAGATCTCTGTGACTTTACTAGCAAGCATTTGTCAATGCCGAATGTGTGCTTCTGCATTGGCAGTGGTAGTGTAGGAGTTAAAGAGATGCATAATAGGAATGGCAGTGAAGTATTGAACTGAAGCCAACTCCACCACCACCCTGCAGAGACTGACAGGCATTGGGGTGTGCCTTTGGGTCGTCAGGCATAGTGGCCATGCCATTTCACTACACCCTACCCTGCAGACAGCGACAAGTGTCATGGTGTGCCTTGGGGTCTTTGGGCCTTATGCTCACACCATTCCATAAGGAAATATGGTGAGATGGGTGCAGTACAGGAGAATGGGGTGAACACTGGGGTCGAAGAGTCCAAGGCACACCTCGATGCTATCACTGGCTGTAGGGTGTGAGTGGGGTGGAATGGCATGAACATTACAGCCGACAATCCCAAGTCACACCCTGTTGCCTATTTAGTCTCTACAGGGGTAGGCGTTGTGGTTGGAAACCTAACGCCCCAGGCGTTCATTGGTATTTTCCTCCAGATTTTCAGCATGGGTTTTCTGACCCCCACCACGCGAACAGTGGCAGTATCAGTCAAGTTAGCAAGCTGATTTTGCATAGCGACTACGCCATTTGGCACCACAGGTGCAAAAACACATTTTGAACAGGATCTGAAAAATGACAGCTGTACTGTTCATGGGGAGGTGTAAAAAATGGCAATGTTGAAAATCTGGAGTGAAAATATAAAAAAACTGGTGAAGTCACGAGCGTGTGTAGAAACAGTACATTGCACACCTGTAATGTAATTAGTTTGGGAATTTTTTACAGCAGATTGTCAACACAGGCATTTTAGGACCTCCACTCATGAACAGTGTCACTGTGATTTTCTTAATCTGTTCCAAGCACTGATTTCCCACAGCGACCACGCATTTCTGTGCTGGAAGTGCGAAAACACATTTCGGCCAGGGTGTGAAAAATGACAGCTGTACCGTTCATAAGGAGATGTGTAATGATGCCAGTGTTGAAAATCTGGACTGAAAATAGTACAAATTTGTGAACTTACGAGGGTGTGTGGAAACTGCAAAATATACGCGCTCGTAACACGAGTCATTTTTGGACTTTGTCACATAATTTTCAACATAGCCATTTTAAGACCTCTGCTCATGAACAGTGTCACTGTGATTGTCTTAATCTGTCCCAAACATTGATTTCGCACACCGATTGCGCCATTGTGTGCTACATGTGCAAAAATACATTTTGGGCGATATGTGAAAAATGACAGCTGTACTGTTCATAAGGAGGTGTGGTAAAATGGCAATGTTGAAAATCTGGAATGAAAATATTAAAAATTTGCGAAGTACGAGCATGCATAGGAACTGCGTAACACACGCTTGTAAAACAGTCATTTTTGGAAATTTCTTCAAATTTTCAACATAGTGTTTTGGGGGCCTACCTCATGAACTGTGACACTGTCATTTTGTTACCTGGTCCCGAAAGGTGGTTCCGTGCAGTGACCGCGAAATCACCTTTCTGGACTGAATAAGACAATGACAGTGACTGAGTTCATGAGGTGGGGCCTCTAAGAACCCATGTTGAAAATTTGGTGAAAAAATTCCCAAAATGTCCGAGATATGCACCAAAGTTGATAAAAATATTTATGCCATTATACAGTTTACCGGCATTTCTTCAGTTTGTGGTCGGCTTTGAAGAGTGCAGGCGTGTTCCCGATCCACCGATGATTATCGTGTTGGGCTCAGAGGTAAATGTAGAATTGGGGGTGTGGGGCAGTGGAGTGCGCAGAGGTGGCCTGGGTTGGGGAGGGGCAAGACAGGTGACGAACCACTTTTTTTTCCAGTTTTTTTTTCTTATTTAGGAAGACGACGTTGGGACTTTTTGCCATGCTGGGGTGGGCTCAGCATGGCAACTGGAAAGTTATTTGGGGGGCAGTGGAGCCGACAGGGATTGGGCACCCCGTGCCAGCTATACAACTTTGCCACCCTGGGGTGGACTCCCAGAGTGGCACATAGAAGTCTGTTGGGGGGGCAGTGGAGCGACGGGGGTTGGACACCCGGTCAGTCCTATCGAGTGCGGGGTGGAGGAGAGGCATGAGCACGCTTGGGTGGCCTCACGTGCTATGAGTGTTCGAGGGGGGGCTAAACATTAGGGTCCCTAAGACAGACCCTTGCTGTACTTCAGTGGCCAAAGACAGTAGACCGGAGAACACATTGTTGCACTTTGCCTTTTGGGTTAGGTTGGCTAGCTAGTTGGTGAACTATGCGGTTGCCTCAGCTGACAGATCCAGCTCTAGGAGATTTTTTTTTTTATTAAGAGATCATGACTTCCTAGGTCAAATGTGCTGGCTAGATTAAGGAAGGCAGCTTTGTCATATTCCCCTCTATCCAAGGTGACATGTAGCTCTTCAGTTGGCTCAGTCAGTGCAGTGATGTTGCTGTGCATCTTCTTAAAGTGATGCTGGGTGAGGAGGTTATGTGTGGAGAGGTAGTCCACCAACTGCACCAGCTGGTCAATGACTATTTTTCCAAGGCCTTGGGCAGTGGGAAAGAATTGAAATGAGCCTGTAGTTACAGACAGCTACATTGTCCCCCTGATTTGAATAGGGGGAACAACACTGGTTGCTTCCAGACATCTGGAAGTGAGCCAAATTGAAGGGAGAAATTGAACAATTTTTGGATTGGCACAGCCACTTCATCAATAGCCATTTACAGTAGTTCCATATCAACTGAGTCTGATTCAAGTCTAGTTTTGGTAGTGGACTTTTGTAGGTAATGTTTAACCACTTATAACAACTTTGTTGACAACTTGGATTTTGATCAATTTGCTCAAACAACTAATCGGCTCTTATAGCTGCCACAGTTCCATCCTCATTTGAGATTCTGTTCCGGCTGGGACTTCCATTATTCTCTTCTGCACACACTCTTTATCATAATTGCATACTTTGCCATCATTCCCCAGTGAGCAACAGTGCCATCCTCAATTTGGAATTACTGCCTAGTTAAACTGTGGGACATCACATGTTTGTCTCAATCTCATGCCTTCTGCATCCAAATCAAAACTGAATTATTTATATATTCTTTTTAATTCAGCTTTTTATCAACCAACATCTCCCCCCAGCCTGTCACCAACCTTCTCATGGGCTTACTGGTTATCCTTCATTTACCCAGGATTGCAGTAGTGGTGGAGGACCTGCCATGGCGGTTGTGTGTGGGCCTGAGGTGGGTGCCGCCACAGCTGTAGACCAGGGCATTTTCCCTCCAACTCCAGGTTTTCTCCCTGTGGATGGCAGTGTGCAATGATGTGCGTGCATGCCTGGCCTCCAGTGGCTACCCCTCTCCCTATTCATGTGCTTCTGCTGTGCTGCCCCTTGGCATCCACCAGGTGGCAGTCACGCAGCAGGATGCAGCATCCCTCTCCCTCTCCTGACTGTCTCCTCAGTGACCAGAGTCCGTCCCCAAACCCAGGTCACGGTATGGCAAACTGTAGCACTCTGCCTGGCTACAAAGCCAAAATGGAATTATTTAGCAAACTTTTATTCAGAAAAGGGTACACACAATTTGGCTCTACCTAGTAGCTGTTAATGGTTAGATATACGCTAGTCATTAGAAACATGATAACAGAGATTTGACATCAGATAAGGACCGGCTCCCACCTAGTCTGCCCATCTCCCTACCTAATGGATAAGCTGCAGATCCTAGTTAACCAACAGCCTACTTCCTCCTACCCCCCACTAGAATTGCCTTATGTATGTCCCATGCATTCTTGAATTCACCCACTGTTTTTGACTCCACTACCTCCTCAGGAAGGCCATTCCATGTATCCACAACCCTCTCCATGAAAAAATATTTTCTCACATTACCTCTGAGCCATCCTCCTATATCTTCAAATTGTGCCCCCTTGTTCTTGCACATCTCTTTTTCTGAAAGATGCTACCCTCTTGGACATTGTTGATTCCCTTGAGGTACTTGAAAGTTTCTACCATGTCCCCCCCCCTCCTTTCCTCGAGGGTATATATGTTCAGCTCCTTTAATCTCTCTTAGTATGTCTTCTGGTGCAGACCCTGCAACATTTTAGTTGCCGTCCTGGACAGCCTCCATCCTATGTCCTTGCGGAGATGGGGTCTCCAGAACTGCACTCAGTACTCAGATGGGGTCTCACCAACTGTCTGTACAGAGGATAATAACTTCCTGTTTTCTGCTGGTGATGCTCTCCTTATGCATCCCAGTATCCCGCCAGCCCTCCTTACTGCCTTCTCACATTGCTTGCTCATCGTTAAGTCATCATGACTACTCCAGGTCCCTTTCCATTTTTGTTGTTGTTAGTATCTCACCCCCATTGTGTACTCTTCCCTGAGTTTTTGTTTCCCAGGTACATTACTTTGCACTTCTTTGTGTTGAATCTGAGCTGCCATGCATTTGACCATTCCTCCAACCTTACCAAGTCCTTCTCATCCTTTTACCTACCTTCTGTATTGACCCTGTTGTAGATCATTCCCATTCATATGGAGACACAACCATATAGATTATTTACCATTGGACTCTGAACTGCCACCAAGGGTTCTGGGGACATTACTTTGCCAAAAGAATGAAGCTCAATTGACTATTGTACAGTATGTGATGTCCCCAGACCCTGAGGTGGCAAATAGGTCTGTCCCATTTTTTATTTTATATAACAGATGGTTAGTAATTTTGCAACTTGAGCCAATAGACTGACCGGAGACCTCGATGCCTGCCCACAACCCACTAAAAGTTCCTCTGTCAGACCATTGTTATACAATACTTATTACTTGTTAAACTTGATTTTGTTTTTAAATGCCCCACTCCTAGTTTATAACTCACCCCACCAATGTTAGAAAAGTGCTTTTCTGAATGATCCAACTATGAGCAGGGAGTCCTGAAGTTTCTGATTTTGTGGCAGAATGAGTGTTACTGTTGTGTAAACTGAACTTTACCATTTTAAAATAGTTTTGATCAGGATGCCTCTGGTGGGTGGGGTACATACAAGCAACTGGTAGTGGGTGGTTTCAAATGACATTTTTGTAAAATAAGTTGTTTTTTTGTTTTGTTTTGTATTTTTGAGGGGATACAGAGGTTTTCATGGACTCAGGATGAACACTGGGCAGTTGGTATTCTCATTGCAGGTGCTTCCCTGATCTCAGTGAAAATCTATGCTTCATGTTCCTTCCATTCTTCGCATTCTCAAAAAGTAATTCTTCATAATTCTGTGTGAAGAAGGACGTTTGGAAAACACTAGCATGCGCTAATCCTCTATTATGATAAAAGTAACTGAAAAGTAGATTTAAGCAGGACTCTGTCTAATAGAAGGATCGGCTTTGGTTGGGCAATCATATTTCTGTAAATCAAAAGTAATGCTCTGTAATGCCCCTTTAAACTCTAGAAACCTTAAATATATGTGAACAAGTGGCCATATTTTCAAAGGGCCCTTAGAGTGATGCAGAATTCATCAAACATCCATCTTGCATCAAATCCAGGTGCGAATACTGTGCGCCGTATTTTGCAAGAAAAGCGTTTACTGTGGTAAAGTCCCTGAAAATGACGCAAGAGGTCCACTGCATCAAAAATATGATGCATGGGGTGAGAATCATAGAAGCTACATCAAAAATTATGGAGCAGGAATGCCCTAGGCAATGGCATTTTAAACCCCCAAATTGCCTTAAACTAGTCCTAAAGGGGACTTTTGGCTCTATAACCACACCTCTACATAAGTTGCCCTCTCCAGTTCAATCATAGCACTCACATTACAGTACAGACAAGTAATGTATGGGCTTGTCTCCGGGAGCAATATTTTACATGCTACAATACTTGATAAAGCTTTACGTTGTAGATAATGCAGTCCTCATACAGCAGAATTCAATTTATAGTAACATACTCAGGTCTGCCTGCCTGCCATGGGCCTCTTTCTATGCACTAGTGTCTGTTGGACAAGCTCTGGCTGGTCTAAGCACTGCCAATACCTTCATGCTTTGAAAATCCCAAATAAGGGGATGTTGTGTCATTTTTGTTTGCCACAGGCCCCCTTTCCGACATGATGAAACCGTTGTTTTGACGCCAGCATGGCACAAGCGAGTCTGGCATGCAGACCTGTTTTTGACACAAGCAATCGTTATAAACTCAGAACTGACGTAAGGTTTGATGCATTACCCTTGCATAGGATTTATGGAAATGGGCACTTTCTTGGATTCTCTCATAAAGCTTCTTAATAGCGTTGCACTTTGGGGAACTTTGCTTGCACTCTCCATGTGTGGTGCGGTTGAACACCTAGTCCATGTGGGACTGAGGGATTTCAAGCAGTAAAATGAGAGGACATTCCATTGTAGCCTGCCTGAGACATATTGTTTATTGAAAGGTTAACCAGTGGGTCCACTGGGACATAATGTCCCTTTTCAGGGCAACCCGGATTTAATTACAGTCAATAGGAATACAAGTTTGCATATGCCTACAATATAGCTTCATTGAATTTTTTTTTATTTCCAGCTGTTGTGCAATTTATTTAAAAAAAAAAAGTATTTTATTTTGAAAAGAAAATGTGGAGGTGGTGAGTACAGTTCTCTTGTCTGTTTTCAGCCTCAAGTAAAAGAGTACACTTGAGATATGCATATAGCTGCTGCCACACTTAGATGATAATCTTCCATTGTCCAAAGTGAAACAAGCCCTACAGTCGAAGCTTTGCTCGCCTGCCATATTTATATTTATGTATATATATATATATATATATATATATATATATATTTTTTTAATTATTATCAAATGTTGTTATAATTGTAAGATACTTTGTTTGGATTGCTCTGAGGCATGCAACTGAAAAAAAATGAATTACAGACAGAAAAAGATGAGCTTATGGATAGGGATGTGTTCCCAAATAGTTTACACAATCCTCCTTTTGTAGAGGATCATTGTGTGTTTGATAGACATGCACGCCGTTTAGCCCATGGTGTATTCTGTCACATGTGGGGCTTTAAAATGAACCCTTGGTCAGACAGTTTACCAGTGGGACATCTGGAATAGTGCTTTGCAGATAATGTATTTTTCAAGCATGCAAGAGCAGCGCAAGAGGTACATCTGTGTGGCAGAAGTACAAAAGGCCAATCCTGAGTAGAAAGGCAGATCAACTGTAATGCATCCTGATCTGAGCCTCCTGATTCCAGGTTTCATTTACAGAGTAAAAAGATATGTTTGTTTTGTAAAATGGGACATATCACACCTGCCCCATCTGCCTCGTTGAAGTCACATAAGCATGCTGATAGATGGACAGGCACTGTTTGCTCACTCTCTCTGGCTATGCAGCATAAACAGTCTTCTCTCTAAACAGTACAGTATTGAAATTTATATCTCCCAAGTACAATGTGTGTACGCCACTACAGATTTTCTTTTACTTTTTTTCACATTTTGTGCAATATTTTTTCCTATCACACAGTTGTCAGTACAGTAAATTTGATTCACTGCATAGGCTGGCAGTATATTAGTTAAAGCAGCACGCTATGAACAAGCTTGTTACATCTAGCAGACCTGGGTTTGATTCCCACAACCTCCACTTGAATAGTGTGTGACCCTGAGCAAGTCAGTTAACCTTCCTGTGCTCCCGGGACACACCTGTACATGGACTTTGTGCCCATTGGGCCTTTCCCAGTAGCTACAGAATTAAAAAAATAAAATTGCGAAAGCTATTTGATTAATCTAGCAAATCACCAAGCCAGTTGTTTTGTGCTTTTTGTTAAAACACGCACAACAGTTCGCTTGAAATAAGGTTTTGTTTTTGTTTGTTTGCTTTTCTGGTAAAACACACGGAGGCTAATCAAAACTTGAATGATCTCCCTACTGTTTTCCACCATCCCTCAAATCACTAATGATTATGCAAAATGCACACACTGAAGAGAACGCTTGCATTACAATGACAGAAAAGCCCCGCAGGGGGAATAGTCATGTTCTGGTTTCACCCATTTACACCCTCTGCTCTTCGGATAGACATGGCAAGCTGCCACAGGCACTTGAAAAAGCGTTACAAAACACCCACAAGTATTAGAGAAATGTTGATGAGTGTAAACAGCCTGCCTCAAGGAGTAATACCTTCCTTAGATCATCACATGTTTGCAAGTTTGTGTTCCTATGGATACGAGTGTTCTACTGTAACTCCTACATATACAACGGCAGAGAAAGGAAACCAGAAAGAGGTGAAATTTTTTTTTTTTTTGTTACAAGGAAAAGTAGCAACCTTCTCCTGGATTTAAGCTACCGAGATATGTAAGAGGAACAGCAGTAGCCCATAGATTTGTACAGAATCCTAGTCATGTGAAAGTGCTGACTTAAGGCTCTGTTCTCAAAAGATTTATAGTCAGGGTTGTGTTTGTGTTTCTGAGTTAAGCCTGCTCTTTTGAACTGCAATAAGTTGACCACTTTAGGGGCTTGTGGTCTGAAATTTGGCACACACATGAAATCCTATGAAAGTCTTGTGAAAAATCAGGCAAGTCATTTTAGAGTCATCTGCAGGAAAAATAAATGTTCATTCTGCGATACAAAATGTTGTATTATACTTTGTTGTGTTCTATTCTGTCAACAGTGATGATATTGATTTAACAATTACAGTTCCCCATGAATGTAGAAGAGGCCCCATACCATTCATTAGGCAAATGTGAAACATGTATCTTCTGATTTGAAGGCACTATAATTCTGCTGAATTGGAGTTGTGTGGATATCCAGTCACTGCTTTTTTTTTTTTTTAATCACACATGTTTTTGATAGCCATCATTGGTCACTTGACTGCATGTCAAATTGCCAACTTTTATTTTATCCTACATTGTAGCAATTGAGAAGTAGTTTGAGCTAGTGATTAGCACACAAACTTGGGAACCAGGAAACCCAGGTTCAGATCCCACCACTGCCATTTGCTTACTGTGTGAACCTAAATCAGTGGTGGAGCTAGGTTTGGGAGTCGGGGGATTGCAGTCACCCAATGTCTTCAGATGGCAGCAACACATGCCAATGCAAATGTGTGATGTGTGCTGCATAATCAGTGCTGGTTTGTTTTATTTACTGGTAATGTTTGGACTATAAATGGCTCACTGACCAGTTACAGCTTGTCTCCAGGTATGTCCCAAAATGTGTGTGTGTGTGGGGGGGGGGGCTACATGGATCTGTCTTCTTGACTGGAGAAATGCTGGGCATGATACTAGGGAAACTCTCGCTCTTGTTTATGGAAAGTGTCTTGGACCTCCATATTCAAAAGCATCCATTTGTGCCATGCAAAACATGGCACTGTATTTGAAAAGTGTGCAGCCATCATGGTGCCATATTCATGCAGGCAATGCGTCCTGTCTAGCGCATGCTGCCTATTTGAAAACTGCACTGTGCTAGTGTGCACAAAATGCATATGCATGATGTTCCCACAGCCCCCTGCTGGCAAAAGGCACCCTGGAGAAAAGGGGGAAATTGCATTCCAAATGGGAGAGTGAGCACTATTGTTACTGGGAGCCATGTTCTGTAGCTGGCATGCTTATGACCACATATGGCATGCAAGGCATTAAGGAGCAATTATGTGGCCTGTAGCAGCACAAATGCAGGGAGGCATTGCAGAGAGCCACATCCATTGCCCCTGCCCTCACCTAATCCCACAATAAAATCACCCTGGCGGTCTGGTGAGCCCCCTTCCTGCCCCATTCCCTGACTGAATAAAGATCATTCCTGGTAGCCAGTAGTAGCCACCACCCAATGCCTGACTAAATAAAGATAATTCCTGGTAATCCAATGATACTCCTGTCTTGCTTGATCCCTGTGATAGCAGCTGTAATCCACCACCATCCTGGCTCACTCACTCAGCACCCACCACATCCCACCTGGTCTGCCCCTAAATTGCCCAGCAATAGGAGTTTTAGGTTTGCTGGCACATCTGCAAATAATGACCAGCAAAGACCCTCCTCTCACCGCCAGAACTGATGACTGTGTGAATGACAGAGAGCAAGTACAAGCGTACTGTAGAAACTGCCCTGGCCCCGGCCAAATACAGCAACATTCTCTTCATCTCCTAGATTAAAAAGCATGGGTGTAGGCAGGCATACTCCAAGCACTTCATGTTGTGCAATTTTATTTAAGGGGGGGTAGCAAATAGGCTCTGAACTGCTTCCTTTTTCCATGAAAACTAACTAAGAAAATACTGAATCTTTCTGTAATTTCATTCATAGGAGTCAAAACTAGAAGAACTGGTCACTAATACTCTATTTGCATCCCAAGGACAATACAACTTTACAGGCTCTGGGCTAGTATGTGGGTGTCTTGAGAACAACATGGCATTTGCATTTACCCATGCGTGGCAACAACCATTGTCATGAGATACAAAAGTTGTATTATTGTGCCAAATGAGGCAACAAACACAGTCTTGGTGTACATTTGCATATTGCCTGGCTACACGGGGGAAGCTCACCCCTAACGGGAGTAGCAGTGAGTCCACTTGTGTGCAGATCTGAAATCCCTGGCTACACCCCTGTTAAAAAGCACTATGGAACGCATCATTTTGCAGCCCCACTATTTTGCACCAGCCACTGAAAGAAACATTCTCTGTTTTCCATATCCTGGATTAACAAGCACAGGGTATTATAACACCACATAAAACCTTTTTTCCAGCCCTCCCCTACCACAGGCAGCAATATTGTCTCCTCTCCATGTAAAAAAAAAAAAAGGTAATCCGCCTCACACACGGGGACTCCAGGTACCCATTACACAACCAGGGGGCACTGGAGGGGTGAGTGTCTTTGCCCCTTACAAGCTCGGCATTTAAAAAATGATTGAACAAAATTATTATAAAGAATATACAAATTATTTTATAACTAGTGTACTAGGTAATGCCTTACCTACCCGATCGACCACTCCGCTACCTTTCGTAGCGAGGATTGCTAAGAGGTCGAGGTAATTTAAAATCTTCCGGCGCCTGAGCTTTTATGTTCGTGGCGCCGACCCTCTGAAATTCTCTACCACGTTGGATTAGAGAGTGCATGACGGTGGAGGGTTTTAAAAGGGGCTTAAAGTCTTTTTTTTGGAGCAAGGCATTTGCAGATAACTTGGATGCCGATTAATTGTTTGTAGTCAACTGAGTTTTTAAATATGTTTTTATTGTATTTTATTGTAATGCACCTTGGTTTTGAGAAAGGCGCATATAAATAAAGTTTATTATTATTATAATAAAATAGACACTTCTTGGCGTGATTTGCTTTGATAGAGACTCAGGAGTATATAGAAACAGAATTTGTCAGCAGATAAGGACTGCTTGGCTCACCTGGTCCACCCACTTTTCCCTGCCTGTACTGCCACCGCACACCCTACCTGGTTTCCAGCCCCCACCCCTGATACCAGTTTTCCTTTAAACCTATCCCATGCATGCTTAAGCCCACCACTGTTTTTGCCCCCCACAACCCTTGCTGGAAGATTGTTCCAGGCATCCACCACCCTCTCAGTGAAGAAATACTTCCTCACATACTCAGTAATATAAGGTAGAAGACGGCACTGGGCCCATCGAGTCTGCCTTCCCACACCATGTGGGCTATAAGGTTACTGTCCCAGGATATGTTTATCTAGGTTGTGTGTGAATAGCTGGGTTTTTGGGTCAACTGTATTTTGTGATAGTCTGTTCCAAAGTTTCAGTGCTCTAATAATGAAGTATTTTCTTTTATTAGTTACTGCTTTTGGTACCATTTGTATTTATTTGTTTATTTCAGATTGGGATTAATACCTCTGAGTCAGAGACTCGTTTACAAAGGTTCAAAGTCATACAGCTACATAAGACAAAAGAGACAACACATAGGTTACATACGGTTTCACAGATTACATGGTAAGATACATTGGAAATTACAGTTGGCCAACATTAATACATAGGTTGCAGCGGTCAGTCATTAATCCTGGGCACCAGGACACAACATAACTGGTTTAGGAGTCAGTGCCAAAAGGAGGGTGCTGTATACAAAACAGGTGTAGATTGAAGCGCATGGCCTTACTGGGGTAAGTGCAGAGTACAGCAAGAGTAACATGGAGAAGGCTTGCTAGGTAGAGTGGAGCAGTCAGAGAAGGCTTTGTTGGCTCATGGTGTAGGAGGCAGGGTATGGAGGGAGAAGCATGAAGCAAGGGGAGAAAGGAAATATGAAGGAGAGGGAGAGGGAATAAGGGGTGGGCAGGGGAGTGAGGAAAGGTTGCATGAGGGGAGAGATGGCGGAAGAAGGAGGGGTGGAGAAGTGGGATGGGGCACTGGTGATTGGGGGTAGTTCTTCTTGTCTTTTCCCAGGCTCTGCCTGGAATGGGCTTCCGAAGCACCTCAACGGCCGGCAACCTGCAGCGGTAGAAGCCGCCCCACCAGCTGTATCTCAAGCCCTCCCTGCCTCAGCAACAGCAAGCCTCTCAGCCTTCAGTTACAGCCACTTCCCCGCTTCAAACCTGGAGTTCCTATTGGGCACTGAACAACGGCAGAAAGCTGCTATTGGCTGTTCTACCTATGGCCCTTCTCTGTTTGGGCACGGACTACCCCACTGACTTTCATAGTCCTCTGGGGACCGAAATCCTATGGCTTTTCTTAGACTTTAACTGCCCTCCAGGGACCTGATTCCATGGCTTCTCAGCCTACTCCCTAGCTCATTAACTGGGGGTTTTTGGCCCACCTTCCCACGTCCCCTCCCCGCCATTATTAAATACACTTTATCCCCGCCTTCAACCGCAGGGACACTCCTATTAGTGATAGCACTCAGAATAGCTATCTGCCATTGGCTCCTGCAAGATCTGACCAGAATAGTGTGTGAACTGATAGCAAGCACAGACCGAATACAACACCCCATAGTTTTCTCTACTGCCAGCTTGCTGGTATGCTCTTCCTCCACACCAACCCTAAACGACCAGTCGTATCTCATTATATGTGGTGTAGCACGGACAGTCCTCATGTCATAAACTTTCTGTAGTCCTGAACTCCTCTTAACCTCCAGAAATGGGGTGCACTACGCATCACATCAGGCATAACTTTCTGCCAGTCTTACCTGCTAACTACACACGTCTGCCCTTACTTCAAGATGTGGTTGCTGCTTCTTGCTTCACTAGGGCCCTCAATAACCTACCCTACTGAACCAGGGACTCTCTAAACATCATCAGAAAAGGGGGCACCTCAGGCTACTGAGACTGCTACTAAATGCTTTAAAAAAGATTTTCATGATCTTACTTCTCTGTTCAAGTGAAATTGAATTGAATCCAGGCCCACCAGACCCCATCACTTCAACGTCCAAATTGGCTAACTTAAAGGTGGTGAGCCTGCTTCATGTCAGTACCTGTAGCCTGATAAAGAAATTCAGTTCTATACAAAACTGGCTAAGTCATGCAGCTCCAGACATACTGCTGGTAACTGAATCTTGGTTAAAACCTACCATGCAGGACTTTGAAATCAACAATCCCTCTTACAAGGTTTTCAGAACTGACAGGCAGGCCAGAGGGGTGGGTTACCATCTATGCACAGGATAGATTCCTGTGACTATTGTTAACTCTACAACTGTACCTAAGGAGTTCAAATGCCTTACACTCAAGGTTCAAACCTTGATATCGCAGTTGCGTCTTGTGATAGGATTTTATAGACCCCCTGCAGCTAGGCACAAAATAATAAATCACCTAAGCCACATACTTGATGATTCCCCTTCAGAAGTTATAGTCATGGGTGACCTTAACCTTGACTGGCTAGCCCGTTGTTCTAAGCCACTTAAAGAACTCTGTGACGCCTTTGGACTGACTCAAATAACTATGGAATCCGCACGTCCTAACAAGAAAAACCCTACAAACAGCACCCTCCTGGACATTATACTGGTAAACAAACTGTACCTGGTAACTCACTTGGGCATTTTCTTTAATGACCTTAGTGACCATTATTGCTGCTCGCGTCGTCAGGTCCCTACCAAAGGCAGTCTTGCACTCTAGATATATTTTCAAAAGGAGTTGTCACAACCTTGACCTCCATGCCTTCTTATCTGATCTGGAGCACTCCTGTTGTCAAAGCTTTTACCTTGCTTCCACCATCAAGCGAAGCCTATGATCTGTTTCAGAACATCCTCCTAGATACTATAAATTGGACATGCACCCCTTGTGAAAATATGAACAAAGAAAACATAATGCCCATGGTTCTCTTCCAGCCTTAAGTCTGAACTACTACACAGGGATGCCCTATGGAAAAGCACTGATGACTAAACTCCTCTAATTGGACAACCTTTAGAGTGGCCAGAAATCGCTACACTAAGCTTACCAGGGCCGCTAAAACTAGTTATTAAAACAAACTGGATGTTCTACTAAATGTTCTTCGCTGTTTTGGAAAACCCTAAGAGAGGTAGAGGGTCATAGATCGGTAGACTCCTTTCCTACAAAAATCACTTCTGGAAGTTCCACCATCTGACAAACTCAAGATCCTAAATCTATTTAATAACCATTTCGCTATGGCAGGACTGGCTTTCAACTCATCTCCAGCCAACAACCTTGAGACCAATTATTTGGTAAGGATTCGGACTTGATTGCTCATTCTCTTCCTGAGGGTCAAATAGCATTCTCCTTCAGCCCTGTCACACTAAAACAAGTAGATGACTTCTCCTTCCGCTCGACACAAGGAAAAGTGCTGGCGCAGATCTCTAAGAACCATATTTTTTAAAAATAGCATATCAATCTCTGGCTGTTCCCATTACTCACCTGTTTTAATTTGTCTCTCTCTCTCAGGGTACCCTACTTTCTATTTGGAAAACTGCTCACGTCATTCCCCTATTTAAATCAGGCGATCCTAGTGATCTTAACAATTATAGACCTATCTCTCTGCTTCCAGCACTCTCTAGGCTACTAGAAAAATGAGTTAACCAGCAAATCAGAAACTATCTCGAGTCTAACAACCTATTTACCCCAGTGCAGTCTGGATTCAGGCCTTGCCCTAGCATGATCTCTGCCCTTGCTAAAGTTTCTGATGACTGGCTAGCTGTCTTGGATAATAAGCAATATGTATGTGCCTTGTTCTTGGATCTAAGCAAGGTTTTCGATATGGTGGACCACTCTTTGCTCCTGGGCATCCTCCGCAACTTTGGCCTGGATAATACAGCCCTCAAATGGTTTGATAGCTATCTAATTGGATGTTCTCCGAAGGTAAAGGCTGAAGGAGATCTCTCCCCTACAAGAACCCTACTGAAAGGCGTTCCACAGGGTTCCATTCTGGGCCCTCTCCTGTTTGCTATATACATCAGCAATATTCATACAGTGATAAATTCTGCTAATATACGCTTATTCACTGATGACACTGTACTATATATTGCTAGGCCTTCCCCAGAAATAACTCGTCGCAACCTACCACTTGATTTCAACCATCTCCAGAAAAACCTGCTCCAATTAAAATTACTTTTAAAGGACAAAAAAATGAAGGCAATGCTATTCTCTCCTTTCGCTAAGCACACATATCGCTAAGCTGGGTAACGTACCCCTGATTACTGCCCTACTTGATGAGCCTCTTGAATTTGTTGCAAAATTTAAATATCAGAGTGTCTGGATTGATAATAAACTGTCCTTCTCTGAGCATATAGAGGAACTCACTAAAAAACACAGCAGAGACTCGGCCTATTCTTTTGAATAAAGCACCTTCTCACAATGGAAGCAAAACTAGACTTGCCCAGACTACATTCCTTCCACTGCTGGATTATGCAGATATTCTGTATGGCCAAGGTGCTAGTGTAGCCTTGTCCAAACTTGACACCTTATACCACAGGGCTAAAAGATTTATTACAGGTGCACCCTACTCTACCGTACTCTACCCATTACTGTTCACTATATAGACTAGTGGGTTGGACATCACTCTGTTACAGGTCGCAGAGAAATGCAGTCATTTGGACGTACTGAGCCAACATAAAGAAGCTTCCGCAATATATCTCTGATTGCCTGCTCATCTGTTCCCTGGTAGCTACACACTGAGAAGCTACTTTCATATCTCCCAGGTCATTCCCATTGGTGTACATCTCCCAGAAATGGGTTATGCCCAGCCTTGTTGATTAAATAAGTACCGATCTAATTTAGATTTAAAATGGGCAAAAGAACCTATTTCAACAACCTCCTTAGGTACAGTAGTTGATTCCATAAAGTAATAATTCTTTGTGTAAAATAAACTATGCCTGGAGTTACTCCTGGGGTTAGATAGCATGAGCTGGTATACACGGCTTCTTAGAGAAAAATTCCTCATGTTAAATTTAAAGCCAAGATCTGACATAAGAGCACTATCTTTTGTTATTTTAAACATCAATAAAAGGTCACCCTTTGTTCTCCTTAATTCCAGTGGTGAGAGTTTAAGTGCACTAAGTCTACTATCATAGTTCTTATTCTGAAGCCCACTGATCATACACGTTGTTCTTCTCTGTATACCTTCTAATTTATTGGAGTCTTTTCGCAAAGGGAGGATTCCATAGCGGAGAACAGTAGTCCAGGTGAGGGCAGACATAAGCTTGATATAATGGTATAATACACTTGTGACACTTGGACAGCTGGTTCTGATCACTGTATCATTTTTGTAATATTACAATGGGTTATGGACTGTTTCTCTTGAGAAATGCTGAAACAGCATGTGAGATCTCTCTCACACACACACACACACACACACACACAGATTTTAGATACAAGGTGTTACCTGGAAGGCTAGAAGCTAATTACAGACTTTTCTAAGTTAATTATAGCTTTAACTGCTAAGAGGGAAATCAGTATCCCTTTTATGGTGTTTCGAGGAGGAAACCAGGTTTAGTACACTGGTGCAAAATCATAAATGCTTTGGTGTCTGTGTGAGAGGGAATACTGCTCACAGATCAAAAAAATGTCATTTGAAAGAGTAAATGAGTTATGCTGAGGATTACAGAATTTATTGCTTTGAAAAGACATCCTGTTTTTGTACAGATTTTTTATATATTCTGACAGAGGAGGAGCTAGGTGACCTCGCACAAAGGGGTTGGCAAATACAGTTTTCTTTAAGGAATATTCTGTTTTACTTCAGAGAGACACTTCTATCTAGACTCTGACAGAGAAACATCTATGAGCACTTTAAGCAGGTATTTAGAGAGTGAGACAAATCTAAGTACTGTAGTAGGAATTGCACTGTTTAAACCTTGTTCTTTTAAAGGATTTGTATGATTCTTGTGATATTGGTTCTGTATTTTATGTTTTACATATTTTGTTTCTATTTTAGTAAAACTCTATTTTTAGAGCCTACTTGGTCTGTCTTTGAGTTCTTTCCTTTTACAAGTGGAGTATACTGTATATGGTAAAAGCAGGCACTGTACATATGCTTGAATGGTGATATCAAACTGGAAAAAAGTAAGCGTTTTAAATCTGAGGTCTTTTATTACAGTTTTTAAGGGTTCATTTCTGTACACCTGGTTAGGTGCCTGTAGGCAAAGATATCTGGCCCCCCGAAGATAGAATTATCTGAGCCTGTGCATTGGGTATGTTAGCAAGATGTTCACAGTTTGAATCCCTCCAAGATTTGAGACTAAAGGATGATTTGAAGCCACAAAACAGACAGGAGGGTTACCCTATTTCTGTAAAACTGTCCACAAGACTGTGCTCAGAGGTTGGCATTTTGGGAGCAGAGGGCTGACCTGCTGAGTGGATTTGTGACAACATTCCCTATTTTTAGATGTGAAAGCTCTTTTAATGCAACCGATAATCCTCTTAGCCTTTATAGCTAGCTCAGTGCAATGCTTACCAAATTTGATATCATTACTGATTAATACACCCAGATCTTTCTCACAATTGGAAGCTTTCAGGACTTTGCTATCTAATTTGTACAAATTATATGGATTCTTAGACCCCAGGTGCATAACTACACATTTATTGGCATTAAAATTCATTCCATTAGTGGAAGTCCAACATTCTAGTTTGCTAAGATCATCTTGTAGGGTTGTTTTCCCCTGGTCTGTACTTACATCTGCATCAATTTTAGTGTCATCAGCAAATTTTATTGTGAAATATTTTAAGTTTTTGTTTAAATCTGGAATGAAGAAGGAAAACAGTGCAGAACCCAATAGGGATCCTTGGGGTACCCCCACTGGTGACGTGGACCTTTGTCGATTGTATAACCTATGATTCTTACACTTTGGGCTCTATCACTTAGCCAAGCATGGGTCCAACTGGTGAGAGTTTCACTAATTCCCATTGTGTACATCTTATCGGTCAGTGTTAGGTGATGGACCCTGTCAAAAGCCTTACGTAAATCTAGGTAAACTATATCCATGGATTTTTTTTTTTTATCCAATAAGGCACTCACTCTCTCTCATAGAAAACCAGGTTGGCAGTAAGGCATGACCTCTGATTTTTTTTTTATTTTTAGAATTCAATAGACTTTATTTGATTTTTTTCTTTTTAAAACAACAGTACATAAATACATAAACACCTCAGAGTAAAATAAATAAGAGAAATTAGTATAAAAAACCAATATATGTCATTTGAAACAGTGTAACGACCCTTCTTGTAATCCATTAGACTACTTAGCTTACAAGCTGGTATCTTGTAGCAGTTTACTTAATATTCTACTAATTGACTTTAGGTTGTAGGAGTAGTGATATAGTATGGTACAATCTTATTAGAACATTACTTCAGATTTATAGTCGATAGAGGGACCGTAATATAGGAAAAGATGGTAAAAAAAAACACACAAACCCCCTTCCCCAACCCCTCCACCCTCTGAATCACTCTCTCCTAAGGTAATTTAGTCCTAATCCTCCTTATCGTCCTCACATGGAATGACATCAAGCATCTGCTTTATCCGTCTCCTTTGTTTCTGGGCAGTGCCCATTCCAATCCCCAGTTTACTACCAGGCAATGAGTGGCACTTGTATAATAAAGTACCCTTTGGGATTTCTGCAATAAGCAGTGCTTCTAGGGTACCCCATCTTTCAATATATGTGTTTGGTCGATTATTCATAAAGGCAATATGTTTTTCTAACTATAGGGCAAGCAGCATTTCTTTATGCCACTTCCTTATGGTAGGCATATTTTCTGAGGCCCAATGCCTCAAAATTATGAGCTTGGCCACTGCAGAGATGAGGGCCATATGATATTTCCTTTGCTTCAAGATTCCTATTGGGAAAATGTTGAGTAGGCATGTATTCGGGGAAAACAGCGGGGTTAATACAAGGATTGGACTCAAAGAGGCCTGTATGTTTTTCCATAGGGTTTGGATTTTAGTGCATGCCCACAGCATATGGTAGAGATCCCTCTTACAAGAGCAGCGGGGCAAGAAGGGGTAGATATTTGACCCATTTGATAAAGCTTTAGAGGGTATAATATGTATTTTGCATTATATTAAACTGTACGAGTCTCAAATGGTCCTGTTTGACAAATCTGTATAGGTTGTTCCAAAGTTGTTGCCAAAATTCGGGTGTGAGTGGGAGAGACAGTGTTTCCGCCCAATATTGATTTATACCAGATGGCAATCTTGTGTCCAGAGATTGTATTTCTTTGTACACTGCTGATATCGGATGTGGTTGTCTAGCTGACTTTGCCAAAATGGGTGAGTGCCTAAGGAATGCACTAGCAAATGGGCAGGAAGGAGGGGTGGAAGAACAATGGGGAATAATAAAAACTGCCATCACAGATTTAACGAGCCTTTGTGTGAAGCAAATAAACAAAACAAGATGATGTAAGAAACCACTATGGTTCTCAAAGGAAGTGGCAGTGAAGGTTCAAGAGAAAAGAAAGCATTCAGGAAGTACAAGGAATGCATGAAGGAGCAGGACAGAGAACTGTATCAGTTAAAGCAAAGGAGGCTGGGAAGGCAGTCAGAACAGCAAAGGCCCAAACCGAGGAAAAGATAGCCAACTCAGTTAAGAAGGAGGATAAAACCTTTTATAGGTACATCAGGAACAAAGGAAGACCAAGAGAGGGATAGTGAGGCTTAATAAAGGGGAGGAGGGTGGGCAGAGGAGACTGCGAAGGCAGAGATACTAAACAAATATTTTTGCTCAGTATTTACAAATGAAGAGGGGAGGTACATAAAACAAACAGTAGTAACACTCTGGATACAGAAGTTGATACCAGCCATTTACAGAAGAAAGGGTTCTGAAAGAACTCTCAAAACTGAAAGTGGACAAAGCAATGGGGCCTGATGGAATTCATCCCAGAATTCTAAAAGAGCTAAGGGTAGAACTAGTGACACCACTGACTACCCTTTTTAACAAATCATGGGAGGATGGGGTGGTATCCGAGGACTGGAGGAGGGCAGATGTGATTCCCTTCGCAAAAGTGGGAGCAAGGCAGAAGCAGGAAACTACAGACCTGTTAGTTTAACCTCAGTGATAGGAAAATGATGGAATCACTTCTGAAGGAAAGAATAGTCGTATCTAGAGGCCAGAGGGCACAGGACCCTAGGCAGCATGGTTTCACTGCGGGAAGGTCATGCCAGACAAATCTGATAGATTTCTTTGACTGGGTGACCAAGGTAGTAGATCAGGGAGGGGCTGTGGACATGGCCTACCTAGACTTTAGCAAGGCATTTGACACAGTCCCACACAAAAG
Source organism: Neoceratodus forsteri (assembly GCA_016271365.2). NCBI lineage: Eukaryota > Metazoa > Chordata > Ceratodontiformes > Ceratodontidae > Neoceratodus > Neoceratodus forsteri. The sequence continues at coordinate 1,547,833,898 of CM057453.1, forward strand.
ATTAATATACAAGTTAGCCAGCTTGGGAGTGGGTCCTAAGATGACAGCCTGGGTAAAAAATTGGTTGGAGAATAGGACACAGAGAATAATAGTAAATGGAGTCCACTCAGAAGAAAGGAGGGTTACTAGTGGGGTACCACAGGGTTCAGTATTAGGACCAGTCCTCTTCAATGTCTTTATAAGCGACATTGCGGAAGGACTGGAAGGAAAAGTATGTCTCTTTGCAGATGACACTAAGATCTGCAACAGAGTTGATGCACAGGGTGGGGTGGAAAGGATGAGAAGGGACTTGGCAAGGTTAGAGGAATGGTCAAATGTATGGCAACTTAGATTCAATGCTAAGAAGTGCAAGGTAATGCACCTGGAAACAAACACCAGAGGAAGAGTACACAATGGGGGTGAGATACTAACAACAACAAAATGGAAAGGGACCTGGGGTAGTCATATCAGATGACCTAAAGGTGGGCAAGCAATGTGAGGGAGGGCAGCAAGGAGGACTGGGGGTTACTGGGATGCATAGGAGAGGCATCACCAGTAGAAAACAGGAAGTTATTATCCCTCTGTACAGACAGCTGGTGAGACCCCATCTGAGTACTGTGTGCAGTTCTGGAGACCCAATCTCCGCAAAAGACATAGGCAGGATGGAAGCTGTCCAGGAGGCAACTAAAGTGGTGCAGGGTCTGCACTGGAAGACATATGAAGAGACTTAAGGAGCTTAATATGTAGCCTCAAGGAAAGGAGGGGAGGGGACATGATAGAAACTTTCAAGTACCTCAAGGGAATCAACAAAGTCAAGAGGGTAGCATCTTTCAAAAAAAAGAGGTGTGCAAGAACAAGAGGGCACAATTTGAAGATGGGGGCGGCTCAGAGGTAATTTAAGGAAGTATTTTTCACTGAGAGGGTTGTGGATGCATGGAGCGGCCTGGAGGAGGTTGTGGAGTCACAATCAGTGGTGGAATTCAAGCATGCATGGGACAGTCATAAGGCAATTCTGGGGGGTGGGGGTTAGAAGAAGTAGGCTGCTGGTTAACTAGGATCTGCAGCTTATCCAGTAGGTAGGGAAATGGGCAGACTGGGTGGGCCAAGCGGTCCTTATCTGCCGTCAAATTCTATGTTTCTATGTATCCTAGGGGAGTCGAGTCCCTTATTTTTCTTAATAAATGGAGATATCGCATGCATAATTTGCCAGTATTTAAAAGGGTGTCTATTAGTTTCGGGGAATTTTTGTAGGAATCGGTTGTATGGAAGTAGGTTACTATTGTCCATGACGCCCTTAAGTTTGACCTTTTTTAGAACAGACCAGAAGTTTAACGTCATAGACTTTTTTTGAATCATAAAGTGAGGGTTGTTTAAGAGTGGTTGTTCCCCATCTATGTGCCAGTTTATCTTAACATGATGCTGCAGTTGGTTTAAAGCTCTCAGAGACCTATTGGGGAGTCTTTAACCGCAGGGGGAATATGTTTACCTAGTGAGTATAATAAAGACTGCAGCAAGTAAGGGTTGGGGGACATGAGGGTCTCCTCTATATTTAACCATGCTGGGGTGTAAGACCCAATTCTCTATTATCCGAGCTGTGTTGCCAAATAGTCAGTTTGGTTATATGGATTGCTCCCATAATAATGAAAAAAAGGATGGGAGCGAAAGACCTCCACGGGCCTTTGGGGCTGTCAGCTTGTGGTACGCACATCTTATTGGTTTACTTTTCCAGAGGAATTTATTGATTATTCTCTTTAGATCAGTAAACCATTTTTTGGGGAGATAGGGGGCTAACATGCTAAGGGGATATAAAATTATAGGAAGGACATTCATTTTTATAGTATTGATTCTTCCCCATAGTGATATCCTCAGGTTACTCCATCTTTCTGATCTACCTGGATTACTTTTATTAATTTAGTGAGGTTTTCTTTGATCATAATGGAGAGGGATTTGAAAATTTTTATGCTCAAATATGTTAGACTTTTATTTTCCCATTGCAGTCCAAATTGTTGCACATCTTTTTTGTATAGCCTGTGATTCAGTGGGTAGATAATAGATTTGGTCAAATTTAGCTTATAATGCGATATTTTGGCAAACGTCTCAATTTCTTGTAATAGGATAGGGATGGTGGTACAGGGGTTCGTCGTGTGTATTAAAAGATCATCCGCATAGGCTGATATAAGGTGTTGTTTATTCCCAATCAAAAAATCCTCCAGGCCTTGGTTCGCAAGCAATTTACGGATCAGGGGGTCTATGTAAAGATTAAATAGGAGAGGGGATAGGGGACAGACCTGTCTGGTACCTTGGTTTAGTGGGAAGGTTTCTGAAAGGTATCCATTGCACCAGATTCTGGCCGTGGGGTTCGATGAATATTTGTGGGATTTCATACCGGGAAAGTGCTGCAAAAAGGAAGGACCAGGAGACCCGGTTAAAGGCCTTTTCTGCATCCAGGGCTATTAAGGCAGCAGGTAAGTGTAAATCTCTAGCCATGGAAATAAGGTGTAGCAACCGCCTCATATGATCACCTGCAGACCTTCCCGGCATGAATCCCACCTGTTCATCATGGATTAGTCCATTCATCAAGGGTTTCAAGCAGTTGGCGAGTATCTTGGCTAATATCTTAACATCAATGTTAAGGAGCGAGATAAGACGGTAGTTTTCTACATGGTGAGGATCCCTACCCGGCTTAGGAATAATGGTAACCAGAGCTTCAAGGTATGTATCTTCTGAGAGGCCTGATTCATACCATGAGTTAAAGACTCTTGCTAGTAAAGGGGTAAATTCCCCAGAGTATAATTTGTATAGATTAGTGGGAAGACCATCCGGCCCAGGCGACTTATCTGGTGCTAGCTGTTTGATTGCTGCCATTACCTCCCAATCCATAACTGAGGAGATCAGGGGTTGCTGTTTATCCTTGGGTATTGTTGGGAGCATTATTTGGTCCAAATAGGCTTGTATTTGGTCCATTGGGGTTTTCTCGCTGTAAAAGTGGTATAACTCTTTATAGTATTTGGCAAAGCTTGACACAGTCTCCCTCGGTTCTGTGATAAGGGGGCCTCCGTCCCTTGGGAGGAGCCCAGGTACAAAGTGGATTGTCTCTATCTGCTTAAGTCTATGTGCCAGTAATTTGCTAACCCGTTCACCCGCCTCCAGATATTTTATCTGGACTCGTTTTAAAGATAATTCAGCTTTATGATAAACTAGGCCTGTGAATTGAGCATGTAAAGCATGAAGTTTGGCCCACTCAGACTCTGTGGATTTTTTGCTAACACTGGATTCCACTTTTTTAATTTCCTGAAGGAGGGTTTTAACCTGGGTGTCACTTCTTTTCTTTTGGGTAGTTGCTATACGTATACATTCCCCACGTAGGGCGCATTTCAGGGCTGACCAAACTATGTCTATTTTGGGGACAGAACCCTCATTGACTTCCAAAAAGGAGGTGATGACATTTTTAAAATGATTCTGATTATAGGAAGTCTGCAGTAGTTGTGTATTCATTCTCCATAGAAAGTCCCTTTTAGGTTCACGTCCCAATAGTCCAACTATGGAGACAGGGGAATGGTCTGATATTACTCGTGGTTGGATTTCGGCTTCTACTATATCTGGTACCATGTGCAAGCTTACCAGTAAATAATCTATACACGAGAATGTGTTGTGGGAGTGGGAAAAGAAAGTGTTTTGCTGCTCATTGGGATTTAATATCCTTCAGATGTCTAGGACACCCAATCCGCCCATTAGGTCCTGCAGGGCTCTCTGAGCCGGGGAAAGGCCGGCCTTCTTAGGGTCTGATTTATCCATTAAGGGTCGGGGTGTGATGTTCCAGTCACCTCCTAACACCAGAGTTCGGGATAAGGTGGACACAGTGCCTATTAGTTCAGTGAAGAAGGCCGGGGAGTCTCGGTTAGGACCATAAATTGATCCTATAGTTAGTTGGTGTACCCCTAAACTGCCATATAAAATTATATATCGCCCCTGGTTATCCCATACTTCATGTTCAAGCTTAAAGGGGATTCTCTTATGGAATAAAATGGCAACCCCATTTTTATTGGTAGAGTTCCCCGCCTCGTAGGATTGTCCCACCCATCCTTTACACCACAACCGGGTATCTTCCCTCTTAAGGTGTGTTTCTTGTAGGCATATGATATCAGCTTTAAGAAGTTTGAGGTGCCTCAGTATTACCTGTTGTTTGGTCCGATCCTTGGCCCCCTTAACATTCCAGCTAATAGTCTTGATAGGACCTGCCATACTAAGTCAGAAAGATCAGGCAGTTGGTGTTCACGGACAGGGTTGGAATTTGAGCTACTTGCTTGATGTCTCCATTACCTTGCCAAAAACATAAAAGGAGGTAGAGTGATTCAGTAAAAGTTTTCCCCCTCCCCCCTTATTTTCGTACACATTCCCCACATCAATACTCAGTTCCAACGAACTAACTCCTAAACACAACGTCAGGTGATGTTAAACAATAAACAACCCAGAGAACCCCCGCTTCCATTCCATCTACAGGTTGTATAGCATTTACTTATATTAATAACTCTGGCGGTATCTATTAGAGAACTGACCCTAAAGAACACTAAAATGAGAATATATCTGCAGATTCAGTTAGTAGCTTTCTGGTCTGCAGTGCGCAAGAGAATGCAATCAAAAGTCTTCCAGGTCACCAGGCTTAAATAAAGTTACATTAGAGCTTAAGTAACAAAAGGTCTCCATAGAAAAGTGTTAAAATTAAAACATAATCCCCATGTGACCGCTCAGCTTCTGTCCAAGCAGTATTCCGCCATATATCTCCTGGAAACATAATCGTGCGGTTGATCTTTTCGTTCTTCCCTCATAGTAGTCCCCATGTATCAGATATACTCTGCCATGCTGGGCCCAGACTCTCCGGTTGTGGCCATATCAAAGCTCTGTCTTGCCTTAGGACTTAATACAGGAGTGCCACATTTATTTCACCTCTGGTACAGTGCATCTATGTAGTTTGCAAAAGTAAAATAGAGAAGGAAGAGAATAAGTTGTACCACTGTAGCACAACACTAACAGGTTGATCTCCTGGGGGGTATATTTCAACCGAAGGTTTACAACGTGAGGCCATGTGCAGGTGTAACTATGGTTCCTTAAGATCCATTAGGTAACCAGAAAATCTGCCAAAAGTGGTTTCCGGATCCCTTAAATTGCAGTCCTGGTAGTTTTGGCACAGAAAAGCTGCCACTACTTGTTTATTTGTAACAGTACTACAGGCGTTAGTTCCAGTCAAACGAGTTATGAAGGGTGCACCTTGTTTTTTTTTATATTTCTACCTATAACAGCGTGATTCTGTACATGGCTGGGGTTTTAGGACTGGCATTAATGGCATAGGCACAAATCACTGCTGCCATTCGTAAAGGGAGGCAACCTGTAACAGCTTGGTTGTTCATTTAAACAGATCTGGAAGCGCATCTTTAAGTTCATTTTTAGCTTGCTCAAAAGTTTCAAAGGATTGCCACTGGTCACCCAGTTTCACTTGAAGAGTCGCTGGGTATTTAACTTGGAAGGGTGTACTGGCTGCAGTAAGCTTTGTAATTAGTGGATGGAGTTCCTGCAGCTTAACACGGACTGCATATGGTAGACCTGGGCTATTCTGATTTTTTTCCCCCTCCCAGCAGATCTCCTGTAGCGTTTTAATCTTAGCGATAATGTGCTGTTTGTCTTGGAAGTTAAGTAGTTTGAAAATGATAGGCCTGGGTGCTGAGCCCGGGGGTAGAAGTGGCTGAAGTGCTCGGTGGGCCCTTTCGATGATGTAAGTCGAGCCGTTGGGGGAAGGCCCCACGAGTCTTTCACAAAGTCTCTGGACAAAAAGGATGGGTTTGTACCTTCTTCTTTCTCCGGTATGCTCATAATTATCAAATTATTCCAGCGACTCCTCCCTTCTAAATCAGTAAGTTTGTCTTCTAGCTGTTTAACTTTTCAGTTTGTTAGCGTGTGATCAAGCATAGGTTTGTCTGTCTTTTTCTCCACTGATATAAGACATGCTTCAGAGTCAGAGATTCTGGTAGCCAGCGAGTCGGTTGTTGATTTTATTTGCCTGATTTCTTCAACTACACTATTCAGGGATTCCTGCATTGGCCTCATGAATTCTAGGAACCTGTCCTCCGTTAGCGGTGTTGCTCCTACCGGAGTAGAGGATGATTGAGCCTTAGGCCTCTTAGATGCCTTGTCCTTCTCGGGAGACTGCGGTGGTGAGTGTCACGGAGGTGTTTTCCGCATGTAAACTTCCATCACTGCTGCTGCTGATGTTATTATTGTCTTTTTAAGTCTTTCCCTGGTTGTTGGAAGGTTTAAGGTTGCCTTTTCAGGTGGAATGCGCTGCGGTTTTGCGTATTTTTGGCAAGGGAGAAGTGGAGCTCTCGGGAGTTGCCACTGCTCTCTTAGGCTGCCATCACGTGACCCCCATGACCTCTGATTTTTAAGCCCATGTTGGTAAGTATCATTGAGATTCTTTTCATGAATTTCTCTATCAAATCTATCTTTGATAATAGATTCCATAATTTTCCCCAGTATACTTGTAAGGCTGATTGGTCAATAGTTTGAAGGGCTACCATGGTCTCCCTTCTTAAAAATAGAAAAAAATGTGCCAGTCGCCAATCACCTGTTATTTCAGCAGTACTGAGACATATTGAATAACGTAAACAATGGCTCAATCAACCAATATTCTATCTCCTTTACTATTCTCGGGTCGGGTGTAGTTGGTCTGGACCAGGGGAAGTGTGAATTTTAAACTTTTTTAATTTGGACAGAATGTTTTCCCTAAGTATTCCAGAGAATATGTCATTTTGTTTGCTAATATTTGGTAGTGAGTTTCCAGTAAGCTTGGGACCAAAAACGGAAGAAAAGTAATTAATGAACACTTCTACCATAGCCTTTGGGTCGGTGATAACATTACCATTTGTCTTGTCTAAGAGAGCATTCTCCCTCCTATTTTACATTCTTTACTGCCCATTTTTGGAGAGATTGGATTAAATTAGCGTGTGTGTTCTCAGATAGTGTGAACTGACCAACAGAACCTAAAAGAATACATTTTCTTAAGCCGTCGTATCCAGACTGGGTGTTATGGTTTTAGCATAGGCAGAGCTGAGAAGTGAGGCAGTCCAGGTTAATACGTTTTTTTTGTTTTTAAGTTAGTTTTTCGGCTCACCTTACTGTGTGCATTGCTTCTTGGGAGTCCTGGTGCCAGTGTATCGGTACCCCTCCTGGGTTTCGTTCTACTATCATCCAACTGTGCTGCCATCTGGGTCCAGCACGACACCTTGTGGAAGGTGCTCTCGCAATTATCGGAGGGGCCTACTCTGAGGGAACCCACCCGTAGCTCCATTGGGTGGAGGTGGAACTACCTCAAAGAGTCTTTGATTGTGGCCATCCACTGCCGAGAACTGTGCACACCGCTGGTGCTTCTTCTTCTTCTTCCATCAGATGAGAGGGCCATCGACGTGGGATCAGCTTTTCCGGCTCAGCGGGACTGCATTCTTAGGGGGCGCGCTGTTGCAGAGGGTGCTTCTGCATTAGTGCCCCCGGGGCAAGGGTTTGCTGGTGAAGCTTTTCTACCGGAGTGTCTCTGTGGAGTTTCCGGGACTTTTGGGCAGCTTCGTGGACTGCTGCGGCTGCCTACGGACTAAGGTGGAGGTTACATCTCTCAGGACTTGTATTGGTTGCCCTTGGGGATCTATTGCTAAAGGGGGCCAAAGGTCTTCACACACTGGTAGCTGTTTGGAATCCCAGTAGCTGGTGAGAGTGGCTCTGGGGTACACATGCTGGATTCCCTGGTATGGTTGCGTGCAGTTCATCAGTTTTTCTGCTGGAACATCTAACTGTGAAGAGACTGGGGCAGTGAGAGAGCCCTCGTCTTGAAGTGGTCAAGTGGTGGGCAGTAAAAAAAACTTTTTGGTTTTTTTTTATGAACTGAAGATCTTTTCTCCAAGACTATAAAGCTTATATATCAGATTTCCTGTTGATTTTGGTTGCGGGTGGGGGATAGTTGAGTGGAGGGTCTGGGCTTTAGTTAATTATATGTGTGTGTGTGGAGTCTGTGGTTTAGGACTTTTTGTTTTAATGTATGTTTGTATTTCTTGTGTTTGTTTAATTAGTATTCTGTGGGCCTGGGACTACGTAGTCAGGAAGGATGTGTCTGGGAAGGTGTGAGAGACTGGGGCAGGCTAGGATAGAGTATGGGGCAGTCCACTTACTCGATCTGCAGCCTTCTCCCACCTTCCAGTTTCTACCATGACAGCAAAGTGATGTCAGGAGGTTGGAATAAAGAGGAACCACACTGTTCGATAGGGTTGGGGTGCCCTGTGCACTGTGGTAGGTGGTAGGATCAAGGTAGTTGGGTGTAGAAGGCACCCTGGGGTTAGACGGGTCTTAGGGAGAGGCCAGACATGTTTAGTTCCTATCTCCAGGGTTTCCACCAGACCGAGTGGGCAGGTAGCCAGATGGGCTGCACTGCCCACCAGTCCCCAGAGGACAGTGCTTTGCAATGCCAAATCGATTAGAAACAAGACCGCAATTATTGCAGACTTGATTTCTTCAGTCAATCTGGCTTGCATTATGGAAACCTGGATTGGTGATGATGCCGGCCCAGTTTTAGAGGCCTCCGTCCCACTCAGTTATACCGTAGTGCACTGCCCCAGAGCAGACCACAGGGGTGGGGGGTAGCCATCTGTTTTAGATCCAAACTAGTCTTCACCCTGCACCCGGTGAGAGCACCAGGTTCATTTGAGTGTGTGGCTGTTCATGGGGGTCCAGGCACAGGCTGCTGAATTCTCCTGATTTACTGCCCCACCCCCGGGGCAGCAGGTGGATTCTTGCAGGAGGTAGCTAACTTCATCATCGGTGAAACATTGGAGGCCCCCAGGTGTTCAGTGTTGGGGACTTCAATGTTTGGGCCAATGATGAATCTTCTCAGCTTGGCTACAACTTCCTCCAGATGATGTCATCTCTGGGCCTGATGCAAGAAGTTTCTTCTGTGACTCACCAGGGTGGCCACATGTTGGATCTGGTCTTCTCACTGTGGCTTGAGATAAATAATCACAGGACTGATAGGGTAATTTGGTCTGATCATTGCATAGTGGAGTTTTGTTCAGCCCCCCCCCCCACAAAGAGCCCTTCCCCTGCGGAGATGGTTAGCTACTGCCCTTTGAGGGGCCTAACCCCTGAGGATTTTTTGGTGGTGGATGATCTGTCTAGCATGGACAGTGCATGAGTTGGGTGTGTGTGCACGGCAGTTGCTGCCTATAACAAGGCGATGTCTAGTGCGCTCAACTCCCTTGCATTGAGTAATCCATGTATGACCCAAATCTTCTCACTTGAGGTCCCCTTGGTATGATGGAGAGCTCAAGGCAATGAAGATTATGGGTCAGAGATTAGAGCACTGCTGGTGGAACACTGGTCTGGAGGCAGACAAACTGGCCCTGCGTTCACACTGTGGTGTGTACCAGAGGGCAATCAACTGTAAGAAGGTAGAATTCCTGTCCAGGGAGATTGCTAACAGGAACAACCGACCAACTGTGCTCTTTTGGACTGTGAACAGGCTCCTCCATCCTTCCTTTCTACAGCTGAAAAAAGCCTTTTCAGATGCATTATGCAAAGAGTTTGCTCAGTTCTTCTCTGACAGGGTGTCCGTCATCCAGCAGGGGATTCTGCCAGTGAGTCATACTTTGGCTGACAGTGGTTGCCGTGGGTGTCCGAGGAGCACTCTGCCTGGTTGGGGTGAGTTTAGACCGGTGGAGGTGGCAGAGGTCATTGAGGTTGCTTCCAAGCTGCGGCACACCTTTTGTGAACTGAACCAGGTGCCAACTCATTTCCTAATGGGATGTGTTGAATCCGTTGGCCCTGTGTTTGCCTTGATTGTCTGGTGTTCCTTATTGGAGGGCCTTTTTCCTGATGTCTTGAAGGAAGCACTGGCAAGACCCCTTCTGAAGAAACCATCTTTGGACCCTGACGTCAAGGCAAATTACCATCCCATCTCCAATCTTCCATTTTTTGGTAAGATTGTGGAGAAGGTGGTGACGATTCAGCTTGAGGAACACCTCATGGCCGATTATCTATATGAGCCTCTCCAGTCTGGGTTTCATGTGAGGCATAGCACAGAAACTGCATTAGTTCGGGTGCATAATGACCTCCTTAGGGCAAGAGATTGAGGGGAGGGGACACTTGTCATTCTCCTTGATCTCTCCTCAACTTTGACATGGTGGACCATCGTGTGTTACCTGACTGCCTAAGGGAATTCTGTGGACTCGCTGTCTCTGTCATCTGCTGGTTTGAGCCTTTTCTTACCAACAGGAGGCAAAGGGTTGTGATGGTGAATTTCTCCTCCTTCCCTAGCCTCCTGTCATGTGGAGTTCTCCAGAGTTCGGTCTTGTTGCTGATGTTGTTTGCTGTGTATATGCTGCCCCTGGGACAGCGCATTAGGAAGTGCAGTTTGGGTTTTCATTGCTATGCTGATGATACCCAGCTGTATTTTTTCTTTGCTGTGGGGACATCCAATGCAGTGGAAGTGCTAAACACCTGACTTGCTGAGATCAATGATTGGATGGTCTCCAGCTGGTTGCAACAGAACCCCGATAAGACAGGTACTGGTCATGGAGTCGAACAGAGGGCATGATAGGTTGGCTCTGGTGCAGAAACTGGGCTTTTTCTTGGGTCTGTACCATTGAAGGCCTCCCCTAGGGTGCATGACCTGGGTGTTATTCTCAACAGTGGACTGACGCTTGAGTCTCAGGTGTCCGTTGTTCATACCTGTTTTTATCATCTGAGGAATATCGCCAGGATAAAGCCTCTAGTTCTGCCCCTGGACCTCCCCACCTTGGTTCTCAGCTTTGTGACATCTCTGCTCAACTACTGCAATATTCTCTATCTTGGAGTCTCTGGAGGTACCCTCTGCCAGCTTCAGCCGGTGAAGAATGCAGCTGCCAGGTTGCTAATGGGGCAGTCTTAAGCACTGTCACATCACCCGGTGCTGTGTGAACTGCACTGGCTGCCGGTAAGGTGGAGGGTCTTCTTAAAGGTGGACATGCTCACCTTTAAAGCCCTACATGGCCTGGACCCTGGCTACCTGAAGGACCTTCTCACACCTGCTGTCTTGGTCTGCTCCCTCTGCTCCTCCTCTAGGGGACTCCTTGCGATTCCCAGGATGAGGTTAAAAACAGCAGGCGACAGAGCGTTTAGTGTCGCCGCCCCGTCCTGTAGAATTCACTATCTCCAGCTGTAAGAGAGGCCCTTCTGTTGAGGTTTTCAAAGCCCGCCTTAAGGCCTTCCTGTATAATCAGGCCTTCCCGGACTTTGATTTATAATTTTAGCTGATGCCTGACTTTCGTGCTTATTTCCATCCCGTTATATACTTAGTTTTGTGTATCTACTGCTGAGCATTTTATTTATAAAATGTTATAATAGTGAGTTTTAGTGTTGAATGTTTATTATTAGGTTTTATATTGTGGTGTCATTTTTATTATTTTTCACATTGTTGATGTTATTTGTATGTGATTGTAATTGTTCGGTGCCCAGAGCCTCCGAGATGGGCGTCTTTTTTAAATAAAATTTGCCTTACCTTTCCTTGCCTTGTCATTCCCTCCCTGCATTGTGGAACAACCTGCAAAAAATCCTTAAATTTGCCTCGCCTGTGAAATTGACCACGTTTAAAACCCTTTTCTCCCGAGCCATCGCAGAATCCTGTAACAGCAAGAAATTATTTTCCCTCCAAAACTAGTAGTATGGTACCATCCCCTGCCCACTATGTGGCCTGTATCTGTCTTTATGCCTTTCTCCCTTACCTTCCTCTTTTTTCTTACAGATTCCCTCATACCTGTGTTAATTGCACTTTATATGTACATATGTACACATTTGTTCATACAAAGCTTATGCTTCAATTGTGTTAGTGATTAACTGTATTGTTATACTGATTTTGCCGTGTTATTACTGTATTGTTAGGTTGGTTTTGCACTGTTGTCCTTGTCTACTGTGTGTCCAGGTCCATCTTGTAAATGAGTTTTTCTTAATTATGTTTCACATTGTAAAATAAAGCTTGATTGAATTAGCAGGTTGCACTAGTGTCCAAAAGAGGAGGTAGGATAGGAGCCAGAGAACACTACTACGGTAAGTATAGGAAAGAGGTTATGGTTTGAGAAAACATTTACAGACATTTTCCTGGGCCAAGTGGGCTTCTAGGCCTGGTTTGAATTGGCTAATTGTACTACTCACAAGTAGATCTTTAGGGATTTTTTTTGAGCCACCTGGGGCCACAAAAGGAAAGGGATCTCTGGGCTTGAGTTGTCCTCTTAAATGACACCACCTGCCCACCCTTGTCCACATTTTGGGTCCTAATGGTAGGTTGTGCAGTCATGAATAGGCTGGAGGTTGATCTAGGGGTAAGTCCTAACACGGACTTCTTTGCAAGTAGGCACATCTGGTAAACAATCTGATGGTGTAGAGGGAGCCACCCTGTCTCTTGATGGTAGGTACATGTATGTGTCTGGTAATCCACCCCAGAACCAGGTGACAGGCTTTTTTAAGTAGAGTTTTTACCCTTTTGAGGACAGTGTCAGTGCCAGTCCCATAGATAACAAGCCATAATCTATGGTGGATAAGACTGAGCAATTTGTGACCAGTTTCATGGCTTCCAGGGTCATAGAATGCCGGTGGCGATAGAGGACACCCAGTTTTGCATTAGTGGTTTTAACAACATGGTCAACATGTGTTCCAAATAATAGGGTGTCATCAAGATGAACCCCGAGATATTTAAAGGTGCTCACCATTTGTTGTTTAGTGTGGCATCTTAAGTTATGTTTTTTTGTTTAGCATAGATAATATCACATTCAACCATTAAGTGTGCATCATGTAGGATATTAAATAACAGTATTAGGCCACCCCTCAGGCATCTCATTTCTTGCTCAAATAGTCTTAGCTCCCTCAATCTATCCTGATATGAGAGATTTCTAATCCCGAGTATAATCTTAGTAGCTTTTTGCTGAACACTGTCTATAAGCTTTATATCTTTAGTCAAGAATGGAGCCCAAAAGGAGGCTGCATAATCTAGATGTGGTCTCATATATTATCTTTGTAAGGGCAGGATGCAAGTTTCTTGCCTCGATGTAATGGCCATCCTAATGGATGCCAGAATTTTCTGATATGGCCATTTGTCCCATGATGTAAATCAGCAATGAAAATACCAAAAAGAACAGGGCCCAGGACAGAATCCTGGGGCACCCTGCTAGTAACTTCTGTTGGGTCTGAACAGGTGTTAGAGATCTTTACTACCTGGGTTCTGTTGGATAACCAAGCCTCTATCCAATTGATGATGGTTAGGTCAATTTTGATTTTTGCCATTTTATCAGTTAGTATTTTATGTGACACTTTGTCAAAGGCTTTCTTAAAATCTTGAAAATTATATCAACGGGAATACCTAGATCCAGAAAACTACTGACTTTTTCATATAATCTGATTAGACTTGTAGTACAAGATCTGCCAGTGGTAAAGCAATGTTGCTTCAGACACTTCAAACCACTGGTGTCTAATGTACTCTCAATTCTTTTTTTAAGGATTCTTTCCATAATTTTACAGATTACAGATGTCAAATTGATGGGGCAATAATTGCCCACATCATTTGTATTCCCTGTTTTATGTGTTGGAATGACTGACGCTTGTTTCCACTCCTCAGGAATGGTACCATTAAGTAGAGATGCATTACACAATACCATGGTTGGATGGAAACAGATGACAATGTATTTTTCAGAAGTTTGGGTCGATTCCATCTGGCCCCGGTACAGTATTATCTTTGATTAAGTTTATTGCTGATACTATCTCTTCAATACTCATTTCTTGGGTATTTGATATGTGGTTGGCATTGGTACTTGTTTTATCATTGTCAATGAAGACTGATCCAAAAGATGTATTAAATGTGTTGGCAACATCCCTAGTGTTATGTATCTCCCTGCCATTTTCAACTAGTTTATTGATATTGCTGCCCTTATTCTTGTTACCATTTATACAGGCAAAAATTATTTTGGATTTTTAATAATTGAACGTTTGAATTCAATTTCTTTCTTTCCATCCTGATTAATTTCTTTGTATTCTTTAGTTCCTCTTTATATAGTTTGCTATTTGCTGAACTAGGGCATTTTTTCATCCATTTGAAGGCTTTTTCCTTTTTATTGATCTGCAGTCTGATGGGACGTGTTGACCAAGATGGAATTTTTCCTTTTTTGTTATGAGTTTTTTATAGAAATGTATAGATTTTCTAATTCAGAGATAATAAATTTATTTACTTCCCAACATTTGTCAAAACTTAATCCTGAGAAAATTGTTTCCCAGACATATCCCACCAATGCCTCATTAATTTAATTGTAGTTGCCTTTGATATAATTGTACCTATAGTTAGTCCAACCCACATTTGTTCTTTTCCTATTGATTTCGAACAGGACTGTGTTGTGGTCACTATTAGTTATTGGATCCATTATGTTAATATTATTTATGTCAAAGGACATATAAGTGAGGGCAAGGTCCAGGATATTATTTTCTCTGATAGGCTCGGTCACTATTTGTTCCAGCCATGCCATGATAAATGCATTGAGAAATAGTCCTTCCAGGGAAGTTTTAGATGTTAGATTACTCCAGTTTATACCAGGTAAATTAAAGTCACCAACAACCACATTGTCTGAGATAGATGCTAGTTCATTAATGGCATGGGTGAGGCAAGGGTACTTTGCACCATGCAGTTTAATGAATGGTTGAAAAAATGGTGTGGAGCACAGGGTTTGGCTTCATTGGGGACTGGGGTTACACCTGGAGGGACACCAGCCTATACTGGCAGGATGGTCTGCATCTGTCCAGGAAGGGAACAAGTCTTTTGAGCAATCGGTTTAAATGCTTCATTGGCAAGCTTTTAAACTAGTCAAGGGAGGCACTGATAAGCAGCAGGAAAATCCCAGCCTCTCCCTACAAAACAGGGTACTAAATGAGAAAGAGACCGAGGTAGAAAGGTCAGTGGGGGATCCACAAGAATGGTAGCAGGGAGGAGGCGGGGAACTACAGACCAGTCAGTCTTACCTCAGTAGTGGGCAAGATTATGGAGGCACTCCTTAAGGAAAGGATAGTGTAACACCTGGAATCCATAGGGGCACAGGATCCAAGACAGCATGGGTTTACAAAAGGAAGGTCCTGTCAAACTAATCTCATAGATTTCTTTGATTGGGTAACCAGAGTGGTGGACCAAGGGGAGCAGTTGATGTCGCCTACCTTGACTTCAGCAAAGCTTTTGACACTGTTCCACATAGAAGATTGATAAATAAGCTGGGTAGGCTTGGGGTGGGTCAGAAGTTGGTCAACTGGGTGGCAAACTGGTTGACGGGCAAAACAAGAGACTGGTGGTAAATGGTATACAGTCAGAAGAGATGCAAGTCACAAGTTGGGTACCTCAGGGATCAGTTCTGGGGCCAGTCCTCTTCAACATCTTCATTAGTGACCTTGCAGATGGACTAGAGGTAAGGCTTGTCTGTTTGCATATGACACCAAGATCTACAACAGAGTAGATGATCCAGATGGGGTGGGCAGAATGAGAAGAGATCTGGATAAACTAGCAAAATGGTCAGAAGAGTGGCAACTGGGATTTAATGCAAAGAAGTGCAAAATCATGCACATAGGGAAGAGAAACCCTGAAGCCACCTATAGGCTGGGAGGGGAGTTGCTAGCAGTCACAAAGGAAGAAAGAGACTTGGGAATCATCATCACTGATGACCTGAAATCATCCAAGCAGACCTCTAAAGCAGTAGGTAAGACTAGGGGGTGTTAGGGTGTATTAGTAGGGGTCTCACAAGTCATAAGAGGGAGGTAATAATCCCTCTTTACAAGACACTGGTTAGGCCCCATCTGGAGTACTGCATGCAGTATTGGAGGCCACACCTTCACAAGGACATTAGCCAAATTGAGGCAGTCCAGAGAAGGGCAACCAAAATGGTGCAGGGACTGCATCAGAAGACATATGAGGACAGATTAACAGAGCTCAGTATGTATACCCTTGAGCAAAGGAGGAGAGAAGTGATATGATCGAGGCATTCAAACACCTTAAGGGCATTAACAAGGTGAAAGAGTCTAACATGTTTAAATATAAGAAAAATAGCAGGACAAAAGGACACAGCATGAGATTAGAGGGGGGCCGATTAAGGGGGAATGTGAGGAAATTCTTTTTCACAGAAAGGGTGGTGAATGCATGGAATGGCTTACCACAAGAAGTGGTGGCTATGAATACAGTGCAGGGCTTCAAACAGGCATGTGATAGGCATAAGGGAGCAATATAGATGACTATGGATAGGCCACTGACAGAGCAAAGGCCGAATGCACATTTATAAGCTAGAAAAACAAATGGGCAGATTGGATGGGCCTTGCGGTCCTTATCTGCCATCAACTTCTATGTTTCTATGTTTCTATGCTGCAACAGAAGGCAAAGCCATCAAAAAATGGAGAGCAATGAGTACCAATGCCTGTAGTCTGAGTAACAAGCTTCCTGAATTAGTGGCCTTGATGGAGGAGGAACATCTGGATATCGTGGCAGTCACGGAAACATGGTACACACAAAACCATGACTGGGACATAAACATACCAGGATACACTATCTACAGGAGGGACAGGGAGGGTAAAAGAGGAGGAGGAGTAGCTCTTTACTTAAGGGAAGGAATCAAGCAACAGAACAAAAGGGTAAACAGGGAGGCGAAGAAGCACTGTGGGTAAATTTGGAGACCGGCAATGGCACCACAATCCGCACAAGGGTTGTATACAGACTCCCTTCTCAGGGGGAGGAAATGGACAAGGAAACGATAGAAAGTATACTTAGAATGGCAGAAAAAGGGGAGATATTGCTGATGGGTGATCTGAATATGCCAGATGTTAGCTGAAGTGCAGTCGCAGCAGCCACTTCGAAGAGTGGGGTTATTTTACATGCCCTACAGGGGGCATGCTTTAGACAACTAGTATTGGAGCCCACTCGAGAGGGAGCAATCTTAGACCTGGTTCTCTCAAATGGAGATGAAGAGAGGATCACAGATGTAGAAGTGGATAGCCATCTGGGAACCAGCGACCATCGAACAGTATGGTTCACAATAAACACAGCAATAGAGTCAAGCCATACAAAGGCAAAAGTACTGGACTTTAGGAGGGCTGACTTTGCCAAAATGGGTGAGTGCCTAAGGAATGCACTAGCAAATGGACAGGAAGGAGGGGGTGGAAGAACAATGGTGAATAATAAAACTGCCATCACAGAGGTAACAAGCCTTGTGTGAAGCAAATAAACAAAACGAAACGATGTAAGAAACCACTATGGTTTCTCAAAGGAAGTAGCAGTGAAGGTTCAAGAGAAAAAAAAGCATTCAGGAAGTACAAGGAATCACAGAAGGAGAAGGACAGAGAACTGTATCAGTTAAAGCAAAAGGAAGCTGGGAAAGCAGTCAGAACAGCAAAGGCCCAAGCCGAGGAAAAGATAGCCAACTCAGTTAAGAAGGAGGATAAAACCTTTTATAGGTACATCAGGGTGCGAAGGAAGACCAAGGGAGGGATAGTGAGGCTTAATAAAGGGGAGGAAGGGTGGTCAGAGAATGACTGTGAAAAGGCAGAGATACTAAACAAATATTTTTGCTCAGTATTTACAAACGAAGAGGGGGAGGTACCTAAAACAAACAGTAGAAACACTCTGGATACAGAAGTTGATAGCAGCCCATTTACAGAAGAAAGGGTTCTGAAAGAACTCTTAAAACTGAAGGTGGACAAAGCAATGGGGCCTGATGGGATTCATCCCAGAATTCTAAAAGAACTAAGGGTAGAACTAGTGACACCACTGACTACCCTCTTTAACAAATCATGGGAGGATGGGGTGGTGCCTGAGGACTGGAGGAGGGCAGATGTGATTCTCCTTCACAAAAGTGGGAGCAAGGCAGAAGCAGGAAACTACAAACCTGTTAGTTTAACCTCAGTGATAGGGAAAATGATGGAATCACTTCTGAAGGAAAGAATTGTCGAGTATCTAGAGGCCAGAGGGGGCACAGGACCCAAGGCAGCATGGATTCACAGCAGAAAGGTCCTGCCAGACGAATCTGATAGATTTATTTGACTGGGTGACCAAAGTAGTAGATCAGGGAGGGGCTGTGGACATGGCCTACCTAGACTTTAGCAAGGCATTTGACACAGTCCCACACAAAAGATTAATATACAAGTTAGCCAGCCTGGGAGTGGGTCCCAAGATGACAGCCTGGGTAAAGAATTGGCTGGAGAATAGGACACAGAGAGTAATAGTAAATGGAGTCCACTCTGAAGAAAGGGGGGGTTACTAGTGGGGTACCGCAGGGTTCAGTATTAGGACCGGTCTTCTTCAATGTCTTTATAAGCAACATTGTAGAGGGACTGGAAGGAAAAGTATGTCTCTTTGCAGATGACACAAAGATCTGCAACAGAGTTGATGCACAAGGTGGGGTGGAAAGGATGTGAAGGGACTTGGCAAGGTTAGAGGAATGGTCAAATGTATGGCAGCTTAGATTCAATGCTAAGAAGTGCAAGGTAATGCACCTGGGAAACAAAAACCCAGGGGAAGTCATGTCAGATGACTGAAAGGTGGGCAAGCAATGTGAGAGGGCAGCAAGGAGGGCTGGGGGGATACTGGGATGCATAGGGAAAGGCGTCACCCATAGAAAACAGTAAGTTATTATCCCTCTGTACAGACAGCTGGTGAGGCCCCATCTGGAGTACTGTGTGCAGTACTGGCGACCCAATCTCCGCAAAGACATAGACAGGATGGAAGCTGTCCAGAGGAGGGCAACTAAAATGGTGCAAGGTCTGCACCAGAAGACATATGAAGAGAGACTTAGGAGCTTAATATGTATAGCCTCGAGGAAAGGAGGGAGAGGGGGACATGATAGAAACTTTCAAGTACCTCAAGGGAATCAACAAAGTCCAAGAGGTAGCATCTTTCAAAAAAGGAGGTGTGCAAGAACAAGGGGGCACAATTTGAAGATGGGGGGGGGCTCAGAGGTAATTTGAGGAAGTATTTTTTCACTGAGAGGGTTGTGGATGCATGGAACGGCCTTCCGGAGGAGGTTGTGGAGTCAAAAACAGTGGTGGAATTCAAGCATGCATGGGACAGTCATAAGGCAATTCTAGGGGGTGGGAGTAGGAAGAAGTTGGCTGTTGGTTAACTAGAATCTGCAGCTTATCCATTAAGTAGGGAAATGGGCAGACTGGGTGGGCCAAGCGGTCCTTATCCGCCGTCAAATTCTATGTTTCTATTAATTAGTAGCTGATTGTGGTTTAGTTCTGAGGAGGGGGTCTATAAAAGTTGGCAAACAGAAAGTTATTTTAGTTAGTCTGAGTGATTTGTATACATATTCTCTCTAGTTGTCCATCTTTAATATATTTTAAGGAATATTCTGAGATGGCTAACATATTGCTAACATTTATTCAGACACCCCCACCTTTTTTGTTTTTCCTATTTCTGTAATATAAAGAATACCCTGGGACTGAGTTATACCAACAGGATGACTCGTCCCACTAGGGTTCACATAGCGCTGCAGTGTTGATCTGATTCTGCTGCAAGATCCCAGCCAGTTCAGTGATTTTAACAACATTTAGACTTCTGATATTGGCCAGTAACACTCTATAGTTTTTGTGTAATTTAATACTGTAGTTTGGTACCTTCCCTGATTGCCCCCTGCAATTCAGTTTAAACAGTCATCTGTAGTTTGTGCAATGCTTTTACGAAGTACTGCAGTGCTCTTCTTACTAAGGTGGAGACCATCCCAACTAAAGAGGCTTGGATCTGTAGAGAATCTTTCCCAGTGTGTGATGCATTTCACATTTGTCTGCAAACACCATTTTCTAAGCCATTCATTGACCTGTTTAATCTTAAACTGCTTGTTTTTATTAGCTTTTGGCATAGGTAAAATTTCTGAGATGCAAAACTCACAGCCCTTTTGTTCTAGAGTTGATTCTAGGTTAATAAAGTCCTTAATATTTTCCAGAGTGAATCTATTGTTATTAGTTCCCACATGAAGAACTGTAAGTGGCTTGCTACCTGCATTTTTTATGATAGATGGGATCATTCTATCAATGTCCCTAATCCATGCACCTCTATAACTCGAACATGTTCAATGTTCCTTGTCCCCCTCACAGATGTAGCCATCAAAGTATTTAATTATAGAGTCCCCCAATACATACACTTGTCTCTAGTTGTTAGATGTGGGCTGATTAACCTCCATATTGTCATCTACATGTATCTCATTGGCTAGAGTACCTGGGCTCTGAGCCAGTTGTATACTAGTGCAGTTGTCGTTATGCAACCCTACTGCTTGGGGAACTATGTTTGTACATACTGGTCCGCTAGGAAACCCAGGATTGGTTGCATGAACCTGGGCAATAGTAACCCGTGTTTTTATTTTTTTGTGCAGTTTACTTTGGTTTTGTTATTAGCAGTGTTCTGCAGAATGCGATTATTTGCCTGAGTTATTTCAGTGGCTGACCCAACTGTGGTGATCAGGGCAGGGTTATTGGGGCTTATACCATCAGTATTATCCAGGTTTATAGAGGGGGTATCCTCACTAACTGTAGACAGAGGGGAGAACCTGTTCTGAATTGGGAGATTGAAATCCATACATCTGTGCCCTTTTTTGTTATTATTTCTCTTCTCTTTTTCTGCTGGGCTCCAATCATTCTCCTTGCAGCTATTTTCCTCCCTAGAACATTTTTGGGAATCCCCTTGTGGCCTATTAATCTGCTGGAGAACCTCTGCTATAGCTGTGTTTATTAGAGCAGGTGCAGGATTACTATTAGCTTTTTTAACTTGGATGTCAGCAATTATACTCTCTAGCTCCCCAATCTTGGTTTTCAAAGCTTGTATTTCTAGGCACTGTTCACATTTCAGCCCATGAAATCCTGACTGACTCTCCAAAAAAAATTTGTTACAAATGATGCATAACATAGCTACCACCCCAGAGCTGAGAGTAACAAAGCCCTCTCTGATAGCCATCATGGTTTAGTTATATGAAACTAAACAGATACAGTTGGCTAAATCTATAACCAGAGTGATAGAGTTTCTTATGCAGGGCCCCAATGGTACACAGTGGAGATAGCTGACATATGCAGATCACGCATGTCTCTGTGCACATCTCCATGCATGCTGATTGCACACCCACCCTGCTCGTGCTCGTCCCACTCACACGGCATGCTTCCTTATAGACGGGGCCATAAGAAGTGTAAAATCACTTCCAGTCCCTCGCTCACACCAACAATACTCCAAACTAAATAAAATTACCTTTTTAAACCACCTCTTTATTCAGCAGACTTTCTAAAAACGTCACAGTGCTCTGCCCTTACCTTGGCAGACTTCTGCTTTTAAAAAGAGTTCTTGCTGTTCAGCCATCAAAATGTGGAGCAAGGTAGCCTCCACAATCCCTGAGTTCCCCCTGTATACACTAAATCACTAGCAGGAGCTAGCTTGGCTCTCCTGTTGCCTGGCAATGACCAGCAACCAACACCTCTCACCACAGGCATGCATACAAGAAATTAAGCACTAAACTTTCCTGTAGAGATAGTGGACACAGGCAGCATGTCCTTTTCAAAACACATGTCTGAATCCCCAGTTCTCTCTCTCAGGGTGCTTCCTTATAGATAGGGGGCTGGAAGAAGTGTGAAATCACTTCTGGTCCCTTGCTCGCACCAGCAATACTTCAAACTAAATAAAATTACCTTTTTAAACCACCTCTTTATTCAGAGGACTTTCTAAAAATGTTACAGTGCCGTGACCTTCCCTTGGCAGACTTCTGCTTTTAAAAAGAGTTCTTGCTGTGCAGCCATCTGAGATGTGGAGCAAGGTAGTCTCCACAATCCCAGAGTTCCCCCTGGAAATATCAAATCACTAGCAGGAGCTAGCTGGGCTCTCCTGTTGCCTGGCAATGGCCGGCAACCAACACCTCTCACCAGAGGCACGCAAACAAAAAATTAAGCACTAAACTTTCCTGTAAAGATAGCAGACACAGGCAGCGTGTCCTTTTCAAAATGCACATCTCTCCTAAACTTTCTCCTCCAATTTCATTTTCATTTAATTTCATTTTTTTATTTGTTAACCAGGTAAGGACACTGGGACAAGTTCATTTTCAGTTCCGACCTGACAAAAAAACAAGCAATCACAAATAAATTACAATTGAGCAAAACAAATACACAACTCAGTTATGTTCAAGTAAGCCCTAAAATTATGCTTAAAGTTTAGCAAAGAAGTGGAAGAGCAGACATCAAAGGGCAATGCATTCCAAAATTGAGGCTGCCACTGAGGAAGACCTTGCACCCACCTTAGTGCGGAAGGAAGCATTTATTAAAATAATGCCACTACAAGAGCACAAATTACAAATGGGGGCCTTATTTTTTACCAAATCAGATAACGGGTACTTAGTATTTAAAAATATAGATTTTATCTTGAATGATTTATATAGATATGTCACACCAGATAGATTGAGACTCACCCAGTTCAATATCCTAAATAATCTTTATTACACCGCACAGAAGTTGGCATGTATGGGGTGGTGGCCTGTCTCTAAATGCACTAGGTGTGACCAGGGAGAGGGTTCTCTACTTCATATATTCTGGGAGTGCCCCAAAATAGCTCCTCTTTGGACTCTAATTGAAGCAAGAGCAGATCCTCTGTTAGGATTACAGGGGCTATTTAATCCTGAAATACGTATACTGGGAGAGTTTAGCACAATTTTGGTAAGAGTGCAAATATTATGCCTTTCTAATTTCCTTATCCATGAAGACAGTGGTCCTGAAGCACTGGTTGGACCGATGCTCTGTCTCATATCAAGAATGGTTACAAAAATTATCATATAATCTCAGAATGGAACATATGATTGCGAGCCTCCGTCATAGACCTAGTTTTGATAGGAAATGGAGGAAATTATATGCTCTGTACACTATGTAAACTTTTAAAGATTAGCAACCAGGGTTTGAATATGGTTAGATATGATTGGTACCAAGGTGCAAAAAGGGGTTGGGGGTGGAGTGGCCCTTTATGTCAATGAAAATATCAAAGTTAAAGAAATTCAGAGTACACATAAGGAGCCAGAAGAACTGTGACTCACCCTGGAAACAGGAAATGGCACAGCCATATGAACTGGGGTTGTGTACAGGCCTCCAGACCAGGGGGAGGATATAGACACATTACTGTTAGAAGATATACAAAACATGACAGCTAAAGGGGAGGTTCTGATAATGGGAGACTTCAACATGCCAGATACAGATTGGTCAATACCAGCAGGAACATGTACCAGAACTAGACACATAGTGGATTCCCTGCAGAGGGAGGGCCTAAAACAACTGGTACAACAACCCACAAGAGACAGGACTACCCTAGATCTAGTACTGACTAACAGGGAAACAATCACATCTCCAGGTAGAAGGTCACCTGGGGGCCAGTGACCATCACATGGTATGGTTCAGTTTTGCAACTAGAACTAAATCATCCCATTCCAAGGCAAAAATATGGGGCTTCAGAGGAGCTGACTTTGATAAGATGGCCAACAGAGTTAAGCTAGCCCTGGCAAAAAGAAATGCAGGTGAGGGGGTACAGGCAAAGTGGGCAAGTATTAAGGATGCAATACTTGAAGCAACATCTCATTGTGTTAGAGAGAAAAGGAAGTGCAAAATAAAAAGGAAACCACTTTGTTTCTCAAACCAATAGCAGAAAAGGTCAGAGCCAAAAGGCTGGCCTTCAGGAAATATAAGAGAACACAGTGGGATGAAGATAGGGAGGCATACTAAACTTCCATAAGGGAAGCAGGGAAGGCAGTAAGGCAGGCAAAGGCCCAAACCAATGAAACACTAACACGAACAGTAAAAGAAGGTGACAAGAGTTTCTATAGATACATTAGTGAAAGGAGAAAGTCCAGAGGGGGTATTGCTAAGATCAAAGGGGATAAGGGGGCATGTGAGGAGCAGGACCATGTAAAGGCATCTATCATAAATAGATGCTTCTGCTCAGCATTTACTGATGAGAAGGTAGGGCAGGGCACACAGCTCAGCACCATGGACACGGGGGGGGAGTGCAGTAGTCCCTTCACAAAAGAAAGGGTCCTACAAGAGCTTGATAAGCTCAGGGTGGACAAGGCAGTGGGACCTGATGGCATACATCCCAGAGTACTAAAGTAGCTAAGGGTGGAACTAGCAGAGCCATTATCAGAACTGTTTAGTGAGTCTCTGAGCACAGGAGAGGTCCCAGAAGACTGGAGAAGGGCCCATGTGATCCCGCTCCACAAGAGTGGTAGCAGGGAGGAGGCAGGGAACTACAGACCAGTCAGTCTTACCTCAGTAGTGGGCAAGATTATGGAGGCACTCCTTAAGGAAAGGATAGTGCAACACCTGGAGTCCATAGGAGCACATGATCCAAGACAGCATGGGTTAACAACAAGAAGGTCCTGTCAGACTAATCTCATAGATTTCTTTGACTGGCTAACCAGAGTGGTGGACCAAGGGGGATCAGTTGATGTTGCCTGTTTTGACTTCAGCGAAGCTTTCGATACTGTTCCACATAGAAGATTGATTAATAAGCTGGGTAGGCTCAGGATGGGTCAGAAATTGGTCAACTAGGTGGCAAACTGGTTGACGGGCAGAAAACGGAGAGTAGTGGTAAACAGTATACAGTCAGAAGAGATGCAAGTCACAAGTGGGGTACCTCAGGGATTAGTCCTGAGGCCAGTCCTCTTCAATATCTTCATCAGTTAAATTGTAGATGGACTGGATGGTAAGGTTTGTCTGTTTGCAGATGACACCAAGATCTGCAACAGAATAGATGATCCAGATGGGATGGGCAGAATGAGAAGAGAGCTGGATAAACTGGCAAAATGGTTAGAAGAGTGGCAACTGGGGTTTAACGCAAAGAAGTGCAAGATCATGCACATAGGGAAAAGAAACCCTGAAGCCACCTGCAGGTTGGGAGGAGAGAAGCTGGCAGTCACAAGGGAACAAAAAAGACTTGTGCGTCATCATTACAGATGACCTGAAATCTTCCAAGCAGACCACTGAAGCAGTAGGTAAGCCTAGGGGAATGTTTGGGTGTATTAGTAGGGGTATCACAAGTCATTAGAGGGAGGTAACAATCCCTGTTTACAAGACACTGATTAGACCCCATCTGGAGTGCTGCGTACAGTACTGGAGGCCACACCTTCACAAGGACATTAACCAAACTGAGGCAGTCCAGAGAAGGGCAACCAAAATGGTGCAGGGACTGCATCAGAAAACATGAGGACAGATTAACGGAGCTCAATATGTATACCCTAGAGCAAGATGGAGAGAGGTGATATGATCGAAACATTCAAAAACCTTAAGGGCAATAACAAGGTGAAAGAGTCTAACATGTTTCAATATAAGAAAAAAAAACTGTACAAGAGGAGACAGCACAAGATTAGAGGGAGACCAGTTAAGGGGTAATGTGAGGAAGTTCTTTTTCACACAAAGGGTGGTTGATGCATGGAATGGCCTACTTCAGGAAGTGGTGGCTATGAATACAGTGCAAGGCTTCAAACAGGCATGGGATAGGCATAAGGGAGAAATACAGATGAGTATGAATAGATAGGCCATTGACAGAGCAAAGGCCAATGGCACGTTCATAAGGTAGAAAAAGAAATGGGTAAACTGGATGGGCCTGCTGTCCTTAACTGCTGTCAACTTTTATGTTTCTATGTACTATCATGTTAATAACCCAGAATAGACATTTAGGTGTCTTCACCCTAATACATTGTTGCACTCTTTTCCTTTGCTATGGGGTAGCTTCACGGGGAGGGGCGGTATTTGTGGGGAGGGTGGACTTTGTGGAATCTTTGGTTACATCTTTTCTTTGTATGTTCGATTTATTATATTCAATAAAGTTTACCTAATTTGAAAAAAAAAGATAGATTTAATAACTTGACAGCCAAAATAAAATATAATCCTGTTATTTAACATTGACTAGCCGAGCTTGGAGTACATTAAACAATGATGGAATTGACAGGAACAATCCAAGATAAACCTTCTGAAAAATGTTCCCTTCCTGTACCTCATTCATCCCCGTGAGGTATTTAAAGGTCTCTATCATGTCCCCCCTCACCCTCCTCTCTTCCAGAGTGTAAATGTTTAGATCCTTCAATCTCTCTCCTTATAGGACAGTTGGTGCAGCCCCTGGACCAGTTTTGTTGCCCTTCTGTGGATGGCCTCTACCCTGTCTAAGTCCTTTCTGAAGTATGGTCTCCAAAACTGAACACAGTACTCCAGGTGTGGTCTCACCAATGACCGATATGGTGGCAATGCCATCTCCATCCTTTTGCTGTTAGTACCCCTCCCATGCACACTGGCATCCCACTGGCTTTCTCTCTTGCTTTATCACATTACCTTGCTACCTTAATGTCATCTGTTATGATTACTTCTAGGTACTGTTTCTGTTCAGTTTGCGTCAATACCTACCCCCGTTCTATACTCTGCCTCTAGGTTTCTACATCCAAGGTGCTTGGTTTTGCATTTCTTGGCACTGAAACCCAGCTGCCATACCATTTACCATTCCTCAAGCTTTTTTGAGTCTCTGTAAATTCTCTCCACCCCTTCCATAGTGTTTTTTTTGTTCCTCCTGCTTTTACTCACCTCTTTTATACAGACGTTTGTTGCCTTCACTATTCCATCCCTTAATCTGGCCCACTGTGTCTCCACCCCATCAGGGTAATCACCCACCCCCGCCAGAACATTTCGGAGGCAGTATTCACCTCTCTTTGTAAAATCTGCCCTCCTGAAGTCCAGGACCACCATCCTTGTGTGGTACACCTCCACTACCATCCTAATGTTAAACCTCACTGTCCAGTGATCGCTAGTCTTCAGGTGGCTGCCTACCCTGATGTCTGCAGCACTGTCCCTGATCTTAAGCACAAGCACTAGGTCCAATATTGCCACTCTATGAGTGGGTTCATTGACTAGTTGCCTCAGAAACACCCCCTGTAGAGAGTTTAGGGTGACTCTGCTTCTAGCCATAGCCAGGAAGCTTCAGTAAATATCTGGTAGATTGAAGTCCCCCATCAGCAGTACCTCCCCCTTCTCTGCCTTCTTGCTAATGGCTTCCTGTATTTCCTTGTCTAGATCCTCCCCCTGCAATAGAGGTTCATAAATCACTCCAGTGTGAATGGAGGCTCTGCCTGCTGCTCCCATGTTGACCCACAGTATCCCCGGCCCCTCCTTACCCCTTTGCATTTCTGTTGCCTTGATAGCTTCCCTGACATATAACACAACCCCCACCATTCCTCCCTGTAAACCAACACATTTTGCTTTGTTTTGCTTCAAACTTCTCTATCAAAAGAAACTCATGAAGAGACATTCTTATAACCATAACAGACATATAAACCTTGCATATAGGCATACAGTAACGTATGGATCTGAATGATCACAGACACTAACTTATGGATTTGAATGACCAATAAATGAAGAAAAACATTTTTATAACTTATAAAATATAGAATTAAAAACATTCACTCTGTGCAAGACTTCTGTTTCAGTTTTTTTTTTGCCTTATTACTGACATCATAAAGGCAAAAAGATGTATTTATTTATGATTTCAGAAGTCATACTTCACAGTCCTGGTGTGAATTATGACTTTGGCATGTCAGATCTGTGACTTACGACTTTTATATGGCATAGCTTTCCCATTAACAATAATGTACATCCATGTATTTTGCTGAATTACTTCACAGATGAAATGTCACAGAAGAATGATTCATGAGTGGCAGACCTATACCTGAGACACCTAGGCTGATTCTTATCATAAAATGGATAAGTGATCTGGTTTTTATCTCAAGGTCACATACTGTCTTTATGTGGCAGCTTCATGTTATGTTATTTCAATAATATTTATCTTCTAAAGTCTATATTCGTCACAACCAGATAATTGTCATGATCTGTAATGTACAGTATTGATATGTACACAATGTATTGTAACTTAGATATGTTTTATTCCTTTCCTCTTTATGTAACCCCCAACCCCACCCCCCAGACACTACTGGAAATGAGCTGTTTACAGCTCATGTTGTCTTTCCTGGTGAAACTTTTCAAAATAAAATAAAATAAATAAATAAAAATAATAAAATTCTGTTGTGTATGTTTGGGCAGAGAGAGGTGAACACTCAGTAACATTCTGCAGAAGTTTGAATTCCTGCATTCCATGATAAACAAACATTCCATCTTTTGAATGTGTGGATATAGAGATGCCTAATAGCTGGAAAGGGATTACTTTTTATTAGTTACCTAGAAACTTAGAATTTGTTGGTGGAAAATGACCGATTGGCCCACCCAGTCTGCCCAGCTGGTCCCAACCTTGTCTGACTCTGTAGATCTTATCTGGTCTCCCGGTAACCCTGCCTCCTCCCTGCCTATTTAGTAATATCCCCCTCTCTCTGTCCCACACATGCTTGAAGTCTCTGCTGTTTTCTATCTTGTTACATCAAGGAGTTGGTCTAAATGAAGACATAGACTGGGGCTCTATAGTCCGAAAGTGTATACTTTGAAAGTGGGTAATATGTAGTGCCCCCTGTTTCCCCCAATGACAACCCTGTAGTGTAAATAATATAATTTGTGTTTATGTTTCTACGTATGTGTTAATGTTGTGCAGTAAAATCACTTTGAGTTGCTTTGTATTTGGGGTTTGAGTCCCACCATTACCACTTGCTATGAGCTGACCCCCTGGTTTTTACAATTAGCAGTTTGCTTTGGATCAAATCCATTGCAAAATTATCAGTGGTATACATTTAATATATAAATTGATTGATTGTATTTCTGCTACATATAATAACAGACTGTTTTAGGTGGGGGTGGCTATCTTTTTTGCTAGATATTGCCTGCCCACCCTGTTGGGCTGCTGCATCATAGCATTATTGAATCATCATAGTGCATGCCCTGACGCCACATGGCAGCTGATGCAATTCCCTGTTCAGCGTGATATCTGTGGTAAGAAGATGCCAGTGATCAGATCCATTTCAGTACTGGTGGCATTTACATGCCAATGCATTGAGCGCTTATAAAGCGTGGCTTTGGAATACTGAAGTTGTATTGCTTCAAGTAAGTTAAATGAATTCCTGAAAAAATTTTAAAACATTGTGTCACAGTTTAAGCGCTATGTGTAAAGCAAGGTGGGGGGTGTTTACCATGGGGTTGAGTCTATAATGCAAGTTACTAAAACTTTATATATTTTTGTTTAACTTGAAGGAACACCTCCCTTGAAAAAGCTAACAACACATTAGTGGAATGTTGAGATTGTCTGATATGATGTCCAGAGAAATTAACTGGAAATAAAGAAAATATCACAAGGAGTGGAGAGAATAAACTGGGTTCCGGAATGTTAATGTTTCAATGTCCTGCATGATATGATTTTACTTCGTATCCTCGTATTGAGACCCCAGCTACCCATGTGTGGTAGAGACTCAGTGTACATCCAACACTGATCTGGATCACATGGACCCATTTCAGGCATGCCATACTTTATTCCTACTTGTGGTGTGTGTGTGTGTGTGTGTGTGTGTGTGTGTGTGTGTGTGTGTGTGTGTGTGTGTGGGGGGAGCAGCACCATGATGGACCTAGACTCCCTTTTGATCTTAAATTACTATGTTACTATGCTACTGTAGAGACACCTTGTAGCAAACCAACGCTACTAGTAAACAGATGTAGCAGTACAGAAGCTGTCAGGGCTACATGGGTCCCATTATATGGTTGAATATGTTTAGTAAAATTCAAAATTTTAATATTAATTTACTAAAAGAAATCATGTCAAACAAGTTTAATTTCTTGCTTTAAGGAAGTAACTTCAGTGCTTAAAGGGGATGGGAAACACTGAAGCATTTCTTACTTTGATCTACTTCCATCTGCGCCTCTCTCTCTCTCTCTCTATATATATATATATATATATATATATATACACATATATGTGTGTGTCTGTGTGTGTATGTATATGTTGTTTCTGTCACCATAAACATTAAAAACAGCTCTTTGCATAGCTGCAATACAGACAGTACAAGCAGGGGAGGCTGTAGACATAGACAGCAAGGTGGTGTGTGTGTGTGTGGGGGGGTACTTCACTCATAATGTCATTATTAGTCCAGAACAATGGGATAATTTAATGAAAAATTTGAATTTTATGAGGGCTTCACCCCCAAGAGACCTTTGGAGCCACCGCTGACTGCAACCAGTGACTTCACCAGTCATAATCTATAGAGGTCTCAGAGATCCTATATATAAAAAAGTGGAGGGGACATTACATTAAATACTAGGGGCTTTCATGCCACCATATGTGGCCTGCAGTATGTCTATGGAGTAATATGCAACTGAGTGGAAGGCTCAAATGATGACCACTTTAGTTTTCATAAATGCAGTCTCTCTGTTGCAGTCGTTCTCTTCTCATTCTGATACCACTACCTGCATAGCCTTAAGAGAGAGAGAGAGAGACTGTAAGAGAGAAAGAGAGATATTTAAAGAAAGAGAACAGCTGGTAATAAGCAGCAGCAAAAAAAAAAAAGAAAGAAAGTAGTATGATGCCATTCTTTCTACCCCTTCAATGAGTGGAAACCTATATATCTGCCTTGAAGCTATTCATCTCTGTTCCTGTACCTAACCCTTCTATTCTTCTCCCCTTCCAACTCCCTCTGTTACCTCCTCCTGCTATGCTTCCTCTCTTTTGTACTATGTCCCTCCCTATGACTAGTGCAGACTGCAGTTGGCTGATGAAATGTGACCTAACATCTCTATTTGCAACTACTTTGTAGTTTGCCTATGTGACCTGTTCATTGTAGTGCAGTTTGACTGTTGAACTATTGTTAATGAATTTGCTGGTAATCCTTTATATTTGCATTTCTGTTGAAAATACAATATATTCCATCTCTATCATAATTTATTTGTCTGTGTTATGCCGTGTTTCCTGTATTTGCAGCCTTCTCCATCTGTCCCCAGGGTGCCTCTGAAAACAAGCCCTGGCTCATTGCCCCTTGCCATATAATATTAAATTAAAACAACAGTCAAAAGAAAAATGATTCCCCCCAAAATAGTTTTAGCTACAGTTAAGAAAAATATTATCATACCTAACAGATACATTTGTCTTGGTACCTCCTATGCTGTGCACCTTGAGTCTTTTTTTTATTTTTTTCATTGTATCCCTTGCAAAGTCTACAATGTTATTTTTATGAAAAATGTGATGGGGATCTTTCTTTTTTTTTTCTTGAGGAAAAACTTAATTAAAACACCTATAAAATACTCAAATTTTGATGGAATTAAAAAAAAATTGTACCACCAAATAAAACTGGAAGATGCCCAAAATCTTTTATAGTGAAAAAAGGTGGGGTCAAATTTTTTGCCCAGTTTTGTTGCACTGCTGCTTTAAATAACCAATTTATTACATATGTAGACTTTGAAAAAGCTGGTTAATTTCACAGAATGGAAATGTACAAATACATTTCAAATGCATATAAATGCTAAAAAATGCAGAATTACACATCTTGATAAAATTACTATGTAAATGTTGCTACAATTGCCCATGAAAAGTGTCACCATATGTAATAAACTCATATGGTAGTCACAATGTTTAGATGCAACAAACTACAGTAATTAAAATCCTTATCCATATCAAGAAACATGTTACAAGTAGATCAAGACATATTATAATGCCATTGTTTAGATCCCTGGTCATGCCAAATACAGTTCCAGTCAACAGTGTATATAGTAGACATATTAGTAGTAGTAGTAGTTTATTTGTTTGACCATAAAAGGTCATTACAAACATAATACATAAAAAAGTATGTTATTGAATACAAATACAAAGATGCAAATTGTGTCCATTACAATATCTGCAATTTTTTTTAACACCTAATATTTACTGTATATCAGACACTTAAAGTTAAAATTAACTTTTTCTGTTAATGGTCTGGTGGCATTTGATGCCTATTTTAAGCAGACTAACAATCAGTCCATGCCACCATTCTAAGAATAAGGACTGAAGTCCATAATTAGTCCAAATGGCACCCTTTCAGTCCAAGATTTCCCATCTGAGTTTACCCTATCCACTCACATCCTGTCCCAACTATGTCAATCTTGCAGCCAAATAGACACACTGCATTTATGGGATAACCATATATGGTACCTTGCAGCGCACATTGCTCAGTACCCTACAGGCCACCTCCTATCGGACCACTCCTATTAGCCATACCTGAGGCACTTAATGAGACTGCATGTATCTGGAAGAACCCATCTGCTTACACCATGACCACACCAATCCTACCCAGAGGCCAGTTGGACCTGCTGGCTTTGAGGGTATACCTGATTGGGGCAGTATACAGTGCATATTTCTCCATGTCCAAGAGGTCACCCCTCGTCCAGCTGTTCTTGTCGGCTACTGTCGAGGCATACAGTGGGTTCTGTGTTACATGTTGGTCCCATCTTTCCACATCATGTCACATCTGTGCCTCCCTGATAGCTGGTTGGACATGCCGGCCTTAAGGCTCATCCATTGAGGCACCATGTGATGCATGCCGCTCCATGCCCCATTGATTACCCCTAATCCAGCCACTCCTATTGACTGCACCTTAAGTACATAGTGGGACTCCATGTCACTGGTGGGACCACCCATACTGGGTCACTTTGTCCTGGCTGGTACCAGTTGGGCCCAGACCGGACCCAGAGCCTCACTAACTGATACTGCAATCCAGATTGAAAAATATCCATACAATCCTAAGGACACATAACACATTTTGATTTGACATATTCAAAAGATTCTAAGTGGTATTAGTATCAATTGCCTTATCCCTATAAGCACCCTAAATAGGTACGAAATTAATTGCCCCTTCTTAGCTATTGACTTTTAACAGCTTTTAACTGCTACTAATGTTATACTTGACTGTTCTTCTGCAAGTTCTTATCACCAACCAAAGAAAATCTAAAATAACATCTCAATAATCAAAACAGCTCATAATGTAGACCAGTATAAAACAAAAACATTATTTGTTAGCATAAATAAATGCCTAAATGGTTCCAATATTCTCAGTAGTCCCAAGTTAGTTAGAGCCATGTTCTTAATCTTGTAGAACTGACACTCTAGAAAGTTACATTAAACTCTTAACATTAGACTCTTTAAGTTTTTTATAGGTATCATTCAGTGTGCCCTGCTTTTTTCTGAATTTCGAAGTGCAAAACGTACTCCTGAGTCCATATAAATTCAGCACTTTACTCCTCCAGCACCACACACTTAAAAGAGCATTTGATACTAAAAAAAAAAAATAAAATAAAAAACAAACAAACAAAAAAAAAACATAATGCTGGATGTGCGAATAGAAATGAAACCACATGCCTTTTGTACAAAAAACAGCAAATTCTAAATGTAGATTAGGCTCCTTTAAAGCACTGGAGTCCTTATTCCTAACAACATTCCTCATAAAATTATTCACATATTCACATATTCCAGAGAGTTTTTAAATCAAAAGGCTCATAAGGCATCCCATTGTGGATTGTTCATCTTATAAAGAGCAACAGTTTTGCCTCTTACACATTCCCAGTCTTGAGAACTCCCAACAGCACACTGGCTCCCCTTTTTCAGGTATCAATAAATCTACTCAGAATCAAACCTGGAGCATCTCCTTCTTCTAGTTCTCTTCTCCTATTCCACAGCCAGACCTTTAAGAAGACAAAATCAGGCCTGTCTGCATTAAAATACTGCTCAGTCTCTTCTCATTTGCTTCCTTAAGGTCTCTCAGGTCTCATTACCTGAGAGGGACTCCAAAGTCCATTTGTGCAGATTTTTCTCCCATTTCTATGTTCCAATACTGCTGGTAGAAATAATGACAAAATAATATAAAACATTTCAGCCCCAACTTTCAGCTAGTAAGAGGCAAAACCCTCTCACTCCAAAATCACCTCTAGCGTTTCTATATTCCCGAATGCCAAAAACGCAATTTATTGGCTTGCATGCTCAAACTGTCTGTGTTATTTATCAGTCTCAGCCCAAAAATGCAACTTAAGCATCATCTGCGGAAGGAGAAAAACTTCCTACCATATTCTCCCAATATTGGCTGGAAAACGTCGAGGAACACATTAAACCATCAAGGCATCTGCCAAACGATTTTACTCTGTCATACAGCTGTTTCAAAGAACCCCCGCTGTTTTTCTAGTTAAAAAAAATAATAGTAATGCCTTTCATGGATTTGAAACTAAGTGGCTAGAGTAACATGCAGGACAAAAAATTCTAATCAGGAACTCTTGGGCGGTGTGGCGAGAGGAGAAGCAGCAGTGCAACTATCTTGCCTCTCCTCCCCCCTCCGTCAAAAGAGTGGGTACTCTAGTAGACATATAAATATGCCAAAAAGTGCTCAGAGAAGAGCAGGCACTAAATAGTTGATGATATGGAGGATAATGTAATGGATATGATGTTGTGAGGACAGACTATCAGGAAATAGGCAACAGCAATGCTACACTAAAAAGACCAAGGGCTAAATTTTCAAAAGTCTGGCCACAGTACATACACCTGTATTTCTGATGTAGCTGTGTCACTTTAAATGCACCAGAACGTTTGTGCCCTATTTCCAAACATTAAAATGCATTTACAACACTTACTGTTATTATTCTGATGCATGTGTCATTTTTGGTGTGCGTCCAGAAGTTAGACAACCTTTTTTGTGTTCTGACAGTCTTGACGCTATCATCCAGTTGTGTCACAATTGTGACACAGCTCTTTGAGACTCTAGCCCCAAATGTTCATTGTGTATGCCTCATTGCCATCCAGGATATAATAGAATTTACTACTGTGAGAATAGATTTTATGGCGCTTGGCATTGATGAGAGGAAAAACTGCTCATGGCAGAACTTCCACAAACCCAAATTCAGATCCACATCTTCCTCCAAGTGTATTAATTTTGCTACAAGGTACTAACCTCTCACAGCATGCAGGCTGATCCCTTGCTCCGAGGTATGGCCTGAAAGGTTGGAATGGTATATTGGAGGGGGTGCCTACTCTATGAGTGACTCTGGGCTGTGAAAAAGCACTATTCTGTGGGGAAAAGTTTACTTCTGAAATGAGGAGGTTGAGCCTAAAACAGTCCTTTGTGAGACTGCAGGGCTGGTAAAGGCCATTAGAGTGATTCTCTGGTAGTGTCCCCCCTCCTTTCTGGACTAAGTCCTCTTGGTGTAGGAGTGGAGTTTAAGAAACTGAAATTCATGAAAAACTGGTTTCCTGGCCTTGGGGCTCACTAGATTTGTTGTTGCTAATTATATGGGGTTGCACATCCAAGACTGGACTGTTTTCTGTTTGAATCAGATTTCTGTAATTAATTCTGTAATTAATTTCTGTAATTAATAGATTTCTTTGACTGGGTGACCAAAGTAGTAGACCAGGGAGGGGCTGTGGACATGGCCTACCTAGTCTTTAGCAAGGCATTTGACACAGTCCCACACAAAAGATTGATAGTCAAATTAACCAGCCTGGGAGTGGGTCCCAGGGTGGTAGCCTGGGTAAAACATTGGCTGGACAACAGGACACAGAAGGTAATTGTAAATGGAGTCCACTCTGAAGAAAGGATGGTTACTAGTGGGGGCACCGCAGGGTTCAGTATTGGTCCAGTCCTTTTAATGTCTTCATCAGTGACATTGAAGAGGGACTGGAAGAAAAGTATGCCTTTTGCAGATGACACAAAGATCTGCAACAGGGTTGATACACAAGGAGGCGTGGAAAGGATGAAAAGTGACTTGGCAAGGTTGGAGGAATGGTCAGACGATGGCAGCTAGGATTCAATGCAAAAAGTGCAGAATAATGCACCTGGGAAACAAGAACCAGGGGAAGAATACACAATGGGTGGGGAGGTAGTAACAACAACAAAACAGGAAAGGGACCTGGGGTGATCATATCAGATGACCTTAAGGTTAGCAAGCAATGTGAAGGCAGTAGGGAGGGCGGTATAACTGGGATGTATAGGGAGAGGCATCAGCAGCAGAAAACAGGAAGTTGTTATCCTCTGTACAGACAGTTGGTGAGACCCCATCTGGAATACTGTGTCCAGTTCTGGAGACCCCATCTCCTAAGGACATAGACAGGATAGAGGCAGTCCAGAGGAGGGCAACTAAAATGGTGCAGCGTCTGTAAGAGAAGCCGATGAGGGAGACTAAAGGAGCTTAATATGTATACCCTTGAGGAATGAAGAGAGAGGGGGACATGATAGAAACTTTCAAGTACCTCAAGGAATAAACAAAGTCCAAGAGGGTAGCATCTTTCAGAAAAGAGACTTGCAAGAACAAGGGGACACAATTTAAAGATAGAAGGAGGCGTTCAGGGGCAATGTGAGGAAGTATTATTTCACAGAGAGGGTAGTGGATGCATGGAACAGCCTTCCTGAGGAAGTTTGGGGTCTAAAACTGTGGGAGAATTCAAGAATGCATGGGACAGACATAAGGCAATTCTTGTGGGGGGCAGGAAGATAAAGGCTGTTGGTTAACTAGGATCTGCGGCCTATCCTGTAGGTAGGGAAATGGGCAGACTAGATGGGCCTAGTGGTCCTTATCTGCCGTCAAAGTCTATGTTTCTATGTTTCTAATCAAATTTATTATTGCTCTTTTATTGTATTTGTGTGATTGGCGTGAGTGGGATGAGTGATTTTGGGTGATAGAATTGATGTGTATGAGTAGGTCATGGCTGCATTGAGTGAGGATTAGTGTGAATGTTGACATTTGTGTTTGACATTATTGTTGGGTTGGTGGGGGGATTTGTAAGATGTATTTAGTGGTAGGTAATCATGTATCATGCAGCCAGTTGAAGCCCTGTCATCTCCTATTCCCCTGAACAACTATATTGACTCCATCCCTTCTGTGATCCCCAGTCCCTGAGTGGCAGTTCACTTCTGTGGAGAGGTGGGGATAGCAAGAAGTCAGGGTCATAGGCACAGGTGTGCTCCTGTGGTAGGAAGTGGGACAGAGTGGGATAAGGAGCAGGATAGGGAGACACCACAGGTGAAATGGAATTGGGAGAGTGGGGTACCTTGCCTAGTTCTTGTCCCAAGGGTTCCTGTATTGCTATAGAGATGGTAGCCTAGAGCCCACCGGCAAGGGCCCTCTCCTTTAGACTATTCTTTGTAATGCTAGGTTCCTTAGGAATACATTTGTGGTAGTGGCAGATTATATCACAAATGCCTTGGCAGACCTGGTGCACATCATCAAGATCAGGTTGGGTGACAGTTCTGGCCCTGTACTGGAGGCAGCTATCCTGCCGGACTATATGGTGGTGAACTGCCAAGGTGGGAGCACAGGGTGGTGGTGGTGGTGGGGGTGGGGTGACCACCTGATTGCGATCTGGTTTGAGACTTACTGTGGATCCAGTGGGTAAGACCAGGCCATTTGAATTTGTGACAGTGAAAGGTGACACAAGTGTGAGGGGAAATGTATGGAACCGATGTGTAGTTGACATCTGAGACTGGATGGTATCCAGTTAGTTAAACTGGAACCTAGACAAGATAGCAGTGGTGTTGGTAGATGCAGCTGCTTGGAGTGTGGCAGGTGTAGGAGAAGTGTCTGGAGTCTAACTAATTGCCACTCTACTTTCTGCCACGTATAGAGAGAAGAATCTGGGCATCTTCATGGACTGAAAACTCACTAGAACATAACATTTCATCAGCGGTCTGTAGTGGATTTTTCCATTTTAGGAATGTTGCATGGATTAAGCCCTAAGGTCATTAGGACCTAAGACACTGATGCATGCCTCCTTGACATCGAGATTGAACTAATGTAATGCTCTTTACCTCAGGCTGTCTGGAGTAGCGGTGTACAAAACCGTGGAGGTTCTGGTTTTGGTTTAATTTTGTCAGATCGCCCCTGGTTTTGGTTCTGTTCTTGGTTTTGGATTCAAGCCAGTCACCCCTCCCCTGACACTGTCTTGTACCATAGGTTATTTTAAAAGTCTAGTTCTGAATCAGTGCCCCTTGACTTGACAGACATGTATCCTGTGAAGGGATTAGTGTCTAGTACTCCTGACTGGATGGACATGTACCTGAGTAGGGATTATTTACTGGTGCCCCTGACTGGAAGGACTTGTGCCCTAGTAGGAATAATTTACTGGTGCCTCCTGACTGGGTGGACTTATGCCCTGAGTAGGGATTAATTACTGGTACCCCCGACTGGATGGATTTATGTTCTGAGAAGGGCATATTTACTGGTGCCCCTAACTAGATATACGTCTCCTCCTGAGTAAGAATTATTTAACTGGTGCCCCCTTAGTGGATGGATTAGTGCCCTGCCATGATTAGGGCATAACTGGTGCCCCCTGAAGGGCACTGGGGCTGCAAATTGCTTTGTTTGCCCTGCTAGCTGTTGCCTGTGCTTTCTTTGACTAATTTTTTTTATTAAAGAATTAGAATTATTTTCTTTCTAATTTATAGACTACAACTCAGTTTTTGCCTTTTCTGCTGTTCTTATAACAGTCACTCAGGCCCTTAGTAGCCTGAGCCAGCCCAGCCTTTGCCCTTCCCCCACAGCAAGCCTGTTTGGCTAGCTCCTCTCTGGCCTGCCTTGGTTGACTGAGTCAAAGGAAAATTAAGAATTGAAATAAAAAAAAATAGCAACTTTTCAGCTGAGACAGAGTCGATCTGCAGCAGACTTGTGAAACCCAGAATTTCTTCTGGCCCTGCTCTTACACATGTCACAGTCTTGTCAGCCTTCCCAGACTGAGTCTGTGGGTAGCATCTCTTCCCTCACAGTACCACTAGCCTGCATATGCTTTTGCCTTGCCTCACAGCCTGATAAATTTTTTCTGATATTTTGTTTAAATAATCCTCACTCCTAACTCACTAGCCTGAAAATATGCCAGATATTTCTATTTCTTAAAATACTAGACTGGACGGTGTAGCCCTGGAGTGTGTCGCTGACTCAGCTGCTTCATGAGTGTGGGACTGCTCCCAAATTCTCAGTAAGTCAGTGTGACTTATGAAAGTGGGAAGCTCAGAACTCGCAGGCAATCAGAGCCAGACAGTGCATTACATGACTCACTTCAGATGTGGTAGGAGGAGCGGAGGAGGCACAAGTGGCAGTAGGCTGCCAGTCACACAATGTCACATTACCCTGTGACGGAAAACCGACATTGCTGACGTAAGTGACATGATAGGCTAGACCAGAGAGATATGTGTTTGTAAATGATCAGCATGGCAAGCCTGCCTGTGAACTTACACTCAGTATCAGTTGGGACAGACTTTAGGTTTCTGAGTGCCGGGGCACCTCCCTGTTGGGACCTATGAACCCAAGTCGAACCATTACTGAACCGATTGGGTTCGGCTCAGGTTTCATGAAAACTGAGCCACCCAAGTTTGGGGTGACTCAGTTTTGTATTGTCAGCTTTTGCACAACTCTAATCTGGAGGTTTGACATGCTGCCTACAGCTAGTGCAGAATGCCACAGCTACTGTATATTTATTTTATTTATTTAGTTTTTGTTAACGGGGTAAGGTGCACTAGCCATGGCAATGACTATTTTCAGGCATGACCCGGGAGGGTACAGAACAGAAAAACATATACAGAGCATAAGAGATAACAAGATTATATATCACAACATTACGTTAATAAGATTTGATTGCTAAAGTCTAATGCTCCAAGCATATCTCTCGGCAGTCTTGTTAATGTCGCACTGGCTTACTGTGAGGTGGCATGTCTCCTTAAAGACAGCTGTGTTGACTTACAAAGCCCTACGTGATCTGAGCCCAGGCTGTCTGAAAGAGCTCCTCTATTCCTCTCCTAACCTCCTTCTCTGGTCTTCTGAGCTTGGCCTCCTGAAGTTCCACAGGTCCTGATTAAAACTGTCTGGGGCAGGCATTTGCTGTGGCAGTGCTCCCATTGTGGAACCTGTTGAGGCATTCAAAAGAAGGCTGAAGCATCACCTTTTTACCCTGGCCTTCTGTTGCCAGGGAGTTTAATGACACTGTAGCTGATGTGTTATTTATTAT
This sequence comes from Neoceratodus forsteri, assembly GCA_016271365.2. Taxonomy (NCBI): domain Eukaryota; kingdom Metazoa; phylum Chordata; order Ceratodontiformes; family Ceratodontidae; genus Neoceratodus; species Neoceratodus forsteri. Next base: position 1,547,873,856 of record CM057453.1, read on the forward strand.
TACTGTATTTATCTTTATTATAAATAGCTGTCCTACTACAATGGCATTTCTGTGCTGAAGGATTTTGGATTATTGTAAGGTACCCAGAACCTCTGGGATTGGGTGCCAAACAAATGCAATTACTACTACTGTTCTCCTTGTGACTTTGCCTTCCCCATTTTATTTAATGCTGTACCCATGCTCCATGAAAATGACCTCTCCTTAGTTAAAAAGTTCAACTCCTCCCACTTCCCTTATCAATCAATCAATCAATCAAGTCTTTATTTAACCAGGCGTTCATCGTTGAGCAGAAGCTTGTTTGCAAGATGGACCTGGGTGGAGCATGAACAATTGTATATACAGGTCAACACAGATATTTACAAGGCAATACAGATAATACTGTTTACAGAGAGGATGAAAAAGAAGTTTATATGTATATAGAATTATACAGATATTGTACAGATTACAGGGTATTTACATACATAGAAGTGTCTATTGGAAGATAAAGCAGGTTATCTAAGGTTGCAGGAGGAAGTAACGGAAGAAAAAAAAAATAAAAATATACACCAGGTAGAGGTGAAGGTAGGGGGAAGGGAGGGAGGTAGGGGAGAAAGGCTAGGAGGGCACGGTGCACAGAGTGGAGTTGGTAAAATGGGATGTAGAGAAGGTAGATGGAGAAAAGGAGTATGTGTGAGCCCTGGATTGAATGCTATAAAGTACGGGGCATGGTAGGATGTCACAACCCAGGGGTAGTGAGCTCCTAGCTGAGGTTGGGAAAGGAAGGATAAGGGGATGGACGGGCCTAGTGTTGATAAGACAGGGGGCTAAAAGAGAGAACAATTAGGCTTGTGAGGAGCAAGCTGGGGGGTCAGTACTTAAAATTGGGTCTAGGCATGGCTATATACCAGTGCAGACACCAGTACTGGGTCTGAGTGGGTGAAGCAGTTACATACTTCTCTGATTGTATGGAAATAAAGCATCTTGAAGGCATTTATACTGCTTAGAGTGCTTAATTTGAGGTTTTTTTGTAGATCGTTCCATTAGGTAGGTAGCACGAAGCTTATGGCTGCCCTGCTGAAGCGGGATTTTGCTTTGGGTGCTTTAAGTGTAATAGCTGAGTAACTTCTTAACGTGTATTTCCCAATTATACTCAGGGGAAGACAACAGGAGATATAGTAAAGCAGCTTATTAGAGATGGCTCTATAGGTCCAGAGAGCGGCGTTTCTGTGGCGCCTGAACTTTAGTGATGTCCACCCCACTGCCGCATATAGGGTGCAGTGATGCGTGTCAAGGAAGTCCCATTATAAACCTCAGTGCTCGATGGTAGAGTGTGTCCAGTTTAGCCATGTAAGAGTTGGGGCATTGGCTGTAGAGGAAATTAGCGTAATCAACCAATGATAACAAAATGGATTGGACCAGTTGTTTCTTGGCATCTCTGGTGAGAAATTGGTTGATTCTAAAAAACAGGCCAAGCCTTTGCCAAAGTCGTTTTAGCAAGTCCTCGATATGTTCAATGAAGGAGAGTCTTTGGTCTGTCCAAACTCCCAGATATTTAGAATCCTATTCCATAGGTTTACCACTTTCTAGGTGAAGAAGACACTTAGTCCCATTACCTTCAATTCTACCGACTCCCCTAAATCATTGAGTGCGCTCTAGTTTTACTGTCATGAACAAGTCGAAAACCGTGGGGTGCACATTCATTTGCTATGGGCAGTTCGCCCTCTCTATCCCACCAAAATGGAATATTGCAGTACAATTTTATTTATAATTTTGAACCCCCTAAATTAATACCTTACACTGAGGAACGTTTACTTTCCTTTAACCTTTCCCGAGACCTGAAGGAGTGAACTGTCATGAGGTGAGTAGCCCATAACGGATTGTCGTGTAGCCAGAAACGTGCCCTTTCACTCACCTTATCTGATCTCTTTAAAAATTAAAACTAAAACCATATCTCCCCTGCTGCTGCTTCTTTTTTTCCCAGGGAAAGCACACCCAGCTGTTCTAAGCATTACCTGCAGCTGAATCCCTCCATGTCGTTTATCATTTGTAATTATTTTAGTTGCTCTGTGTTTTACCCTCTTGATTGCTTTAATATCCTTCCTCATCATTCACAGTTGCAGAGGGTGTTGCAAAGTTCGTTGTGACAACTTGGTGCCAGCACAGATATTGAGACTCGACTGTGTCATCCTCAACAGGCACCTCAACCCTTCCCAGGCACCAGCTAAGACTATTACAGTGGGTTAAGAAAGGGGCAGTGGCAGAAGACACCATGAAAATGGCCTGCAGGACCACACTCAGACTACACGGTGGCCATCTCAGACTTGGGCACACACCACTGCACCACACCTGATTACAGCTTGACAAAAGCAGGTAGTACCCAGCAAAGTGCTGTGCTTCATCCCACTCAGTCTGGAAGTCAGGCAGTGTGACAAGGGGGATCACTAGACCACCAGGTTAAACACTGTTGTTAGGGAGGAGGCAACCACTGGACCACCAGGCCTGATGAACTTGGTGGTGGTGGGGAGGGTCCACTGGACAACCTAGGACTTTACCCTGGGGGGAGGGATTGTCACTTACCAATAACAGCAAATCTTCAAGAGAATCTCCTTCATAGAGCCACACACATTAGACCACAATTTGGCACTGTCAGGATCACACAGCAGACTTTTCATAGCTGGGGCCACCCACATTGATGTACATAGCCATGTATGACTGTAGACACCTCAGTGTGCCCTCTGTCATTTCAGTTCCTGTCGCTGATAAATGGAGCTCCAGCATTTACAGACCAACAGGAACAAGAAATCCAGCCCTGGATATTCATACAGAGCAGGCAGGAAAAGCAGATCACTGAAGTCTACCCATTTAAAAAACTTGACAACTGAAAGGCAGACCATGGAGTGACCTATGATAAACACAGCAATCCTCTTCACCAGGGGACAGAGGGAGGGATTTGTGTGGCTTTGTGGAGTAGATTATCTTGAAGATCTACTATTACTAGTAAGTAATTAACTGAAATTTTCTTCAAGACTGTGTCCTCAGTAGAGCCAAAGGCACTGGAGAAGTACAAAGCAGTACAGAACACCCACATGGGAGGCAAGAAACAGAAAAGAATTGTGCCCCTTAAACAGCAAACCTTAAAGTATCACCAGGCCAAAGCCAACCCTCCTACAAGATACCAGATCCAGACTGTAATGTTTATTGAATGTTTGGATCTCATTCAGGTAGTGGCTGAACATGTTTTGGATGCTGAAACAGACCTGAAACAAGCCACAGAGGCTACCATGCCCCATTGGCATGTCCTATACTTGTTCCATGACTCTCTTTACTAACCTTCTGATAACACAGTGAAATGCTAGAGGAAATCCACCTGGCATACACTGCTTAGATACTGACTTGCCCAGTATATGTGGGGCAAATGACTCAAACAGCTAAGGGAACTGCCAGATATCATTGGTGCTCTCCAGGTAAAACAAAGTCCCTTGTTGATAAAATCCTGGTATAGTCCATCCATCCATTCACCCACTGGCTGGCCTCTGCCATCAGTGTCACTACACTGAAAAAGTCTATTTAGTTAGTGTGACACAACTGACCCACAGTGAGGCAATGCTGATTTCTAGCCATTAACCCCTTTTCCTACAAAAATGTGATCATCTTCTTCTTAATAATGTCTTCAAGACATTTTTTACAATTGAAATCAGGCTTACTGGCCTATAATTTTCCAATTTTTCCTATCACCCCCATATGTAGGAGAACCACATTAGCCACAGGCACTGCCCTGTTTCTAAGAGGAACTGATAGTGGCTCCACATTAAAGAAGAAGAAAATGAATGTATATAGCACTTTTCATGCACATTTTATTCAAAGCACTTACAAGCATTGGGCCCTATTCATGAAAGCACAGAATCTGTGCGCAAATGTGATATAACGTGGATGCACAGCTACGTGCCCTGGCTGGCCAAAAAAACACACAGCATTGACAAAGGTGTAGCCAACCCCCTTCTCACTGTCTAGGGGCTGATCTTCACGAGGTGGGGGGGCTACTCCTGCAGAATCCTCATACAAGGCTTTCAAGGCAGAATATCACAGTGAAACCGAAATTATAAGAAAGTTTCACCTTACCGGCAGGAGAATTTCTGGAAAAGTTCTCTCACCCCATACGGACTGCAGACAGAAGCACCATTTCAATCAGGATGGAGACTTCTATTCTGCTGTTATCTGATTGCCTCCCCAAGCCTCCGGGAATGCTGGAAAATATTAAGGCTGGAACTCAAATGAGCTAGGGAAAAATCTGATTACGATCTTGGCAAATTAGTCCAACAACTGTAAATAGATAAAGTCTCCTTACTCAATCTATTTCAAACAAAACTTCAATTTTATTCTCCTGGGCCCCAATGATTAGAGGAGGCCACGGGGTTCCATTCTTTTAACATCTCTTCAGCTTCATGGGGCTACTAACTATAATACGTACTGGAGATTACAAATGAAAGATGGGATCCACATGGCATAGAACAAGGCTTACAGATCTCTACTTAAGGAACCTCGGAAGATGTTCCCAAACTGCTACCAGAAGCGAGATGTTACTGAACCCACTGGCAGTGGTAAGTCTCAACCAGTCTCCTGTCCCCACATATTTCTCCCTGGTCAGCCCCCTTATTTGGAAGTGGGAAGCTTCCCCTCAACCTGGACCCTGGACACAACACACTCAGAGACCCAGGAATTTGTTCTCCTGGCCAGACTTTCCTCTTACCCCAGAGCTTCATACACCTTCACATCTCCACCACTATACGCAGCCTCTCCCCCATTCCTCTCTGGTTCCTCCTTGCAGTTTCCTCGGCCTTTAGATCACACAGGCCACTCCTTTACTTCCCAGGCACCCCTTAAAGATACTTTAGAAAGGAGGGCTACCCTGACAACATCCCTTCCTCCATTCTCCAGAGCTTGATTTAAGCCTTAGGCCAGGAGACACTTCCAAGGCTTGTTGAAACATGACCCATGGTCCGCCTGCCAACACGATGGCGCCCGAGACCTGCCACTCCAAGCAGACCCTTAAGCTGGGTGGAAGATCCCCTGCACCCCCTTCAACCTTCCCCAGGCCACCCTGCCATGCCAGGCATGGGAGGGGCCCTGCCACTGCCCTCTCCCCTGAAGGAGCTCTGCCACAACCCCACCAGTCCTGGAGGCCCAAGAAACCACAATCCTGGAGCTGGGATCTCCCTAGAACCCTCTGAGCTACCTAACTAATTAAGCTTGTCCTCTCCTCCACTCCATCCAGGGAAACCCAAACCCCCCACTGACACATCCAGTCTGTCTAACCCTCCTCCCATTGGAGCACCTAACCACCACCACACCAGCACCATGTTGCTGCGCCCACCAAACCTGGCTACTCACTTAAGGGGGGGGCCTCCCCTTTCAGGCCCAAACCCAGACCACCGCACTCCTAGCCTCCTGCCAAGTCTGCCATCTCCCTCCAACCAGTGCAGAACCACCAAAACCTTTCTCTTATATGGGGCTGCCCTATGCTGCCCTCAAATGGCAGCCAAAGACAACAGCTCAAATATTTTCCCCAGTGCCTACTCTCTACCCTAATTAACTGGGGGAAAATAAGGAGGGGGTTCCTAAGGGTGAGCAGTAATCCCCTCTCAAATGAGAGGGACTTACAAAGGCACAGGCAGGGGAGCCAAGGCAGCGGTGTGGTCGATGGATGTGCACAGTGCTGCATGCAGGGACAGCCTAACATACGAGTCCCACCCCTTGACCCCACCATATATTGGCATGTGCTATACCTTGCATAGACACAAGGACGTGAAATGTGATGGAAGAGCGTGCAACAGCAGGAAGCAGAGACAGAGGTGTTGCGTTGGTGCCACACGTACTTCCGTAAGAGGCCACATGCCCCAGCAAGGATGGGCTGAAGGCAGTGGAGGGCACACTTCACATGGTACCACCAGGTCTCGGTCCAGCAGTTTTTATTTATTTATTTATTTTTATTTTTTAAAATGTTTCACCAGGAAGGCACACTGAGTGATAAGTCGCTCATCTCCGTGCGACCTGGGGATGGGACAATAGGAATGAGACATTAAACATTCAAGTTACAAGATCAACATTAACATACAGTCATAAGGCAGGTGTTACAAACAGTGTTATAACAGTGTTGCACATAATAGGTAGAAAGAGTGGACAATAATAAGTGCCGGGTTAATAAGTAAACAAGTGCTTTGTGAGAAGAAAAGTGGGAAAGAAGAGAGAGAGGATGAGGTGGGGGGAGGGAAGAGTCGTGTACCTGGAGACCCCTTCAGGATGCAAGGAACACTGCAAGGGGTCAGGGGGGACCAGAGAGAAGGGATAAGGTAGTGTTTCAGAGAAACCCTTCAGGATGTGGGAAACCCTGCAAGGGGGCTTTGCGGCTAGATAGAAAGGGGGATAAGGCTGTAGGGATGTAAAGAGGGAGGAAAAAGAAGGAGGAGATGTGACTTAATGCTAGGAGGTGAAGTAGGACCTAACCCAAGAGAGGACCCTTCAGGATGTGGGGTACCCTGCAAGGGGGTTGGGGAAGGTCAGTAGATAGGGAGTAAGAGATTGATAGGAGAGGAAGGGAGTGAGTGAGAATTGAACCCTTGAGGGGAAGAGAATTTGCACCTTTAGAGGAGATGGGGACTAATTAATAGTTCATCGTGATGCACTGGACCCTGCTAGTAGTCATGGAAAGCCAAGATAGTGGCTAGATAGAAAAGAGGAGATATGCTTAGGCTCAGTTGGATCCCTTCAGCATGCTGAGAAACCCTGCAAGGGACTACGATGGCCAGGGAGAAAGATAGATGGGGAGAGGAAGGAGAGGAGACAAAACTAGGTGCAGTAGGACCCCTCAGGATGCTGAGAACCCTGCAAGGGGACTGAGAAGACTAGGGAGAAAGGTAGATGGGAAAGGAGACGAGACAAGCCTAGGCCCAGTAGGACCCCTTCAGGATGCTGATAACCCTGCAAAGGGACTACAAAAGCTATGGAAAAAAGGTAGAATGGGGGAGGGAGAGGAGAGGAGACATGCCTAGACACAGCAGGGCCCCTTCAGGATGCTGAGAACCCTGCAAGGGGACTGCAAAGGCTAGGGGGATAGGTAGATGGGGAGGGGGAATGAGAGGAGAAAAGCCTAGATTCAGTAGGACCCCTTCAGGATGCTAAGAACCCTGCAAGAGGACTGCAAGTCTAAGGAAATAGGAGGGATGGTGGGGGAAGGGAGTAAATGAGAGATGCAAGCCCCATAGAGGGGGTAGGAGAGGGACCCATGGAGAGCTGGGTCCCTTGGGATCAATGGAGGCCAGTAAGGGGGAGCAATTTGGGGAAAGGGAGGAGAGCTAGAAATTTGGAGGTGGGGTGCACAGAGTAAAATGAAGGTGATGGTAGAGGGGTAGGGTTTGTCCAGGGCTTAGAGGAGGGAATTAGGGAGAGACATGGTAGGAGCAGCAAGGTGCAAAGTAATTATTGAGGGCAGAGCTGATGGAGTAGGCAGAGGATGAGTGCCGGATTTGAAGGGGAGGGAATTCCAAATTTTGGGGAGTTGAGAGTAACTGGATTGCCCAATTTGGGTGGATCTGTGGGGGACTTCTAGGGTGCAGGAGTCAGTTGATCTAAGGGAATGGCAGGATGGGGGGATGTTATAAAGGAGGAGGTGAGGTAGGAAGGGAGCTCACCTAACCAGTGCTTGGAGGTGAATTTAGCACAATGGGAGAGTCGCCTATTTGTAAGAGAGGTGAAGGATAGGGCACGATAAAGATCACAGTGGCGAGTGTGAGGGGCATCCAGGGCAAAGCGGCAGAAGGAACTGAAGAGGGTGTCCAGTCTGGCAGGGAGGACTTAGGGGCAGCACCACAGACTACATCACAGCAGTCGAAAATGGCCAGTATCATCTTCTGAACAAGTTTACACCTAGCCGTAGGAGGGATGCAACTACGGTTCCTGAACAGGGCACCAAGCTTGGGGCGCAGTTTTTTCTGGATGCCGTCAATATGTCTTGAGAAGTTTAGGTGTTGGTCCATCCAAACACATAAGTACCTCAAGGAGGATGTTTCCTCAAGTAAAGTCCCATCAAAGGTGTGTAAAGTGGTTAAAAGAGGCAAGCCTAGAGTCTCTGCCTTGTGCCAAGGGCATGGAGACAGTCTTCTTGGCATTAAGGAAAGTTGATGATTAGCAAACCAGAGCTGAACCTTATTGAAGTCTTGCTTAAGCTGGTTGCAACCTCAGCAGAACAGGAGCCAGATGCATACAGGACTGTATCATCAGCATACATGTATATAGCAGAGGAGGGGGAGAAACAGAGAGAAGGTCATTTAAGAAGATGGAGAATAGGAAGGGCCTAATACAGAACCTTGGGGATGCCAGTGCTGATTGGGAGGGAGGGAGCAGAAGTGGTGTCCAAGATCTTAACTGATTGGGTTCTGCCAATAAGGTAGGTCTTGAACCAGTTTGTGGTGGAGAGAGATAGGCCAGCTGCCAGGAGTGAGAGACGGTCTCGAAGGCCTTGGCCAGGTCGACAAAAATGGCAGAGGTAATTTGGCCATCGTCCATCCCGGTTAGGATGGATTCTGTGAGCCATATGAGAGAGGTAGTGTGTGAGTAGTTTTTCCTGAAACCAGACTGGAAAGTGGTGAAAAAGGAGGTATCAGATAGAAAAGAGGTGAGCTGGGAGAGGACAATGTGTTCTTGAAGTTTGGCAAAGGGTAGAGAGGAATGAAATGGGGCGATAGTTGCCAGAGGATGAGGGGTCACCTCCTTTGGGTAGAGGGAGGACCACTACATGTTTCCATGAAGAGGGGACTGAGGCAGTAGAGAATGAGAGATTTAGGATTATTGAGAGGGGTAGGCAATGGCTGAAGCAGAGAGGGAGAGGAGTTTTGGGTCGAGGCTGTCGGGAGGCACCTTTAGAGGGGTTAATGGTGAGGAGGGCACTTAAGGCATCATTTGGGGTTACAGTAGCAAAAGAGAAGGGGAGACTGGAGGGTGGTGGAGGGGACATACTGGTAGAGGGTGGGGAGGAGGAGGGGGTTGGGGAAGAGGGGAGGGATTTCAGTAGCTCAGTGGTGCAGGAGGTATAGTGGGAGTTAAATTCCGCAGCTATGACTGATGAGTCGGACACTAGTGAGCTATTTACTTTAAGTATCGGGGGGGTAAGATGAGGGGGTAAACAGGGTGTGGGCCACCTTTCAGAACTTTGAAGGGGAATTTATGTTGGTGATGAAGGCAGATTTGAAATATTCAGACTTGGCTAACCTTGTAACCCTGGTGCAAGCATTTCGGAGCAGCATGCAGTTTCACGAGTGGCCAGGTGTAGTCATGGTGGTGGATATCTGTGACAACTATGGGGTGCTGTATGGTGCAGAATCCCTGAAAACCCTGGCAGAGGTCAAGGCCAGGATATGGCTGGACATTCAGATCACTGTCAATACGGCTGGTCTGGCAGCACAGACACTTGCAGTAATCAAGTACAAATGTCATGACCTCTGGTTGGTTGTGAAGTGAAAGCTGACTGTCCTGGAACAGATACAGCATGGCAAAGGTGGGGGACCACCCATGCAAGTGCCAAACTGTTGCCCATTGAAAGACTGGTGGCTGACACCCTCTCTGAGGTCAGCTTACATGGGGAGATGGAGGGCATTGACTCCTTGCCAGGTATAGGGCACAGTGCAGGGGATATAGGGTGGGAGGTATATGACTGAACAATATAACCGACGTTCTTGTCTTGCACCCTGCAGATCAGAAGACCACGGCCAGAACCATGGAGGAGGAAGCACAGGGGGACACAGACAGGGGCAATGCAGGTATGTGGTCTGCATTGTGGCCAGCTGAACGCATGCCAGTGCACCAGAAAGTAACCAACCAATGTACTCTCACCCACAGGTGCAGTGCAGGGGACACAGGACACAGTAATGGAAATGGGCGTCTTTTAGGACACCAATTCTGAGACTGTGCTGGAGATGCTGGAGGCCACACAGGACCTGGTCCAAGCACCTGACGGGAGCCAGCAGACTCCTTCCCGCCTGAACCAACTCCACACCCACCACATAGCCGACTGCCCAGTGCTGTCAGACTGGCGCCAAAGAGCAGCAGACACAACCGTAGATGCCCTGCCATGTAGGATGGCTTCACATCCCACACACATGGCCCAGGGACAAAGGGGGGACCACTAAGCCACCCCACAAGGGCATGCAGACAGTGGGAATGAGGAGCCCTCAGCACACTTGAACCACCAGGCATGCAGGACGACACCACGGTCTGTCATACAGATCTACTATCCCGAACTGTGCCAGCTGAAATGGGACCACCTACAGGCCCATTGGGAAAACACAGATGTCCTCAGGGACCTGACTGCAGAGGTGCATGGGCTGTGGTGTTCCTAAGAATGAATAGGGAACATCCTGGAGCAGATAGCAAACCATCTGCTATCCTGGGCTGGCACTGACAGCCAGCCTGCCACCCCTGCAGGCCAGGATGTGGCATCCTAGATGCCACCAGGCAGACACACTGGGCTAGGGGCACAGTCGCATGCCCCACCCTGCTGACACCCACCACCCACTATCACTTACTTTTAAAGGGACAGACAGACAGACAGACAGCAGCTTCAGAGAATGATGCAGCACCACTACAAATATTCACTACCTGTATGACAGATGCATTGCTTGGATATGAAACAGCAGCATTCAACAGAGCATTAGCTCTTGAACTTTCCAGATTCTCTTGTAAGGAACGTATGATTTCTTGTTCTTCACTGTTTTGTTTTCCTGTATAATAACACATTAGTATTGGTACTAATGCTTAGTTCTCTTTAAGTTCCATAAAGAACTGATATGTAATGAAACCCTACTTAGAGTATACTGTTAAATAGCACAGAAGGGCAGTAGTTAATTTTACTAAAATTGCTGTTTCATGTATACTGTTCGCCACTGATAACTATAAATTATTTTTCTTTATTCTTCCATATAGTTCCATATATAGTTATTGATAGGAGTTGCAACAGTGTATTGTGTGAACATTTTTATTGTTTGATGTATACTGTTCACTTATTTGTATGGCATTTATTTTATATTCTGCTTGCTGTTTAATTGTAATGTTATTTTATTGTTCGGTATGGAAAACTTAAATAAACTATTTAAAACAAACAAGAGACATGTGCCACGTATGGTGGACTAGTAGGCAAAACAAAAGTGGAAGCAGCAACAGGGCCTAAGGGCCCAGCTCCAAACCCAGATCTTACCCCCCCCCCCCATCCATCATCCAGGGTGAGGGTGGTGGTGGAGGACAGAATACTCAAAAGAAACTGTTCCACCTTTGTGACATTGTCAGGGACTGGGACTCTGACTATTGGCCTTTTTGGGGGACCGAACTGAGAGAAGGAAGAAGAGAAGGATACAACTGACATTCCTCCTGCAGTCACTATATATGACACCAGTGATAGCCAAAGAGTTGGGGCTGAAAAGGCATTAACACCCACTACGACTGATCTCACTGATTCAGACTGTCCTGGACACTGGCAATGCCAACCACCAGCCAGGGTGGACAACATTGCAATGTGGCATCTCCCTGATCAGGGCAGCAACATCATCTGAGAATTAAACTGTCCTGCGAGTGGGGAGGTCAGCAAACTCAAATGCACCTACTACAAGTCGAAAGCATCTTCTTTGACTTACAGGGAGAAGAGTGACTATCAGGACCTGCAACCAGCTGGACTGGTATGGTAATCCTAGTAAGCCACTAGTTCCTCCTCAGCAACCATTTCCTGGGGGTTAGTATCCTGTATACATTCATGTACCTTAAGCGATCACCCCAGGATGAGGCATTGCAATAAAAGAAATCCAATTGATTTATCCTGTTGATTTCCTGTTGTTACGGTGTACCCTACAGCTGTAACCAACAAATGTCTTGCCTGGATTAACTGATGTCTACTATTGTCATAAGTATTAATGTGAAAACTCACCTGTCTGAAGTGCTATGCTATTTGTTAATTGTAATTAATCCTGGGTTGCCTCTGATAAAGGGACTGTAATAGTCTCAGTGGGCCTACCCAGTTACCAAAATAAAAGAAATTACACCCAAGTGTATTTGAGCACCAGATTCCTGTCCAGCCCCCTAGGTGTGGTAGGGAGGTGTCACCCGAGGGCCCTGGTATGGCTGCATAACACATAATTTCAATATGATAATAGACATTATAAAACAGTAGACCCCTTGACACATGGCTCATCTCACACACACACACACACACACACACATATGCGCGCACACACACGCACACACACACACACACACACACACACACACACACATACACAAACACACACATTCACACACGCTTTCTGTGACTTCCCTTCTACTTAGAAGTAGCCAAGCCAGAACCATGCACCACCTGTGAAGTTCAGCATCCCCACCCATCACTTCACATTTTTGAGTCTCCATCCTTTCCAGTGAGCAATCCAATTACTGGGGCTGCTCGACCGTACCTTTAACTTTGAACTAGAGGTTATTGCTATCTTCATTCCTGAGTCAACACTACACAAACTCTTGTCAGTTGCAGCTTGCTTATCAGGAATGTGCTGCCTTCTGTTTTCCATACAAACAAAACAGTGGTTAAGAATAAGCTCAATACTGTTCTTTCTGGTGAGCTTTTGTGGAACATCTTGTTTCCTGTGGGAGTCTTGTTTACATGGTAGGAAGACTGAAGCACAGAAAGTCAGTGATTGTTGTGAGATGTGAACATGGGGTCTCCTGGGTCATGGCTCTGTGCTTGAACCCCTAGAGTACTCCATCATCCTATACAACTAATATCCTTAATATATGTTATGAGATCAAGTCTCAGCAGGAATTATCTGGTGACAAACTCACAAGGAAGATGATTTTGCTTTATAATCATCATGTGTAACTATTTAATGTGACTCTGGGAATACTTGTGTAGGATGACAAAGAACCAAGATAAGAGGGACCAGTAAACTACCACGTGTCTGATGATTTATTTCCACAACACAAAATATTTCATTCAAAATGGAAGTTAAAAGAATAATATTGTTATAAAGATACATAACAACAAAAATCATGCTTGCACCCCAGCGCTGTTCTGCATGGCTGGCAAAAATAAATTGGTATTTTCACAATGAGTCTCTGAAGGGAACTATGACTAGAAACAGCAGGTATAAAGTCAAATGCCTGCTGGGGAGTGGCCATGTACTGCTGCTACTTAAAACAATAGAGTGTTGCTGAGATAACTGCAATAATACTCTCTCAAACAGAAGTCTCTAAGCACATATTTGTATAGGCTGGAGATATGAAGGCAAAGAACCACATTATTTGAATGAGACAGATATGGAAACTGAGAAAGAGGAAGAAAATACAGTACCAACCCAAACCAAACACGCACCCCAACCATGGGCATGGGAAGTACTCCTTTCACATGCTATCTTATAATGAAAAATAAACAAACACAAGAAGCAGGTAAAACAGGATGACAACATGCTTTCTAAATGCATTATTATTCTTCATATCCAAAGCTCTACTTTTATTCAGAAAATAGCATTTGAGGAGCATGATTTCAGAGACAGGTGTTAATGTTGAGGAAGCATGGCCTAGTAGCTAGAAAGCAGGCTTAGGTACCAGGATATCAGCAAACAAAGAAGGGCATGCACTCGAGAGCGTCAACTTTTTAAGTTGGTCTATTTAAAGCATCTAATAAAGGGACGTTGGTTGGTTCACAAAGCCCTTAGGTGGCAAAGTGCTGGGGCACCTGATTCACAGTATTTTCAGGCCAGTGCCTTTTGTGACTCTGAACTGGCAAGTGAAGCCGGAAAAAAAAATGATTACTGATGAACAACAGTGGTTTTGGTGAATCATCATTTCTTTTGGAGTTTATACCCCAGCTCTGGAGTGTGAGAAAAAACTGACAATTTTGCATGTGCATTGGGGAAATAGCTCCATATGTGCACCGTGCCCAGATCCAGTGAGTACAGTACAAACTTTGTCTCTTAAAACAAATTGACAACACACTTTCTAAAATGCATAATTATTCATATTCAGAGCTCTACTTTTGTTTCACATAATAGCATTTGAGGAACATTATTTTAGAGACTGGTGTTAATTTTGAGGAAGAATGGCCTAGTAACTAGAGTGCAGGCTTAGATACCAGGGTATCGGCAAACAAAGAAGAATGTACACTCAAGAGTGTCAAAGTTTAAGTTGGTTTATTTAAAGCATCTAATAAAGGGATGTTGGTTGCAGTTTTGTGAAAAAGTGCAAAGTCGCAACACCCTGGTGTAACACTACCAAGTTACCATGTGCATTCAGAGCTCACCTGCTCCTTTCTCTTGAGGAGGGTAAGGAATCTCTGAGGCCTAGCTGGGCCCACTGCCACTGCCACCAGCCCTCTGAGCTGGCACGGAGGGCGGGGGCAGCTTAACTTAGCAGTTTGATTCTTTTTAACTTTTTCAAATGGGATAGAGTATCCCACAATATTTTGCTTCACAGAGAGCACAGGTTCATTTCTTTATTTAAGTTTTGGTAAATAAACAAGTCAGTCAGTCAAAACGCTTTATTGATTGACAATATGCCATTACTGCTTCATAAAAAAAAGCACAAAAATGAATTCACCATGTATAACAATGAAAAAATCCTAAACAAGTTTATAAAATTATAAAATACAATAATCAAACTCTTCCATGTAATAAATAATACAGGTAAATCAATAATCCACAGTGCCATAACAATATAAGTCCTCAAGACTTAGGACTTAAGTTGTTATGACATTGTGGACTGATGTTGGAACAGGGCAGGTAAGTACACAAGGCAACAAAGCACTTATTTTCAGGAATGACCTAGGGTAAGCAAAGCAGAGGTGTAGCCAGATCATAAAACTGTGTACATCCATGACCATGTTTGTTGCCCCATCTGACACAATAAGCACAAACTTTGTGTACCATTGTACTGTGTGTTGTCCATTCTCAGGCACTGATAAATATAGGTGCATACACTGCTCACTCAGAGACAATCTCAGTGGTTACCATTTCTAGATTTAATTCCCAAGAATGGAATTCCAGAACGGATCAGCTAGCCTTGTGTTCTATTGCCTGAAACAATGGCTGCAGACCCTTGATGATGTTGCCCCTAAAATAAAACTGTACATATTGGAGCACATGGATTATGTCTTACTACACCCATGAAACAAAGCTTACAGCTGGACACAATAAATGGGTTACAAGTCTGGCATTTTAATTGGATACCTTCTGTTCGGCCCTGCTTTACTCCTGACATGCTGCTGGCCCCTCTGCGCTACTGTCCACACCTGGGGTAGAGAGGCTGGGGGCTATTAATGCTACTACAGGTGCTACAAAGTGCAAGTGTGGAGCATCCCTTCCAGGGTATGCGGCTTTGGTATGTATCTGGCTCAACTTTGTGTAGTGAGTCCTTAATGCTTAAAAGCATAGTAAGGAAAAAATCCTCAGGACAAGACACTAGGAAATAACAGACTAACTTCTTCCAGTGTACCTTCAAAGCTCAGAAAAATTACACCAAATTTACAGAAGTATTTGACATTTGTATATAAGTACAGAAAGTAGTACGTGAAATACAATTTAAAGGTACACTGCACTTTTCAAGGATTGCTAAAGCTAAAGGTCTTGTTCTGTTGCTATCTTGAAAGGTTTTGGAAGGGCATGAAACCCTGTGATGTTGCTGTACAAATAAAGATCTATGAAAATCTGGTGGAGAGCAGAAAACTCAGGACCAAGCCAATTTGTTCTCTGTGTGTATTCCTCTGGGTGTGTGTGTGTGTGTGTGTGTGTGTGTGTATGTGAGATAAGGGACAGTGTCTCTCATGTGCATGACTACAAGTGTAAATGTTAGTATGTGAATTTGTGTATTAAAGCATGATATGTATGTGTGTAGGACTATGTGTGTCTAAGTGTGTAACTATGATAGAGTGTTACTGCATGTAGATGATAACAGAATGTGGAGGAAGATTGCTAGAAGAAGCAACAGGTACAGTATTTCACAAGAGAGGCAGCTAAGGGTATCCACAGCCAGAGCCCTGGTAAAACCAGAACCCAGCAAGACACAAAAATGGGGCTACATGGACTCCAGTTAGGCACATAAAAACAGTGGCTTGGTTCTAGTATATCCAGGGCCCCTGGTGTTCTGCAGCAGAATTTTATGATTTCTGTGGCAGGGCTCCTTGACTTCTGTGGCAGCATTTTCTGATTTCTGAGGTATGATTTATTCATTTCTCTGGCAGAATGCAGTCCTGTCATAGGCTAAATATGATGTGATGTCATCGATGACATCATATGCTGAGCATAAAGGAGGGGCTTCAGGATAAACGAGGTGGGAAAGAAAGCCTGACACTATGGAAAAACAGTATATTTATATGAAAATTCACCAAAAACAATGAATTCTGTGGCACTATATATATTCTGCAGCATGATGCAAATTCTGCAGCAAATTCCGCAAACACAGAACTGCAGAATTCCAGGGGCCTTGAGTATATCCACAATGTTTGTTACTTTAAAACAGCAAACTCACCTCACTGGCATCTGCCAATGTTTCACACACAGCTACATGTGCTTTTTCAAGGCTTGGCTACATAGTGCATAATTTTCTATTTAAATGAACTTCTTAAAGTGTCAGGTGAAATATTTTACAATAAATACCTAAAAAGATTACATACTCACAGCAAAAGCATTGCAGTCCCTTAAGAGTTATGCCATGTGGTATTCTTCCAGCAGTATTTTATTTATTTATTTATTGAAGTTATTGGAATTACAATCCTTTGAGTCATAGACTCCTTTGAAAAGGCTCCACGTCAGTAGGAAACAATACATTTGGGATTACAAGTTCACACATCGGTACAGATTATACATTAGGCAAACAGTACAGACTTAAAGAAATACATGACATGGTAGTGGAAGAAAAAACAATGACAGCAGAAAACACTTGGTGCAGTGTAAAGTAGGTTACATCCTCTGGGAATCTTAAGGGTGGTCCTGTGTTCCACTTTGTTCACAAGACAGCATTTGAGTTTCAGAGGGTCTTAAAAGCAAGGCCCTGAGTCAGTAAGTGATGGATGGGGATTGAGGATACTAGCTAGGGGCTGTCTTTGAGTGTTTGGGAGAAAGGGGGGATCCATCTAATGGTATTGGTCACAAGTTATTTAATTTTAACTACAGTCACAGGATGCTGACAGTAGGAAAGTCCAAAGATCAGCTTTAAATTGGCTGATACCGAAGTATGGAGGATTGCAGATGGTAGGTTGTTTAGCCATAGAGGGGCATGATAACGAAAGACCGTTGCCCAAGGGATGTTCTACAGTGTGGTACTAGTAAGGGGGGATTTGCAGAGTGTCTTGAAACCCTCCTGCTCGAGGCAATTTGAACAAGAGGGTGGAAGCCTGCCGGGGCTTGCTTGTTTAGTACCTTTTTAGCTAGAAGGCAGGTGTGATATTGTATCCTGTCTTTGAGATTGAGAAAGCCGGTGAGCTTGTAGAGCTCACATGTATGGGTTTGTTTGCTACAATTTGAGACCAGTCAGCAGGCTTTGTTGAGGGCAAGGTTTATGCTACACAGGGCAGTGTGGTCTGCAGTCCCAATAAATTACTATGCTGTAGTCAATCAAGGGCAATATTGAGGAGGACACTGCTAAATGCATCACCTGCAGGGGAAAGCAGTGCCTATGTCTAAAAAGGATCCCTAACCTAATATTAACCAAAGAGGATACTTGCTTGATGTGATAGTGGTAGGTAAGAGAGCAGTCTAACCAAGCACCCAGGAATTTAAAAATGTTAACCTGTTCCAGGGTGATGCCAAGGGAGTTTGTGATGGTAAGAGGTGAGTTTTGGAGCAAGGTTTTTTTTATGTGTGAAGATCATAGCTTTGGTCTTTGAGTAACTGAGTATAAGTCGGTGATCAGAGAACCAGGTTTCGAGCTCACCAAAGAAGGTCTGTAGGGCAGATTGTAAGATGCTGAGCTGATGATGCTTCCAGAAGACTACAGCATCATCAGCATGCAGTAGAAGTTTCCACTACAGGATTTGGGGAAAGAGTTTAGAAAAGGGTGAAAAGTAATGGGCCCAGTATAGACCCGTGTGGGACCCCTGAGTAGACAGTTTTCTTGGAAGATGTGGATCCATTAATTTTACCTGCTGGGTCCTGTCTTTGAGATAGTGTGAGAGCCAGGCAGTGACTTCTGGGGTGATATTTAGTGATGGAAGAGTGTGGGGAAGGAGCTCATGACTGACTGTATCAAAAGCTTTGGTCAAATTGATGTAGAGACCCCTGCTATTTCGCCATTATCCAGTGCCTCATGTATGTAGGAGGTATATTCGACGAGAGCCGTGGAGGTGCTATGACCCTCCTGAAACCATGTTAATCTTGACAGAGCAGATTGTGTTTGGTCAAGCATTCTGTGAGCTGGTCTGCCACTATTTTCTCAAGGGCTTTAGAGTGGGATGGCAGAATGGATATTGGCCTGTAATTGCTGTCAGAGATGGGGTCACCACACTTTAATACTGGAGTTATAACTGCTCTTTCAGGGTGTGGGGAACTGGCCATGACATAGGGATGAGTTAAATATTTTCGTAAGATGGGGTAATGTCACATCCAAAGTTAGTCAGACTAGCTTGAGGTCCAGGTCATTGCTACTAAAGTGAGTGTTTGCCAGGGCTGCACTGATATAACATTCGGCCTCATAGCAGGAGATATGCGTAGTCAGAAAGGTGGTTTGTTTTCATAGGAAGGTGGCTTTAGAGAGGGTTACTCATTGGGTCGAAGAAGTTTGTAGGGAGGATGTGACTGAGGTCCAAAAAGGTGTTTAATGCTTCTGCAATAAAGTCTGGGTCCTGGGATGCAACCCCATTTATTTGAAGCTGTATGGGGGCAGTCAATACATTTTACCAGTTAGTTCTTTCATGTTTTTCCAGAAATTTCTATCCAATCCCAGGAGGAGGTAAGGGCATGATTGTAATAATTAGCTTTGGCTTGATGGATAGCCCATGTGCAGCTATTTTAAGCCTCCCATACTGCTGTTTGTCTTGGGGAGT
Source organism: Neoceratodus forsteri (assembly GCA_016271365.2). Lineage (NCBI taxonomy): Eukaryota > Metazoa > Chordata > Ceratodontiformes > Ceratodontidae > Neoceratodus > Neoceratodus forsteri. The sequence continues at coordinate 1,547,892,889 of CM057453.1, forward strand.
TGGGAAGCAAGGGCCTTGTGCCAGAGGTTGTCCCTCTTTCTCATATTTTTGAGCAGTGACTGGGAGATCCAGGGGGTATCCTGGGATTTTATGATCTGGCTGGAGTAGGGAGAAAAAATGTCGCAGTCAGAGTTAAAGGAGGAAACAAAATAGGTGAGGGCAGCGTCAACTGTTTGAGCAGAGTGGATAGGAGACCAGACTAGGGAGGCAAGGTAGGTTTTTTGGCGTGTGAGGGCTCCTTTTCTCGGGCATCTTTGCACTGTGATTTTAGGGGGTTAGGGGAGATTTTATTTGACCACCAACCGCAAACCGGGGAGTGATCACTTATTGAGTCAGGGAACACTTTGATATGGGAAATGTTTTTGACGGTTGGTGAGGATAAGATTGATAAGGAGGAGGTTCCAGATTTAGGGTCCATCCTGGTCGGGATTGGACCATTTGAGTGAGGTCGTAAGCAAGGGCTGCATCTTTGTAAGAGGAGGAGGATGGTGGATTGCCAGTTTACATGGAAATCTCCCAGCAAGATGACTTCACACTGGGGAAGGTGGGCATTACTGGCCAGAACTGAGTCAAAAGTGGGCTTTTGCTTCCTAGGGGAAATGTAGACTGCTAGGATGTAAAGTGACTTTCCAGGATTGCCAATGCTTATCTTCACTACTAAGATTTGAGCTCCATGGGTAGGTTGTGGGATATGGACTGGAAGGGCATGCAGGAAGGATCTAGTGTAGATGGCACAGCCACCACCACTCTTGCTTAGCCTGTCAGCTCAATGGATGGTATAGTCATTGAGGGCGATGGAACCACTAGAGACTTTATCTGATAGCCAGGTCTCAGATAGGGAAAGGATGTCTGGGGAGTTCTGCACCATCCGGCCCTGGAGGAAGGTGAACTTACTCTGAAGGCTGCAGATGTTAAGGACGGCCAACTTTAGGCTGCCATGCTTGTCCTTAGGATTTACTCCATAGGTAGGAGGTCCTGGGTTGGGGACAACATTCCTGGATAGGAGGAGGAGAATTAGGAGTGTAATCCGAAAGAGTCCTTGATGGAGTGATTTTGTCCTAGATGTGGCAGTTGAGGGGGTATTTGTACAGGTAGTGATGACACGGGGATAGGGAGGGAACAAAGTTGGTGGAATATGAGAAAGGGAGACAGGGGGTGGGTATTGTATCCCCAACAAGTAGCTATGGAGAGGGATAAGGGGAGCACCTCAGGTGGTACTGTGGCACCAGTGCAGTGATGTATGTGTGCACAGGAGTTGGTATAATGTAGACCCATGTGGTCTGATTTAAGGGGGTATGCAAAGAGATATCCTTTTCTTGCCCATCCGTCTGAATATGCAATACTGCTGGTAGAAATAGGTAGTGCTATTTGGGTGAACAGTGAGGTGAAAAAGACTAATTCAAAGAGGTGAGGATTCATATTTCACTGAGTTACTACTGTGTGTGCTAGCTGATATTAGTGGCCACTAGTGGTGATGCTGTATAAGTTGCAAGTGGGAAAGTTGGCTGATTGGTTATTTCAACCACGTGATCCACACTATATAGTTCAATGTTTGCCAAGAGGCGGTGGTGAGGGTGGCGGGGCAGTCGTGTGTAGCATCGGTGGAGCTCAAGCAGGGCTCCAACACCAGTGATGTCTAGGCATGCTGTATGGTCACGACTGTGCATTTTAAAACAGCTCTGTACCTTAATTTTGGTGGTTTCTCTTGTGGGAGGCAGTAGCAAGCCCTCACAACCTCTGTGGCAGCTGTGGAGAAGGAGAGGAACAGCATTAAATAAGGTAATTTGAGGGTGGGACACTGCTGAAGTGCTCGATTTCAGTTTGTGGATTTTTTTTCAAAATTATACTTTCTGAGATACTGCCAGGGATCTAAGTCAGTAATTTAGTAGCTGCACTCTACAGTATGGGATAAGCAGTTTAGAGCAAATTTATTGCACCAGGCTAGAAACATCAACTAACTTGTCTGGACAAACAATTGATTCAGTAGCTGCAGTCTCAGGTTTAACATGATGCAGAGAGAAATAATGGAGAATTGTGTTACTTAAGGTAACTGGTTTCAAACATTCAAACAACCTAGATTTCTAACTTTACTTAAGGTAACATGCAGTCTCTGAATAAAGGCAGCAGTGAGCCAGGTAAATTGTGAGAAAAAAAACTATCTCCACTACTGCTGATAGTTAGCAGCCCAGCTGAAAGGAGAAGGTGCCAAACTGAAATCCTATTGTTTCTCAAGCAGGGCTCCAACACCAGCGATGTCTAGGCGTGTTGTATGGTCACGACTTTGCAATTTAAAATGGCTCCGTACCTTAATTTCAGTGGTTTCTCTTGTGGGAGGCAGTAGCAAGCCCTCCACGACCTCCATGCGGCCTTAATTTTGGCAGTTTCCTTGTGGGGAGGGCAGTAGCAAGCCCTCATGACCTCCATGGCAGTATGTGCAAAGTATGCCAAAATATACATTATAAACATAGCACATGAGCTGGCCCACCAGTGCAGCAGTAGTGCTACTGTTTTCAATGACAACAACCCATATTTGGAATCTAGCTCAAGGAGTCGGAGGTCCAGCCGATTGGAGGAGGATCAAGCGTCCAATGGACTGCTGTCCTCCTCTGGAAGTGAGAAGATCCCAGTGGAGGAGGGATGGCAGATCCCAGTGCATGACTGTCCCCTGCGGAGGCGGGCAGAGGCAGCCTGAGCTGGCAAGTTTGGGGAGACTTGGCAAATATCGGCATGTGCACCATGACATCATTGCATGTTACATCTTCCACTGGGGAGAAATCCTGGTCATGCAAGATGACTACCAGCCTCTGCAGGTCCCACAGACTCAGGCTCCTTTTGGAAATCTGGATCTGGGTCTGGTGGGTTGAGGAACTTTCACTACCCTGCCATGGAGGACAAGTCATGTTGGACTATGGGAGAGGTAAGCCCTGGAGGAACCACTAAGTGCCCCATCATCCTATGCAACTAATGCCCTTAACATATGTTATGGGATCAAGTCTCAACGGAATTAATTGGTGATGGGGCTGAGAGGACCAGCAGGAAGGAGGCCAACTGAGATGGTGGAACAAAAAAAACAAAACTAAGCACATGTACATGCTAGCCAGTACTCATAAATAACAGAAATAGCTGAAAAAACAGAAGATATGGTAGACAATTGGAAAAAATTTGAAATAAAGAGTGACACAATAAAAAAGGGAATTGAAGCGGGGAGAGGGTGGTACAAGAAGAAAAGAAAATCTGGGGGGAACTACAGTGGTGTTAAAATATCAGTGTGTGTAAATATGTGTGGATATGTACACATAAACAAGGAAAAGCAGGACAACAGAGGGCAGTAAAAATGAGAAAAAGGAAGAACAACTCTAGTATAATTTTTAGTCATATGCTTAACCCTAATTCTAAAACCTACCTATCCAAAGCTAATTCAAACATCAGTATATAAGACATAGTCATACAGTATCTGTTACTACTCATCAACTATCAACTGGTGGCTGAATGCATTATAAAATCTCTAAAGCAATTTTAAGCTTTCATGATAACCACAGAGTACTTTCAAGGAAAAAAATATCCTCATTTTAGGAAAGGCGAAAGTTGGAAAGTTTCATTTAGTCCCAGGTAGGCCATTGTTCTGAGTTTGTACTGCCGAAAATGTTCCTTTATAGAAGTTTATTGTTCGCATCCCCCTACATGCACTTTGTGTAATCTTTTCCAGGCCCAGATATTTGAAATTATGGCCACAGCCATTCTGTTGAATATAATGTCAAAGCACTGATCCTTTTCCTTCTTTTCTATTGACTTCAAATGTTAACAAATCCTTTGCTTAAGCATTTTTTAAGTTTTTCCAACATAAAATGCAGTACAGGAGCAAACTGTCAGATGCGCACTTGATTCAGATGAGCTTGCAAAGCAATCTTGTACCTGATAGGTTCTTTTGTTAACTGGATGCTCAAAGGTGTCCCCAGGCTGAATACTTGGACAAAACCTGCATGTACTGTATCTAAATGTTCCTCTGGGCAGTTGTGGTTGAGATGGAGTTATTGACTGTTAATAAAACTGTGAACAAGTCAGTCATTTAAGTTCCTCCCTCCTTTGTATATTATCTGTGGGGAGGGGACATAGCAGTCATTTGGTTCAAGTTGCTTTCACTGTGTGAAATATGCCAATTCTTTTCTATTATGGCTTGGACTTGGCTGGCCTGTGGACTAAATGTAGCTACAAAATTTAATTGTGTTTGGTATTTTGTACTATTAGATTTTATTGCTTAGTTCTCTTTATCAGTATAGCTCTCTCATAATTTGAAACACTAATAGTGGCTTTCTGGATACAAGAATTATTATATCCTCTTTGCTTAAATCGCTCATTTAGTCTTGTAACACCCTCAAGATAGTTTCTCAGTTCAAAATAGTTTCTCTTGATGTGACACTGTCAACCATTTTTGCATCATATTATTTCTAGGTAAGAACTCACATTTTATAATTGCTTACCTTCTCTAAAATTCATTGATGTTGCTGGTTGTTTAATCTGTCTCCTTGTTTATTAGAACTGAACTGCATGGGAGAGTATAGTTATACACAGCCTTGTTTTGCTCCAACTTGTTTACCTAAGCATACTGCATACTTCTTGAACAATAGAAACACCCTCAAACAATGCAGTCACTCGTGATACAATAGTCTTATCTACTCCCACTGCATAATGAGTAGCTAGATAGTGTTGGGGGTGTTTCTGAGTCCAGGAAAGATGCAGTTGTAGTTGGTCAAAAAATATAAACAAACATGTTTAGGTGTGGTAACACCAGTATGGATGACATTCAATTTTTTACTTTTTAAAAGGAAAAATGAGTCTGAATCAAACAACCAGCTACATCAGCAGTCTCTATAGAATGAGAACAATCATAAAATGTGTTTTTTAAAGTAGGAACACTTTAAGGCCAAGGGGGTTGACAGTGTCCCTTTAAGGTAATACTGGCCGACAGGAATATTCTGAGCCAGGGCCATGGATGGCAGCTGGTGAAGTATATACTAATTCCTGTCGGTTGGTTTTGGAACACATTGATAACCACACCCCTCTGCTATCTTTTGTAATAGCTAAGTCCAGAAAACTGATTTGGTCAAGGCTAAATGTTATAGCATTTTTTTTAAAAACAAGGTGCTGTGTCAGTGCGTGGTATGAAAACAAAACAAAATGATACTACTAAATGCATGCTGAAAACAGAAATTAGAATCAAGGTTTTGATGATAGGTCTTTTCAGGAATTATCTAAAGAAAAAAAAGATAATGGAGAGGTAAGGGAAATAAGGGATATATGTGAGGAAAGAAAATAGGGGGGGATCTAGGAGAAAAAGTGACCATAGGCAAGGTAAGAATAGAAACTGAAAAACAAAAAGGTGATGATGGGTATGAAAAGCATAGTAGGAGTGAATGAGCTGAAGAGTACTCAAGGAGGGACTAATTAACAGGGCCTAGCAAGAAGGCTGAAAGGTAACAAATGCAGGGGAAGGCGATAGAGACATCTGTAGAAAACTGACTCACACACCTTTCTCCTCCATAGCTCTTTCCATCCCAAGCATGTTAAAAATGGTTTGCCATATTCCCAGTTTCTTAGACTTCACAGGTTATGCAGTGAAGATGATGATTTCACTGAGCAGTCTCAAATAATGCAAATTTTTGTGGGGTTTTTTTTGTGTTAACATGGGATGCGCGGAAAACACAGTGGACAGGACACTCTTGCAGGTCAATGATTTGCCGCATAACCTTGACCCTCTCAGGAGAGATTCTGTCACACAATAGCAACAGCACATTCCACTGGTGATTCCATTCCCTTCTAATACTCTTTCTCTTCACAGGACTATCACTAGGAACTTTCCTATTCTGTAAACTGACCCTAATACTGAAGCTTCCTTTACAGAGCCACCTATTGCCTTCTATTACAGACCAGTCAAACTGTGGAATCTTCAGGTACAAAGCAGCCTACATACTCCTATGAATTCCTCCCTAATAGGTACCAAAGCTTCTAACAGAACTTGCTGTTATACCTGTAAATTTGTTTCCAGTGTGACTGAATTTCAAAGCCTCACAGGTATTTTTACATCACCAAAGAGTTCTTATGTACTTCCAGTAATGTGATATATTGTATTATTTGCAGGAAGTGTGTAGTTATCTACATCAGAGAAACTGGCAGATGCCTGGCTGACAGATTTGGGAACATTACGGGGCAGTCAGGCTGGAGACATTGATAAATGCATTGTATCCCATTTTGCCTCCAGGGACCATAATGTCAATGATCTTTCTGTTTAAAGTTAAATCTGAGGCGAGGGTTGACAAGTGGGCCACCACAGTGTTTCGTCCTGTGTCCAGTTCTTTTCAGTTTGCTCATCAGTAACATGGTAGAATGAATTCAAGACAAGATTTTTTTTTTCACTAATGACACTTAGCTGTGTGGTAGGATAGATAGTGAGGAGGGGATAAGAGAGTTGCAAAAAGACTGACAAAGGTTAGAGAGGTGATCTAAGGTTTGGTAGTTGAAATTCAGTGCCAAAAAATGCAAGAGGATACTCTTAGAGAACAAGAACGAACTGCAGATTGGAGTATTGGATGGGAGAGGCTAACTCTTCCTAAATAATCTTCCTGAAGCCTGTGACACTAAACCGATACTTTACGCAGATGACGCTGTGCTTCTCACCAGCAGTTCATCAATAGTTGCCCTCCACTCCCAGCTGCAGGCATCCTTCTACAAGCTGGAAGACTGGTTCTGTAGCCATAAACTTCTATCAAACTACAAAACAACCAAGGTGATGCTCACAGCCAGCCCACAGCACAAAAAGAAGCTCCCTCCCCTCACCATCTCCAATAAAGTCAGTGAGCTGCTGGAACAAGTTCAGACCTTCAAGTACCTGGGGGTCACCGTTGATGACTGCCTCACCTTCACCCAACACATCGACACAGTGGTAAAGGCAGTGAACACCAAGCTGGGTGTACTATATAGGCATGAAAAGTATCTCACTTCAGAGGCCCTCCATCTCTCAGTCTCCAGCTCCATCCTTTCTACCATCGACTATGGATTGGTGGTCTATGGTGCAGCTACAGACACTGCACTAAAAAGGATTCACATTGCCCTCAACAAGTCATGTAGGCTCACAATGGCTGCAGATCGAAATACCCACACCTGCTCCTTATACAAGGAGACCAATTGGCTGCCACTAAAGAACAGGATTATATTCCAAACATTTCTCCTTGGAAAAAAGGCCCTAATGGGTAAAACTGCCCCATGCATTTCTAGCATCCTAACACCAAGTGCTACCAGCTATACCACCAGAGGCAGGATGAGGGGGGCCCTATCAACACCTTTCCGTCGAACTGTGCAGGGACAGCGTGCTTTCAGCTTTAGGGCCCCCCAATGGCTCAATGAAATCCCAGTGCACATTCTAAACTCCCAATGCATCTCGCAATTCAAAAATGGCCTAAGGCAACACCTTCTTACTAGGACAGTTTGTGACTGCCACTAGGACTCTAACACCCATAATGCCCACTCACCCACACTCTCCTTCCCCATCCTTTTACACCCACTCTTCCCTATTGCCCTACCCCTCTGTCTTCCTCTCCCCCCTGTGCCTTTCACCCACTGAATCAACCTTAAAACCAACATACTACCACTACCTCCCCAACCTCCTAGACAAAGCCACTTCTTCTGGCTGCCCACCCCCGTCTCCCTCCCCTCACCTTGACTCCTCCATGGACTCTCACACTAGGTGTCACACCTGTTTATCTCCTTGCTACATATAAACACTGTCCTTTACCCCAGTTGAATGCTCTTGATGCTGTACTATCACCATTGGTACTATGAATGACATTGTATCCTTACTGTATACTAGCTACCTACTATTAGAATTGATGTAAACTGTTTGTTATTGCTGTCATTGTCACTGTGACGTGGAACCTTTGTAAAAGAGCTCTGAGCTCAAAGGTATGATCCGAATCCCTAAATAAATAAATAAAAAATAAATAAATAACTAAAATGGGCACTACTTCTGAGGAAAGATACCTAGGAGTCTTCATAAGTGATTCCCTTAAACAGCCTAGCCAATGTAGCAAGGCCTACAGTTCAGAAACAAGGATGTTAGGATGAAATGGATGGGGTTTTGGCAATAGGAGGAAAAAGATTTTACTACTTCTCTATAGCTCACTGGTGAGGCTGCACAAGGAGTACAGTGTTCAGTTCTGGAATCCTCACGTGAGAAAGACATAAACAAGCTGGAGATGGTGCAGTGTGGGATACGAAAATGATTCAGGGCTAGTAGGGCAGATCCTATGATGACAGACTTGGGGCACTAGGCATATACTCGCATGAGGCCAGATGCAAGAGGAGTGACATAATAGAAACCCTCAAGTTCCTGAAAGGAATAGCCAGGGTAAACTACAAGAAACAGTTCAACAGGAATAGAGAATCTAGAACATGAGGACACAATGGAAGCTGGACGGGGATTCAGGAGGAACACGAGAACGTTATATTTAACAGAAAGAGTGGTTGAGCCATGGAACAGGGTGCTGACTGAGGTGGTGAATGCCAACACAATTAATGGTTTAAAGTATGGCTGAGACAGAGTTAAGGTCTTGGAAGTTACTCAAGGGAAGCATTAAGAGAGGGGATATGGGGTAAATGGCAACAATAATAATAATAATAATTTGGCTGGACAACAGGACACAAAAAGTAATAGTAAATGGAGTCCACAGTGAAGAAAGGAGGGTAACTGGTGAGGTACAACAGGGTTCGGTACTGGGACCCATCCTCTTTAATATCTTTATAAGCGACATTGGAGAGCACCTGGAAGGAAAGATATGCATCTTTGCAGATGACACAAAGATCTGCAACAGGGTTGATACACAAAGTGGGGTGAAAAGAATGAAAATGGACTTGGCAAGGTTGGACGAATGGTCAAATACGCGGCAGCTCAGATTCAATGCAAAGAAGTGCAAGGTAACGCATCTGGGAAACAAAACCCAGCGGAAGAGTGCACAATGGGGGTGAGTTAATACAACAACAAAATCGAAAGAGACCTAGGAGTAATTATATCAGATGACCTAGAGGTGGGCAAGCAATGTGAGAAGGCAGTAAGGAGGGCTGGGGGATACTGGGATGCATAGGAGGCATCAACAGTAGAAAACAGGAAGTTGTTATCCTTCTCTAAAGACAGTTAGTGAGACCACATCTGGAGTACTGCATGCAATTCTGGAGACTCCATCTCTGCAAAGACATAGACAGAGTGGAGGCTGTTCAGAGAAAAGAACAGCAAAATGGTGCTTAAGTATGGATTTATGGACAAGTGGAAAAAATAGCAGGGAGTTCATATTTGTGTATAACTGCACACTGCTGGGCACAGGTGCCGGGATTGTTTGTGACGTTGAGAGTGTGAATAATCAGTGCAGTAAGGTGGATTGTCGGGTAGCAATCTTCCAGAATTCGACAGCATGCAACGATTTCTGTGTGCAATGTGACCTGTTCACACACTGGTGAGAATATGTTGGACATGATACTGGCTGAAATTGACAAGTGGCTGAACCCCTGTCCCTGAGAGCTGGGTTCATAGCAAGTGACAATGGGTCAAATCTGGTGAAATGCATCACGAATGGTGTTTTTCATGTTCCATGCATGGCCAATTGATTAAATCTTGTGGTGCAGGAGTTTCTGCAGCACCCTGCTGTAAAGGAAATGCTGACCATTGCATGCTGTATCTGGTCTCACTTTTCACGATCTGAAAGGCCCGTGATCAACTGCGGCAGTTGTGGATGCAAAACAGCCTGCCTCAGCACTGCTTGAAGCTGGAAGTTGTCACCTGATGTAACTCTAGTTTATACATAGCAGAGGTTGTATGAACAATACAAAGCCATCTCAGAATATACTTGTGATGCACACTAGCTGTGACAGTTCAGGGCCTCCATGTGTATGACAACTGAACAGTGGTGCCTCATGGACTCTGTAATAACAATTTTGCTGCTTTTTGAACATGCCACACAGGCAGTGAGTAGATAGTCTGCCTCCATTAGCCAATCAATTCCACTGCTGCAGGTGCTGAGGCAGACATTGGTGAATGTACAGCATGGCCTTGATGTTGCTGGAGACGGTGCTAGCAGTATGTTGCTGCAACACATGCTGACAATATTCGACCAGAATCATCACATTGTGAGCATTCAGTGTAGTGATAACTTTGCCATAGCAACAATGCTGGACCCATGATACAAACATGGAATTGCATCAGTACTGGAGGGAGGGCCTGAATAGGTAAAAATATAAGTGGTCAACTGTGCGCTTGGTTCATGGGCACAGAAGTCACATGCCATGGTCAGCAAACCTCAGCAGCATAATCCAGCTGAAGGTGTATCTGGAGGACCATCAAGCATATCTTGCAAGAGGAAGAGGACTGTAGTTCAGGTGGTCCATCATCCAAAGTGGCTGGCATCAACCCACTTTGGGAGGCTTAGTGCCAAGTGGGTATTTGTGAAATAAATGATTCAGGAGAACAGGATGATGCATCAACCACTGGACTTAGTGTGGCAGAGAATGGTTGAGTCATATTTGTCTGAAAACAGGCATCTGACAATAACTGAAGATCCTCTTTTGTACTGGAGTGGAAAGGTCAGTGAATGGCCAAAGCTGACTGCAGTGGCACTGAAGTACCTCACATGCCCACCCGCCAGTGTAAGTGTTGAGAGGGTATTCAGCACAGCAGGTGCAATAGTCAGGATCATTGGACAAACCTGTCTCCTGAAAATGTTAGTTTGCTAAGATTCACATTAAAATGAATTAGAGGCACATACCAGCACAGACTGCAACTCGGTATTCGTACCCTGGCCTAGTCATGATGGTTTTGGTGATGTGGAAATGGACCATCCTGGTGGCACTGGCAGTGGCAGCATGAAACGCCCACCACTGACGAGATGATGACACAATGAAGAAAGAATTTCCCAGTTGTCAGACTTCAGACATAGATGACTGTGAGGGCAGCGGTGTCCCCCAGACCACCACCACCACCACCACGACTGATGTTAGCCACTGCCACCACTGAGCATGAGTCTGTCCGCCCCTGGACCACCACCACCAGGACTGATGTTAGCCACTGCCACCACCACCAGATGCAGGAAGATATAACAGAGAATGTAATCATGCTGCAGCTATCAGCACCAGGACCCACCACCAGTGTCATTCAGATAATATTTCCCCATTAAATTTACATTTGTCATGCCAAGACAGAGGACTCAAACAGAGACCACATTCATCAGCCACAGGCACAAAGCTTCTTAATATTTAAACTATAAAGTGAGTATGTGTACTAGTATTTGTTATGCTATTTAACTTCCTTTAGTTGTATGTTTTGTTTTCTATAGTTTTTCAGAGCCGCAGTGGTCAAACACATACGGTACACTTATTTTGTTTTTTTACAGGTTAATAAAAAATTCTCCTTCACTGAAACTCAGTAGGAATGGTACTGCAGCTGTACTGTACAGAGGAACCTATGGAATATCCATTTGAAATCCATTCTGTTAGTTTGAAGATTTTATTTCATCCATTTCATTTTTTGGAAATTCAGCTGAGTACGATCCATAAACTAGGACGACATATGTACATCATCAAAACTATTCCTGTAAGATATCATTCATGCACTGTATTCTGAACTTGCAGCTGTTCAGCCCTGACCATGACAGTGTTGAAAAGGTTGCACACAGGTTTGTGTTACTCGACAAGATGTGGTTTGAAATGTAACTTGACTTGAGATTGAGAACCAGGGACAAATTACAATCAAGTTGTAAGAAGTCATTTGTTTTTTTTAGGAAACTTCCAGATGCTTTGTTGTTGTGTCAAAGTGGCCTTATCCAAAGAAGTTCTTCAACATCAGCCCCCGGGCTGGGGCACACATGCAACACACAGAAGTTGTTTCATTCGATGACCATGACCATCATTAACAACCAGACTTGGGAAGGATGCAGATTAAATCTGTAAAGAAGTAACCAAATAAGAAACCATTAGAGACAAACCTGCAAATATGCTTCCCCCCCAAAAAATACTTACCTTAATTTGCTTGAGCATTATCCATTTCAAATTTCTATGCAGAAAGTTCTCATCGAGCACTGAATGTGCACACCAACAGTATATGTGACCTGTTAAACAGAACAATACCATGAGTACATGTCCATGTTAACTCCTCACCTATAAAATACACAAATATATATCTATATATAGCAACTCACCAAGGCTACTATTAGTGTACAGACAAAGGGCATCCTTCCATCCAGTTGAGATGATCACATTGCATTTGGAATCGCAGCACACATTGGACCAGCAACAGTTCACCATGGTCATCATTTTATTCTGGGACTTTGTATGTGCTGAAATGCTCCCATTTCACTTTGTTACCACTTGTCAATTTTCTGGACAGAAGGTAGATGCATTTTGGGCATGCAGAAAAATCTGGGGACTCTGTGCCACCGCTGTGCCTCTGACTGAGTGCACCATTAATTCTGGGGACTTTGTATGTGCTGAAACTCTCCCATTTCACTTTGTTACCATTTGTCAATTTTTAGACACAAGGCAGATGTATTTTGGAGATGCAGAAAAATCTGGGGACTCTATGCCACGACTGCTTGCATGACTGAGTGCACCATTAATTCTGGGAGACTTTGTATGTGCTGAAACACCCCCATTTCACTTTTGTTACCACTTGTCAATTTTCTGGACACAAGGCAAATGCATTTTGGGCATGCAGAAAAATTGGGGACGCTGTGCCACCACTGCATAAATGACTGAGTGCACCATTAATCTTGGGGACTTTGTATGTTCTGAAATGCTCCCATTTCACTTTGTTACCACCTGTAAATTTTCTGGACACAAGGCAGATGTATTTTGTTTGTTGCGTGACTGTGAGCTCGTGATGTCATACTGACATTATCTATTAAAGCAGCATTGCAAGAATGTGATGACAATTTTGAACTCTACTTTTTATGCTATTTTACATTGCCAGCCACTAGTTACCTCTGAGTCATGACTTGAATGATACACTTCTTTTCACAATTTCTGTCTGCTTTACTTAGTTGACTACTTTTGCTATGTATGAAAAAAGAGCACACCTTTCAATATTGTTATGACCAGGTTTGTATTTATTTGCAGCTGCTTTTCAAGAAATATTGTTCTGTGGGGTCATAAAACACTGCCTGCTGCATAACTGTTAATTCACAACAGAAGTGATATATAACGACTAACTGATGTGATGGAGATAAGGAGTGGAAAATACTGACAAAGACCTGGTCAGCACCATATTAAAAGAATGCTCCTTTCATGGTTTCATACATGAAAAAGGTAGTACAGCAGACTCAAATACTGGAAATTATATAATCATACAAGTCAGGATGTAAGTAAAGGAATTTGTATCATAGCATTAAAAATATATGTCAGAGTTCTCAACAGGTTGTTGCGCTGCTGCTTTATAGAGATCCACCACATTACATAGTTATAGTGTTGCAACTAATAGGTATGTGCCTTTACTTCCAGGGAATCTTTCTAGCTCACATGTCCTTATATGAGTGCAATACATTTCTGTGAAAATCACCCATTATTTCATTAAAGTGTGTCATGTCACGGAGGATTCCCATTCATGAGAACCACCCAAATTCTGCCCCTTTCTCAGCAATGTTAGGCGTGATGCCAGGGAAGCACGGTGTGTTCTCCACTATAGTGAATGTCCGCAGTATCCAAATGTTTCTTTATGTTATAATGTTCAGTTTGTAGTGAAATGTGGCACATTTCCATTAAAAAGGCTCTTGTTACTGGAAACATGCCCACATGTTTCACCACAAACTGACCATTATAACATAAAGATACATTAGGAAAGCTGCTGGACAATCGACATTTACTATAATGGAGCATGCACCGCCTCCCCTGGCATCACGTCCCAACATTGCTGAGAAAGGAGCAGAATTTGGGCAGCTTTATGAATGGGAATTCTCCGTGATAATGACACACTGTAAATGAAATTAGGGCAGTTTTCATAGAAATGTATTGTACTGTGTATGGACATGTGGAGTAAAGATATCTCCTGAAGTAAGGCACCCATATATAGGGTGCAATGCTGTAAGCTGGTGAATCTCTTTCATGTCTATTTCACAAACAAAATAGTTATAGAGCCTCAGTAATATTTACTTTGTGTCGGACTCATGAATCGGATTTTAAGTGTTTTGCAAACAGCATGAAGACTGAGCAATGCAAGTATGTTGTTCTAAACTGCATGTGTGCCATCAGTATTCTTTCCTGTGTGTGCATAGATTGTCCAGCTTTATGCAAACATATATATGATAAGACTTGTTGCAGTATCAAGAATAAAGATAACAAAGAATACCTGATGTATATTTTATTGGTACCATCAGCACCAGTGGACTAAATGATATGATATTTTTCAGAGGTATCGGGTCACTGTGCACTTCAGTCACTCACAGTGCACACATGACTTTGCAGAGATCATAACACAAAACACATGCTCTCCTAAAAGTTATGTGTGCAGTATATAATGTGACCAAGATGCACTCTGGCCAGACACCTCTGAAAAAGTATTAGATCACTTAGTTCATTGATGATGATGGTGACAATGAAATATACGTTATTCTGTTCGCTATTCTTTATAGCATAAACACTGCAACAAGTCAGCAACAGCAATATATGTTTGCAACATGGTGCACAATGTCTGATGTCACACACACACACATGAAACAACATTGACTGCACACATGCAGTTAATCACATCATACTTGCACTGCTCACAACAACTAGTCCACAAGCACTTCACAACATAAAGTCAACATTACTGAGGCACTGCAACAACAGAAGGGCAAATGTATATTATTAAACAACAAAACACACAAAAACAGTACAGCACAGTAGTGGGGGGTCCAGAAAATATCTCTTAATGGGGATTCCATGGTGTTCGAGCAGCAGGTGGAGCATTGTCACTATTTGCAGCTGCTGTTGCTGGATTTGATTAACCTGCTGCTGCACAGCACCCACCCTCTCACTGCTTTCCTCAAGGGCTGCCCACACCAGTGCAATGTCGGCCTGTGTTGCAGCAGCACTGTGGCGGGGTCCACTGCATGGAAAACAGGTAGTGGTGGTGGTGGAGATGCTGGTGCTGGTGGCTGGGGTGGTGGTGGAGCAGCTGCTGCTGTGCCTCCTCCTGCTGAAGTGGTGAGGCACAACTTCACCCCCAGCACCCTCTGCCACTGCCACAGAAGGGCCAGTAGGTGGGCACCTGGCTCCTTAGGTGGCAGCCTGCCACTCCACCTTGTGGTGGTTTGCCATGTGCGTGCTGGCCACTGGTCCCAAATGTGTCCTCGGGGCCATGGTGCACCGGCACACCACACAGATGGCAAACCACAATGGTGCTGTCTCCCCACACAGTTAAAAACTACCACACTGGGAGCTGCGGGTGGCACCAGATATACTGCTGGAACCACCTATATTTACCTGGGACTCCACCTGCAGCTGTGGAGGTGGTGGAGGATGCTGCTGGAGCCTCTGCAGCTGCTACTGGTGGTGGTGGTGGTAGTGGTGGACTAGGTGGATGCGTAGTCACCAGTGGCACTGGTGCTGCTGCTGCTTCCACGGGGAAGCAACACCCAAGATCGGAAGCTGTCCAGTAACACCTGACCACCCCCACGTGTGTGCACTCTTCTCCTCTGCCCACGCCCATGGGCCACAGACTTCCTCGTCCTGAGTCCATCGCACAAGTCCCCTTCTATCACAGATGCCTCAATATTATGACCTTCACCTGCACTCACAGTCTCACATTCTCAGACACGCACACACACAGTCACAAACACACACAAAACAAAACTTATAAAAAAAAATTCAGTAGCAAAAAACAATGACAAACATAGTACAAAAAATAAAGATGTAGCTTTTAAAAAGCAGTTTTTTGTGCTCAAAATCACAACAATGCAACTAGGAAACAAACTGCTCTCCTCTCTCACCAAAAGGCTTCTTCCTACAACTGCAAAGGAGAAAGTGAAGTAACTGCTTTTCTGACTCACTTCTTTCCTGCCTGGCTAAAGCATGTGACTTACAGTACTGTAAACCGTGTGGAGTGTGGGGACTGCCTATATTGTTGTCACTTCACCTTACTTCACGTTAAGGTGGAATGACAACGAAAGTCATAATGAGAAGGCAAAGTGGCACTTTACAGTGGCCACTTTGCTTTGTGCCTGCCAGTGCGAGTGGATATGAACCAATATAAAATTTGCTGCATCTCTACCAAGCACATGCCGATGCCATGCCCACCACACAGGTTAGAATTTAGCTTGTTGTATGCAGTGTGCTGTGTGCGTATTTGAGTTCTTTCAAGATGGGAGTAACAAACTCTTGCGGTCACACGAACAACCATTTCTTCGTCCGAGCCCAAACAAGTTGTCTTCATATTTTCTTTTGACCCCATTTTTGCTCTACCATCTGGTTGACTGCAAATCCTGAGGTTAGTGATCAGTAAAATGAGACAGCCAGGAGATGGAAGAATGGTTGCCTGAGGCAGAAGGCAGGGCTTATGGAGGAGAGAGAGAAGCAAGCTCTAGGCTGAAAGGAAGCAAGTCAGCTCTTTTAGTCTTTTAGTTTTTCTAAGCCACACTGCCACTTTAAAAAGTTAAATAGGTAAAACTCCTGAGGATGAGGCGCTGTCACTGAGGAGAGACAGGCAGGAAGTTGTTTAGTGCTGAGGTACAGCCTGTGGGGCAACACAAATGTGCACTGACGGCAAGCCAGGCTACTATGGTTGAGCAACAGCCTCAGTTATTTTTTATTTTTTCTTGAAGCCCAGAGGGGTGAGTTAGGCTGCTTGCCTAGCTAGTAGAGTCAGAGAGGCTGGCTACCTTTTTTGTGTATGATGGGCTCAGTGGTGGTTGAAGACTCCAAGGCAGCTCAGGCAGCAGTAGGCAGGACTCTAACAGGAGGACTGGAGATGAGGTGATCGGTCGGTAGGGTGGGTGCATTGACCTGGACTTGTGAGCATCCAGTACAGGCAGCAATGTGTACAAGCCACAGTTTGACAGATAGTATGCTCTCTGTGTCTGCAAACAGTCAGTTTGACTGCAGGTGAGGTGAGCATCAAAAACTCGAAACGTGAAGTAAGCTGGCTGATTGAGCCTGAAGGTCAGGAATAAGCCTTGGCCTTTGACTACTCACAACTGCAGGGACCAGATTGTGTTCAGCAGCAGTGGGAGGTAGGTGTGTGTGTGTGTGTGTGTGTGTGTGTGTGTGTGTGTGTCAGTCAGGTCTGACAGAGATTTGGAGCACACAGCCCTACTAGTGCAACAGATTGTTGGAGATGGGAGCAGAACTGAAGTGTTGGTTAGGGAGCATGCAAGCAAGTCCTATCATTGTGGAATCAGGAGTCAAGCATTTTTGTGAGTTATTCTCAACTTTCGTCCATCTATAGTGGGAGGAATAGGCTGAGCCATACCCAGGAGGATCTCCTACTAAAGAGAACAGAGAAGAAACTACTTAGGAAGCAAACAAAATACAACTACTTGTAAAAATTATGGATAGCTAAAATGAAGCCAGGTTCAGCAGCAGAGACAGGCTAAGCCCTGACCATCATGTTGCTGGCCTTCAGCAGTATTAGCAGCAAGCCACGCTTGGAGGGAGGCAGCAGAGAGAGGCACCAGCATGTGGCTCCACAGCAGTAGGCTGCAGCACTGCACCATCATTTTGCCAGGCCTCTGGGCAGTAGCTACTACTGTCTTCCAGACTTTCAGGAAGACTGCATGGGCAGCAGTAGCTAGTCCAGCTCAAGGACAGCAGCCCAACACAGCATGACTGTCTACTACAGAGAAGAGAGGTCGAAGAAGTAGGCTGAGGACTTGAGACACTCGGGATTGGAGTGGACACACTTCTAGACACACCGCAGGTGGAGCCTTAGCCTATGATTCATCAACTTTAGTAGCAGCAGCAGCTTGAAGAATTTGGATGGGTGGGACTTAACCTGAAAAAGGTATTTGACTAATTATTAATACTGATCTTACTACAATTACTTTTGTGGTTGAATTTTTATTGTCATTTAAATTTCACAAAACACAAAACAAAAACACTCTTACAATACATTCAGGTATATGGATGAGTCAGTCTAGAATATTGCAAATGGTCAAACTGTTATACAGTCTAGTTTGTAATTATTTAACTGCATATTGTATAAAACAATTCGGAGCAACATGGTATGAGGAGAAGGAGTCAGAACAGGTGATGTAGCGTCCTACACCAGTATTTGGCTGAAGCAGCTTGTTACATTCAGCTATGTTTTATTACAATTATTAATATATGACAAGGTGGTGACACTGGCAATTAATCATAAAGCCTTTAAAGCCTGGAAATATGTAACAGCTCACCGGATTTCCTAATGAAATAAAAATTGGCTTTTTTCAAGTGGATGTCAGATTGCAAGTTGCAATCACTAGTACCATAGCCCACATGTAAAAATGTTCATGACCAGTTTTACTTGGAGGGACAGGAAGCGAATCCTCGGGATCATGGGAGCAGCTGCACAGGATAGAGCTGGATGTCATTGTCCACCTAGGGACAAATGACCTGGCTGGGAATGGATCAGAGGAGTGCAGGAGGAGTTTGTAGAGTTGAGGAGCGACCTTAGTCAAGTAGCATGCACAGTAACCTGTCTATGGCATGGGTGAGGCTAGGGTGCTTTACAACATGCGATTCAATGAATGGCTGAAAAAACTGATATGGAGCTCAGGATTCTGGCTTCACTGAGGACTGGGGTCCACCTGGAGGGATGCAGGGCTATACTGGCATGATGGTCTGCATCTGTCCAGGCGGAAACCAGGATGCTAGGTGATAGATTTAAATGCTTCATTGGCACACATTTAAACTAGCCAATGGGGAGGCACTGAAAAGGAGAAGGAAATCCAGTCCCTCTCCCCAAAAAACAGGGTAGTTAGCAAAGTAAACACTATGGTAGAGAAGTTTATAGGGAGTGGCAATGCAAAATGGACTGATGTCTGACAGGTGAAATTTCACCCGTCGTCGATTTCTATAGCAAACATCGACAACAATGTTGTCTTGTCGGTATAGTAGCAGGGCAACAAGCTCCTGAACTAGTGGCCTTGATGGAAGAGGGATGGCTTGATATCATGGCAGTAACAGAAACATGGTGCACAGAGAACCATGACTGGGATGTCACTATACCAGAGTACATAATCTACAGGAGGAACAGGGAGGGTAAAGAGGAAGAGGAGGAGTAACTGTCTACATAAGAGGAGGAGTCAAAGCAATGGAATTCAAGGGTAAACAGGAAAGGAGAGAAGGCACTGTGGGTCACCCTGGAGACAGGAAATGGCACCACAATCCACATGGGGGTTGTATGCAGACCCCATAATCAGTGGGAAGAAAGGGACAAGAAAATGATAGAAGGCATCCTTAGAATGGCATAAAAAGAAGGGACATTGTTGATGGGGACTGACTATGCCAGATGTTAACTGGACCACCTTGCTGCAGCCACATCCAAGAGCAAGGTCATTCTCAATGCCCTACAGGGGGCATGCCTCAGATGGCTAATATTGGAACCCACATTGAAGGAAGCAATCTTAGACTTAGTACTCTCAAATGGGGATGGAGAGGATCTCAACTTTAGAAGTGGGTAGCCATCTGGAAACAAGTAACCACCAAACAATGTGGTTCACCATAGACATAGCTGTAGAGTCAAGCTATACAAAAGTGAAGGTATTGGACTTTAGGAGGGTTGACTTTGTCAAATGGGGAGTGCCTTAGAAAGCACTAGCAAATGGGCAAAAGAGCAGGACAGAGAATTGTACCAGTTAAAGCAGAAGGAAGCAGGGAAGGCAGTCAGAATAGCAGAGGCCCAAGCCAAGGAAAGATGGCCAACTCAGTTAAGAAGGGGGATAAAACCTTTATAGATACATCAGGGTGTAAAGACCAAGGGAGGAATAGTGAGGATTAATAAAGGGAGGGGTGGGCAGAGGTGACAGTGAGAAGGCAGGGATACTGAATGAATATTTCTGCTCAGTATTCACAAAAGAGGAGGATGAGGACGTACCTAAACCACTAGGATAATTAAAGACCCAGGAGCATAACAAGCAGTGCAGCATATGCCCTTGACAGAGCAAGCAAGAACACACTATCCAGAAACTACTTAAAGGTAAGGACACCCTGCTGAGTATGTGCTGGCACATAAAACAGTAGCATTTGTTGAAAGTTGTTAAAAGAAATCTTTCCCCATTGCAGACAGACTCTCCTGCTAGCAAGCATACTCATTAGGCCCATGGAACTGTGTGACGTAGAAGAATCAAATGTAAGCTAACTGAAAGCTTTTGCCTTGTCATAATACTAATACACTTAAAACATTTAACCTGAGAAACTGTGATTGAATGTATTTTCAGAATAGTCTGCCCTCTGACTGTGAAGTCAACTGTTTCACAAAAACCAGGGACACACATGCAGATTTAAGTAAAGATATCAAACAAAAAGTGAGTAACAGGACATTAAACAAATTGGAGAAGCCATCTTTGGCCTTTTAAATAATAATTTGAAGCTCTTTTATTGCAGCCCTGTAGGCAAGATGTCTCTAGAGTACCTTAACTACAGTTTATGAATTGAAACAACCATTGAGGTATGAACCTTTAGAACAGGATTTTTCTGCAGAAACTTTTGTTGAACTGTAAGGCGACTCTACTAAGTATTTATTTAACATCTGCAGAGCCATCCCCATAAGTATATTATCACAAAGACAACCTTTGAAGCTGATACTAGCCTGGGGATTGATAATAAGGAGGTGTGTGAATTAAATATAATTCTGGAGAAGCATTAATATTACTGACTATTCCATATACTAAATTAATAAACATAAGAGTGAACTAAAAGTTGGATATCATTGACATAACTGAATATGTATGTAAGGTGATTTAAACAATTATAGATATCTAATTTTTTAGATTTATTTCATCATGAAAAATGCTTATTTACTGTATGTGTAACAATACAAGGCTAGTGACTGGTATGCCTATGGAGTGTTTACTTGTCTGCCCCACTGCCAGAATGCAAAGTATGCCCAAATAGCATAAGTAAAGAGGACACTCAGGGATATAATATATTTAGCATGAATAACCCTTAGATGGAATAGTAGGAATGTGAACTAGATAGCAAGCACCACCCTATGGTATGCATGAAGTACTGCAAAAATAATAGTAAAAATACAAAAGTACAATTTTGTTCTTGTATTATACAAATCATATAGAGATAATGTACAATTATCCTTATATTAGATCCTCCACCCTGAAGTAGCCTAAAATGGCAAAACGTTGGTACATGAGGATCTAACTAAAAACGAAACAAGGAAAATAAAGTATAAAAGAAATTTTAAATCTTTAGAGTGGCCGGTTTCTTTTATTTTGTTGTTGTGACTTCACCACCAGCCCCTGAACATTACCTAAAAGAACTGACACATAAGGGAGGGTACCCACAGATCTTGGACTTTGTGCAGAAACTTTCAAGCACCAAGGAATCAACAAAGTCCAAGAGGGTAGCATCTTTCACAAAAAGAGATGTGCAAGAACAAGGGGAACTATTTTTTTCAATTTAATATACTTTAATAATATTTTCAAAACAATCAGTACATACTGTACATCAGATTGTATCATTTAACATATTGAATTGTAAACTCCTAAAATCCCTCCCCTGTACTTATTCTCCCCAGTCTCCCTCATCCACCATAAACACTGTTACCTCAGTCCAAGAGCCCTCCTTCCCAGAATATTTACCCCTTCACCCTCCCTTTATCACAGGGCTATATAGTATCTATTGCATGACACTTGTTAAGGACATATTACAGTGATATATAACAAACCTGATCTATACATATCATCCCCTTTTATGGAAGTTGGACCATTGGTATCCTAAGGACCCTTTGACCTCTCAGCTAAAAGAGGAAACTTGCTCCCATCTCCTGTTAAAATTACACATGGAATTGTGAGACTATCAACTATTCTGCATAGAAGGCTGTATGTACTTCCTGTAACCATTCTCTAAAAGGGGGTATTGCACCTTTAGTTCAATATCTCATGATAAGGAGCAAAGCAACTGCGGAGGTAAGAGTCATATAGTACTTAATTGTCTGCAAGGATATAGCTGAGAGGTTGCCTACTACACGTTTCAGTATTGAAATTACATGTCCCTTGAACAAGGGGTTCAACATTTTATGATTTGTTGCCAAAAATTTTGAATTTTGGGGCAAGACCATATCAGATGTTTTAGAGAACCGGCTCTCGTGACGCCTTTGACACATCCTACATTGTAACTTACCCATAAGCTTAAGTTTAATTGGTGTATAATATAAATTATAAAGAATATTAAATCTAATCAAATGCAGTCTGTCCTGTTTTAAAATCTGTAGTTATTTCTCCAGATCTGTTTCCAGGTTGAGGGCTCATAAGAAAGGTGAGCAGCATGCTTCCAATAAATTGCCGTCAGAAAGTAGTTTGCCCCGGCCTTCTCAGATAAATATTTATATATTTGAGAAATAAGTTTAGATTGGATGACCAAATGAAGCAGTGTCTTTAAAGTTTCAATAGTTTGTGAGGACCTAGGAGGAGTCCTAGAATAGATTGAACACATTGTTTAACCTGCAAGTATTTAAAGGGAAATTTTGACAAATGGATGGTTCATTGAAATTCTTTAGGAGAAGTTACTTAATTATTTGAAACCAGGTCTGACAAAATGATATCTTTTAGATCATTCCAAAAGGAAGAAGAAAGGATCCTATTTCCTATTTGTAAGTTCAGATTATTAAACAGAGGTTGACCCAAGTCTTGCATATTGTCAAGTTTAAAATATACAGATAACTGAGTATGGGCATTCACTGCCCATGCTATAGAAGTATATTTCCAAGATTGAGGTAACTTATTAGTAGGGGTATAAAGTAACGACATTGAGATAAATGATGGTCAAGAGCCATACCTCTTTCTATTTTAAGCCAAGCTAACTTTGGCAAAGGGCATTCCAGAGGGTCAGATAATAGAGGTATTTACAGCTCTGGAAGGCTAAATAATAAAGAAAGAGGTGAAGGATACCAAGCTCCCTTTTTCCTTCCCCATGATCAATTTAAGTATGGACCATCGAGGTCTTGTGTACTTCCACAGAAAAGCTGTCCAAATGGAATCTATATTTTTAAACCATGATCTTGAAAGAGGTATGTTCAACATAGGGAGGGATACATTAATCCAGGAAAATAACCATCTTAATTATATTAACTCTTCCCCATAGGGATAGTGGCAGGCATTACCATCTCTTTAGGTCTTGTTGCATCTGTGTGACTACAGGATCTATGTTAAGTGTTCTTAATTTATTGATATCCAAAATAGTGCTCAATTCCTGAAAAAGTGATAGAATTGGAAGTCCATCTCAAACCTAGCTCTCCACTGCTCCTAGTGCAAGCTGATGTCAAAGGTAATAGGTAACCCATGAGGTGGGTGCATGAGGAGGGCACTGCCCATAACAGCAACTCCTTCCCAGCGCAATTCCTCACAGTGATGGAAGGATAGGGTGACCAGATGAGAATGTGGTGAACTGGGCAACAGGATGTTGCCATGCATATGTGGGGGTTGGGAGGAGCACGGTGAGCATGGGCTGGGGAGGGGAGAGGTCAGGGTGTAGGCAGCAGCTGGCTGAGCTGCGCCATGGCATCGGGTTGGCTAGTGGTTGGGGTGGGTGAGGTATCGATTTGGATCCAGGCGCTGGTGCAATTTTATTGTGCCCGACCTGAACCTTTATTTTTTATTGTTTTACCCCCAACATGCACGCCCCCTGGAGCTGAGAATCCTTAAGTAGGGTGTGCGGTGGGCTTTTCCCCATGAGAAAGCACTAAAAACTGTCCTGGTGCCATTGTCCTGATGCATATAGGTTGTCAAATTACTGAAAATGTTTTGGCACTCTGACTGAGTGATAACAGTGATCGCTTTTAGGCGTCACCGTTATCACATAGACCCAAGGCAATACCATTGTTTTATGATGATTCAGCTTATAACCAGACAATAAACCAGATTTCTATTATTTTCAACACTGCCCTTAAAGATTCTTGCCAGGAAGAGAGGTGTAGAGAATGTCATCTGCAAACATTGACATTTTAAAGTTATCTAGTCCTATTGTTATTCCCTTTACCTCTTCTGCTACATTAATTGTCCTGGCCAAGGGTTCAATATATAAATTGAATAGCATGGGGACAAGGGAAACCCTGCCTGGTACCTCTTGTCAGCACAAAACTATTAGAGGTAGCCCTTACAGGACACTCTTGCAGGGGATGTATATAAAATTGCAATCCATTGAATATACTCTGAAGGTAGGCCATATCTTGGTAATAGGTCAAACAAATAGTCTCAACTAACTCTGTTAAATGCTTTTTCCACATTGAGGATATCAAAACCTTATTGGGATTGGCATCCCTCGAAGCAAGAAAGAAGTGACAGATCCTTCTGAAATGATCACTGGAATGTCTTTCTGAGATGAATCCACTTGATCAGGTCCTATAAGACTATCCCATACCTTATTAAGGTGAAAAGCTAATATACTTCTAATAACTTTATATCAATATTCAATGATGATATCAGTCTATAGCTTTCCGGACTGGATAAGTCTTTCCCCGGCTTAGGTAGTACCACAATTCTAGCCTTGAACAATGCCAGTTCCCTGATAGGAGAGGAATACAAATAGTTAAATAAGATTCTCAAATAAGGGGCAAGCTCCTCCTTAAAAACTGTATAAAACACCAGAGAATAACCATCAGGCCAGGCACTTTGTCTGTTGGCAACCGCTCAATTGCTTCTTTAATTTCCTGATAGTAACTTTCCCGACTAACTCTAATTGTTGAGACGTCATAAGCTTTGGGAGTTCTACATCATACAGAAAATGCTCTTAATTTTTCTATATTCAGGATCTGAGGTGGAGCTGAATATAAGTTTGCATAATACTTCCTAAAATTATTTAGTATACCCTCAGGTTCTGAGATTAATTTCCTGTCTTACTGTTCTGCAGGGCAGATAACAAGTTAGCCTCTTTTTGTTTTTTCAATCTCTGGGCAAGCAACTTTCCTGATTTTTCTCCTTGCCCTATATATATGTGGCTTTCCATTTGCCACCGGCTTCAATGTAAGGTTTAGAGTATGAGCTACATACTTGACTATCAATGAATGCAGTTTCCCACAAGCAGTCTTCTGTTGTTTGATTCAAATGAGTCTCCAAGTACCTTATCCTTGCTAGCCATTCCTCCACCTGCTTTGACTGTTTATGTTTCCTAATAGTAGCAGGTCTAATGAACTCACCTCTCCATATAGTCTTAATGGCACCCCAAAAATATCTTTTGCCTGGATAGAGTCATGATTAAAGTTCCATGACTCTACAATAAACAATCTCATATGTTCTCCTATTTCCTCCTCAGCAAGCAATTGATTATTGAGAGACCATGAATTCAAAATCTTTTGAGAATGTAAGAATCTCAGTTTAAGCCAAATTGGTGAGTGGTCAGATAGGACTCTGGGATATATCCCAGCATCCTTGACCCATGTAGAGCTGATGAACTAAGGAGGAAATAGTCGATACAAGAATATACCCTATGAGATGGGAATAAAATGTATAATCTATCACTTGAGGGTAATGAACTCTCCATGGATCAATAAGACCGAGTCTTTCATCAATTCCATAACATTCTTTGTGCAGGGAAAGTGTAGCTCTCCTGCTATAAGATCTGTCCAGGTCATTCGTATATACTAAATTTCAGTCTACCCACCAAGTGGCATGGAATATTAGGAAAGAGGCAATAATAGTAGCCAAGGAAGGGAAAAAGAAGGTGTGTCTGTATTTGGGCCATTTATAAACCGAGTAAAATTTCTACACCTGCTAGTTCCCTGAATGAAAATATATCTCCTCTGGGTTATACCAAGATTTTATTTCTTGAAGGTACTTTTTTATAAGAATAGCAACCCCCTTGCTCAGCATTTATGCTCACCCCAAACACCTGGCCCACCCAATGTTTTCACAGTCTCAACAGCTGATCAGTGGTGATGTGAGTCTCTTGCAGCATAACTATGTGAGGGTGGTGTCTATTAAGATGTCTTAAAATTGTATACCTTTTTAATTATCTTTACCACCTTTATTATCCCATGAGATTATATTCCAACTTCCCATATAGCCTCAGTATCTTTAGCAAAAATAAAAATGTCCCGCATGTCTAATATCGCCTATTCACATACTATAAACTAACAAAATTGTTCCAACCATCCCAATCTATCCAATCCCATAATAAGTTCCTTCCACCCTCTCCCTTGCCCTGTTTCCTACTTCCCTAGCCAAGTGCCTCCTCCAAAACATTTTGGCAGTTATGCCCTCTAGGTGCAGCTTTCATGAGATTAATATGGTATCCCAAAGGGATATACAAATTCCACCATTGGGTCTTTTGCCATTCCCATAATTCCACCAGCCTGATAGAACAGTAAGAGCAGGGAGGAGACATCATAAAAGTTTAGTAAGAATATAAGATGTGTCAGCAATCCCAAAAATAACCCCCATTAACATTTTATTTCAGTGGAGTGTCATACAACAAAGTAATACATGTCTAGTGCTGAAATTAGTTTAAAAGTATCTTTAAAGGTAATTCCCTTGACATTCATCCCTAGACCTCTAACTAAGTTGAAACAATCAGGAGCAATACTTCCTGGTAACAGTTATAGTCCACTTGAATACTAGATGACACAATAAAAAGAAAAACACAAAATTAAAGTTCATGTAGTGGAGCATCCCTTCATCTTTAAGAGTCCATATGATCTATAAACAATAAATCAAAAAAAAAAAAGAAAAAGTTCCGCACTTTAAGGCATTGCACTGAAAATGTCTATAATTAGAAATAATGCTAGATGGCGCTCACACCATTTTCCATGTCACAAATGACCCAGCTATTATAGGCCTGTATATCTAAAGACCTCTTCACAGGGGAAAAGAAAATGAATGCAAGCCCCTAAAATGAACTTCCATGATATTGTGAGCCCTCAAGACGAGTCTCTGCAGTACCCTATGATCTCCTGACATCCTCTGGAGACTTGAGAGTCCATCTCATTACACAACAAAAGTAAATGGTTCCACACTCAAGAGTGGCTTCCCACATAAGTTCTCTCTTGCTATTACGATACTGTAGAGCTTGATGTAAGCACCTAGATTATTTTCAGGAAAAGCTCACCCATCCTTCCAGAATAATTCAGCAAGTCTTATTTTTAGGTTAGCAGCAGCCTGTGTGGCAGAGTCGTAACGCTGGTTACCAGTGGGTAGAGAAACCTCCAGCCTTGCAGGAAAGAGCATTCTGTGCTTTATCTTAGCAGCCCACAGTTTAGACTGGCGCGATCATTAGACTGCCCTTTCTTGTCGAACCTTAAATGTGAGATCAGGAACTATTCTTAATTTCTTGCCTTTCCAGTCTATTCTGTCCGTGTTCTGGCAACTCTCAAAATGTGATCCCTATCAATATAGTTTAATACTTTAAATACAATAGGTGAGAAGGTTGTCCATGAAGGTTTCGCCTAATTGAGCTGTGGGCCCACTCCACCACACATATGTGGGGCCATTAGGAGAGGAACCTGCAATGCACACACATTATTTCTGAACAAAGGCCACTGTGTTAGTCCATTCTTCTCCTTCAGAAGCCCTAACAAAACCAAGTTATTATGCCTGGATCTTCCTTCAAGGTTATCCACTTTGACTTCCAATTTCCTAACAACCTTCTTTAAGATTGTATTCTCCTTCCATTTTATCAATGTGGTCTTCTGTCAATGAGATGGAGACCTGTATCAGACACACTCTTACAATCACCCCAGATAGGGATGTCTTCCACTTCTAAAGTCAGAAATAAGTGAAAATAATGCTGTTTTAATCGTGGAAGATGTCCTTTTGAATTTGCTCAGATGCAATATTTGAGCTATCACATCAGGGCCTTCTGTCGGCAATGAGCTCCTGTGGGGCCTTTTGCTTCCAGACCCCACGCATAATTTTACTTTCTTCTTTGGAAACACTGCGAATCATCTCTAGGCAACTCCATAACAGTTATCTTCTGAAATTTGAAAGACTAGAACGCCTTTAAAAATTAGGGAGAGATGAAGAGGTATCTTTTAGGTAGAAAATGAAAGTTTTATTGGACAAAATTGTGGAGCTGCCTCAGAGTGCTGTTACTCCACTGAGGGCATCACATGACTCACAATGGGGTACAATTTGAAGATTGGGGGATGACTTGGGGCAACCTGAGGAAGTATTTTTCATGTAGTGGGTGGTGAAAGCATCAAACAACCTTCCTGAGGAGTTTTGGGTCAAAACAGTGGGGAATTCAAGAATGCATGGCACAGACATAAGGCAAATTCTAGTGGGGAGGGGTAGGAAGAAGTAGGCTGTTGGTTAACTAGATTTGCAGTTTATTCAATTGGTAAAGAAATGGGCAGGCTGGTGGGCCAAGCAGTCCTTATCTGCCGTCAAAGTCTATGTTTCTATTTTGCTAATTTAACACAGATGAAAATGATGTAAGGACCCACATAGCTAGGAAAGATGGACTTTGGGTCATAGTGGATGTGGGGTAATCATATGGGACTTAAAAATAAAATTGTATACATAATCCATGGAGAGGGCATTAGTTTGGGAAAAAATCAAAGCACACTGACAGAGTGTAAAGTAAATCAAACACACAATTTGCAGTCATGGATTGGAATTTATTTTTCAGTGTGTAGCGTTGGCTATGAGGCTAACTGATTTTATAATTGCTGATATTGAAGTGTGCTTATAAATTTTTCAAATGCAGCAATGCCATCAGTTCAATGTTGGACTAAGTGCCTATGTCTCTGTGTCGTGTTTTTTAGTGGTGTATTGACTGGCTGCTGCATCGCCATGTGCTCACTGATGCACACAGGAGGCTGGCGAAGTGTAGGTTACTCTTCTGTTGCCCACCACTGGCACTGAATAATTTGACAGCAGAGTTCCAATGAGAGTTAAAGAAGGCATTAGTATTTCTCTTTTTGCTGCAGAGTGGTTTTGTCTTGTCACAAGGGCATTGTTTGACTGAGCCCTGCTGTCCTGCCTCCTCCCCATGCCACTCTGCAACTGGAGACAAACACTGGTAAAATATGTTTTAAATTAAATAACATGGAATGTATGGTGAAGCCAACGCCCAGGAAAATAAGAAATAGGCTCCACTTGTTAAGAAAATCTTCTATATCATCTATTTACTGTCCACCTTTTAACAATTCCATAATTTCATGGTGAACCACCTGGTCAGGGAAACAGTAGAACTTATCTTATTAATGCTTGAATTTTCTAGAGAATCTGTATAGCTTGGTCCCTTCCTTAACTTAACATACAAATGTCCTGACTCAGAATTTCTGTTTACCATTTGCATCTATTTCTGCTGGTTTTCACCTTGAATTCTGGATTTGGTGTTTTGCTTTGAGCTGCAGCCAGTTCCTGCACTGATGGGAGCTTTAAAATACAAGGTTTGGTTCAGTACGTAGTAGATTGTTACAGGGCACGTGTAGATCTTTTGAAAAAGACTACCAGCTGTGTAAAGGGTGTGTAGCACTTTCTTTAAAAAAATGTTAAATGTTCCCATTGAAAGGACAGATTAAAACATTTGTTATTTGGCAACAAATCATCATATACTTTTAGCAACATGGCATCCTTAGATTCATAGGCACAGTTTTTTCTAAATCTCTCAGATATATGTAAAATGGGGCTAGCAGTATAGCCTACAAGTTTTAGTAATGAGCTGTGAATGAGACTGGTAAATACAGCAGTCCTGGATTTGATTCCAACAACCTCCAGTTGCATAATGTTTGACTCTGAGCAAGTCACGTAACCTCCACAGTACTCCTGGGCTGCCCTGAAAACAGGCACTCTGACTAATGGACCTTACCCAATTACCAAAGAATAAAAAAATTTGCTTTTATAAATAATTGCATAAGTAATGAATCAAGTCATTAAAGATTACTGGTGCTCACAATTCAAACTATCTCTTCTTTGGAGGTTACCTTTTCAATGTAGATATGGATTAATAGTGTGATTTGAATAGGATGGTGGGGGACTGCTTACTGCTGTGCATAGGGTCCATGGCATTGTAAATCTGGCTTTAATTGTCTGTAGCCTCCCCACCCACACATAACCCTGCGACACCAGGGACACAAAAACTGTGTTCTGCAAATAAATAAATAAATGGCTAGACAGAGCTCCCACAGTGGAGTTTGGTGGAATTATTGAAATGCAATAACTACTTATTTTCTTACAGCATGAATTAAACCACATAAGACAAATGACAACATAAAACATCCAATAAAGTATGCACTGCTAGAAGCAGGAGCCATGATGAAAAATGACACAGTTTAGAACAGTTTATATAGCTCCTGCTGCTGCTATTGCATGCACACAATGCACAGGTGTTTACTGGTGATTTTGATATTCTATTTGATTTTGTTGTTAAAGGAAATAATTAATTCTCACATTTTGCAGTTAGTATTGCATGGTGTAAAAATTTGGGGAATGACCTGTTCCACAGCAGAATCAATGTCCTTGTCACAACATAAAATCCACCCCAAATAAAGTTCTTGAAATAAATTAACATATCCTCCAACCAGCAAGAGGATTTTGAACCACTGTGCAACTGAGGGAATGACTGAAAAGAATTAATCTCAGCAGAAGCAAAGGAGACCACAGAAAAGCAATACAGCATGGCTAAATCTTCAGTCTGTTAGCTGAAAATCCTGCCATACACATGAGACACAGATGGTACAGACCTGTATGTTTGCCAAAGATTGCATTTAGGACCAGGCTTGGTGTGTGCTTTTTCCAGTGACTTTCTCTTTACCTCAGATGTAAGCTGCAGCTTCCAGTCACTTGGTGGTACAGACTTGCATCTCCTCTCCTCTAGTACTGAGCTGCCTGCCTCAGCCTCCTGTTGTCTGTGGCAAGGCACTATTTCCTGTGCAACAGACACACACTTCCCATCAGGCTGTGGGTGAGGAAGCACTTCTCCGCCTTGATGTTGGAGGCATTGCACACATGGTAGCCTCTTCTCTCCCTCATGTGTGGTTGTCCCTTGGGGTTTCACATGCTACTCTCAAACGGAAGGTGGTAGTGGTTGTGGCCTCAATACAAGTAAAATAAGAAAGTCTTTATTCTACTGCTGTGGCTGGACCATCCTCTCCAACTGATTAATATCTCCGCTGCCAAAGCGTAGGGTTAAGTGTGCTTGCTGAAATTACAAGAAAAGGGAGGGTGATATGGGTAGTCAACTAGTAATCCTGCAGTTGATGATATTACTGAAAATCCTTCATTTTTGTTTCTCATAGGAAGACAAATACGTGCTTGTACTGGCCTCTTGAAATATAATGGAGCTCATACAAAGGAGAAACTGTTGCATGACTACTATATTACCATAATTAAATTACATCTGGGTACAAACAGTGCCCAAGCTCAACATGAATAAGATGTTGCAGGGATGGAGAGGGCAGCTTATTTTTGCTTCATATTTTCAACATAGCTATTTTGTCAGCGGTGTCACTCTTCACGGTCCACCAAAAATGTCTTGTCACACTTGTGCTGCTAAATGACATTTTAACCAGAATTTCAAAATAACCCCTTTCATGTTCATAAGGTGGTGTCATAACAAGAGCATCTTGAAAACCTGAGTCAAAATCTCCAAAATCAACAACGTTCTAAATAAACGTTGACATTTTACAATGTTCATTCATAGCATTGCAATATTTTTATTTGTCCAAGCCATATTTTGAAGATACTCATGTTTTTTTACCCCATCAAATGAACCCTTCATTTCCAAATCCCTCCAAAGCCTGTCGTAATACCTGTCAAGTTCAGATACTGGCATAATAAAAACTACTATTTTGAAACTTCATGGTCACAATTTAAGAAACAATGTTACGTGTGAAACTTAATTTCCCAATCATTTAATTTTCACTTTTACAGCTTGTGTTACTAATTTGTTAATTTAGCCTCTGCGCTATCTATGCTCAACAACTACATAGCAAATACAAACAAGCAAACTTTGGCATTCACAAATGCTTCTTTAGTCAATCTTGTTCATACTGGCTGACACTGGGTCTATGCTGTCTGGTGGATGGTGTGAAGGCAAGTACTACACTGGATAGACAGACAGAGACTTTTCTAAATTTATATGAAACATGTTTTGCTAGTATGTGGCAGTCATCACTCACTGGTGGTGTATTGTGTGTTGAGTATTGACTTGGACTAAGCCTGTTGTTCCACCACCTGCCTCTGTGTACTGCTCTTTTTAAGGGTTTCAGTGATGGTCCTGTACAGTTACACTATGGTTGTAAAAATAGTACCATTACAGTAGCCATAGTCAGTATACTGAGCTACAATTATTTTAGAGTAAAGCAAGCCCTGCATTACATTAAATGTTCAGTAAACATTTGAAATGTCAATTTAAGGGCCTAGTCACACAAGTCCTGTTGGGTAATGTATTGATTGATTGACTGTTGGGTAATGTAATGGTATAGCAATCTGAACTAAAACATTAGCAGTAAACAGTAACACTGCATGTAGTTTCCTACATTTCTCTTTGGTCAGTGATCCTTAAAGTTACACATGTCAAGACAACAAAAGAAGAATGGAAAATGGTGACAATCAGAGAGAAAGAGCGAGCTGGAGAGAGAGAGAGAGAGAGAGACAGAGAGACAGAGGGGGAGAGTGAGAGAGAGAAAGAGACCGAGCAAGCTGGGAGCATACAGCCAAAATCAAAGCACCAATTATACTCAGTGGTGCCAAGGGTTGAATGACAGTACAGAACACACACACACACACACACACAAACAGCATGCAGTGGCACTGCCTTGCACAGAGGGGCTTTATCAATGTTGCAATACATAGTGGTGTCGCTTGCTACTAGAGGACTTTCTTGATATTGCAACTGGTAGTGACAGCTCCTGACCACAGAGGACCTTTTGGTATGGCACCAGCTGCAGCAACTTCCTTGAAGGGATTCCTGGGTGTGTGCTGAGCATGTTTGCTGGTGTCTTGTTGTGCAACTGTATATGAAAAAGTTCCAACCAGTACTAAAGTCCACTGACTGCACAACTACCCAGACTGAACAACCAATTCCCAGCCATCGTACATAAAAAGATAACATTCATTTTGACTAAGTTAACATAAAGTACCAAAGTTACTGACAGGCCTCAATGGAAGTGACATGTTATATAAATGAAATATTTCTGACTTGCTTTAAAATACAAGTAAATGGAACACAGGAAATGTCTTTTAGCTAATCAAGAGTGCTTCCTCATGACTTTTTGGGTCTGAGAACCAAGTAACAAAACTGAGTGGTTGTGGAACCCTATAAAGTTACAGTGGGATGCTCTTATTTTGCCAAATGTCACCTCTGGAGCCCCATTTGCTTTTTAGTAAGTATATCTATTAAGTATTTTTTTTTTAGTTTTGATTACTAAGGATATTCACTCACTTTAAAGTAAACAGTGAAAAAGAATGCAAATTTAGATAATTTATACACCTGAGGAGCAGGAGCATGTTAACAGTTCTGTCTGGTGAGTGCTGTCTGTAACAATATTAGGCTGTGGTAGTTCTGCGCAGTGCATATACAGCATGTGCCACATCACAGCCTCCTGCTGGCAAAATACACCAGGAGGAAAGGTGCTAGCCCACCCAAACAAAAAGAGTAGCACCTTTGCTCCTGGATGCCATATTCAGAGGCCTGCATTCTAATGACCACATACTGTATGCAAGGGTCTTAAGGCTATTTAGGTGTTATTATATGGCCATTAGCAGCTCCAAACATTGACTCTGTGCAAATGCATATTTATGCAATGGGGTGTACATAAATGAAGTGTGTAACTCCATTTATCCCGAACAGCAGTGTGTATAGATTTTGTTTATACACACAGTTCTTATCACCACTCCGTTTATGTATACCGTTCTTCGTTGCTTGTCATTTATGTATACAGTTCTTCGTTGCTTGTCATTTATTCAGTTCCTAGCCATTCCCCAGCACTACATTCAATCACTTTCAATTACTTTCAGTCCTTGCCAGCTTCCCAGAACAAGAGCTGACAACATTGTTTCAGACACACTCTCACATGGGGGCATTTTTTAAAAGACCACTTCCAGTTACTTCCTCTACAGCAGACATCCTGCAACAGCCCACTGCTCCACATCACTCAGCCACCCACTGCTCTATTCACAACTCGCCCATGTACTAATGCTTGAGTCTTCGCTCCTCAGCATAGATTAAACAATTGTAACATATGGGGAGAAAACAGAGCAATGTTGTGTAACAACCACTGTACCTCAAATTTTGAAGCTGGTGACTCTCTCTCTCTCTCTCTCTCACATCCTGCTGCTGACACTTCTCTCCTCGCTCTTGCGTCTCTTGAAAAAGGTATAAAAAAGAACACCCTGCCCGACGGTGGTAACACTGCACTTCCTTCACATGCCACTTGTTATACTTTGCTCTCTTGCAAATGAAACTGGAATTTTCTTTTTAAACTGAACTCATAAAAGATCAAATGAACTCCTGAAGCTCTGATCTGAAACACCTCTCTAACAACGCTCCATCTTATTTGAACATTTTGGAGCTTACCATTTGATCCACCAATGAACACTGATGTTGTGAGTGTCATGGTTGTCAAGACAGTGTGTCCTTGCAACAGCCATGGTAGCAAGCTTAAAAAAAAAAGGCACACAACCACTCATTAAAGAAATATGCCTACATACTTTGATAAATAGATTTATTTACATAAATATTATTACAAAATAAAGATATGCATAAGTCCAACCTACTGCATAAATTATATGCGGTAAGGATCTTAGTGATACGTGATTTATGCAGACCATACAGTTTTCCTTTGGCCAAGTCACCATGGCTTCCACCACACGTGAGGTTAGCCAACAAAACAGCAGTTTGTGCATAAATCACAAATTACACTGGTCTCCTGACTCTATCTTATTTATACAACAGGTGTGGGTCTTGCTCAATGAAGATATAACTACTATCTCATGGGTCACCAGTGAGATAGTAGTACTATCTTCATGCTGGATATGTCATAGCTTACTATTTTTAAGCTTGGTAAGTCACAATTAGCTTCAGTAGCTTAATGTACCTAGCTTGTGAATGCAGCCGCTTCACACTGAACATTCTTTTTGTCCCATTCTAAATGGAAACCTATCAGCATGAAGTAAGACTGCTGTCTCCATTCTGAAATACTAAAATACCCCCCACCCCCCTCACACATACACAGTATGCCTTCTTAACTCTATTTTTTCCAGTTTGGAGCGTGTTTTTAGGGAATGAGCATGTCCCTCTTCAGCTGCCGTATGCACGAGCAGCTTTTCTTCATAGTGTATCTTGCTGAGTCAGCATGTTTTCCAAAGAGAAACCGCTCAGCTTATAGAGAATGGCTCTTTCAAATGGAGGCAGCACATGACACATTTGTTTTCTTCAAAATGCTTTATTTCACTTTAGTTCATGGGGTTAGTGTTACAAAGCCGAAGTGCTGCAGGTTGACCAGTACAGACACTACTGCATAGTTTAGCACAGAGTTCGTGTCCAGACCTGTCGAGTTCAGACAGACCCACACCAGTTGCACAAATAAAATATGACATGGTTGATCATGAGATAGTAGAAATAACTCCACTCACAATCACTGAACTCTTGATATCCCACTCGTGGTTTCACCACTCATGGGATGTCAAGAGTTCAGTGACAGCTTGTGGATATATTTCTACTATCTCACTTACCCATATCATATCCATATATATTTTTCTTTTTAACTTTATGAGCAGAAAAGACACACTAAGCCAAGGCATGCTTCCAGGTTATCCTGGGAGCACAGGACAGTTAAGGACTTGTTCATGGTCACACAGTATGTGAGTGGTAGCTATGGGATTTAAACCTACTTCTCCAGGTTTGCAGTTCAGTACTCTTAACCACTGCACTATTCTATCTCCCTTACGAATGTATGGGGCATTATTCAGAGTTGAGGGACCATTGCCCCACCTTCACCTGATTCTGTACATTTATGAACAAGTTGCTGGCAGTCTGGGGTACCCTCAACTACCTGCTGTGAAATGAAATTACCCTGGCAGTTCAGTTGTATGCCCAGCCCCTATCCCTACTGTGAAATAAAATTACCTATGTAATCCAGTGGTACCCCAGCACTGATCACCACCGTGATGTGAAATTACCCTGGTACTCCAGTGGAACAACCAAATAGCATTCTCAAAACATTTGCATTGCTCAAAATGCAATTCACATTTCTGGAGAAGGTGCTGCTGTGTGTGGCATCCAGTGCACCCCCAAGAAACATGGCATTATTTAACATTCAAACATTTTAACTGCCTAACGGCTTTTCTCTTACTTTAAACTCCATGTAAAAGGGGTCCCTCTTAGTTTTCAGATTGGAATTCCAAAGTGAGCAAGCTATACCACCCCTTCACGATGGGACCCTTTCAGTATAGTCCCTACACTAGCTTCTCAGCTCTGAAATGCCTACAGTGGCTACTCATAAATATAGAGTGCTGCCTAAATTGGCTTAAGTCACATGGCCTTATTGGCTCTTAAATTGATTCCACCCAGGAATTTCCAAAAGTGGTGGCAGAGAGTATGCTAAGGGCAGTACCACAACTCCCAAAACTCTAAAAACAACCAAATAGCATGCTCAAAACCTTTGTATTGCTCAAAATGCAATTACATTTCTGGAGAAGGGTGCTGCTGGTATGGCATCCAGTGCACCCCCAAAGAAACATGGCATTATTTAACATTCAAACATTTTAACTGCCTAATGGCTTTCCTTACTTTAAACTCCATGTAAAAGGGGGTCCTCTTAGTTTTCAGATTGAATTTCAAAGTGAGCAAGCTATACTACCCCTTCAAGGTGGGACCCTTTCAGTATAGTCCCTACACTAGCTTCTCAGTTCTGAAATGTCTGCAGTGGCTACTCATAAACATAGAGTGCTGCCTAAATTGGCTTAAGTCACATGGTCTTATTGGCTCCTTAAATTGATTCCACCAAGGAACCACTGTGACATGAAATTACACTGGTACTCCAGTGGAACCCCTGACCCCATCTCATTATGACATGAAATTATACTGGTAGTCTAGTGGTACCCGCCCATCACAATCCCTACAGTGAAATGAAATTATTTGATTCTCCCTTGGCACCTCCCCGCAATTCAATCCCCATTGTAAAAGAAATGATCCTGGTAGTCCAGTAGAGCCTTTCTCAACAAGGGTACTTTGATCAATATGTTGCATGGATTATAGTGCTATAAAATTTGCACGCAAAAAATAGTATCTGACAGAAAGTTACAGAGACGGTGTAGCTCAAGTAAATTGTCACTATCCCTGTAGCTGTCATCACTTGGGAGGAAGAGGACAATGGGAGCTACATGCTGCTTTGCTGAGTGCTACCATGGTGCAGAGGTTAGGGCCATGAACAGCGTAGGTTGCTGGAATATCCTGGAGATCAGAGTTCTATTCCTGGTCCCATGTCTTTTCAGTTTTTGTACCCTCTCCGAGTTTGGTTTTTCATTTGTTCTCCCCACCCTGCACTTTTGCCCCCACCCCACAAATATGATTCCCAGCAAGTTCCTCCACATCCTTGAGTTGCCATCCCATGGAGGTGACAAATTTTTGTTCAAAAGGGAGCAGAGCCCTGGCAAACATTCATTGCAGCTGTTGTTTTTCTTTAGCAATGGTCGTGCTTCTGTTTCTCCTGAGTGCTACCATTGGCTTTTACCATTTTTGTTGGCTGTTTTTGACCTCACTACCTTTGTTTTCAATTTTATATCCCAGTGCCCTCATCCAGATCACCACTGAGAAAAGAAAACATTCTGACAAGTGAAACAATAATCATTTTGGATTTGAAGCACTGAGGTTGTCTCTTATTTAGTCTCTCAAATTACTTGCCACTAAATATGCCTCTTATTCACTGTCCAGCTTGATTTTTTTATATACACACCACCATTTGTGTCCTTTTAGCCCCACCCTACAATGCTGCTGAAGTTCCTACTGTATGTTTTATACATTATTTGCTAATTTTCAGATTCTAAGAAGTGCATTGCTTGCTAATATTATTTATGTAATATTTATATATCGAATAATGAATGGTGGTAATATTATGAAACTTTTACATATCAAAGGTGGGAATGCTACAGAAACCCTGGAGATCGAAGCTCAAGGGCTCTATCCAAGCATCCCACACTGAGGATGTGTGTAAAAGTTGAGTTTTACGCACTACCCCATGCATTGTTTTATATCATTGCTTGTGAACATTTTTTTTGCCTCAACAATTCAGAAACTGCAGGGCACAGCAATCTAGACTTATGGCAGTATTCACAATTCCTTAGCAGAATAATTGGGCTGGGAGAGAGATGTTTCAGTGTATGTTATTATAATTCATTTAAAACATGGACAGCTACATCCATTAAGAAAGTGTTACCTTTTGTTCAACAGTTTTATGTGTCCGTTAACAGTAAATGCGATTAAGTGGAGACATCGAGATTGAGACAACGATCGAGAGTTAAAACTCAGAAGATCTTTTTCTTCTTTTTAAAGTATTTTACTTATTTAGTAAATAGAAATTAAATTTAATCTAGAATAGTTGAGAATAGTTTGAAAGACAAGCATCAAACAGTATGGTTTGCAGGGTCTGTCAAAAACTGGTTCCTTATGGCAACAGAGTGCTTATAGCAATGTGGTTCATACAGTATGACCTGGGTAGAAAGCAAGAGAAAGAGAGACATCATTAGGTACTGTGACTGGGGTGGTGTTGAACTAAACAAAGAGAAAGAATGTCAGGTTGGTGATTTCTGGGCACTGTTTTGACAGTTTTAGTGATTTCAGTAGTGCTTCAAAAGAGTGTGTGGCACGAGCCACTCTGTGCCTCATGGCTTTCTCATAGACTAAGTAGTGCATGTTCACCATTATAACCAGCTGGTTATAACAGCGTAATTATAACTGGTTTTGTCCATGGAAAAACAGATACCAGTTATTATATTACTTTTATAAACAGGATCTTATTTGTAGACAACTGTAACTATACTTGACAAACTGATAAGTGAAGTACAACCATTAACAGTACACAGTCTTTAAGCATGTAAAAGTTGTTAGTGTCAGAAAATATTGATATCAAATCTGACACAGAACCTTTGATGCCTGAAGATGATTAGAATATGTATATTCATGTTTAATTTACCTTAACATTTTCATTTTCATGTACTTCTGTTTTGAGTACCATTTTGTATGTTTCTTGTACTACAGAAGAATGAAATGAAGTGAAATTGCTCATTTAAAAATATGATTTACTGATGTGGAGACACTATATGGCAGTTGTTGGATAAAATTGGTTAGATCTTCATTACTAAAGTACTCGGTGTGTAATGCTGAGCAACACACTTACCCTCCCAGTGATCCATTCCATCTAGCTACAAAAATGGGTAATGGAACCTTAGTGAAAATGAGATAGGGCATCTCAGATGAGCTATCCTTGGTCAATACATTGCAAAAATGGGAAATAAAGCAGGACCTCAGTGAAAATGAAATACTACATCTCAGCTGGAGTATCTTGGCTTACTAGAGTATACTATAAAATTAGTAAGAGCAGCACCTCACTGAAACAAAATATTGCAGTTCAGTTGGACAAGCTTGGGTAAATAAACTGCAATATATGTATTATGCTGGTGTAATAGCACCAGTATAGTTAGGAATTCAGTAATACGTATGCTTAATGTTAAACCCCCATTTTCACACCTTGATAACTTTAGT
The DNA here is from genome assembly GCA_016271365.2 of Neoceratodus forsteri. Classification (NCBI taxonomy): domain Eukaryota; kingdom Metazoa; phylum Chordata; order Ceratodontiformes; family Ceratodontidae; genus Neoceratodus; species Neoceratodus forsteri. The sequence continues at coordinate 1,547,932,744 of CM057453.1, forward strand.
ATTTGTTGGAATAGCTCAATATTTTGCATGCACAGTTTGACTGGCAGGTTCTCAAGAAGTAAAGCGTTTTGTGAAGGCATCTTGCATGGTTTACTATATACAGAACATTGATTTTAATGAAGTCCCATTTTCCTATACTTAACATAGGTTTATTTGCTCTCATGTATAGCTCACATGGTATATATTTTTTTCCAGAAACTTCCAGGGTAGAAGCAGCCTGTGTCAGGCAGTGCTTTTGAAGGTTTCATGAAAAATATTAAATGGTTCCAGAGTTATAAGGATTTTAAGTTTTTCTGAGCATGCTCAGTAAGGTTTTAGCTAACCCTATGATACAAACAATAAAAATCATCGATCTTAAGAGTTTAGTTTTAGTGATTTGTTGATCATGAGAAAAAATATTGATCATGATGGCCACCATCTTTAAACATTCAACATACTTTGAAATTATGTTGACCAATAAGCTTAACACCAGTTCCTGGTAAGCTGCTGGATAAACTAAAAAGGCCATATCTAAAAGTGAATCTACTGCACTTAGCATACATGATAATACACAGCATGGTTTAATAAATGAAGATCTTGTACCACCAATCTTATTACATTTTATGAGACAGTAAATTCCAGTTTGGATGTGGGGAACCAAATGGCGTTATTTTTAGACTTCAAAAGGGTATTTGATACCGCCTCATGCCAAGAACTACTACTTAAGCTCATAACTATGGGATACAGCTCCTACTTGATTAAATGAGTACACCATAGCTGCAAAGTAGAACTCAACAGGTAAAAATATCAGGACAATTATCCATGGAAAGACCAGTGACTAGTGGGGTTCCACAGAGGTCAGTCTTGGGCCCCTTTCTTTTAATGGTTTCATCCAGGATTTTCATATTGAGCATACTAATAAAATCATCTAATTTGCAGATGATACTAAAATAACATATGAAGTCGACACAGAGGCAAAATATTTGTCCCTAGTTAATGTCCTACAATTGATTAAACAATGAGTGTTAGAAAACAAAATGAAACTAAATCTTGACAAATGTACTGTTCTATACTTGGGCTGTAACAATCCTATGTGCCTTACCACTTGTTGAAATTCCAACTACCGATAGTAAGTAATAAAAAGACTTAGGTGTTATCATTGACAATTCTCTAACAATACATGTCAGGAAAATGTTATTTATTTATTATTTATTTATTTACTTAATAATTCAGAAACAACCTTTGAGCAGGAGCTCTTTACAAAGGTTCCACATCATGAACACAAAACCAGAAACACATACAAGAAACTCCAATTCCAGTAAATACATACTTTGAATCAAACAAAATATTACAGAATAAAATTACATCTGACTGCTGTAAATGGCAGACAACAAAAAATTTAGAGGAGGATTATAAAAGCAAAGTATCAGTTAAGCAAGCTTATATAGGAGAATCCAGTAGGAAATGGGGAGCAGCCTCACTAAGCAGAAGGCCTTGTCATTAAAAGAAGGAAGGTGGGGGTGGAAGACATGGGATAAGAGATTAAGGAAGACAGGAGATCCAGAACAGGAGGGCATAGAACTGAGGAAATTGACTACCAAGAAGTAGGTGGCAGGCCTGAGCATGGAGGAAATGGGAAAGGGATGAAGGAGTGATGGATTAGGAATGTATCCTTGGGGAGGAAAGAAAGAGTGCTACAGCAGGGTGCCTTGGTGATCAGTGAGGTCAAATGTATAGGGAAGAATACAAGTGAAGAAACAAAGTAGTTAGAATACAAGGGAGTGTCACGGAGTAGGAGAGAAAGGAACAGGGCAGGGTGATTAGGAGCTGGGTGGTCAAGTGTTGAGGGATGGAGAGCAAGTAATAGAGTAATACAGGTTCACCCAGTGGGGTCTGAGGAGTGGTAGGGGAGGCATTAGGTGCCTGACAGACAAGCACGCACAATCCTGTTGGTGAGGTACTGTTTTAGATCAGACTTAAAGGCCTAGAGACTTCCTGTATTGAGCAATACCGCTGAAACCTCATTGAACCAAAGGGCGGACCCTGTAGGAGAAGGCTCAATGTCCAAGTGCTGTTCTTCAAAAAGGAACAGAGAGTGGGTTCTGTGCTCTTCCTCTGGTGTCGTAATTAGTACTGGTGCCTGAGAAGATACCTGTAATGCAGGGGGAGTTTTGCCAGGAAGGGCTTTCTTTGCTAGGAGACATGTTTGGAACTTGATTCTGTTACCCAAGGGTAGCCAGTTTCCACGTACATAAAAGCGTGCAGGTGTGTGATAATGGTCAGCTACAAGGACAAGTCTACAAGCCTTGTTAAGGGCAATGGTCACTCATTTAAATGCTGTAGCTATAGCTACACTGTAAATCACCAGTCCATAATCTATAGTCGATAATATAGGATTGGAGATGGACAGACAGAGAGCTGGAGACGGAGATAACACAAATAACACAAACAGCTAAAAATGTATCAACATCATCAAAAATACCTTTGTAACAAGAGATGAACACTGTATCATTATTTTGCATATGTCATATGTTAGATCATACATAGACTATGGATCACCATTCTGGGCACCTTATCAAAGGCAGGATGTCAATCTACTGGAGAGTGTACAAAGAAGGACAACTAAGCTTATTATCTGACTGAAACATTAACACTATGAATATAGGCTAAATGATTTGCATTTGAAGTTGCTAGAACAAAGGAGAGTGAGAGGGATTATTTGCAATTCTTCAACACAATTAAAACTACAAAGTAATTTCTGCATGTGAAATTATCCCCTTATGGGGCCTCTTGTTCTTAGGTCCCACAACAAACAATTTGAGGTGCACAGAACAAACAATGTGAAAAGATATACAGTAATTACTTCTCAATTAGGTCCCCAAGGCTTTGGAATAAACTAACACAGTATTTAGTAGACATTAAAGAGCTGCTGATGCTCCAATATAAATTTGAAAAGCATAATAAAGAGGAACAATTCAGCTTGCATTCCATACATACTTACATATTTCTCTTCCCGTTATTTATTACTGAGGACATTTGTGTGACTACATGATGGTTATCCTTAGAGTTCCTTAGAGTTTATCTGCCTCTGTATACACTCCTTACTTGAAGTCATAATCATCTGTTGTGATATCACAATCTGTTGCCATGGGAGTAACTGTGATGCCACAAGCAGTGCATTATGACCTCGGGTAGGAGACAACAACTGAGTAGAAGAAATTTTCAGGTGCAAAGTTCCTGCTTTGATGCAAATGTCCTCAATAATAAATAATGGGGAGGAGACATACTGAACTAATGTGAAATACAAGCTGAACTGTGTTTAAACATTATGTTTTGTGAAAGTTCTGTTGAAGGAAGAGGAGACCATTATGGTTTTCCAAAGAGGTAGCAAAGAAAGTGAAAGCCAAAAGATTGCATTCAGGCAATACAAAAGACACAGGCAGAAGGGGATAGGGAGAAGTACCAGGAGAAGCAAAGAGAGGCAGGGAGGTCAGTAAAGGAAGCCAAAGCTCAAACAGAAGAACACATTGCAAAATCAGTGGGTAGAGGGGACAAACCTTTACAGGTACATAAGTGAAAAAGAAAGGCAAAGGAGGGATAGTGAGACTGAAGGGGAGGATGGGGCCGCCTAGAGGATGACAAAAGTAAAGCTGATATATTGAACAGGTATTTCTGCTCAGTCTTTACTGAGGAAGAGGAAGCTAATGGGTCTGAAGGAGTAACAGGACAGAATGGTGCAGAAATGGACACAAGTCCCTTTACACGAGAGAAAGGGTCCTAAAGGAACTGGAAGTAATAAGAGCTGATAGCCAATGGGGCCAGATGTGGTGCACCCCAGGGTCCTTAAAGAACTAAGAGAGGTGGTGGCTGAACCTCTGGCTATCCTGTTTAGCTGATCACTGGAAACAGGGGAGGTACCCAAAGACTGGAGAACAGCAGATGTGGTCCCCTTATACCAAAAGTGGGAACAAAGAGGAAGCAGGGAACTACAGACCAGTCAGCCTCACCTCGGTAGTGGGGAAGATCATGGAAGCACTACTGAAGGAGAGATTGGTGGAACATCTGGTTGTCAGTGGACTACAGGACCAGGCAGCATGGTTTCACCATGGGAGGTCATGTCAGACCAACCTCATGAATTATTTGACTGGGTGACTAGGGAGGTGGATCAGGAGGGCAGTGGACATGGCCTATCTGGACTCTCAGCAAGGCCTTTGACACTGTGCCACATAGAAGACTATTACACAAACTGGGTAATATGGGATGGGCAGGACAGTAGTGTGGTGGGTAGGTAACTGGCTGGATGGCAGGACACAGAGGGTGGTGGTAAATGGCTGTCACCCATAGAGGAAGAGTGACCAGTGGGTACCCACAGGGATCAGTGCTGGGACCGGTCCTATTCAACATCTTTATCAGTGACATTGCAGGACCTAGAAGGCAGAATTTCACTGTTCGCTGATGACACAAAGCTCTGTAATAGAGTAGACACACCAGCGGGTGTAGACAGAATGAGAAGGGACCTGCAGAAACTTGAAGAATGATCAGGGTATGGCAGTTGAAATTCAATGCAAAGAAGTGCAAGATAATGCATATGGGGCACAAAACCCTGGTACAATATATCAGTTGAGGGTGAGGATATTGCATGCACAAAGCAGGAAAGGGATCTTGGGGTTATCATCTCTGATGACCTCAAGGTATGGAAACAGTGTGACAAGGCAGCAGGTAAAGCAAATAGGATGCTGGGATGCATAGGCAGGGGCATCACCAGCAGGAAAAGGGAGGTCATAATTCCACTATACAAGACACTAGTGAGGCCCCACCTGGAGTACAGTGAACAGTTCTGGAGACCATGCCTACTGAAGGACATAGACAGGGTAGAGAAGGTTCAGAGGAGGGCAACAAAGATGGTGCATGGATTGCATCACAAGTCCTATGAAGACAGGTTGAAGGAACTAAACATGTACTCCCTAGAGGAGAGGAGGGAGAGGGATATGATAGAGACATACAAGTATCTTACAGGAGGAACAGGGTGCAGGAATACACTTTTAAGAGAAAAGATGTTCTAGGACTAGAGGGCATGGATGAAGTTGAGGAGGACTATTCAGAGGAAACGTGAGGAAGAATTTCTTCACAGAACGGGTGGTGGACAAGTGGAACACCCTGCCAGAGGAAGTAGTGGGGCTGAAACAATCATGGGATTTAAGAATGCATGGGATAGACATAAAGGAATTCTGGAGGTCAGGGGTAAGGGCAATAGACTTCTAGGAAAACATAAACTGAACTTACAAGTTCAAATGGGCAGACTAGTGGCCATAGGCCCTTATTTGCCGACACCTGTTCATGTATCTATGTATGTCTATGTCAGCTGCTCTTTAATAAAGTTGACTGTTTTAAAAGAGAACTTGTCAATATTTGGGGTTTTAGCAACATTTGGCCATGCAACGTGGGAGACATTCATGATGGGCTAACATGTTCTTCTATCTTCAGCTAACCAAGTATTTCCTAAAAAGAACGAAACATCTGAACCCAAATAAGTGGGAAATATTTTGCTAGATTCATGTGTTTGTTTTGAATATTGCCCTGAAATAATGTTTCTGGGCACATTATTTTTGAAACCATAGGCAGCCTTTCTTATACTTTTGTGGGCTATAGCAACACTGTCACATCCAGAAAATTGTTTGGTTTATTGTAACCCATTTTTCCATTCTGTTTGTCAAAGTCCAATCTGGGTATCATTTTGGTGCTGCTGACAGTGGCCTTTCCTGTGCTACTTCAAATTCAGCACAACTGTTGCAGTTAGAAAAATTACTTACTTTTACTCCAAAGTGTGTTCTTTTCTCCATTTTGTTCTCGGTGTAAACTGTCTGGTCTGTGAGCTAGTAAAGGAAAGGAATGAAAAGACAATGGATATGGGTTTGAACAGCATTTTCATTCCCGCTGTATCCTATAGTGTTTTACAATCCATGAACAGTTGGCATCAGCCATAAAGTACACACAGACATGTTAAAAGAGACAGTTACAGAGATTCAGGAAACGTTGGCGGGTGGTAAGTACAGAGAAGAAGCACGATGAGAGAATATTAGGCAAAGGGGTTAAGTAACTTGCTCATGGTCATGTGTTCAATAAGTGGCAAAGGGTGGACTCAACGTTGGGCCTTTCATCAGGTAGTATGGGCACTATGAGAAAAGGAAGAAAAGTCACTGCTGAGGAACTTGTGGTGCACAGGGTAAAAAACACAACAGAAAGAAAAAGAAACCTGATTTCTCATAACACCATCACTTGATGGTGTTTTGAGTGTTGAGTTTCACCACTTTTACTGTGCAGATACTATTCATTCAGTTTCCAATAGTTCAGATAGTGTTCTAGAGCAAATAACACAGTATCTGAATTCATTTTCCAGGCTAACTGGATCAGATACTTTTAAATAGTGCATTGCTGGAGCTTTCAGATATTTTGACAGATCAGATAATGCAATCTTTGCACACTAGTCTCCAGGTTCACAGCTCTGCACTCTAACCATTAGGTGGCACTGCCTTCCCAGTGTTGGAAACCCTGGTATTAGCCTTCTGTGTGTGTGTTAAAGGAACAAGAAATGAAGGAAGGCTTTCTGATTAAGGAGTGGCTGCTCAACCTACATTTCAGGCCCAGTAGACACAATGATTGAAATGCTAGTAAATCACTTATGGTGGATAAATACACCTGGTAAGCAGATACTGTTGCTTCCAGTTACCTTGAAGACTGAGAGCAACAGGAGCAAACAGCCCCAAAACAGATGTGACCACCTCAGCCAGTAAGGTCAAGCAGCACAAACTCTAATGCTGTAAACATCTTAGACATAGCAGTAGTCTGCTCTCCTACAGTATGAAGACTGCAGCTGTCAAAACAGTCATGGGAAAGGGTAAGGAACGTTTGGCAGTGGCTTGCCATATATGGACTATGTTGCAGAATGACTTTCATGACTAGAAAAATTATGACTTGTTTTACTGTTTGCCACTGCCTGCTGTTCTAGCATTCACTAATGTACTGTACAGTATTTGAACTGTCAGTGACTTCTGTGATGTCTGCATTTGGACTGGTGGGGCCTTGAAAAATGCCAAGACACTTAATATGGGCATGTAAGGTTGCTTAACACATCATGTGAGATATGTTCATGATGCATAAAAGTTTGATAATAGAAGTCTATGAGAACATATCTGTCACTGATTAATGATATGTTCTAATGTCTGCAAACAAAGTCAAGATGCTGTATAACATCAGTATATTTTTCTACAGGGTCAAACAAACAAAACAATAAAACAAACTAGTTTCCAGTCTTACTGATGTCAGTTATATGGTCTTGCAAACATATTTTAACTTTCCTTGTCAGTTTGTGATCAAAATAGATAAATAAAATAATATAGCACACATGGCCTTTTCATCAGTGGAAGGGCATAGTGAATTCAGTTTTCCAAAGGACCATATGTGCACATGATTGTATATACTTCAAGGGTGGATGGGGCAAGAAACCATGAACCTATTTTCAGTCTTTTCAGACAGACATTTGGGGACCATTATTTGAACAAATGGTAAACCATCTGGATTATTTTTTTTAAATGTAATCACAATTTATTACAAAAATATTGTAGGTGGAAGAAAATATGATGGGAAAGAAGCTATAGCAGGGCCTGTAAATACAGTCAAGGTCTCAACCCTATTTACAAAAGATTTGTATAGTATTTTATTTGTTTAACCAGAAAAGTGGACTGCACCATTTGGCTCATCTTCAACCATGCCTGGGTGGTATTAGAGTATTGTTAAATACAAATACATGGTAAATAGACATCCACAAATTATAAACAAGACTATTTCTCACAATAGGCACAGAATGAGAGAAATCCTTTGAAAATCAAACCACCTTTATCTAAAATGGTATTTTCTAAGCAGAAAGAAGAAACTGATCCAAGATTCTTGAAAAGTAATTTATATTTAGTTTTTATCCCCCGGCTTACCTTCCACTCCTTCCATCTTTGTCTACCCAAAGGACAGTTTCTGTATGTACACTGGCCATGGCACCAAACAAATGAATCAGACCACTGCCTGCTCTAGTCACCCCTCATTGAAACCCTCCATGCAGTTGGACAAAAGGCTGCCCCGCCTATGCCTGTGCTGCCCCAGTAGCAAACTGTAGAGTAATTAGAGATTGGGTGAGCTGAGGCTCAGGCCAGTGTCGGTGACCTGCTGCTGAAGACATTATGATTGCCATGTTAGTAATTTTACCCTGTGTGTTCAGTGATTCCTCTCACCAACCTGTACATGCACCTCAATGTCATGCCAGCTTGGGAGGGAAAAGAGTGGCATGGCACTGGTAACTTAATCCTGTCCCAGCTTAAACACTGGGAGCCCTCACTGAAGCAGTGTGAAGATGCTCCTTCCCCCAGAGTCTGACAACTGCATCCCTTGCATGTCCATACTGACCCAGCTTGCAACGTGAACCCCTATCTTCTGCATAGTAGTAGCATGATGTTTACCCCCATGTCACTGGATGTGGCTAAGATGTATTTTTCTTTATTTCTGCCATGCTGAGACATTTTCAGAATTCACCTCAAAACACCATCATATACTTTTAGAACAAAGCAATTATTAGTGTCTTTTATATAGCTGGCTCCATGGTATTACACAGCATGGGATTGCCTAGCAGACAGCAGGAGCAGAGGCCAGCAGGGAAGATGAAGGAGCATTCAGAATGCTGGCAGGGGCTGGGGGCAGGGCTGGCAGTATAGCCCAGAGGTTAGAGTAAAAGAGGTTGCCCATTAAAGGGCAGCCCACATTGTCAGGAATCTTCCTGGGAAAGAAAGGAAGGGGGGACTGGCTGACAGGGGGCGGGGAGCCAGCCAAGCAGGACAGAGAGGGAGGAAGGGGAGGGGAGGCAACCTGAAGGGAGAGGTCACATCTGTAAGGGAGGGGCTAGCCAGTGAGGTCAGGGGTGACACATGGTTGACTGATAGCCACAGGAAGGGGGAGCTATGAAGGGCCTCATAAGAGGCTGCAGAGGAAGAGCTCCCTCTCTACTGCAGCTGGATTTAGTCAGTTACACAGGACATTTTGGAGTTTGGGTAGATCCAGAAGAAATTCAGGTAAGGTGTTGAAACAAGGGTCTAGCAAGGCCAAGGTGGGCTGCTGGGACTGGCCACACCAGTAGGTATTCAGAGGTCATTAAGGAGAGAGGAAATGGGCATTGGGACACTGTAAAAAATGGAGTTGATGTGCATGCCTCGTTTCTCTGTGTTTATTTACAGCCAGTTTCTTTTCAAAAAAAAAAAAAGGATGTGGTTTGAGGTTTAAATAATGAGGGAATGCTGTGGCATGGTGAGTACACTGCTATCGTGGGAGTCGAGTGAGCATGAGAAGAAATAGGCCACAGCAAGGTTCACTGAAGCAGCAGTGCTCTCTGGGGGTGGGGTGCATTCCATTGGTACGCCTGGAGAATGTAGTGGTTTAGCACTCCCAGCATTTTTGTTGTCTAGCCAGTGTTTTCTTGTCCTCAAGGAGCAGGCGTGGGCTTTGCTGAGCTGTAGCTTTTGCTTTGAGGGGTCTAGGCATGTACCACATGGCTGGTCCCGATGAAGGCCTCATAAGGCATGGGGGTAGCGGGATGGCAGCTGTCCACATTACCGAGGTAGAGCCAACAGGCAGAAGGATCAGAGTCAGGCCCTCAAGTGGGCCTTGGTGGTGATTTGTGGGCACAAGCCTGGGGACAGATTGTTCCGTGGGGACTGTTGTTTTGCCCGGGTGAATGCTCATTTTGTGTCAGGCCTAAGAGCTATGCTGGGAGACAGGGTGGGATTGTTGGGAGGGGAAAGGGAGAGAAACCAGGGGCTAGGTTTGCTACATAAGAGGGGCCTATTGCAGGCCATGTTTGCAGGCAGCAAGAGGGGTGGGGGCTGAGGCAAACAAGCGTGTGGACCGCGGGGTTTGGGCCTGGATGTTTATAGGCCTTTGTAGGAGGCAAGCTCCAGGGGTCATGGTTCTATGGCCATGCACGGCCTAGGATGTTTTATATTGAAGCCAGCATGGCTATGAAAAGGGGTGGTGAGGCATGGCACCTAAGCAATTGTCCACAGTGGGGAAGCAGACACGCCCAGTTGGAGGAAGGCTAGGTCTCTGCCAGGAGTGCTTCTCAGGAGAGGTCAGTGGCCCTGAAGAGATCAGAAAAGGATGGGCAGATTAAAAAATTCAATAAGAAATAAAAGAGTAAATAAGATACAGGATCAGCAAGGCGCACTGGGAAGGGGCCTGTGAGCGGGTCTTCTTTTGTTTTGGTCCTGCATTGACAAAGCAATGGCATCTTAGCTGGGCACTGGATCGGGTGAATGGAAGGTGAGGCATGTAGCGTTTTGAAGGCTCAATTCAAAACTGGGGGTTCTGAGTGCAAGGGCCAGGTTTTGCCATTTTCAACGCAAGTTGTAAAGGGATTTTGAAGGTGCTATAGTGGTAGCCTCCAGTGTGGATGTTTTGGTAGCAGGAAATTCTATGGCTAAAGGTTTAGCAGTGGGCTGCAGTGGCCTATCTACTTCATACTGCAAAAAAGAAGGAAAATCCATCTTCACATCGTTGGGGGTTGAGGGTCAGGTCTATTATAAACAGGAAGGTGCCACAGATTAGAGAACTATCCCGATGGCAGCCTCTGTGGGTGGGGAGGTTGCACTGTTTGGGTGGTGGGGCCTGCATTGGGGGTTCAGAGGGGCATATCTTGGTTTCTACTTATGGATCGCCTAGGCAGGTGGTGGTTAGAAGGCCCTAGGGGCCAGCAGGATGTGGAACAGGTTAGCAACACGGGCTGTGGGCGGGATTCATATGGGGAGAAATGGTGATGGGGATGGGTGTGCACTGCCACAAGCAGAATCCGCTCTGATGGGGCGCACCATTTTGGTGGAGGGGGCCGGGTAGGGGACCAGTGCTCAAGTACCAATTGTCTTCTTGTGGTTGCAGAACGGCACCTAAGAAAACACCAAAGCAAAAACCAGCGAAGCCTTGGCCAAGAAGGTCAGGAGCTCATGGACCAAGGTGCAGGCATTCCTGAAAGAATCCAGAGCCAAGGAGGAGAAGGAGAAGAAGGTGGACAAAAGGAAGGAGCCACCAGCAGCAAGGAGAGGGCAGAAAGCGGCCAGCCAGAAGGAACCCTGGATGAGGGGATGAGCTCAGCCAGAGGTGGGAAAGTTACCTGTGGTGGACCTGTCGGTGGACGGGAGCCTGAAGGGTTACTTGTCAGGCATTATGAAGGAGCAAGAAGAAAGGGATGGAAGAAAGTGGACAAAACCAAATGGACCAGGCAGCTGAGCTGTTAGCGAGGGACGAGTGGTAGCAGACAAGGAATCCTATGGGTGGCCCCCAGAATGACACTGGAGACCACATGTCCTGGCCTGAAAGATAAAATCTGGAAGGGAAGTACATAGAATATGTTTGCCCTTATTGTTAAGGATATGGCTAAGAAATATGAACAAAAGGAGTCGGTAGGTAACTCAGAAATGGCGATGGCCTTGGCCATTGTGGGCAAGACCAACAAAGATGTAAGCTATAAGGGCAAGGCATTGGGGCATGGATGGAGGAGTTTATGCACTTCACCATAATCATACTCAAAGAAGCCTGATTTTGCTATCCCACTTCTCACATACTCGGCCATCATCCAGGATGCGTACAGGGTGCATAGCGGTGTGGTTGGTTGGTATGTAATGAGAAGTTCCTGCAGAGGTGTCATCTCATGGGGATGTAAGATGGGCTGTCACACTGTCCAAGCTATGGATTAGGATGCTATTGGTTCCGGAGGATGCCAGCAGTGAGGGTAGGAGAGCATAGGTGGGACAGGGGCAAAAGCTGGGCATAAAACAAGGCTAACTGCACCTGGACTGCTTATAAGTACAAGCATGTGTGCTCGGGATGTGGGGATCTCACCTAGTGATCAAGTGTAGGTCACAGGATGACAGACAGGTGGTGGGGACAGCGAGCCAGCCCTTTCAAGGCGGCAAAGGCAAGAGGAGTGGGTATGGAGGACAGGGTAGCAATTTCAGATGGCAGAATGGTAGTGGGGTATGGGGGAAGGTGACAGCAGGGTAGAAAAGAAGGACAGGTCTTTCCCGAAAGCACAGATGCGGTCAAGGCTGAAGTGTTGAGGGAATGGACATGGTTCTATCCAGACCAGGAAGCGAGGTGCATGCTGGGGAGAGTTTCTTGATGGGATATAACTTATTTTACATGGGGATAGGAAAGCAATGTGGGCCAGGAACCTGGCATTTATACAGGGTAAGGAAGAGGTGGTAGAGAGGAAGATATGGAAAGAGCTGGAGACAGGCCATATAGAAGGGCCATTTCTGGACTCTCCTTTCATGAACCTGTGGGTATTTCCATTGGGAATTGTGCCCAAGAAGGCCCCAGGAGAATTTTGCCTTATTCACCTCGCGTGTACCCTGCAGTGGATTCTGAAAACACCATTTCCCCAGAACATAGCACAGTATCATACAAATACTCTGGACAAAGCGATGGACCTAATTAGGGCTAGGGAGGGTGCTTGGTAGCCAAACAGACATCAAATATGCTTTCGGTGCTGCCAGTTTGAGCAGAAGACTGGGAGCTCCTGGGTTTCCACTTCAAGGGCAGTAATACTTTGACAAGGCCAAGCCCATGGGTTGCTCGGTGGCCTGCACTACATTTGAAAGCCTTCCGCACATGGCTGTAGTGGGTGTTCACCCACAGTCATGGGGAGGGGGTGGTCCACTATTTGGATGATTTCCTTTTATAGCGGACAATAAGGCTGGCACCAGTTAGATGCTAGTGGTTTGAGGACATATATATGAGGTGGAGGTTCCCCTAATAAAGGGGAGACAGTTGGCCCCTCCTGGCAGGTCGAGTTTCTTGGCATCAAGCTTGACCTGGATCTACAATGCTTCTGCTTGCTGGTGGACAAAGTGGGCAAGCTGCAGGAGCTCTTTAGAACCTCAAGGGTCGCATGGTGCACACAGTTCAGGTTGCATAGCAAGTCCTAAGACACATGAATTTCCCACCTACAGGCGATAGAACCCGGAAGGGTTTTCACCAGATGCTTGTCTAGGGCTGCTGGAAGGCCAGGCTCCCCACCACTGGGTTGACCTGACTGAAGGGGAAAGGAGGACCTGTTAGCCTGGGAGTTTTTTCTAACTGGATATAATAGCATCACTTTTGGAGGGACCTTTGGGTGAAGGATGCTGACCTGGAACTGTATACTGATGCTGTTGGGGGTTCGGGATGGGGCCTATTTTCAGGGGAATGGATCTCAGAACCATGTCCCCAAGTGTGCAAGAACTAAGGTTAACCAGAGAAATTACTTCCCTAGAGACCTTCCTGATTAGGTGTCATTGAAAGTGTGGGGCACAAGTTGCAGAACAAGAGAATTGTTTTCCGTGTGATAACATGGCAATGGTGGCCATTTGAATATGCAGTCAGGGTCCACTGAGGTGATTCTGAGGGTGGCCATGCAGTTGGTTTGGGAAGGATTGAAACTTAATTTGTCCTTTAAGGCTAGGCATGTCGAGGGTCTGAGGAATGACATTGCTGACAGTCTTTCACGTTTCCAGTTGGACAGGTTTCACTAATTGCACCAACAGTAGCAGTGTAGAAGTCCCAGGTCCCTCAGGAGCTCTTGGAATTGGATGGAAGGAGCCCAGCTATTATTTCAAAGCGCCTGAGCACTTAACATGCTGAAGGCCTATGAGGCAGCATGAAGAAGCTTCCAGGAGTTTCAGGTGGGTTTCAACCTGGAGGTAAGCACCCAATGGATGGAAACACAGGTCCTGAGGTACTTGGTGGCAAATGGGAGGGGCCTGTCTAGGGCCATGATGGGCATCCATTTGACTGGAATTGGTCTAATATGCCAGACAAGAGGGTTGGGGCACCAAATAGGGCACCAGTGGTCCAGTGTATGTATCAAGGCTGTCTCGGCTGCAGGGATGCAAGATGGATGGGTGCAAAATCATTTGGTCAGACTTGCTAGAGCGGTTGTGACAACGATTACTATACATCTGCTATTTAGCCCAGGAGGCATGGCCATTTGAGGCCATCTTCAGGGTCATGCATAAGGGGTGTTTTGGGTGGGAAAAGTAGTCACACAGAGAAAATTATATGTGGAGTGGACTCCAGGTGGGTGACATTGCCTGGTCACCTCTTTGGCCACTATTATGGCTGAGGCACTCAAAGAGTGACCAGGTAGGGCAGGGGTGCAGGGTGGATCTTTGAAAGGGGAAGACAAGGGTAGATTGCTGGTGGTAGCACTGGACAGATATCGGACAGTGCAGCCATCAGGGAATGGATGTTTTTTCTGGCATGGGGCGAGAACCGGTCACAGCCCCATAGGTTATGGAAGTGCTAAAGGATGTTCTTCTTGGGAGAGGATCCATGAGGGTTTGCGTCCCATTCTTTTCACATTGGGACAGCCTCAGAGACAGCAGAAAGGGAGAAATGCTCATGGAAATACAGAGTGGGCAGGTGGTCGTCCCATGCATACAGATGGCACATCTGACCATGACTGCTAACATGTTTTAATTTGTGTTCTTTAGAAACCAGCCACAAGAAGGTGGTGTGGATTGTTGGGCACGCTTTCATCCATTGGGCAGAAGAATGGGCCTGCACCATGGCAGGGGACAACATTTGGGGCAGGATCTGGACCAAACAGAGATCATATGGCTGGGTCAGAGGGGTCTGAGATAGATGGGGCTGGTGCTGCTACTGTAAAGGGCAGCAGATCCAGGTCTGAGCTGGATATGATCGTGGTGCATCTTGTGGGAAATAAGCTGGCCAGATTACCATGGGTGGCATTGGTCCACATGATATGGAAGGGCTTTGCAGTGATTAAAGCCAGGTGGTCGAGCGTACGTAGCTTGGTCCAAGATGGTCCAGCGGGGGTGCTGGCAGGGGCCAGAAACCTTTTAGTAGTGGATAAGGACCAGAAAAGAGTAAACCAGAGGCTAGCAGAGTGGGCTAGGCAAATGGGATGGGGGTACATTTCCCATGAGTTGATTAGGCATGATACATCATGGTGGTACAGGGAGAATGGGGTACATCTGTCAGGTGTGGGGAATGAGGCTTTCCTGGGTGCCATTAGGGTGGCAGTAGAGGACTGGTAGGGATACAGAGGCCTACAGGCAAGTTTTTAGTGGGGAAGCCTGAAATGGACCACAGGAGTGGCCAAATGCAGGATAGTGGGAGAAAAGGTTTAAAAGGGCTGAGCCATGGAGGGGTATGGCTAGGCAGTAGTAGTGTGTGAAAAAATCTTCAGTGGGTGGAATTTAGTGAAAATCTGACTTTCAGAACTTCCCCTATGATCTCCACTCTTTAATTGCCAACTTGCCCCAAAAAGCCCTAGTGGCTAATGTAGTGGTCCCTCCCTCACCCACCTCATATGTAAAAATTATCCATGGTGGCTTGTGATCCCTCCTGGCCCACCTGGCAATAATCCCCCTTCAGCAAAATGTACAGTAAAACCCCCATCCCTATCTCCACTTCTCCTGTTAAACAATAAATAAATCTCTGGTGGTCTAGTGTTTTGCTTTATTTAAACCCCACTCCCAATCCCCAGTCCCAATAAATCCCTGGTGATCCAGTGCCCCCAACCAGCCTCCTAACAGCCAGGTGTCCCAGAATCCCACTCCCACCCCATCATAAGCCTCGACAGTGGCGGACCAGCACCACCCTCCTCTCTCCTCCATGGCTGGCACGTTGATTTAGTTGTCAATGAATGAGTGGCACGTGGTGCACTCATTCATTGACAGCTCAGTGGGTGGGCCGCCATGGAGGAGAGAGAGGATGGCTGTGCCGTCCACCACTGCCAGGGTTTATGATGGGGGTGGGAGGGGCTGTGGGACACCTGGCTGCTGGGGAGGCTGGTGTGGACACTGGATTGCCAGAGATTTAGTGGGACTGGGGATTGGGAGTAGAATAAATAAAAAAATCACTAGACCACCAGAGATTTTTTTAACAGGAGAAGTGGAATAGGGATGTGGAGGGGGTGTTACTGCACATTTCACAGCCGGGTGGGTTAGCGGATGGAGGGAGAGACCACTTGCCACCAGGGATAATTTTTACATGTGGGACAGGTGAGGGGGGACCACTAGCCAACAGGGCTTATTTTATTCATTTCCATGTGAATTTTCACCTGGTAACTTTCGTTGAAGTTTTCCACTCCTCCACAGGCGTAAGTTGAAATTTTCACGAAATTCCTTGATTTCCATGGGAGTTCTGAGGAGGCGAGAAAATGGCAGTTTTACCCCCCTACTAGTCAGGGGTGGCCTCTATGGGGTAATCACCTCAAGGGGGAACGGGCTGGGGGATCTGTTGATGGGACACCTGAACCCAGAAGAAGACACTGAATGTGAAAGCACTGGTAGCTACACCTGGACTCTGTGAAGAACGGAATGGTAGGCCCAGCCAAAAATGTATAAAATGTGAATATTGTTATAGGTTGGGCATGGAACCTGGAAATGAAGTAAAGATTATAATAAATAAGAGAATGGAATGATGTTAATGATGCTGTTATGTGCAAAAGGGAATTCTACCCAAATAAACTCCAGTTTGTTGAACCAAAGGAAGAAGTGTGTTGTGGCAATTTTCCAGGGGGTCCCTGACAATGAACTGTGAATGAGCTTGCTACATCCAGTAGACCTGGGTTTTGATTCTCATAACCTCCACTTGCATACTGTGTGACTCTAAGCAAGTCACTTAACTTCCCAGTTCTCTGGGGTCGCCCCTAAAATCAGGAATTTGTGCCTAGTGAGCTTTACCTGGTTACCAAAGAATAACAAAAATGATCTCCTACTAGGGAAGGTACAGTAGTAGCAGTACAGCAGAGAAACTTTGAGGTGATGTGCGATAGTGTCATTAGCAGGGTGGTTGATTGCATGTCTCTGGTAAACCCCTCCTCCGGCATCTTATGCATGTGTGATCTCAAAGGAGTAGAGTGCAAGGAGGTTTCAGAAGAAAAAGGATACTCCAAGGCTGTCATATGGTGATATGGCCTCCTTGGCACTCTATGACACCTAGCTTCCCAATGCACCAAGCACCCCCCCAACTTCATAATCAGTAGCTTCTCCCATTGGTACATTACACTGGCCCCACACTAACACTATCTCATCCCCGTCTCCATTTAATTCAGTCACTACTTCCTACTCATCATATTATTGTTTGTTGCTCAAAGTTTAGTGTTCTTTGACTGTTTCAAAATTTACTGTATGATAATTTACTGCATGGCAATTTTTATTCTGAAGTGTCTTGTAATTTCTATACTGTGTTTGTCATGTTTTCTGTATTGCTGTAGTATTTTGTACATTGCACCTTAGATCTGTTCTCTCTTCTCCCCACCAGGATAAATCTAGAAATGAGCTGATACCAGCTCAGTATGACTTTCCAAGCAAAACATTTGACATAAATAAATGCATACATACATACATGTATGCATACAGTACATAGACAACAAAATAAATAAAACTGGTGGTAGCAGGGGAGGAGACAGTATAGATGGACCTGCAGCAGTGGAAGACTTGTGTAGAATGGTCATGGAGATACTGTAAGTGGTATCATGGCACATTCCACCAACAGCTGGACACCAGGAATTTTGCAGAAATTGGGTACTACAGGGCCAAAGGAACAAAACAAATTTCACTTTTGAAAACAGGGCCTTTTTGTTTCCATCTGTGTTTACCAACTTTTATTGTTACAATATCTCCTTCCTGTGTATCTTAGGACCTACTCAACTTGCCCATAAGGTTTCAGGCCCTCTTGCTGTTAACCTCAGGTACTGCCCCAGGAATCTAGCATCCCTCCCCAATATCAATTATTTGACTTTCCAGAAGTAGTTGCCACAGTCACTATACAATGCATTAAACAGCTTGGAGAAACAGGATCTGGTGATGAAGGGTTCTACCCTGAGCAACTTTGGAGCCCTGAAGCAATGTGATAAATGAGATGAAGTCATCTGCTGGGTGTATCTACAATTTTCCACTATTCTCCAGAAAAATTACCCCTACCTGAGAGCATCTCTAATACTGGGGAATTTCATGCAAGCGTGGCACTGGTCAACATAAACTTGCCCTCACCCAGATTGCTTGTCATCCTCATTGCTCATGCAGCCTTCCTGTAACATACAGGAGCTGCACGTGGTTGGCCAACCCACAATTGCTGGAGGAGAAGATTGTTTGTTGAAATGGTGAATCCTTACTCCTTCTAACCTACTGTAGAATAATAACTCAGGTTAGAGATATGAACCTATATCATCAGCCTTCTTGGAATCATCATGTCAGAAAATTAGTTTACATTATTCATTAGTCAGGTGAGCCCTTTCCCAGCTTGTAGGCACCTGGCTATTAAAAATATTAACTGCACTTGAGAAAATGTACACATCTGTGCTTACGTCTGCTATTTCCTAACATTTATTATGTGATAAATGATCTGTAACTCTTACTGCCACTATCAACTAGGACCAAATTAGAAATGAGCCTTTCACTTAGTGTTCTTTTCTACAGAAATAATAACTAAATAAACCTTTGAAATGACAGGCAATATTTGTATATGGTCTTGAGTACAGAGTGTGAAATAGGCTGCTTATAGCAGATGCACAAAGTGACTCAGGCAAAAACAATTTCCCACACCTACTGCATATACTGCACAGCACTTGAAACATCTTTCTGTTGGGAACCAATGAAAACACAGAAAACTGTTTGATTATACTGCTTAAATGTATTTTTTAAAGTTAGTCATAAATAGAGATAAATGAAGGCAAGTCTTCTGTCACAGTATAGACTTGCTGTTTGAAAGGACCTCTGAACAATATAAGGCACATAAATGCCTTTTCATTGTATGAAAAGGTATGCCCACTGGCAAATGAATCATATTATAACAATTGATCGCATCCCAAAAGGAAAAAGTGTTATTGAAGATCCAATGGTCTGGGATGATACACCATTGATCATTGTAAGAAATACTTCCAGAAACTGTTTTAATCTTTCCACCAGAGCATTGGTAATTATTCTTTAGCCCGTGGTGAGTAATGACTTGAGTTTCCTGTTTCCCAATCGATAAAACATTTACCCTACTGCTACAATGTGCTCTTCGCTTAGACAAGCGAATTTTCTTCCAATTATTCTTTTTGTGGCTGTGTGCATGTGTGACCTCATAAACTATCTTTAAAGATATTTCAATGATTTATATTGAAGTGGGTCAACACATCTTCAACTAGAAGTAGTTTTGTTCTAACTGTTCTTGTCCTCTTAAGTGTACAATTATTAAAACTGTGCCTTATTCTGCTTGTAATTATAGAAAAGCCTTGCAGAGAGTTTTTTTTGTCTGAAATTCTTATTCTCAGAAATACATTTAAATGATTGCCAATATCCATTTACTGCTGTTCAATAGCAATATGCAATATTATACTTACTGTAACTTTCCAAACTGATTCCACTACTTTTTTCAGCAGACCGCCAGAAATGCTTTTCATATGAACAACAATGCCTCACAATATGCAGAAGTTATTAATTCTCATGATGGGATACTAGTTGATTAGTTAGTCATTTAGAAATGTACAAGTCCATTCATTTCTGCTATGAATGAATGAATGAATGAAGGAATGAATGCATGAATAATGTGGTCCCTTTTTCCCAGTACTCACGATGTTTCACATCCTAAAATATACAAAACAAAATTAATTAAATATACAGAAATTAAAATAAAAATTCAACATGCATATCTAATAACTATATCAATGATTTTAAAGTACATGTTTTTCAAAGAAATGGTCTTAAGTAGATCCTTAAAATAGATAGTGTGAGTGCCTTGAAACATGACATGGGACAAATCCTGGGTCTTTTAAGTTGCTTTATTAGAGTCCCGTCAGTTGCTTACATGAACTCTTACCAACCCTTATTCCCAGCACAAAAGGTGCTTCACATCATAAACACATAAAACACAATTCATAAAAATATGCAAATAAAAACTAAAATAAAACATGCATATCTCATAACTATTAATATTAAGGATTCCAAAGTAAATGCCTTTTTAAAAGAAAGGTCATATGCAGATTCTTAAAATTAGACAGGCTGGGTGTCTGGTGAACAAAGTGTTTGTACAGTACTGTGAGCTGCTTTCTTATAGTCCCCATCACTTCTTTCCACTGGTAAAATAATAGAAATTAGAGCTGTTCCCCAGCTGTCCTGAGACTGCATGCTGGGACATATGGGACCATAACTTCTTAGATATGGGATGGTTCCTGTCTGCTAATAGTTTTGCATTCTACTGTGCATTAATTGTAGAAAGAAAATGGCATGCACACAACTCTACTCCAATTCAAGGTGAAAGCTCAGGATTTCTAACCAAGCATGGTACTGGTAAAATCATGCTGAAAGGGACAATGTACAGTAGATTTGATACTCTTGTAAGAAAACAAACAAACAGTACTTATGGGTGGTTCATAGCTCAGTGCTTGAGCTACGTACTGTAATTGATAATGAAGGTTTGTGCTTGGATACAGAGGCCAGATAGGTAAGTAAGATATTGCTCATCAGATATGTAGCAGTTTGAACTGATCAGTGCTTAGGCACTTTGAACACAGTTATACAGTCAGTGATTATAGTACAAGTGAGCTGGATAGTCTTATGCAAAGTGCTTAGATTTTGAGCTGATGAGTAATGTGTTATAATTTGGTATTGGTTTGGCCTTACTCTGTATTCCACCATAAAGAATGCTTAGTCCAGTAATATGAGTCCCCTGGTGGGATAAGAGTGCCGGAGGAGGTGTTGAGGAGGATGGAGGGTGAGTATGACTCAGTCTAAGCAGAGCAGATGTAGCCTGCTCATTTAAATAGGATGTGGGGAGGAGCTTCCCACATAACCTCAGGTGATAGCCTGTACATTTATGTGTGGTCATAGCTCAGTGCTTGTGCTACATACTGTAATTGGATAATGAAGGTTTGTGCTTGGATACAGAGACCAGATAGGTAAGTAAGACATTGCTCGTCAGATATGTAGCAGTTTGAGTTGATCAGTGCTTAGGCACTTTGAACATAGTTATACAGTCAGTGATTATAGTACAAGTGAGCTGGATAGTCTTATGCAAAGTGCTTAGATGCTTGAGCTAATGAGTAACATGTTATGACTTGGTATTGGTTTGGCCTTATTCTGTATCCCACCATAAAGAATGCTTAGTCCAGTAGCATGAGACCCCCAAAAAGAATAATAATATCAAACGATTATCTCCTCCAACTCCAGAGGGTATGACCATTAGCACGCAGGAGAGGAAAACACCCTTTGGGGAAACCTCTGAGGATCCATGGCTACTGACCCACCCGCCTTCTGGGCATACTAAGGAGAATAATCCTAATTAACAATATTAAGCTAATTCGAGTTCCAAAGTTTGAGATTTTGATCCAGTGAAGCGAGCTGAATAAGTACAGAATATTCCGTTGTGAATGTAGCAGCATCCTTCTAGCAAATCCAAGTCCAAGAATCCATGTCCGAGCAGAATGGTGATAGACTGAATCCATGGTCGATAATAATATTTTGAAGCATCAGATTTGCATGGTGAAATATTCCAGCAGGGAGAATGGCTTCTACAAGGAGAACCAGTAACCAAAGGCTAGGTGTCCATTTCCTGTGTAGGAGGAAGGTAGTTCATATTCCTCTTGGCAAGCTTTGCAAATTAAGGCCTTGTGATGAAGCATATGAACTGGGTACATGCTGCATGATCTGGATAGGGAAGAGCAGTAGGAGTCTCTGACCTGTAGTGAAGCAGGTAAGTGAATTGGGTAGAGGTCTTAGTATGAACAGGTTGACATTAATTAGATGTACCTCCAGATCCAGATGGGTGAAGTAGGTTATAGAATAGGTGAGTCAGTCTTGATGAACCTCTAGGGCCCTGTAAGGGCAAAGCAGTTAATATGAACTAGTAGTGGAAATAAGTGGACCTGTACATAAGTCGGTAGAAGTAATTAAATCTGTATAATGCAGACACAGGAGCAGAGGAGTAGTGTTTCTTAGAATATGTATGTATACGGAGGAGCATGGGGAATGGCAACAGCAACTTAAATCAAGAGCTCTGTCTGGTGATCCAAATAGTTGCATAGTGATGTAGATATCCACGCTCAGAGCCAAATTGTACAATAGCTAGAATTGACTTGGTAAGACTAGTCTGATGACTCTGAATAGTCGAGTGTATGAGTCATAACTAGTGATAACTGAAGAACCCGAGTCAAATGATTAGGTTGTCACAGGGTCCAAGAAGTCTTAGAGTATAAACCATGAGATTGAAGGACTTCTGGATAAGCTCAACTAAGTTCTGGTAGGAGTGTAGTAGTAATTCATAAGATTGAAGCGAAAGCAGAAGCAGTCAAACAATAGATAACAGATGGCTTAAACAAATCGTGTATGTAGTCCATAATAGAAATGACCTCCAAGGCTGACAGACATGGTGAATAGACAAGCGGTAGTAAATATGTGAACCTCTGGGCCCCAAAACTGGGTGAGGCAGGTGTAGTGTAGAAGTAGTTGAACTTCAGGCCTGATGGGTGAAGCAGGTCATAGAAACAGGTGATTATGTTGTAGTAATACAAGATCAATGGACCTCTAGGCCTGTAAGGGCGCAGGTCTTTTGAATGTGATGTAGTGAACCTCGGCCCTACGGGACTAGGCAGGTTGTAGAGCAAATGGTAGGTAGATAATATGTCTAACTGCATGTAATGCAGAATTAGTAGCAACGTAGCAAGGAATAGATTGTAAGTGGTATCGAACATGGTAACATAATCCTGAGACAGTGCCGTGCAGTGAAAGTATATTCTGAGGCAAACTTATGAGCGTAGAAGGGTGCAGTAAACGTCGTTTCCTGATCGAGGATGATAAAGATTGCAGTGAAGAGACCTGGGTGGATGAGTTGGCAGCTAGATCAGAGGTAATAAGCATCCTGAAACTGTAGCAGATCAAAGTCTTAGGTATCAGGTAAACTAAGGAAGGCAGTATGAAATAGAACTCAGCAGGAGTTCTTGAGTGGAAACAGTAGTAACTCAGAAGGAGTTGAAATAGCATGGCGAGAAGCATCCAATAGAATTGAGGTAATTATTGTGATGTACTCCAGAAATAATCCAGTGGAAAGCAGAAGCTGTGGGAAGCATGATTTGGAGAGGTAGGTCCGACTGAATGAAGCAGTTCTGTAGGAAGTATCCATGGGAATGAAAGGAGCTGAGCCTGAGATAAAGAAGTGCAGCTAGTCCACATGAGGTCAGCTGATGGACCATAGAATTTACGGTGACTGCGTATGTCAGTCGGTGAGTAAATAAAATAGTAACTAAACCCAAGAAGGCTAGAGTATGGCTGGACCATGCAAGGTCAGCTGGTAAGGTAAGTAAGAGTGGCAGCCAGCTCCATGTAAGCTAGCATGCACAGCTGGACCACACATAGGTCAGCTGGTGAGGTAAGTAAAAGAGGCAATGAAGCCCCAAAGGTAAGCTAGTATGGCTGGACCACTCAGGTCAGCCGAAAGAGAGGAAGGAGCAAACAAAGCAAAGCACCAAGGCAAGCAGCCAGGAATAGTGGTGCAAAATCTCAAAACAGAATCAGACATAAAATCTGTAATGGAGCACAGGTGATCCTGGATGGATGGAAAGTGTAGACAGGAAAGGTGAGAGCTGCAGCATCCAGAACTTGAATGGCATGACTGAAGACAAGACATCCTGGAGTGTGTCCAATCTCAATGGACTAATTGGATGATGATCAGCAGGAAGGATCTGAGCACGGCTCTGAATGCAATAATAAGGTGCATGGCTGAGTGCATGATAGGAATCCAGAGGCAAGGAAGCATCTAGGCCTGTGCTTGGGCAGGATGAGCAGCTAGACCACACGTGGGTCAGCCGGTGAGGTAAGAGAGCGTGGCCGCTAACCTCCACGAAGGTTAGCAGGCTGTAGAAGCACTCATGTAGGGCAGTATCAGAAGCTGGAAGTGAGTTGGGTTAGGTCCCGCATGGCTGGTGGCAAAGGCGGACCTGAAGTGTAAGTGGAATGCAGTAATTATAGTGAACCACAATTTGCATATACCGTAATTGAGTGAGGGTAGGCAATAGTGAGATAGCTCGGTAAAAGCCATTTATATGTAAGTCATAAAGCTCATCCATGAGGGACAGTGATGTTTGATAAAGACAAGCATCCGACCTTAGGTGTGAACTGAAACTGCAACGTATCCCTGTGGTCAACCATGTCAAAGGGAACGAGGATCTTCTGAAAGTCTGCCCAATGGCATGGTAGCATTACAAAGCTGCTCATTAAATACATAAGGCACCAGAGTGGCTAAGAAGGGCTGAGTATAGTTATAACTAGCCAGGACCGCAATAGCATAGGTAGAAAATGGAGCAGCTGTGATGGCTCTATGAGTCTTAATAAGCCAGTGTCTCCATAATTGAGATAAAGAGCAACTGGTATGCTGGAAGGTGTGGGTACTTAGCTGCCTTAGGCTGCCCCATGTCCTGAAACCAGAATGGGAAACTGGCTGGGAAGCAGAGCAGTAATAATATTGTCTTATTTAATTGAGCTGTGCTGTTGCAAAGGAGCCCAAAATGAGGTAAGGAAACAACTGAAGACGTAACTCTAAAGCTGATGAGAGTCTAAGTGAGAGTGCTGAGTCTGTGAATGTAAAGGAAGCTGTACCATAGAACATTTAAGCAAATGTGGACAGGGAATTAGAGTAAATGATACCAAGGCCCCAGTAGTCCATGCACAACAATCCGCCTTTGCTGTATACATGCAGGGTACGTGGAAGCTATGGGAGGAGAGCGTGAGGTCCAGAATAGTACGGAGCCCACTGTGTTCCAAACAGTCAGAAAGCCATGTGGTGCAGTGTTACAGTCCACTGTGAGGTAAGGAGACAACAAGAATCCAGCAGCAACTGTAAGGAAAGATGAATGCTCTCAGGTGTGGTAGAAGTCTGGAACAAGGCAGGCAAGCAAGCAGCATGGCCACAAGTGAGAGCTCTAAGGCAGCACAGGAAGCTCTAAAAATGCAGGATGGCAGCCTAAAAAGGCCAGGGAAGGAGAAAATGAATGAACTATGATGCTGCTAGTTGGAGGTGAGGCCGACACCTCAAAAAATAAAGACAAAGGAAAACAGAAACCACGGGAAGGGAGGGCAGGGAAGGAAACCAAACAAGGAGAATGGACAACGAAGAGAGGAGGGGGAACGGAGGCAGGAGCCAGCCCCAGCATGCAGCATGGAGCGAGAGCAGCGAGTGAGACTCCGCTCTAAGCAGAGCGGAGGTAGCCTGCTCATTTAAATAGAATGTGCAGTAGGAGCTCTTTCCCCACATTCCTTCAGGCGATAGCCTGACATTTGTATCATTTTATGCATAGGTGTCAACATCTTGCCTCACAAATTAGGATGAAGGCTTAGACATATTAGGGATGTTTGATCAAAACCAGTGACACATCTTAAAATCAAAGTACCAAAGACATTATTGTTTTCTTACCTATATTGAAACTATTAATCCTTTGAATGTTTAATGAACACACATTCAATCTGATACTGAGCTGTAGGTATAAGAATTGCATTTCTGTGGAGCATAGGTCAAGTCCCAACTTTGAAAATAGGTGACTGGGATCCATTTCAGCAAGCGATTCACCATCACAAATTGTTCTTCGCTAAATTTACTTCTCATATAATATACTATTCCATATCCACACCTCCATGAATTGCCAATAAAGTGAGGTTCCATGTTTAAAAACAAATGAAACAAATGTTTAAGTGCCTTCCAGGATTCAAATTGTGTTTATCTGAATTTGAAATGTAGGTCCCTTGCCTGTTAAGCAAAACACATTGAGTGTACCACTGAGCTTTAGGTGAGTTGCAGTTTCCAGTGTGTAGAGGTATGTCATAATCTGAAAACAGGCAATTTGGGATCTAATCCCAGCAGGTAATATTTCTTCTAAATTGTGGTTCTTAGCTAAAAGTATTCTTATATAATTTACTATTCCAACTCTATACCAGCTTGGATCACCACTGAAGTGAATTTCCATCTTACAAACAATTAAAACACATGTTTGAGTCCCTGGCAGGATCTGAACCATTGACCTTTACCTGCTAAGTGAACACACATGCAATGAGATTCTGAACTGTATTTAAGTGAGGTGCAGTTCCTATGGTATAGAGGTAATGTCACAACCTGCAAAACAGGCAACTAGGGATCTAATCCCTGTAAGCAATTTGCTTTCTCAAATCATTGTTATTTGCTAAATTTACTTCTTGCATAATTTACTAGTCCAACTCACACCACCATAAATCATCACTCAAGTGAGTTTCCATCTTGCAAAGAAAACAACAAAATTAAGTCCCTGCCAGGATTCAAACTATGACTACCTGTATTTAAACCACAGTTTTGTTGTTTTTTTTGTTTTGCCTCCTAAGAAAATATACATTTAGTGTGCTACTGAGATACAGGTAAGTGGAATTGCAGTTCCTATGATGTAAAATAGAGTGGGTGAAATTTACGAAGTCCACTTTCACTTAACTTTGCAAAATTCAGAAATTTCATGGAATTTTCTGAATTTCCGCTATCTGTGAGATCAGAATCTTCGAATGTGTTTGGTGGATGTTCACCCTGTTCCATGGAATTTTGGGGCTGAACTGCAGAATAATACAGACAAACTGCAGAATAACAGTTCTGAAGATTTTTTCTGCAGTTTAATGAATTATTCCTCAGTACATGTAATTATTCTGCAGTTCAGTGATCAGGTCTGCAAACCTTTTGCCCCACAGTTTAATACAATAGTCCCCAATTTATACATTTATTCTGCTGTTCTAAATTGAGGTTTCAGTGAAAATTGCTAATTTGATTTCTGCACTTTGCAGAAGTGAAAATCGACTTTCATGGAAATTCGCTGGTGGAAGATTTTTTGCACACCTCTAATTGTAAAGATTATGAAACATCCTACAAAAGGTGGGAAAGGGATCTAATCCCAGCAGGCAGTTTACCTTCAGAGATTGCTAATCTTAGCTAAATTTACTTCTTTAGGTCTGAGATAGCTGTGGAAAATATTAAGGCTACAATTGACACCAAAAATAATTATTAACTCAATATTACTAGAATGCCCAATAAAAGGTTACCCTATTTATGTTGGGAAGAGAAGCAAATGTAGCCCAAATTGGGTTGTATTGGAGGCATCCTGGTTGAAGGACATAATGTCCAAACTTAATGAGGGTATTCAAAGGAGTTGCACAATGAGCAACAGGGTTCTGCATGCACAACCACAGACATGCGCCCTGGAGCCATATTCA
The DNA here is from genome assembly GCA_016271365.2 of Neoceratodus forsteri. Lineage (NCBI taxonomy): Eukaryota > Metazoa > Chordata > Ceratodontiformes > Ceratodontidae > Neoceratodus > Neoceratodus forsteri. Next base: position 1,547,960,010 of record CM057453.1, read on the forward strand.
GTTATCGCAACTGCAAGAACACCAAATGCACTGTGAAGCAGTGCAAGAGTAATGTATATGGTGCAAGTACAAGGGACGTAACTATGAATAAGCTGCGTGAGTGGCATTCAGCGGTACAGCATGTCTCAAGTCAGGAGCAACAGACAGAATGCATTGCACAGAACTGAGCATATAAAACTAGGCTCAAACACACACACACAGCAGATGTGCAAGGTACAGAGCCTAGTGCAACATGGATGCTGGGCCATTCATCATGGAGGCAGTGATGAGGGGTGTGAGGAGGAGGAGGAGGAACAGCAACGTGGCTGAGGAAGGGCACGTCTGTGGTATACTACACACAGATGGTACCATGCATGCCTCACCTTAGAGGATTTCGAGGATGCAGAGATTGTGGGATGGTCACCAGCTGAACAGGGCAATTCTGAGGCAGCTCTGCAAGCTGTGCCATGATGAGTTGCAGGCATCCACCAGGAGGAGCTATGCAATGACAGTGGAGACCAATGTGACAGGAGTAATGTGCCTGCTCACCACAGGCTCCAGAAACCAACAGGAGCAACCACAGGCATCACCCAGTCAGCTACATCCTGCCTCCCTCACAGTTCCTCAACATTCTGCTGCCACATGCTTTGGAGCTCATCCGATTTCCAAGCACACAGGCAGAGCATACAGCAAACATGCAGGGCTTTCACAGGGTGGCACACATGCCAGACATGATAGGGACAATAGACTGCACCCACATGGCCATACATTCACCACCTGGCCCATAGGGCACTGCCTACATCAACCAGAAGGGCTACCTATCAGTCAACTGCCAGGTGGTGTGCAATGCCATGGAGTGCATTACCAATGTCTGCACCACACACCCCAGGACTGCACATGATGCATTCATCTAACACAGTTCCATGCTGTGCCAGAGATATGAGCATGGTGAGATCCTCACAGGCCTCTTGGTATGTGAGTATGGGCTGGGATGGGGAATGGGAGGCTACACATGGGACGGAGGACCAGGTCACACACAGCAGGCACTAACAGCATGGCACAAGGGGAATGAGGGGTGGCAATCATGGCAACATGCTAACCTGTACACCTTAATCACACAGGAGACAGCGATACCCCTGCAACTCTGGCTGCTCACCCCATCTGGCTCCCATCCAAACCTGCTGATGAATGATAAGAGGCCCACATCGTGACATGCAACATCATAAGAGTGAGTTTTGGCATGCTCAAGATGTGGTTCCATTGCCTAGACAGGTGCGGTGGTACCTCTGCAATATAGCCCTCTGCGAAAACCTGTGGACTATTCTGGCCTGCTGCATGCTGCACAACATGGCCATGGACCGTGGGATAGCCATACAGGTGGATGAGGGTGACAGCAGTGATGAAGATGGGGAGGATGGCTTGGACAGGGAGAGCAGCCACCGATGCCAGGGAGGGACCCAAGGCTCACTACACAGGCCAGGATTCACAGGTCAACCATCATATAGAAGCACTTTGGGATCCGCAGCTGAGTAGGAGCCATGACAGTTGTGCAGGTATGGAACAGACACTCACACGCACACACACACACACACACACACACACACACAGGTGCATGACCATACATGGAGGCATGCAGGGCCACCGGCACACACACAGCTGGCACAAGGGAAAGCACTGACACACAGCCATACACACACACACAGCATGGCACATAGGCATGGCGCATGCGCATGCACCCTGCCAGGAACAGTACTGGACACTAGGCCAGCCTTGACATGATGGACACAGGCAGCAACAGCATCACACCAGGTGCACAGCAGGGCATGGTGTGCCATGTGGACAGCGATCCAGAAGCAATGGCAGTGGTGGAAGGCTGTGCACACATGCGGGCTGCAGGTGGTTGCATGGATCAGACAGATGGCATTGGCACACTGGCAAGGCAGGCACAGTGCTGCCCTCATCACACCATGCCACATAGCCCTGCAGCACAGCATGCACACAGGGATGCCATGCACACATCACAGATATGTGCCACCACATGCACATGGGCCTGCACAGAGGAGCAGTAGGCCACAGCAGCAGGCATCGGGATGGAACAGTACAACCAGCATGCCTACCAGGTGGAAGCCACAGCCACCATGGCCACGTGGGTGGTCTCAACCTGGCCATGCGGCAGCCACAGGCTGCTCACCAGCCACTGGAGGTGTATTCAACACACTCAAGGAGATAGAGGTGCGGGAATGTGACTGTGTCCCCACTGGCATGAACAGGCCGGCAAACAGAGACCTGCAGGGGTGTCAGGGATGGGCATGTTGGAGCCCAGCATTAGCCATGCTGGGGTCAGACACCAGGTCCACGGAGTGGATACCACATTATGGGGAGTCCCACGCACCCCTACCATGCCCACTAGATGCCAGCAATGCAAGTCTGGCGGTGATGGCACTGGTGATGTAGTCCAGTGAGGAGGCTGTGGCCTGCAGCTGCCTAACTTCATCCATCAGCTGTGCATGTCCAATGTCCATATGCTCAGACTGGTGGTGTAGCTCCACCCACAGTGCATGCAACTGTGCCCTGAACATTGCCTGGTTGTCCATGGAGGCCTGTAGCAGCCCTGTGTGCTCAGACAGCCAGTCAGCGATGTGCGTGTCCTGGAACCAGTGCTGATCAGCTGAGGGTGGCAGCATGTCTGGCAACATCCATGCTGGGGCTGCCACACAGGGGGTCCGCACAGGGGAGGTAGTTGTGGGTGTGCCCATCGATGGTCCCTGTGGTGTGCTGCATGGTTGCCTCTGCTGTCCTGCTGCCTGCTGCAGTCCCCATGGCCTCAGTGTCTGTGGCACCTGCCCCACCATGGCCTGCATCAGTGGCATTGCCACCCACCACTGCAGGGGCCATGAACAGGGGTGCCTGCACAGGTGCTGTACTGCCACTGCTGGTGCCAGCTGCCAGTGTGTGGGACTGTGCCCTGGGAGGTGTCCCAGTCCCGTGCCACCATTGATCAGTACCAGGTCATCATCTGCATAGGACCCACCACTCACCTGCATGTCCAGTACAAGATGGGCAGCTCCTCCATGAGCAGTAGGTCCGACAGGGGATCATCATCACCCAGGCCTAGAAAGGCTAGCAGCCCCACACTGCTGTGTCACTGTTGGTCCATGGCCCTGATGCAGGTTGATATGGATGGCTCAGCCTCAGTGGTTCCAGCGTCAGCAGGTGCATCCTGCATCCCACCCCTGAGGCGCCAATGGAACTGAAACACACAACAGTGGTACACATGAGTAGGATGGTAGTGTGCTCTCTGTGCCCACACCCTGTGGGCACATGCACACATGTGTGGCCACCATGGGACAGGTCATGCATGCTGTGCAGCACAGTGGGCTGGGCACCTCATGCACAGGGCACATGCAGGGCTGGCCATGCGAGGAGGCCAGAGCACATGGCGCAGCAGCACATGCCGGGTGGCATGCCATGGCTGCACACCTCCAACAGCCGCTCCACCCATGGCATGCCATGCATCCACACCCTGTGGGCATGCCATGCCCCTGTGGCCACCAGACATGTACCCCCATGGTGCTGCCCAATTATGCTGTGCACCATGGGGCTAGGGTCATAGTTGGTGTCCAGTGCCCACATGGCTGCTGCACTGCACACAGGTGCTCACAGGCATGCATGGTGTCACCCTGTGCAGCATGTGCTGTGGCCCACCAAACATGCATGGGGCCCATGGCACGGCTGCACACACATAACACACCAGAATGCAGCACCTCCCACCCCAGAACCCCAATAGCCCCCCAGCATGCCCATGGCACACAGTGACTCACAGTGTTGCAGAGGCCGCCATCATCTAGACCCCACCTCCTGGTACACCCACAACAGCTGCATGTCTGATGGTTGCTGCCACCATCTTCTCCACCTGCCGTGAGGACAGGGGTGGCTCCAGTGCCCCACCTGTCCCTATGCGGGTTGCTCTGATGGTAGGCACCTTCTCTTTGATGCACCGCCTTTTGGTTCCCATTTTCTTTTGCACTCCTGTGCATGACGCTGATGTCATCTGTGGAATTCACGTATGTTGCCACCTCTTCCCACCCTGTGGCACACTCATGTGGGGTGCCCATGGCCCCACTGAGCAGCTCCTCCCCTGTCAATGTAGGCCTCGAATAGGGCCTGTTACTTGTCTTTCATAAAGTTGGGCCTGCGCTACGCAGGCCTCCTGCTCTGCTCCCTCATTCTCTGACATGGTGCTTCCTGTGGATGGAAAACATTGGTACAATCAGTGGACTGTCAGGCCAGCCTGGAACACTGCAGCACAGAGGGCAAACCTAGTACCATCCCATTGTATGTAGCCTCATACCAATATGGCTGCAATACCTTTCAGTGACCAGTGCTGTGGTATTGCACTTTTATGGCTCATCACATGCAAATGATCAGTAGCACGCACTATAATGATATGCTAATGTGCCCAACTGCACCATACATAGGCTCAGTAGCTAGTTGTATACCACAGCTCAAATATCACTGTGTTGTGCTGTGCGCATTGGAATGCATCAGGGCAGGTTGCTGGTGCACATCCTGCACATCGCAGTGCATGGCGATGCTTCCGTCATGTGCATTGTGACTGCTGCATGTGGCCTATAACTCACCTGTGCATATGGCATGGCATGCCACCATTGTGCATGCAGCCATGTGCACATCACGCACTCTGCTGCCCTGCACTGTCGGCCCTATTGTGCTCATTGCCACATGTGCCATATCCCCTACCGCACAGTAGCAGCTGCTGCACATGCATCGCATGGGTATGCCACCATGTGAGGTCATGTTTGCATCTGTGAGGTCATGGCCCTTGACCCTGACTCCTGCCCGATGGGGCTGCACTGCATGTGCACAGATGCATGATTGGCACCAGCTGTGCATCCCAATCTTGCAGAACTATGCAGTGCAGCCATGCTACAGGGTCCCTAATGCACGTCTGGTGCTGTATGGCTACACATGCTGGCAGAGCAGGAACATGCAGTCAGACAGTGCATTGGTTAGCAGCTACAGCAGTCCCGGGCAGTGTGTTTGTAGGGCAGTGAACTGGTCGGACGATGGAGCTGGCCAACCTTGTGGCCCTTGTCCTGCCATGGAGGACTGCCTCTTTGGCATGGCAGAGCTGCAGGAGTCATGCATGGCAGTGTGGCAGGGAGGGAAAAGTGTCTGGAGCAGCTGGCAGGGGTGCCAAGCACTGCTGAGCAGTGCAGGCACCAATACGGTGACCTCCACAGATGGGATCCCAGATAGCTCCAGTGGCTACAATAGTGGGCATGCAGGAGATCAGTGCTCCAAGCCAGGAAGGTGTCACATTACCTGCATGTATCCACTTCCACATCCTGTGCTGTGTGCTGCATATGTGGCTGCTGGGGAGCCTGTGCTGGTGGCTGGTGCGTGTACTTCATTGCTGCACTGCATGCCTGTGCAGTGCATGGTGATGGTGGGCCATACACCATGCCCAGGATATGGATCTCGCATGCCCATGCCTTGCCAGTGCTGTGCACTGTGTTGTGTGGTGGTGGCTGTATGCTTGGCATGGCACTCATGTCCATTGTCTTCTCTCTCTCTCTGTTTCCTTCCACAGGTCAGAGGACTGCAGGAGGCAGGATGGCCACAGAGCAGGACAGGTGCTGTGGTGATGGCGGCAGCATGGCTGTGCCAGTGCCTGTGCAGGCAGGTGAGTGTGTGTGGCAGGGTGTGTGGGGCAATGTTGGCTGTGGGGTTGCTGTGTGTTGTTGCATAGGGCAGTGTGGCTGTGCATGCCCACTGTGATGGGCGATAACCAGCACCACCTTGCACCGTGCTGTGCCTGGGGCGGGCTTACACATGGCCTGTGTGTGGCAGTGGGCCATTGCCGTACCAGGTAGGGCGGGGGTGCACATCCCATGGTTGAGTCTGCTGCATGGGGCATACTGTACTGACTGGGGGCCCTTGCACCAGGTCTGTGTGGTCCACTGCTCGGTGCTGGGGCGGTCTGTCACAGGTGTCCATGCAGTTGGCCCTGGGGTGTGGCGGTGTGGCTGCTGCTGTCCGCTGTGCACATGCCTGGTCCAATTCTGTCCACCTGTGATTGCAGCAGCTGTCCCATGCACACCTGTGGGTGGGACAGGGCTACTTGAGAGTCCGTCACTCATTGCCTGCCTTGTTTCCCCTCCTGTAGGTCAGGCCAGGCTATGAGGATGGCGCCATCAGCAGTCCATGGGTGTTAAGATCTGTGTGCTGCGTGGTGTGTGCAGCTGCTCTTCACAAGGCTAGACAACCTCCTCTGCATCAGCCACAGACTGCTGTGCACCACCTGAGCTCTAATCAGAGAGGTACCAGCTGCAGAAGGCACAGGGATGGGTGCAGCTGTGGCTGTCCCCACACATCACTGTGCTATGGACTGTTACCCCCTCCTGCTTTGACTTCCCTGCCTGTTCCTGCCACCTTGCTCCTGACTCCATTCCCTTGTTGCCATCCATTCCAACCTTCTCTTCACATCCAGTTCTTTTGTTGTTCTGCCCTGTTGGCTTACCCCTGCTGATTTTGTACAGTACAGTGTTTGTTCCTACACCTCTGTGTCTATGTCTCCTTTGCCAGCACAGTGCTGCACTGTGCCCCCATTGTTTTGTGTTGCTCTTGGGTGTGCCTTTGTGTTCCATTGCTGTGCCCTTTCTGGTGTGCTCCCATGTGCAGTGGCTGCTGTGTGCAGCTTGCCACTGTGGCTCAGACTGTTGGGTTGTGGATGTGCTTCTAGCCTGTCTGTGGTCCAGTGCAGTCATCCCTGCTTGGCGGTGCTGCCCTGCCCTTCACCTGCACCATTGCCTTTGCCAGTGTAGGTGTGTGGTGTGGTGCTGGGCCATGTGTGACTGCTTGGTGGCATTGCTTGTGCTCCCTGTTTCCTGTGCAGCTCTTGTGCCCATGTGCACTGTACAGGTCCTGTTTATGGTGTGCCTGTTGCATTGTTCCATACTGTGTGGTCTGTCAGGGTTGTGATGGTGCTGTGCCATGGGCTGCTGTCTACTCTGTCCTCTGGGTGGGCAGCTGGGTGTGTTTGTTGGCCTGTGCTTCTATTGTGCTGACTACAGTCCCTGCGGCCCATTGGCTGCGTGCTTGTGTGTGCACTGTGGTCCCACTTCCTGTGTGGCCTGGGACTGTGGAGCTGGCCTGCCGCTCTGCTATTGTGCTGCCATGCCTGTGTGCCCTTTGCCTGTAGTGCTTGCCCAGCATGCCTGTTGTTGCCTCTTGTCATGCTCCTGCACAGTCCTGGTTGCTCCAACACATGTCTGGTTGCACAGTGGCGCATCTGTGCTATATCCAGTGTTACATGCACCTCATGTCTATGAGTGCATGTTCCAATATGAGCTTGTGTTTTCATGGTGCACCTGCATTGCACTGTGCATTTCATTGCATTTCCTCTGGGCGCACTTCTGAATATCAGGCCCAGATATTACAAACTGGGCATCCGTAATGACATGTGGAAAGAAACATTATTCTTAGCTTAAAATATAAAAAGAAAAAACACATCAAACAAAAAATAACTACTGGGCCTTACTAGACCTGAAAGCATTAAAAACTCTAGATTTTTCTCCTTGGCTTACTGAAAATAATTGTTGTTTTGGCTATAAATATTATCTAGATTTCTTAGATGTTCAATTAAGGAAGGTTTGTGCCATATTCAGATTTGAGCTTTTGACAATAATGTCTTATTAGCTAGGTATAATAAATAAGATTTAATAAAAGATCCCAAATGCTCTTGCTCCATTGGTTGTAGAGGGGATACTATACATGTAGTTTGGAGTTGTCCCTGGTATAATGATGCCAGGCACTATTAGCTTGGTCCCTGTATGAAATCCCTTAATGAGATCAATAAGGAAAAAGCATTAAATATTTTTCTTACAACAGAGACTGACTGGTCTATAAACAAGGTAGTGAACTTCTTCTTGTCAGTCATCAAGATTAGGAAAGAAGTATCAAGAAATGAGTTTTTGTATTAAATATTTTAGAGTTCTGCAATGCATATACTCAGAGGTATATAAACAAAATTGTACTCTTACTAATTTTCATGTTACATTTTTGAGTTGGAATGAGAAGCAGGTACTGGCTGACCTTACTTTGAGGTAATTGCTTGCATCAGGCCACACCTATGGAACTATGGCCGCCAGGCACTAGGACCACAGAAAACATTTTAGCTAGTAGTTTTCCAGGGGTCAGCCCACTCCGACATCATATGCTGACATCGCATTATCCTATAAAAGTGAGCAGTCCTCCACTCTTCTCGCAGTTTTTTCCCACCATTGACCATTGCATCTCAGACTTCACAGAGATCTGCCAGCTTCAGTTGATTACCATTTAGTAAAATTTCATCAAATCTTCTACAGCCTTTTTTTCCTTTTATTTATCTCCCTGTTTGTATCAATTTACTTTTAAAGTGATTTCTTGTTTTGTTTATGCCGAGTTCCAGCTCCAGAAATCTCTTCAAGAAGTGAGACTGTGGGCAGAAGATATCTGAGAAGGATGACCATGAAACCTATGTCTGCTGCCTAGGCCTGGAACAGAAAATCCAGGCTTGCTGACCTGCTGTGGCTTCAACCAGGCTACCAGGTGGTTCTGAGTGTAGACTTGAAAACTTTACTGCTGAAGCAGAAGGTCACCCTAGAAGGAGAGGAGCATCAGGCCAGAAGTTCCTCCACTTCCCTTGCAACATCCTTTGGGCTTGCAGCTCTCCAAGGCACAGGACAGGTCAGCAGGAAGCACAAGCGCCAAGGCAAGAACTGTCCCAAGTAGAAAAACAGGTCCTCCTCATTTCGCTGTCAGTCACTGCTTTGTGCAAGGACCATGGTAGTGCCATATTTATAGTCAGGGACAGCCCCTACTGCCTTGCACACCCTTTCCTCTGTGGGGCTACCATTGGTAGCTTGCCTCATTAATATCTCAGTAATGGGTGGTGGTTCCAGGAGCTTCAGTGCCCCACAGTGTCTCAGCCCCTTCTGTTCAGGCCCTTGTTTTCAGCAGGAACTGTCAGGTGAGCTCAGCTAGCTTGTCATCGACAAGCTCATCTTTGGCAGTCACTAGGGTGCAGCCTAACTCCCCACCATCAGCCTCAGCTGTTTCTTTGGCCACTGTCTCAGACCCAGAGCCTTTGTCTCTGTAGAGTCACCCCAGCCCTAGCCCTGGTTGCATCGCCTTCTCTAATGCTGACGCATACCGGGAGATTCCCCGCAGGCCTCATCCTGTTCAGCTGCCTTCTCCAGTTCCACTCCCAGCACTGGCCCTGGTTGTCCCTCAGCCAATGCTGGTGGGCCTGATGCTGATATCAGTGGACTTTCATACTATGCTTCACACCTTGTGGGACTTCATGCAAGCTAAGCTTGCCCCTACCCACTGCCCATCCCCAGCATCCTCCTATGCTGGTCCCTGGGTCCCTCCTCCTGTGGGGCCATGGCCCATGCCTCAAGACCCAGGGCTCTCACCCTCTCTCAGGATTAGGGGATGAGGATAGGTGCCACCCTGACCTCATCCCTCTGGATAACCTACATGACAAAGGCAATGACAGGAGCCACTCCCTCCCACCCCACCTCCACGGTCTCATCCAACAGTGAGGAGACCACAAGGTACTTCCTACGATCCACCCCAGATGACTCCTCTTTTGTCTCAGTTATGAGACATTTACAGTTGCCATGGGCTTCATTACCAAGGAGCACAATCCTGCTTGATGTTGACTGGCTACTATTTGTGACTGCCGGATATCCTTCATCTGGTCATCCCTCCCTTAATTGAGCCTTTGAGGATGCCACCATGACCACATGGCACCAGCCCAATTTGATCCTGCTGTGCCCAGAAAGGAGGACAAATTATACCATGCTCCAGCAGCAAGGCCATTCTATGCTGATCAGCCTGAAGTGGATTCAGTGGTTATCAATGCCACCCAAGACCATACCAAAGACCTAAGCATCTCAGTTCCTTACCCCTGGATAAGGACTCCCAGAGGTTGGATCACACTAGCAAGAGAACTTTGCCTCTACCACTGATCATCAGGATGCTGAACTATATTGACCACATGGTTCAGTACCAGAACCAACTTTGAGACCAGGCCCTCGAAACTTCCTGGGCCCTCCTGGAGAACCCCCAAATTCAGCAGATGCTACAGTCTCTCAAAACACGTCCCAACATCAGCGACCACCTCCTTAAGGCTGCCTACAAAGCTGTGGATGTCTCAGTCAGGGCTGCTGTGGCAGGCATTTGCCTGAAAAACACTCTTGGCTGAGGGTAACAAGCTTTGCCTTGGATGTTCTATGTCCATCCTTCATGCTACAAGCTGTTTGCTGCAGGTGTGTAGGACATATTGTCTTTTTATTATTTATAGTTTATTCACACATTTTACAATTAAAACAAGAATACATCACAATTTTGATTCGAATTATGCCTAGACAGATAAAAACTCCTTGGAAATACAATCTATGAGTAACTAAATATATGAAAGTAGGAATATAAAACACTAAACTAATGGAAACAGATGTGTCTATTAACAGTAACAAAGACATAACAACAACAACAACAGCCTACAAGGATGTCCATTAGTTATTAATGAAATATATTGCATTCTATTGATTATATCTTAGCACATTTAAACAAATTAAATACCAAGAAAATAATAATCTAGAGATTCCTATTAACAAAGTGCATCTTGAGCGGTGCCATTAAATTGGAATACTGTAAAGATGTCCTTCCTCTAAAGGTCACAAAAAAGATAGAAAAGGAGTGGGAAAGAGAGAGAGGGTCGGATGGGGACAGGAGGGAAAGGGATTAAAGGATACCTAAACAACATTTTGACAACAAATTATTCAAAAATCTGACTTCATAGGGGACTAAAGAAAAGGCTGCTAAATTCATTAATGCTAAAACTACATTTATATAATTTACTTAAATGCAGTTCTAAAGCATTTGAAAATGTAAAATCAGCCTTCCAATTTCAAAAAAATGCCTTACCTGCTCCTTAAAATGGCTGCCAAATGTGTTAGGTGATGACATCATTGCAGCCAGAGACTATATGGCTCTCTATAGTGCTAATTCTTTTCCTTTGTATAGAATTATTTCACCAAAATAGTCAAAACCATGTGCATTATTTTGATCAATACACACGTTAGGCTATTGTTTCTGTTAATTTTGTTTACTTTAACATGCTGAAATTGTGTTTTAATCCAACTGGCGTTCTCTTAGGCAAACCACAGTGCAGCACAAATCTTAAATAACCTGGTGGTCTAGTGGTTATGGCATATCCAGGATGTTACAATGGAGGTGCTGGGTGGTGTGCATACTTGATATGCACTTTTAGCATTATTTTATTAAACCTTTATATTGTCTGCTATTCTTTTTAGCACGTTTTGACAGAACCTACGAATGTAATCCATAGTTTTGAATGTAAACATTTGTAAAATCAGTAAGTCAGACTTCTTCAACAAAGTGAAATGCAGCAGCAGCAAGCAAGTAAGTTACAATGGGAGAGGGCTGCAGCTGCACCATTCCACCCCCTGGATCCACCATTGGTTTGCAGCTAAGTTCTTGTGTGGTCCAATGCCAGAGTTCATACTTTCTTTGAAATCAAAAATATGCTTGTCTTGTCTTCTTACCATGGGATATAATAATAATAATAATAATAAGAAGAAGAAGAATCAGCATTTATATAGTGCTTTTCATACACATTGTATCCCAAAGTGTTTACAAGCAATGTTAGACTGGTAGTGAAGTGACTGAACGTGTAGTGGCAACCAGTTCATATATTGATACCCACACATGGCCTTGGACAATTGCATGAACTGTTTTTATGGGAAGGGAATGTTGGCCAGGACAACGAGGTCAGGTAGTGATCATGGTGCTGGCAGCCCTCATTTTATATCTCAAGTGATCTGCTCATATTTCTCTTCTTCTGTCTTCCCTACCCTGAACATAGTAGTAGCTTGCAGGACTGGCCTTCTCACTCCCCCTGGTATTCATTTCACTCCTTCTCTCCACACAAAAACTGGTGAGTTCATCGCCCTTCTGCATCATGAATGCAGGTAGTACAGTCCCAGGTTTTGTGACATATCAAAATAAAATATAAAATCTTTCCAGTAAGTCATGGCTGATAGCAGCAGGAAAATAGGGAAAGATGGGCTCCTAACCTTAAAGATCTAGGCTACCTTGGATGAGGCACTATTAAATGATGGGTGTGTGCATCATTATGCACATCATTTAATAGTGCCTAATCATAGGTAGCTTAGATCTTATATGTAGGAAACCTTATTTTCTCCTTGTGCCCTGCTGCTGTCACTTGGCTTACTCAGAATATCATGTTTATTATTAATATGTAAAAATAATACATGAGACTGTGCTAACCGCATTTATGATGCAGAAGGGTAGTGAGCTCACCAGTTTTAGGTGTAGGGAGCAGGTGAGAAGAATGAATGCAAGAGAGGGAGTGAAGAGGCCATTCCAGCAGGGTACAGCTATATTCAGGTTAGAGGAAGACAGGAAGGGGACATTGAGTAGATCATTGTGAGATCTGAATGTGGGGCTGCCAACATTGTGATCACTCTAACTATGGAAGAATGCAGCCAGCGATGACAAATACTCAGTGGCAGGGCTGCACCTGAACTGTTGCTTGAATTCAGTGTAGGAGATTGCCTCTGTTGGGGAGGATGTTGACGTTTGTTAGGACAGTATCAAGGAAGCTGTGTATAGCTCATTCAAGATTTGAAAAGGTGGTAACCAGCCAATTCTCATTGTGGAGTAGGTCACAGAAAATTATTGGAGAAGACTTGCCGTGAACTGTCCAAGGGGTTCTGCAGATCACAGGTAAAGGAGCAGACCGACACTGGAAGTCAGGTGGATTTGCTCAAGGCATTAGTATGCCTCTCCTGCTAATAATATTATTTTATTTATTTATTTATTTGTTGAGATTTCAAATTACAATCCTTTGAGTGAAAGACTCCTTGCAAAAACTCCACATCAATAACAAACAGAACATCACTTAGAGACAAATTGTACATTGCTTACTAGGCAAACATTACAATAAGACAAATGTTACATGGTTACTCTGTACAGAATATTTTACTTGCTAGGTTAGTTTCTCTAGGGTTATATGGGGACCCTGGGTCATTGCGGTGAAGGGGATTGTTTGCCAAATTCAGATGATAGCAACTAGCCGAGAGACTGTGCCTTAGGTACCAAGCGCTCGTTGGCTTTGTTTGGAGTTAAGGGAGACACTGGTTTTCTGTCTTCAACCTAGTATGGGAGGACAGGCTGTAGCAGCCACAAGTCTCTGAGTCAAGGAGAAATCGCTTGATGCCTTTTAAATAGACTAAGGCTGGGGGCCTGGGAGATGGAGGAAGGAAGTTGATTTAGCCAGAGTGGAGCTCGATACCTGAAAGACCTTTGCCCTAGTGTAGTCCTACAGTGGGGATCAGGAGTGTGGTGTTAGCTGGATGTCTAGGGGTGCTCCTATGAGAGGTTGGTTGGATGAGGGGTGAAGGCCCAAAGGTGTAAGTTTCATCAGGACCTTTTTGCTTGGAGGCAGGTGTGGTATATTAGTCTCCTTCATAGGTCAACCAGTCAGCCTGATTGTAGAGCTCACATGTATGGGTTAATCTATCACTGTTAGTGACCAATCTGCAGGCTTTAGTTGAGAACTAGTTTGATATTGTTTAGGGCTGTGTTGTCAGCTCTGCCATAATTGTAATCCCATAATCTATCATAGATTGGACTGAGCAGGTTACCACCAGTCTTAGCGCCTGGAGGAGAGGCAGTGTTTGTGCCTGTATAGAATCCCCAGCAGTGTGTTGGCAGAGGTGGAGAGGTGTTTAATATGTAGGTGGTAGGTAAGGATGTGTCCAGAGTAATGCCCAGATACTTAAAGTTAGTGACCTGTTCCAATTTGGATGCCCTGTGGATTAGAGAATGATAGCAGGGCATTACTGTTGGGGTTTTGGGTGAACAAATATCATAGATCTGGTCTTGTTGCAATTAAGTAATAACCTATGATTGGTGAACCAGGTTCTAGTTCCTGAAGCAGCTCTTCAGGGAATTTTGAAGAGAGTTTGATTGGAGTGTTTCCAGTATACTACGGCATCTTCTGCATAGAGTAATAGTTTACCACTGCAGGCCTGAGGGAGGGAGTTTAGAAAGAGAGTGAACAGTAGAGGGTCTAAGATCGACCCTTGGGGGACACCTGAGCAAACAGGTAGCTTAGCAGAGGGTGGTGTTGATTTTAACTTGTTGAGTCCAATCAGTGAGATAGTTGGTGAACCAGGAGATTGCTTCAGGGGCGAGATGGAGGAGGGAGAGAGTGGATAAAGAAGTGCTGACTGACGGTGTCAAATGCTTTGGTCAGATCTACAAAGATTGCTCCTGCTAGTGACCCCTGTTCCAACGCTGCATGTGTGTAGAAGTGAATTTGAGGAGGGCTGTGGTAGTGCTGTGCCCTATTCTAAACCTGTGCTGTTCATGACACAGCAGATTGTATTTGTTCAGGTATTTGGTGAGCTGGTCAGACACAATTTTTTCGAGTGCTTTAGAGAGGGAAGGATTGTGATGGGTCTATAGTTACCAGGGTCAGTTGGATCACCCTTTTTAGGACAGGTGTGATGATTCTCCTTTTCCAGGGCATAGGAAATTGACCCAGGCCCAGTGAGCAGTTTAATATTTTGGTGAGGTGAGGCAGGGTCTCGTCGAGTGTTAGTCTGAGAATTTTAAGGTCTAGGAGTAGCTACTGAAACGCTGAGTTGCACAGGGCTTTGGTTAGGTAGTGTCTAGCCTCACTCGGGAGATGATTCTTAGCTGAGAGAGGGAGGGAGTGTATTAGATGGGGAGATGATAGATGGGCCATTTGGGATAGGGTCAAAGAAGTTTTGCAGTAGGATGTGACTAAGATCAGAGAAGAATTGTTCAGGACATCAGTTATGGTGTTAGGGTCCTGGGAGAGGGAATCATGGTTAAGAATCTGCGAGAGGGTAGGGGAAGTGGCTTTCCAGCAGAGTTCCTTGACATTGTTCCAGAATTTATTCCTGGCACCCCATGAGGAGGTGAGTGCTTGCTTAAAGTAGGTAGACTTAGCTAGTTGAATTGTCCAGGTGCACTTGTTTCTTGCCTCTATAGAACTGCCGGTCAATGGTAAGTTGGGAGTTCAATACCCTGTGCCAGAGGTCATCTCTGTGGTGCATCAGTTTTAGTAGGGTCACGAGATCCACGGAGTATCCTCTTTTTATAACCTGTTTAGTGAGAGGGCAATATGTCACAGGCGCTGTTAAAATTTTAATAAAGGAGGTGAGGGCAGCGCTACAGATGTGGCAGTGTGAATGAGTGCCCAGTCACAGGAGGAGAGATAAAGTCTGAGTCAAGATAGGGCTCCTTTTGAAGTGCCTCTGGATGGATATTTTAGGTTGGGTGGGAGTAGTTTTATTTGACCAGCAGCAGGAGAAGGAAAGTGGTCACTTAGGATGTCAGAGAGCACTTTAACTTTGGTGAGGTGGGCGGGTTGATTTGTAAATATGAGGTCTATAAGGGTGGAAGTCCTGATCTGGGATCTTCCTGGTAGGAGACTGAAAAACCTCTGCAAGGTCATAGGCACGGACTGCATTTTAAACGTGGCAGATGCAGGGGATAACCAGTTCACATTAAAATCACCCATAATAATCAGTTAGCTCCGGGGGATGGTGATGCTAGCCAGGATAGATTCAAGGCATGTTTCTGGTTAGAGGGTGAGATGTGAGACTGCCATAATGTACAGCGGTTTATCCGGGGTGCCTAGGGTGACTTTGATTGTGAGGCTTGGGCACCATGAGTCGGTGTGGGCAGGGGGACAGAAAGGGCTGTAGAGGTTCTTGCATATATGGTGCATCCACCTCCTCTTTTGCCTGTCCTATCTGCTCTGAAGATGGAGTAGTCATTAAGGCGACAGAGGCATCTGGGATTTTGTTGGAGAGCCAGGTCTCAGATAATGCCAGTATGTCAGGAGTTGTTGGGCAATCCAACCTGCAGCTGACTGAATTTCTTAGGTAGGCTACAGATATTAAGGAGGCCAGAGTAGGCCACCCTGCCCACGCCCCTTGGAACACTAGTCACTAGTGGGCCAGGATTAGGAGTGTATGTTACCTGAGATTAGAAGGAGGAGGAGGATAGCTTGCGGAGAGTGGCTTCCGGATCAATTTAGAGACAGAGGTACAGAGGCGTGGGTCTGTTGGAGATTTGGTGTGCACAACTGGTATGACAATGGTGCAGACTAGTTGGGCTAGAGATAGGGAGGGATAAGGGCTAATTAGCGGTGTTTGCCTGAAGCGGGTGGGCATGCACCAAGGACCTATGTAAGGTGCAGCTAGTGCTGGAGGTAAGGTTAGTGCTGAGTAGAACAGGGAGATTGTTATTAGGCAGCATGACGAGGTTGCATTGCTGCTGGAGTGTGTGGTTGGGCAGATGTAGTGGTCACTGGAGAGGAATTTGTCCTCAGGGAGAGGGGTCAGAAATGAGGAAAAAAGTTATGATTAAGTTGAAGATGGATGGTTTAGGGTCAAAGAGATGCAAGTCATGTTGCTAGTGTGGGGACTTTACAATAGAAGATAATGAGAGGGAGCCCTCTAGCGTTGACCTAGTATAAGCTGCAGATGGCAAAATGGGCTGATTGGTTTCCAAAGATCATGTGATCATCACTATAAAGCCTGAGGTCGACCAAGGGTGGTGGTGGGGGCAGTGGGGAGCTGCGTGCAGCGCGCGTGGGGATCAGCTTGAGGAGCTACACTGAGACAGCAGCAGAAGATCTGGCAGGCTCCATGCTCCGTGTGTACCTGATGAGTGGTCTCAGCAAGGTTGCTTTCAGCGTGGGGGAGGGTTAGGTTGGACCCTTGTGCCTCCCTTCTGTACATGCCTTTAGGCTTCTATGTTGGGGAGGGCTGCAGTAGAGACCCTCTCGACCTCCAGATAGGTGTCCCAGCTGTGGACAAGGAAACAGGGAGACAGGGATTGTTATTTACAGCTGCAAGCTAAAGGGACTTAACAACAGGGATTAGGTTACAGGCTGCAATTTAAATGGGAGCAGGCACTGTTTTTCCCTTAGGAGCCCAGTTTAACCTAAGCCGCCTGACCAGGATTACAGAGATTGCGACTGGAGAAATACTTTTAAATTAGCTGGTGAGAATTAAATATTAGAAGAAGAGGAATAAGCAGAATAAATTAAAAGTTACTTATGTCTACTCATATGGTTGCAGTTCTGCTAGTTACAGGTGTTTTTTTTTTTGTTATAGTTTTCAAAGTCTGGTTTGGTGCCAAAACACAAACAAGTTCATAAAGTCCTTGGGAGAAGCAGGTGTTGAATTCTCAGTTGGCAAGCATTGTGGCAAGGAGAAAACACTATCTTCACATGTGTTGGGACAAAAAGCTTTAACTTCTTTAACTTTAAATGAATTAATACAATTAAAGTCCTTGAGCAGCTACACTGAGACAGCAGCAGAGGATCTGGCAGGCTCCAAGCTCCGTGCATTACCTGATGGCGGTCTCAGCGAGGTGGCTTTCGGCGTGGGGAGGGTTACAGTTGGACCCTCATGACTTCTCCTTCAGTACATGCCTTTGGGCTTCTATGTTGGGGAGGGCTGCAGTAGAGACCTTTCGATCTCCAGGTAGGTGTCCCAGCTGATGAGTGGTCTCAGTGAGGTGACTTTTCGTGAGGGAGGTTACAGTTGGACCTCATGACCTCCCTTCTGTACATGCCTTGGGCTTCTTTGGTAGGGGAGGGCTGCAGTAGAGATCCTCTGACCTCCAGGTAGGTGTCCTGGCTGTGTGCAGCCCTTATGAAGGCATGAGCAGCATTTTTCTGGTGTTTCCTGATGCTTATTGCTTGGCCCTCCAGGAAGAACTATTTGTTGGTTAACGAGGTGGGGAAAAACACAACAGGAGGCCTGCACATACTGCCTTCACTGTGCAGAAGGGTGGTGATACACTCAATGTTTACTGTGGAAGCAGAAGTAAAACATTGAGAAAGTGGACTGGAGAGTGATTTGGGAGGCATGTTTTAGTAGTGCCAGCTGATGAAGCATATCGGTATAGGTGTGCACAACTCTCTGAGGTACAAGATTACAATCTGAGGTGTGATAATTCTCTTTATGTGACCTAAGCTCATATGCAGCCCCAGCCAGTAGTAAGGACAGAGTATGGATGGTGGGGTGTTCAACAGAAGGCAGGCTAGGTGCAGGGGTTTACATGGAAAAGACTACAAGAGAAATTTATTTGTGGATTACAAGAAGGCATGAGCTTTGAAATAGGACCAGACCAGTACTTCACTACAAATTTCAGGGCATCACATAACCACTAGATCATCAGGTATTTGAACTGTTGTGCCGTGCTTACACAGCTGAACTTGCTCCTTCTTTGAAGTGTTGCAGAGCTGCCCTGACCTAAAGACACTTGGCAAATGCAGCCCCCTTCAGCACCGATGTAAGATGTGCTAGAGAGGGCTGGGAGTCAGGGCAGTCAGCAGATAGAAGCGTCTCAAGCGACAGTGAGTGGTGCAGCCTGTCCAGATGGTCACTTAAACCGCTCACTCCTGAAAGCATCCCCAGACTTTCTGGGACTGCCAAGGCTGGTGCAGGGTGGCCTACTGTGATTTGGTTGGTGTCCACATGCAATTTGCGCAGCAACCCGAGTGCTTGGGTTGCTGAGGGTGCACATGCTGCCTTGTAAATATGGCATTGTACTGTACTGTGGTTTGCCAAAAAGAATGTCAGCTGGATTACAAAACATTTTCAGCAAGTTAAAGTAAACAAAATGAACAAAACCATAGTCTAACATGTGTACTGATCAAAATAATCCACTTGATAACACATGGTGTTGATCATTCTGGTGAAACAGTTCAAAACAAAGGGGAAAGAAGAACTAGTTAGCACTATAGGAGCCATGTGGGTCTCTGCCTCTGGCTCTAATGATGTCATCTCTTAACATACTTGGTAGACATATTAGGGTAGGGAGCAAGCCAGGCTGTTTTGAAAGTGAATAGTGATGTTTACATTTTGCAAAAGCTATGAAACTGTCATTTATGTTATTTACATACATGCAGGTTTAGCATATGTAAACAGCAGCCTTTACTTTGCCTTGCTATGAAGCCAGATTTTGGAGTTTTCAGCTTTAAAACTACTTGTTTAGGTACCCAATAAAGAAAACCCCTGTAAACCACCATTTTAAAGGGACATCACAGCCTGAGGGAAAACTTAGGGGTCGCTTTCTCATCCTGAGTTGTGCAAGGAGGAATCCACATCCACACTGCTGGAAGAGGAATCCCCAGATAGTTGACAAAAGGCACTAGGGTGCCTACCAGTAAGTACTGTAGAAGTTCAAATCCAGGCACCCACAACATCAATTCTATCCACTGCTCTCAAGTAGGGACACTAGTTGAGCGCCAGCAGTGTAATAATAGGTGCTTGACCTCAGTAATTGCCATCATAAAACATGATCTTTGGGAACTAATTGAGGTAATAGAAGAGTATTACCAGTATCAATAAGGACACATTGAGTACCACCATGACCTTCAAGATACTCTCTATCCCCTTGAGAATATTTGTCCACCAAAAGGTAATTTTGGGACAGTCCCATAAATGTGTATTAACGTACTTCTCCTGGTTACACCTCCAACACCTAGAATGCTGGAGTTGCTTCATCTGATATAACATTGCTGGTGGGTACCATAGCCACAAAGTTTTCAGCTGCATGAGCATACCAGCTGTATCTTTGCCCCTTCATACTGTATACCCATTGCTCTATTCAGTCTTCCATTTCCTCTCACTCAAAGAATAGCCTAACGTGTTCCCATTTCTGCTGGAGCTTGCTCATGTCTGGTGCCTAAATTTTGAAAGCACACTATACACAGAACCCAGCTTGGGGCAGGGCAAGATAGCCTGGGACAAACTATGTTTCCCTAAGACTTCATCCCACAGGGTCTGAGGGGTAAGGTCAGAGATCTCTACCCAAACTCGGCTGCAGCATATGCCATAATTGTAAATATCACCAGTGATGAGAGGAGGGATGGAACACTGCCACTGTATCTCCTGAAAGGATTTGAGATAACCTGAGGGTGATGAGAACAGGTTTCCCACTCTTAAAATCCCTGACTGCCCAGGACTGCCAACAAAAGGACCTCCCTTCTAACACCAATTAAGGATGATGTCATAGGGGTCAGAGGGACAGAGGAACTTGCCAATTGGAACCGAGACATGACTTGGCCAATTTCCATACATCCACTGTATACTCCTGAGTAAGCAAGTAACTAGAGAAGGACTTTCGGCCCCATAAGACATGTTCTGGAGAACCAGGAAAACACCAATCCACTTCCAGCTTCAGCCATTGGACAGACTGAGTCCACTGCTGGGAATGCAACAAAAGCCATATCTGACAGAGCCCTGCTGCAGTGTAATAACCTTGCAGCCATGGTGAAGCAAGGTCACCCTTTCATATGGTGTCATCAGCCGGGCCAAGGACAGGCAAGGTTTCTGCCCTTCCCAATAAAAATCAGACAAGGCCTTTTAAACTGTTGCACTATGTGGCCAAATTTCTTAAGGGAAGATATCTTATAATGTATAATACACATGGCAAAAACATCATCTGAAAGGCCAGTATTTTCCCCACAGTGTAAGACATAACTGTTTCCATCCAAGAATATCCTCTTTTAGTTTTGACAGCATAGGCTGTAGGTTCAATACAGACCACTCTGAAGGAGAGGAGGAGATTAGAATCCTAAATACCTAATAGGGCCATTGGACCAGTTTATGCCCAGTAATGGAAAGGGTTATGATGAACTCAAGGTGCCTAGCGGGAAATCTCAGTTTTAGTCTAGTTATTCCTAAGGCCAGAAATAGATACAAAGTCACCCAGGAGTTGAATCAGGTTCAGCAGGGAAGAACTCACATTCTTTAAGGTGAGCAAAACATTGTCGGCAGACAGCATTGCTTTGTAGGTCTTAGTGCCCACTTGGATGCCCTCAGTACCTGCAGAATCCCTAATTGTCTGGGCTAATGGTTCTATGACCAAGAGAAAATGGCCAGGAGAGGAGACAACCATGTTGGGTGCCCCTACCTAGGAGAAATGAGGGGAAAGCTTATTGTTCATTAGGACTAATGATTTTAGGGATGAGTAGATAACTTCGATCCAGTGTATAAGCGAGGTCCAAAGCCAAACTTCTCCATTGCAGCTAACAAATATGGCCATTCTACAAACTGAAGAACTTTTCTGTGTGCAGGGCCACTACTGCTCCCACTTCGAAGCAGCACTGAAGACACAGTGAAGGTCCACCAAGTGGCAGATATGATCCACCCTGTCCCTTCCTCCCATGAAGCCTGCTTGATCAGGATGGATTAAGATCTTGGACAACAGCTTAGCAAGGGCTTTTGCAATGATTTTATTGTCAACATTGAGGCGGATATTGGCATAATTCTCACACTAGTAGGATTCTCTGTCCTTTTGGGCAACACTGAAATTACTGCCTTGTACAGTACATCATCGAGGTAAGCCATCCCTGTAGTCAAGCTGCATCCAGCACTTGTGCCAAGAGTGGCAAACCATGTCCCTCACTGCTCAGTAAAATTCAACTGGGAAGCCATCAGGCCCCAGGCTCTTCCACCCTGCAGTTGGCCTATAGCCTCCTGAAGTTCCTCAGGTTAGATAGGGGCTTCCAACAACACGCATTGGGATTCAGGACATACTGTCTTAACTGCAAGCCTCTGGCCATACCCTGTGATCGGTCCACTCTATGCACCACACCAACCAGATCAAAAGGGTCAACAAGTGTTCTTTCATTGATCTAGTTGTAGACCCAAGCCTCCAACAATCCTCAGGGTAAGGGCTGGGCTGTTCCTGCCATGCCCACCCTCCTCCACCATGGGAAAAACCCAGATGATGAGGTGTGGCTCTGGCTGCCCTTCTGGTTCAGCCTGACTCTTTGCCTGCCCCCACAAGACAGGAGGTGGTTGTGGGGGTCACTTCTTCCTGCACTTGGGCAAATGAAGGAAAATCACCAGAGATGCATAGATTCTACAGCTCGTAGAAAGCAGCCACACTTTGGGACTTCTGGAATAGTCTTCAGAAAAACCTCCAGTTCTGCCCTCTTACCCGCCAGATCACATTAGAGTGCTCTGGGAGGAAATCTGCACTTGCTGTGAAAAGGGCCATAAACCTGTCCCAGAGACTCAACAAGGCAGAGGTTTTATTCTCACTTCAATGTGTGATGCATAGCATAGTGCTTGTGTATAATTATGAACTTAAAATTATGAGTTTATAATTTGGCTTTTCTCTATCCCACCTTTGGTAGGAATGCTGGGTAGGTGTAGGGACTAGAAAGCCAAGCACCAAGGGTGAGAGAAACATGTCCAAGGAGGAGGCCAGATAGGTTGGTGGGTGATTTTGAAATGCTCCAAGTGGAACAATGGAAGATGAAAGGTTTAAGTAGGGAATGTGGGAGGAGCTATTCCCCATTGAACTGCAGACTTTTAGCCATCCCATTCAAAGTGTGGTGCATAGTATAGTGCTTGTATATACTTATGAACTTGAAATTATGAGTTTGTAATTTGGCTTTTCTATAGTCCCACACTTGGTTGGAATGCTGGGTAGGTGTAGGAAATAGAAAGCTGAAAAACATTGTTATTGGTTTCTCTTATTCAAAAAGTGGCTTCAGAGCTCCCATGGTGCGAAATGTTCATTGTCAATTGTCCCACATCATATTCGCTCCTCACGGTAAAGAAGACAGCACCCATGCTGGGCTGCTTTCAAAAATATTTTATTAATCAAATTATTAAAAGTAGCACTCCACCAATTCACACCTACACCATCAACTTTTCAAGCTTACTCGTCATTGTCAAGATACTGGCCCCCACTGTCAGACTTAAATACTGCCTTTACCTTAATGTCCATAATATAATGATTTCACTTAAATAATGGTGCCAATGCACCTATAAAATTATACTAATTCAACCACATATTATCACCATCCTCCTCTAATGTAAATATTACTTAGTGCAATTATGGTTTACAGTACAATAATTTATTTATGTCTACAAAAATCATCAATGAAGACATTTCAATAAATTTATAAAATCACATTTAGAAGCAGAGTTATTTGTACAAATTTCCATGCAAGGAAAGGCTGCTATTTCATGGAGCCTTACATTACTAAAATGATTTGGCTACTAAATGACTTTTTTATATTTGCCGTTTTAGCCAAATGATGTAATATCTCATTCGCAAACCACATATGATGAGAATTACACCCATCCGATTGTTTTACAATGCACAATCAAAACAGAAATCAATCTCAATGTTTGATATTTTGCAGGTTCAAATCGAAACCTATACAACCCTTGTTATATCATGATTCGCAGCCCCAGGAAATCACAAATGTTTGCAACAACGTGTTCACAATTCAAAACATTACATGCAAACAAATAGGTAGATGCTCACTCCCCTTATTTTTACACAGTCATAGAAATTATGGAACTTATGGAAAATATGTGAATTTCAGAATTTTTAACCAATAATGGCGTCAAGTGGAAATGTCCATTTAAACCTGGTGGATCATTTGCTTTTAATTTAAATTGTCAGAAAGTTTCTGCTTAACAGAAGGTTGTCCAAATCTCCTCCACGTATGTCAGCTTGTACCTGTTCTATACCGCAAAATTTAAAACAGTGATTACTACCATATTTTTTAATATGCATAGCCAAAGCATTTTCCTTTGTTCCTTGTTTTATGTGTCTCAGATGTTCCATTATACGGTATTTCAATTTTCTTATGGTTTTACCTTCATGTAAAAGCGTTTACAAGTACATTTTGCTAGGTAAATTACAGATTCAGTACTGCAAGTTATGAAATCCCAAATGTTGAACCTGGCACAATCATTCACAAAAATTAATTTCCCACATGGATATACTTACAATTGCACAGTTAGTACATTTAAAACTACCACGGTAGCTTTTCAAGTGCAGATTTTCTGTTAGCTTCTAAAGTGCTGTGCATCGATCTGTCTTGAAGATTTCTTCCCTTCTATATGTAGTGTTTAAGCCCTTTCTCAAAATTTCCTTTAAGCGCTACTTCAGTATCTAGTATATTCATGTTTTTCTTTACAATTTCAATTATCTGATGACTCTGTGGAGTAAAAGTGAGAATGAAATTAGGACCCTTTCCTCTTCTCACTTACTTTTTGTTTTGGGTGTCAATAAAGTTTCCTAGCCACATGATCAATAATTTCTTTTGTTTTTGCCAATGTTTTCAAATTAAACCCTATTTCTAAACCTGTCTATATCTCTACTTGCATATTCGTAGCCATCCACTAAACTACAATTTCTCTTTAGTCTAATGAACTGTCCCTTGGGATATTCTGCACTATATATCGCTGGATGGCAACTATCATAATGTAAAATAGAGTTACAATCTGTGGACTTTCTATAAATTTCTGTTTCAATTTCCCATTCTCTCTTTTCTTCACTAAAAGACCCAAAAAGCCACTTTATATAAATCCACATTCACTGAGAACTTTAGATTTTTATTAGTTCCCTCCAAAACCAAACAATATGTTCAAGTTCCTCTCTACTACCTTTCCATATTATGAATATGTCATCCAAATATAATTTGTACAGGTCAAAATGATGGTGAAATTGATTGATATTTTCATCATAGATGTATTTCCATTCCAATACTGCCATATATATGGTGGCATAGTTAGGTGCCATTGCTGCCCCATTGCAGTGCCACTCATTTGATGGTATACAGTGTCCCCAAATAAAACACATTTTTGTCAATACATGTTCAGTTAATTATAATATAAATTCAATAAATCCATCAGAATATACTGTATTTCTGTATAGATTTTGTCTTAATGCCTCACGGCCCTCCTCATCGGGATTACTGTGTATAAAGAAGCCACATCCAAAGTGACAAATACCATTCCCTTCCATTTCTACTTCTGATAATATTTCAATATATGCATAGTGTCCCTAAGATAAGCCCTCGATTTTTACACAACCTCCTTTATATATTCATCTACAAATTTAGCCAGAGGTTCAGTGAGGCAATCATTACTGGACACTATTGGTCTCATGGGAGGATTTTCTAAACTTTTATGGACCTTGGGGAGACCATAAATCACTGCTCTTTTAGGTTTTGACAATTCAAAATCTGCTGTCTGTTTATCAATAATTTCATTTAATGTTGCCTCATGTATTGTCATATCAATGTCTTTTGTAGACATACATAATTTATTGTTCTTTAAACCATAATTGCACTAAGTAATATTTACATTAGATGAAGATGGTGAGAATATGTGGTTGAATTAGTATAATTTATCAGTGCATTGCCACCATTATTTAAGGTGAATTCATTATATTATGGACATTAATGTAAAGGCAGTAATTAAGTCAGACAATGAGAGCCGCTATCCTGACAAAGAGTGAGTTAACTTGAAATGTTGATGGTGTAGGTGTGAATTGGTGGAGTGCTATTTTAATAATTTGATTAATAAAATATTTTGAAAGCAACCCAGCATGGGTGCTGTCTTCTTACCGTGAGGAGCCGGATATGATATGGGACAATATTATGGCTTGAGAGTATCTCTTCCAACTCTTCCAACTCTGGAGATCATAACCAGTAGCATGCAGGAGAGAAAAGCCCAGTGGGTGAAACCTCTGAGGACCCATGACTACAGACCTGCCCGTCCTCCGCAAGCTACAAGTAGATAATCCTAAAAGATTGGACTGAGGTTTGTTTCTGGTTAGGCTGATGAATATCTTCTGAATCTTGATGGCTCTGAACCATTGTTAAGTCGAAGAGTCATATTCTCTGGATCTTTGATGATGTGAGTAGGAAGGTCAATTCCAGAAGATGAAGGAGAATCCAAGTTGGAAGGATGTCCAGGTGAAGGAAGATGAATGGTTAAATGATGTCGGAATGTCTTTGAGGTATGCGGTATTAAAGTCTCGGAGGTATATATACGATTCAATAGATTCAAATATATAGATGTGCATGGGCTTTATATCTGGGTGCTGGTGTTCAGTACTTGAATATGATGATATAAGGGGTCTGTAGTCAATGGGTAGTAATTAAAGGAAAGCAATAGTGCTTAAAGCAGCTGAAGTTTAATGATGTCAGGCAGGCCAAGGAATGTTTGTAGATTGAAAAGTCTTGATGGGATGCCAGAGATGTAATTAAGGAAATGCTGGAGTTCTGGAGTTGATCAATGGAATAGTAGAGGATTGAGAGATGGATGGCAGAACTGGAATTCAGCTGATGATGTGAATAATGGATGGAGAAGACATGGTAGTATGGTTCCTGGAAACCTGAAGTAAGGATGGATCCAAGGAGTGGAATTGCTGGAAGGTTAAGCACTAGATGGTGGCACATTTGAGGCCCCAAAAGGAATAAAGAAGAAGGATGTCTAGGAGGCAGTCCAGATCCAGGACGAAGGCGGAAGGAAAAGGAGCAAGTTCAAATGTCACTGTGGAACACTATGAGGAAACTGACAAGTCCGAATGATGGGGCAGGAAGTATCCACCAAAGAAGTATGCAACGGAAAGGACTTGGGGTGAAGACTTGACCCAAGCCATTGATGATGTAGAAGGGGTCAATCCTTGAATCTGATGGGAAGGCCATGCGGAGGCATATCGAGGTGAGGTGATAGACTGAGCAGAAGGATATCCAGGAGTGCCACCCAGGCAGAGCCAGAGATGGAGCAGATGAAGGATGACGGACATACTGAGATTAGAACAAGTGATGGAAAAATGGTGGAGTAGGACTCTGACCCTGGCAGACAAAAGCCCACCTTTGCTCAATGCCCTATGAGGCAGAGCAAGGGACGGAGACCACTGAAGGAGGTAACGGTGGTACAAACCAGATCAAAAGATGGAATGGTGGTACAAACCAGAGACATAGAACAGGCTACCATCACCAGTGGATGAACAAGCCCACCTTTGCTCAATATCCCAAAGACAGAGTTTGTGGAATGAAGGGACGATGCTAGTCAGCAGGAGGAGGAATGGAGAGGGCAGACAGGAAATTGTCAACAGCAACAGACTGTGAACAGGTACAAGTTTCAGCATGATACAGAGCATGGGAAGGAGGGCTATGCATGCCCGCAGTCCCCAGCTGCTAGATGAAATAGCCGACATAGCCAGTGAAATTATCTGAAGAGCAAGCGGGCACTAAAGTCCATAAAAGTCATTGGCCAAGAAGAGGTTCCAAGTCAGATGATGGAAAAAACAGTAGGTTGGGAAGTAGACAAAATACAGAAGCAGATGTCATCTGAATGGAGGTCTGATGATGAATATGGAGTAAGTGAGGCTGTTGAAGGAAGGAATGATCGAGATCCAAGCTGCAGTCCGGTAGTGGTGATGACTTATCGGAGGCACGTGAGGAACATGGAGATCAGAGATTGAGGAATGAGGAGAATGTCTGGATGATGTACTTGACTCTGGAACAGCAAGCACAGGATGGGAAATAGGGAATAAGAAATCCATACAGTAATCTTGCAGACCTTTAAATGAAGAGAAGAAACGATGCAATGATGAGCGCTGGACAAAGTTCTCAGAATTGCAATACACCGGGAGACAGGAATCTAATGAAAGCTGGAGAAATGGTAAAAGAACCATTAAGACTGAGTGAGGATGAACTGAGTCAAGGATGGTGCAGGCATGATGTTTCACTAAGGAGGAGACGTTAAAGAGACGAAAAAGGGTCCAACAAATGAAGCTCTTGGATACCTAGTTGAAGAGCATGACTGGAGAACTGGACATACAGGGAAGGCAAGGATAGAATAGGTTGAAAGGCAGTGGCATGAGATAATGTTTGAATGTCCAGCAGGAAATGTAAGACCCAGACAGGAAGAAGAAATGCCAATACATGGTATACGAAGGCAAATAGACTGGAAGGGCCGCAATGGGCAGGATGCTGAATATATGTCCTGCAGTAGAGGAAGTAGCACGTTGCAGGAACTGGAGAAGCCTACATGGCAAAGGCCCACCAGGGAGGTAGAATCCAATATGTATGGGAATACGAATGAAAGAGACATCTCAAGGTATCTGTACTGGGTCAGCATGATGATATGGTACAACTAGGTCAGCTACCAGGAGCAGTAGAATGCATTGAGTGAGTCAAATGTGAGTCATGGATAGTCCAGCTGAGGCATGATACATTTTATTTTTTCAGCTTGTGGTGGCTAGCAGGAGCAGAATGAAATAGCCTTCAGTGATGTGATAAGCTGGAACAAGGATGAGGAAGGATTGATATTGGCTGATGGGAGCAGAAGACCCTAGGAAGGCAACTGGCATAGATGGTAAGGCTTGAGAGAATATGGAGAAGGCATGGGGGAGCAACAAGATGGCCAGAAGCCATGGAAAGGAATCCAGGATTGCAGAACATGGCATGAGAGCAATGCATCAGAGGAATGGCGGTGCATGGTCAGATACAGTAGAGGAGTCTTAGGAGGGCATTGTAAAGTCATACAAGGAAGATACAATCTGAATGACAAGGAAAATGTAATCTGCTGCCAATAGTGGATATGAAAAGACAATCTAATGACAGATGATGCCAGAGTCAATAGGTAGACTGGCTAGACATGGCATGACTCTTTGAGGAATAAGCAAGAAGCCTTGAAACGTTGAATAGAAGAAGCAAGTGCCAGCCAACAGAGGAGCCACAAAGTGGATGGAAGACTTCTAGGAAAGGAGGAGGTCACACAGGAGGGCAGACGGCCAATGGCAACTAGGAAGCAGTGAGATGAGGTGGTAGGGCATAACCAGGGTAGTCAGGCAAGCAGAGGCATGCCAGGGAGATGAGGGACTGATACAAGTGGCCAATATGATGTACCAAAATGAGAAAAAAGGAGAACAATGACCAAAACCAATGGGAACATGGATAGTAGTGAAGCCATCAGAAAGCAAGTCAATCAAGGGCAATGAGAAGCCAAAGCAGTGATGGCTTACAAAGCAGGCATGTAGGGGCCAGATGAGACCCAGCAGAATCCAGGATGGAGAGAGCACTCAAACAAAAAGACCAATACCACATGGGAAGGAGCGAGAACAGACTGAGGTACCAGAGGTGGGAAGTGATGAGAAAGCAGACAGGGGCAAGTCCAAGATGGAAGAACCGAGTAGCGTGAATTTCCTGTGGATCAATGAAAAGCTACAGGCAAGCGGAGTATGAAGGCCAGCAGGCAGAGGAAGTGGAAACAGCAGTGGCAGGGTCTGAAATCAAGAGCCGCAAGAGGTGAAGGAGCGAGGATGAAAAGCAGGAATCAAGAAAGAGAGACAACTGGGCACAGAACGGTTCTGCAAGTGTAGCATGGCAATTAGGGTAGAAACAGTCCAGTCTGCAAAGGGCACTAATTTCAAAGCCCATGGGTTGGCCAAAGGTAAGGAATAAGGCCTGGACAAACCTGCAGGGCCGTAGTCAGAGATGGAAGGCAAGGAACGGTGATCCAGTCCCAGGCACTGGAAGGTGAATGAACCAAGCAGGACAGAATGGAAGTGGAAGATGATGTGATTGGACGATGCTGGAGATAATGGAACTGGTAATTGAGAAGAGCAGAGGAGGCAGGGTCCCAACCATGGGAGACAGGGATCCCACTGCCATGGAGATGCCCAAGCAGGAGAGAGAGATGGAGGTGTCAAGGACAGTATAGGAGGGATGGATGGAAAACCAAATAATGAGCAACAGGCACCCAACTCAGCATGCAGGAGAGGGCCACAGACACTCAGGTTGCTGAGGAGACCCACAGACAGTCAGAAGCTGGGACATAATGGAGAGGAGGTAAAATATGAAACCGCAACAGGACTCCCATCCATGGTAGACAAAGCAGGCTGATACACCCAATACCTTGCTAGGCAGAATGAAGGAGGGAGACTGTCAGGCCAATGGAATAGGCCTGAGGTGGCAGAAGAATGTCTGAGCACAGGAAACAATGGGAGATGGGGCAATTCCCATCACTCGATACTCCAGGAGGTAGAAGGAAGGGTGACAGGCAGAGATTTTTTTGCAGAAAACAGGAGGAGCAGTGGAATGGAGGAGAATCCAGGAGCAGGAAGGAGGACGGCATGGACAAGACACGCAAAGAGAATGAGATAACCTGGTACATGTGAGCAATATCCAGGAGGAGTAGGGAAGGTGCCTGTCCCTTTAAGAGCACAAGTTCACGCCTGCTGGAAACGTGATTTTTTTATTGTTTATCTTATCGATAAAGTGGTGCACAGGCCTTTTGGATGCAAGCACAGGTAGATGGAAATGCAGTAAGGAGAGATTTGCAGTCAGGGTTCCTTCACACTCAATGAAGCATGCCCTATCTTCACAGAGACAAACCGCAGCACTGACAGGTACTTATGATAGGAAAATCACACCAAGTTGCTTTAATGGCATAGAGCAGAGATTAAATCAGAGCCATACAAGGTGTGTGAAGGAAAGAAAGGAGGGAAAAGCAGTCGAATGAAGTGACACGAGTAATGGAGGGAGTAGAATGGGAGAAGGCAGGATCGAACAAGGAGGAAAATACTAGAACAAGGATGGAGGAAGGCACAGCAGGAACTAACAGGTACTGAGGGAAGCAGAAGAATGGCAGGAATACCCAATGTGGAGGGAACAGAGCAGGTAGAAGAAAACAAACATGGCAGGAACAGCACACCTGGGCGCTGCAAAGAATGGAGCGACTGGAAAGAAAGCAGATGAAGGAGGCACCGGGGAACATCAGGAAGAAGCAGGAAGGAACAGACCAAGGAGAAAACAATGCGGGTGGGAGGGAGTCAGAAAAGGTGGGAAGACAAACGATAGTGGAGATGGAGGTGGAGGAGGGAAAACAACCAAGTGGGAGAGATCAAAGAGAAAAGCACAAGAAGCAGGAATGGAGGGAGAACAACAGAAAGCAGTCAAGCCTCATCAGCCATGCAGCCGCATGAGTCTGCAGTGATTTCAAAATGCTCCAATGAGCAATGGAAGATGCAAGGTTTAAGTAAAGGATGTGGGAGGAGCTAATCCCACCACTGAACCACTGGCTTTTAGCTCTTCCATTCTTCCTGGTCCTCAAAGCACAAGAGAACTGAGGCCCATTCTAGATCTCCAGGAGCAAAATCTATTCATTCATTATAAAAATTCCAGATAGTGATACTTCTGTGTCCCTGCCCTTTTGCACCAGTGCAATTGGATTTGCTCCTCAGCAAGAAGGATGCTGCCTGCATATCCAGGTACATGCCTCCCACAAACAGTACCTAAGGTTTTATTTTCAGGTGGAGACTTCCAGTTCCAGGCCTTGCCCTTTGGCTTGTCCTTTGCCCTCGGGTGTTTACCAAATGCTTGGCGGTGGTAGTGGCTGCCCTCAGGTGGGATGGACTCTATGTCTTTCCCTACCTGACCGACTGGCTTCTCAAAGCTCAGTCCCAAGAACACCTGTCACAGACGCTTGAGTCTAGAACATACCACCCACCTATTCCAGGATCTATGGATCACAGTCAACCCTACCCAAGTCAGCTCTGACCTGCTGTCTGCACCTTCAGTACATAGGTACAATCCTGGATATGTCTCAGAACATGGTGTTCCTGCTTCCAGGACTGGAAGATCACCTTATAGCTCAAGCCCACCTGGTGTACAACAGCCAGCAACCTCAATGTTTCAGCCAGAACCTTCCTCCAGCACTTGGGCTTGATGGCTGCAGCTATAGTCACAGTGCCTCTGTCCAGAATGCACATGAGGATTCCCCAATGACACTGAGGGGACAGTGGGAACAGCATAGCCACCACCTGGGACAGTGAATTCTGGTCTCATCTCCAGTAAAAAAGGTTCTGCTTTGGTGGATGGAACCCAGCAACCTGTTAAGAGGAGTTCCTTTCCTCATTCCTTCCCCTCGGAAATCCTCACAACAGATGCTTCAGGGTTAGGTGGGGAGATCATCTAGGGCCCCAACAAACAGAAGGGATGTGGTCCAAACTGGAATTCTTTCTCCACATCACTGTCCAGGAGATGCAGGCCATCTTTATGCTTTGCAGGCCTTCCAGACTCAGCTATCCCTGGGTCTTCTGCCAGTGCTACTGGACAACCACTCCCTGAGAAACAAACTTAACAGTACCACATATAAAAGTAGAAAACAATAGCATATGTGGAATGAAAATCAGAGGTAAGATTTCAAGCAGAATTAGCAGCTGCAGTGTAGTCCACTACATCAACAAGCTGGCTGGTAGGCATTCACTCACACCTCTGCTGGGAAGCAATGAGAGTCTGTTTTGGGCACTGGATCACGGTCTCGAACTGTCGCCCATCCATGTTTCAGGCATCCAAAACATACTGGCAGACAAATTAAGCAGTTCACAGTCCAGAATGCATGAGTGGAGTTGCTGATCTCCACAGTAGAAGACCTGTTCGAAAGATGGAGCCGTCCAGAGTTGGACCTTTTGTATCACCACTCAATGCAAAACTGCTGCTTATTTGCTCACTCAGTCCAGGGCCTGGAGTTTTCTGGTGAGACAAGTTGTCCCTCTCTTGGAAATGGAGGTTTCTGTTCACATTTCATCCTTCTCACTGCTACAGAGGGTACTGATCAAGCTCCAGATGAAAGGACCATGAGGATCCCTTCACACCCTCCCTTTCTGGCCTTGTCAGATCTGGTTCTCTTCACTGCAACAGCTGACAGTGGAACCTCTAGTACCTCCTCCTCTGTGCACTGGCTTGCCATCCGGGGCACCCTGATCCTCCTGAGCTCAAATCCCTGCATCTTCTGCCCTGGTTCCCCAGAACATAGCCATGGCTTGATTCAGGGTGTCACCCAAGGTGGCTGATGTCTTGGTGGTGGCTAGGAAGCCTTCCACTAGGGCCACTTACTCTATAAAGTGGAAACATGTTGTGCTGTGCAGAAGGAAGGTGCATTATCAGAGCAGGTATGGGGGACTGATTACATTTCTGCAGGTATTCAGAGAGATCAGAGAATTGTGAGTTCAGGGCATTTGCAGTTGTAGGTAATTTGTTACAGTTGGCATCATTTAGCGTCATTTCGTTTTATAGCTGCCTTAGGCCTTTGGCCAATGAAATTTTAATGTGATTCCAAAACCCCAGGTGTCACCAGCTGAGGCTTGGAGTAGCTTATGGCAGTGGTCCCTTTTCCCCATCTGAATGCCTTTTTCAGGCATTCTCATATTTCTATAACTAACCCAGTCTTCTGTCCATTGGGATTTCTTTGCCAAGGCACAGGCCTTGTCCTTCTTCTCTTAGTCTGAAGGAGATCTTTGTGTAACCATCTGTTTGCAGAGCCCTAATACACCTTTTTCATTGGGATGTGCAGATCTTGTCAGGAGAGTAGCTTTGAAGTCAGGTAGTCAAGTGCAGTATTTACATCCTCAGTGATATAAATAGGAGACCAGTTGGTGTTATTAATATCTGCAATAAGTGTCTTTGATTAAGTTTAGTGAAATCACCAAACTGTATAATTCTAGGTGGGGGAGGGTTAGGCAGTGATCATTCCAAATGCAAAAGTAGGCAGGTGATCACTAATAGAATCTGAAAAGGTACCTGCAACAATAATTTTATTTGCTCGGTTTGTAGCAATCTAGTCTAGAAGGGATTGATGCATGCCATTTGCCGAGATTTGAGTAGGGCTAGAAATCAGTTGAGATAAGTGAAGTTGTGCAAGAGCTTCAGTGTATGAACCAGCATGGTTACCTGATAGGTCAAGGTTGAAATCACCCATTAGAATGACCTCAAATTTACCCTTTAGAGTAGAAAGATAGTCCAAGAGCCCATTTAAGTCAGGGAGAGCCTCCTTTGGAGGATTGTAAGCACATATCAAGTTTAGCTTTTTCTCCACCTAAGAGCAGAACAGCATGCAGAGTTTCACAGAACCCAGATGACCAGGAACGTTGGACAGAGATATTTAGATGTTCTTTATAATAGAAAGCAACCCCATCACCCTTTGTTTAGAGGGGTAATCAAATCTTAAAGGTTGTAGCCATTTATTTTATACATTGTATCAGATATGTCTGACCTAAACTAGGTTTTGGTCGATCCTAGAATGTCCAGACTATAGAGGGCAACCCAGGCTTCCAGTTCTGGGAAATTTGCAGGTACACTTCTAATATTCATGTGAGCAATTTTCATCCCCTTAGGGAGAACAAGGAGGAATAGTTAATAGGCCTATCATAGTAGGAGGGGCCAGGATTTAATTCAATGTCCCCAGATAAGGATAAATGCAGGCGAAGTTACCCAAGTTTTCTGGTGAGTCGATGGATGAGCCTGAGGCATTTAGGCAACACAGGAGGATGATGGAGTAGGAAATGTCCTTGATTGGCAGGGTGAGTTATATAAAGGGAAAGGTTAGATTATGAATGTAATTTTCTATTTGAAGAAGACTGAACAGACAAAAGAGGTTTCTTCTTGTGAGTGGGACCCCAGGGTCACCAGCTGTTATATTAATCATGAGGTAGGATAGGTAATAAGAGAAGGTAGCAATCCTTTTTTCAGTTTATTGAACTTTATTTTAGTTATCTTAATTCAACAACATGAAAAGGAGAGAGAACAAGAAGAAACAACCATTAACGAAACATTTCAAATATACAAATCAGTAAACACCAAATTTACCCTTCCCTCCCAGAAGGTAGCAATCCTGTTGAAACTAAAAATATCCCCGCCAAGTAAGAGAAACAACATGTTTGGAAAAATTGCAGCAGGCAGGCAGGCAGGGGAAACAGTGGGAGAAGTTATATGCTAAGTGGTGCCAATCTGAAACAGAAAAAAGAGAGGAAGGAAACCCCTAGACCAAGTGAGTTTTAAATCCTGAGGCAAGTCATTGCCTATTATTAAAGTTGAAGCAGCTGAATGATACCAATAGCATTCAGGGACAATAATTACAAATCAAAATAATGATTGGATGAATAAGCAAGTTTGTCTGAAATAATAGCTCTGAGTGAAAGCTCGATGGAAAACAGAAATCTCTTTCTAGGTAAACAGGAGGTAAGAAGGGAACAAGAGAACACCCTTTCTAAAGTATTCAGTTGTTAGTTATATGCAGGGCAGA
Organism: Neoceratodus forsteri; assembly: GCA_016271365.2. Classification (NCBI taxonomy): domain Eukaryota; kingdom Metazoa; phylum Chordata; order Ceratodontiformes; family Ceratodontidae; genus Neoceratodus; species Neoceratodus forsteri. The sequence goes on from CM057453.1 coordinate 1,547,995,022, forward strand.
GAATCAGAAGCATATAGGCTAGAGAGGAGGCAGGAAAAGAAGGACCACCTTTAAAATGAATATTCAAGCTGAAAGGAGAAGAAGAACATAGACAGAGTGGAGGCTGTCCAGAGGAGGGCAACCAAAATGGTGCAGAGTCTGCACCAGAAGACATACTGAAGAAAGACTAAAGAAGCTTAATATGTATACCATTGAGGAAAGAAGGAGAGAGGGACATGATAGAAACTTTCAATACCTCAAGGGAATCAACAAAGTCCAAAAGGATAGCATCTTTCAGAAAAGGGACGCAAGAACGAGGGGGAAGATAGACGGGGATGGCTCAGAGGTAATGTGAGGAAGTTTTTTCATGGAGAGTTGTGGATGATGGAACAGCCTCCTGAGGAGGTAGTGGAGTCAAGAAAAGTGGGGAATTCAAGAATGCGTGGGACAGAAATAAGGCAGTCCTAGTGTGGGGTAGGAGGAAGTAAGCTGTTGGTTAACTAGGATCTGCAGCTTATCTGTTAGGTAGGAAAATGGGCAGACTAGGTGGGCCAAGCGGTCCCTTATCTGCCGTCAAATTCTATGTTTCTATGAGGGTGGAGCCAGAGGAGCATTTAATAGAGAGTGGGGGGGTGGGCAGCAGGACCAAAATCAAGCCTACAAACAGCAGCTCCAAGCAGCAGCTCTGTAAGCTGCAGGAGTGCTGGCAGGCTGAGAGAAATTAAAATGAACAAAGTCCAAATTCAGCTGGTTCTATGTCATAACAGTGAAAGCCTAAAGGTGATCGATTCATGCAGAAGTCAAAGTGCTGAAAATTTATTTCGCACTCTGACTCTGGCAGAGTAAAAAGGATGTTGGGACTTAATTTTTCAATGTTTTCTGTTGAGGCTGCTCCCACCATCCCCTCCCCCACTCCCCCTACTAAAGGATTCTCAACTCCAGGAGAGTGCATGTCGGGGGGGGGGTGAAAACATTAAAAAAAAAGGTTTGGGATGGTGCAACAAAATGCACCAGCACCCAGATCCGAACCCAGTACCCTACTGACGGATGCCGCAACCCACCCACCACACCACCGGTAGGCTCAGCAACCCACCACAACACCACCCCTCACATCCCTCACTATGTGTGCTCGCTCCCACCTCCCACATGTGTGTGCATAACGAAATCCTGTCGCTAAAGTTGCCCACCCCATTCGCCCACCCTACCATCCCATAGCTGTCCCTAAAATGCACCAGGGAGTGGGTTGCCATTATTGTAGGTGCCCATTCTTCAGCACTCTTATCACAGGATACCATTCAGCATACAGAGAGGAGAAGTAAAAGGCACCAATGTTTAAACTGGGCTAGTCCTTTCCCGTGCCTTCCTATGGCCAGCTGGGACACTTCAGTCAGGGTGAGCAATGAGGGAACTGTGGAGGGCTTCTCTACAGGCTTAGCCCTCATGACCCTGAGGAAAGAGGGAGAAATCAGGCTTAAGTACTTTTAGAAAAACAGGGCTGGGCCAGTAAAAGTTTAAGCAAACAAAGAGAATGACATAGGACAGAGGGAGATACAGTTACAGGGAGAGGAGGAGGCAGAAATTAACAAAAGATCTAGTTAAAACAGAAAAGAAATGGGCAAGGAAAAAAGCAAAAGTGTTTATATTTTTAACTGTACTACTGCATATTATAGCAATATCATCATTTAATAACATAAACAAAACCAAGCCCACAAACATCAGCTTCAAACAGTAGCTCGTGTTAGCTACAGCAAGTGCTGGCAGGCTGAGAGAAATTAAAATTAACAAAGTTCATATTCAGTGCAAGGAGAGGAGAAAAAAAGGTGCAAGGTTTAAACTGGGCTAGTCCTTTTCCATATCTTCCTGTGTCCACCTGGGGAACTTGGTCAAGGTGAGCAGCGATGGAACTGGAGGCTCCTCTAGAGGCTCAACCTCCGACCCTTCCTATGGCCAGCTGGGAACCTCGATCAGGATTAGCACTGAGGGAACTAGGGAGGACTGCTCTACAGGCTTAGCCCTCACAACCCTTTCTATGGCCAGCTGGGGAACTTTGGTCAGGGGTGAGCAGCGAAGCAACTGGGGAGGGCTTTTCTACAGGTTTAGCCCTCATGACCCTTCCTATGACTAGATGGGGAACTTGGTCAGGGTAAGCAGCAAGGGAACTGGGAAGGCCTCACTACAGGCTTAGCCCTCACAGCCCTTCCTATGGCCAGGGGGAACTTCGATCAGGGTAAGCAGCAAGGGAACTGAGGGAGGGCTTCTCTACATGCTTAGCCCTCTCGACCCTTTATATGGCCAGTTGGGGAACTTCGGTCAGGGTGAGCAGTGAGGGAACTTGGGAAGGCTTCTCTACAGGCTTATCCCTCATGAGCCGCTGAAAGCAGATATTTGCTGCCACTGATCTTTGGCACTATTCCAGCAGCTGGTCTCTGCATAAGTTCAGCTGCCTAATTAATTCTCTTGCATAGCGGAATGTGGGTGCTACCTCATGTTTATGCATTACTGTGGGTGCCAGTTTATTTCTGAATTATTTATCTAAATTTGCTGCTGCAGTTGTTTGACTCTAGTACAAAAATTGTTAGAGTTGTGGAACCCTGGTTTTACTCCACTGGTGGTCCCACTCGTGAGTCAGGCACTGTTTCTTTTTCCAGAGGTAATTTGTTATTGCTACTTTGAGTTCATCACCTAGCTGTTCACAGCTTCTGCCCCATCCCCTTTCCCAGGGTAAAGCTGCCTCCTCCCACTCCTGCTCCTGTAACTTGACTTCTCTTTTGTTCCCTCAAGTCACCTCCCACAGCCATCAAACAGCTTTACCTACCCCTCTTTATTCTCTCAGCTGCTCTCTACTACTTGAGGGTGTTCCTCCATGGAGATGCTTGGAGCCCTCCCACTTGGACTCACAAGGTACAGAACAAAAGCTCAGGCAGAGATTATGCCCTGCTGCAGTTTATCATGAATTTGAACTTGGTGCCATTTCTAAACGGCATTCTGACTGCTCTTCACTTTTGGAGTGTCTGCATTCAGCCAGCTCTGCTTAAAGTGTTTTTATTCAGTCAGTTCTGTAGATTAAAGTTTACTTTAATCTACAAGGACTTGCTCTGTGCGGTTCTCTAGCAGCTTTAGTTTAAATTTAATTTTAGCAACTTGCCTTGGTGCAGTAGGGACTTGCCTTGGTGCAGTAGGGACTTGCCTTGGTGCAGTTCCTAACAGCTTTAGTTTAAATTTAATTTTAGGAACTTGCCTTGGTGAAGTAGAGACTAGCCTTGGTGGAGTTCTCTAGCAGTTTTAGTTTAAATTTAATATTATCAACCTGCCTCGGTGCAGTTCTTTTAGCAGCTTAACTTTAAAGTTTATTTCCTGGAACTTGCCGGTGCAGTTCTCAAGCTGTTCAGCAGATTTTGCTGCTACTGCAGAAATGGTGAAAGCAGTTTCACTGAAGCACTGAGAAGTGCTGAAAGCAGATATGTGTTGCTACTGCTCTTTGCACCTTTCCGTGGCTGGTCTCACGTAATTTCAGCTGCCTAATTAATTCTCGCTGCATAGTGGAACATGGCTGCTACCTCATGTTTCTGCATTACTGTGGGTCTCAGTTTATTTCTAAATTATTTATCTAAGTTTGCTGCTGCAATTGTTTGACACTAGTACCAAAACTGTTAGAGCTGTGGAGCCTTGGTTTTACTCAGCTGGTGGTCCCACTCATGAGTCAGGCACTGTTTCTTTTTTTCCAGAGGTAATGTGTTGTTGCTGCTTTGAGTTCACTATATTAATTGCCCTCTTAACTCAGTTTTAAGCCACCTCCCTCCTTCTCTTCCCTTTACCCTCCATCCTTCATCATTGCTGTTGTCCTTTCTCCTTTGCCCATTCAGGTCTTTCCACCTAGTTGTTGACATCTTCTGCCCCCATGCCTTTTCAAGGCGCCTCCTCCACTACTGCTCCTATAACTTGATTTCTCTTTTTGTTCCCTCAGGTCACCTCCACAGCCATTGAACAGCTTTCTCAGCCCCTCTTTATTCTCTCCACAGCTCTCCTACTACTTGAGGGTGTTCTGCCCACAGAGATGTTTGGAGCACTCCACCCTGGACTCACAAGGTACAGAACAAAGAATCAGCCAGAGATTATACCCAGCTGCAGTTTATTCTGAATTTGAACTTGGTGCCATTTCTAAATGCCATTCAGCTGCTCTTCCTTTTAGAGTGTTTGTATTCAGCCAGCTCTGTTCAAAGTGTCTGTATTCATCCAGCTCTGTAGATTAAAGTTTACTTCAATCTACAAGTACTTGCCTTGGTACAGTTCCCTAGCAGCTTTAGTTTAAATTTAATTTTAGGAACTTGCCTAGGTGTAGTAGGGACTTACCTTAGTGCAGTTCTCTCACAGTTTTAGTTTAAATTTAATATTAAGAACCTGCCTTGGTGCAGTTCTTTTAGCAACTAACTTTAACATTTATTTCCTGAAGCGTGTCCATTGCAGTTCTCAAACTGCTTAAGCAGATTTTGTTGCTACTGCAGAAGCGCCGAAAAGCAGTTTCACTGAAAGACTGAGAAATGTTGAAAGCAGATATTGGAGAAGTGCTGAAAGCAGATATTTGCTGCTACTGCTGTGTTGTACTTTTCTAGCAGCTGATCTCTTCCCCGTGACGCTGCATGGCTGCTCCCCCCCACCCCAATTCCTCCGACCCTTAGCTGGTCTTAAATATATGCATAGTAGGCTACATGTGACATAGGCATGGTTCTGGTATTTCTTTCTCTATCTCCTCTCTTTCCCATCTGCAGGTTATACTGCATCTCCACTAGATGTCACCCTTATCCTTCTATTCCTCACTACATGCCTAAGCATGTACAGTATCTACTTATTTGTTTTATGTTTCTCACTCCTGTGATGCTCCAACTGCTGCGAATCATACTGAGGTTTTTTTTTTTGCTCCAAATTAGTCGAGTAGTGAGGACTACGCACTCTGCTAACATTCAAGGGCTGGATATTTCAAAGTGGCGCCTAAACCTCCATTTTCAAATTCTCTAAAGCTGCTCACCAGCCACTAAACTGTTCCAATGCAGTAAACTTACACAGTTAGAAAGGCTGCTCTAAATCAGTAACCTGGACTTAAACATCTTTGGCTGCTTTACCTTGTGTGCAGACGTGCATAGTAACCAGACTGTCTCCCCTGCTGCTTTAATTTTCCCAGCTGAGGTTGAGATTACAGTTTTGAAACAAAAGTCGCTCCCAGATACAGGGATTTTCCTTGGGGCAGACGGTGATAGCAGCTGTTCAACGGGGCCCAGAGTCCTGAATATTTTGTACAGCAGCTCTAAAGCTCTGCCTCAGCTCCTTAAGCTTGCAACGGCCAGTCGGCAATGCCTTTCTATACAGGAGCGGGAGAAAATAGTGAAGCTCAAAGCTGCTTCTGCTGAGAGTGAGACTTGACCAGAGCTCTTCTGTCCATTTCATCTTGCCACAGGTGAGTGCTGGTGGGGCCACTGCTCTGAAAACATGGAGCACTTTCGGCCGGTCGCTTCCCGACTGCTTCCCACCCGCCCCCACCACACCCACCCTTGGCAGTCTCTAGCTATATAGCGTTAGGCCATGCCCTGAACATGCCCGCTTATGCCCCGAGGTGGATGTAAAATAACTATCTCCTCAGTTTGCCATTTGCAGGTTATATTTTACTACAACTAGAGGCTATAAAATACATAACACTTCAAATTGCTCTTAATCCAACTTGTAAGCTACACTAAACCTTTACTCCTCTCCCTGAGACATTGTTTTTTCTTTAAAAGCCATTTCTAGGACACTCATAATATACTCAATATGGCCATTAAGACTTGTGCAACACTTCTTCTAGTGTCAATTTTCCTTAACCTCTTACTGGTCCAAATCCTAGACAACCTCCAAAGAACTCCATTTGGCTGTACCCAAACTATCAACCCTAAGCTCTCCCTGATACAAATGTCTTTAACATCCCGTGACACCTTCCCTTATTATTCCACAAAAGCTCATATACCACTTAGCCTACTCTCTTCATAAATCCTCGGTGATCAAAATTCCTCTGCCAATTCCTTTCACCCATCGTAAACTGGCACCTCCTTCTCCTAGTGTTACTGTTAGCAGGAGACATTGAGCTAAACCCGGGACCCGTAACAACAAACCTGATACCAAATAATGCAACATGACTAGACTCCAAGGGACTACGAATTGTGCACATGAATATTAGGATCCTCCTTCACAATCTAATCGAACTCGAGGCATGGGTTGCACAGAACCACCCTGACATCCTCTGCCTGTCAGAGACCTGGTTAAAACCTCTACTGCTGACCCCTATGCACTCTACCTAACTACAATCTCATCAGGCAAGACAGGTCCGCCTCTAAGAGTGGGGGTGGGTTGCCATCTACTACAAACAACACCTGCTGCTAGTCCAAAATGCGCTACCTACCCTATCTCTCTGTGAAGCACTCCACGCTACACTACTACTAGGCTCAAAGAAGTTACATAATCTGTGCCTATAACCCTCCCAGGAGGGATTAAAGTCTAGAAGATCTCCTTTACTAGTAGACAGCACCATTGGCCGTAACGAGGTCCTTATACTGGTGACTTAAACCTAAACTGGGCTACCAAATCAAATCAGGCCTCCCACACCTTAGTACAAGGCCACAACCTTCATCAGCTGATCTCTGACCCTACCAGGGATATGGGTCCCTCAAACTAGCACGCTTATTGATTGGGTCCCAACAAACTGCCCTGACAGCATTAGTTGCGCTGGTACCCCTTCCAGATGTAATCAGTGATCACTCCCTGATCTACTGCATCTGGTGCTCTAATAATAGACCGCCTCTGCCCCTAAACTCATCACATTCTGCAATCTCACCAGCTTCAATCCTATTCATTTTACACATGACCTCTCAACGATTGACTGGACCTCCATCCACAGTGCATCTAATGTCCAGTCTGCCTTGATAGTTTCCTTGCAAAATTTGGTCAGCTCCAAGACACCCATGCCCCATGGATTACCAGGCACTTGCGGTACCCAGACTAAGTGGCTAACAAAAGATCTACTAACCCAGTTAAGGGCCAGAGACAAGGCCTGGTGTTGTTTTAAGTCCACAGGGATGCAATCTGACTACTGCCACTACCGTCTCTCGAGAAACACTTGCAAAAGAAACATCCATCTATCCAAAAGCTTTTCTGCAGGGACCTTCTAACAAAAGCCTCCAGGGACTCAAGAAATTCTGGACCACCATAAAACCCTCCTGGGTTCTAATCACAAGGTCCATACAAATGACATGCTGTTAAATGGCATACATGCAACAACCTGTTAACCATAGCTAACACTTTCAATCACCATTTCTCAGATTTAACAAACTACCTGACCTCCTTCCCTACTGGTCTTACCGCTCCGCCCCAATGCGACACCAGCCCTCCACTTCTGAACCCCCTTTAGGTTCCGGAGCATTCAAAAGAGAAGTACTACAATTGCTACTCTCCATTCCTGACAATACCAGCCCAGGATCGGATGGTCTTGAACCGAGGGCTCCTGAAGGTTGCTGCCCCTTCATAGCTTCCCCACTAACCAAAATCTTCAATATGTCCCTATGCTATGGTACAGTTCCAAATATATGGAAAATTGCTAAAGTCACCCCTATTCCTGAAAAAGGAGACCCCAAGGAAATCAAGAACTATCGTCCCATCGCTATACTCTCTGTGCTAAGCAAAATCCTTGAAAACTAGTTGCCACCCAATCAATAGAATACCTCAAAAATACAACCTCCTTTCTAGCTCAACACGGATTCTGTAAAGGTCACAGCACCACCACTGCCCTGCTAAAACTGACAAGTGACATTTATTCCTCCATGGACTTAGGCCTCTTGACAGGTGCAGTTTTCATCAACCTAACTAAAAGCTTTTGACCTGGTCAACCACACTTCTTCTTGCAAACTACAGTCATTTGGTTTCTCCTCAGATACCATTACCTGGTTCAAAAGCTACCTGACTGACAGACAACAGGCTGTGGTCTTTGATTCAGCCATCTCGGATCCTGCACCGATCCACGTTGGAGTACCCCAGGGCTCCATACTTGGCCCTCTGCTTTTCACTATTTTCATTGATGACATCCCATTAACTGCACTCAACTGCTCATCTCTGCTCACGCTGATGACTTGGTTATCTACCACAGTGCAAAACTGCTACTGCCCTAAACCATCCCTTGCCATGGACTTCACGAGTATCCAAACCTGGCTCACTGATAACAAACTAGTCCTCAAATCCAGCAAATCCTATTCAATGCTGTTTGGCTGCTCGCCAGACTCAGATCAAATCTCAATCCCTTATTATCTCAGCTGGACAGCTCCCCTCTACCCTCTGCCAAATACTTTAAATATCTTGGTGTCACCCTGACGAATCTCCTGACCTCGACCTCCACATCTCCACTATCTGTAAGTCCATAAATGCCAAGATAGGAAGTGCTCATCGCACCAGCTCACGCCCTCACCTCCTAGCCAGACTAGCTGTGGCTCAAGGCTCCTTCTACCAGCTCTAGCATATGGCTCTGCAATCTACCTATCTGCATCTAAATCCTCCCTCCATAAATGGGATACCACTTACAATAGCATTTGCCAGTATGCCTCTGCATCACACGCCTTTCAAGCACCACTGCCAACTCTATATGGATCTAAAATGGCTTAGCCCCTCCGCCTTCGTCTCCAGTCCTTTGGATCATTAATTGACTGTGTCACAGAACAGGCCTCCCCTATCCCTTTCCTCTGCTCTGGAATTACAACCTCTCACCTATGAGCTACGATCAAATGAAAAAGCCTTCTGCACATTCCAAGATGCAGATCAAACATGGCGCATGTGCCTTCTCTTATACAGCCCTAAATACTGGAACTCTATACCTCCTCTATCCATCAGCGACCACCCATGCTACCTTTAATAAACTACACCGTGAACACTTGCATACCATAAACCCCTGCACTTGCTTTAACCTACCTGAACCCTCACCCCCTGCTCTTCTTCATCTCCAGATAATCCACCTCCTTGATACCTCTTCCCTCCTCTCTTAGTCCCAACTTGCCCACCTCTCCCTCTCCCTCTCTCTACCATTCTCCATCCTTCTCCTGCCATAAACCATAGTTTTGGCTGCCTTATTGTACTGGTATTGCACTACCCATCTCCTTTTGAATTATTTCCGTGTTACCTATTCAATCTGTAATTTGATTTCACAGTACTTTTACTTTCATTATTCATTTTGTCAAAGCGCTTGTATCTACTATCCAAACATTGTTTTCTTACTCTGATTTGTGCTGCTTTCATGTGCTGTGTCACATGTATATTGTTTGTCTGTAAACTGTCTTCTCCAGGTCATGTCTAAAAATAGGCATTGTTTGCCTAGTGCACTTACAAGGGTTACCAAAAGCAAAATAAATCATCTCTTCCTGGTTGTTCCCCACTTCTTGCTTCCTTCCATGTTTTGGGTGTTCATCCAGTTCTGAATTAAATCCTTCCTGGTTACCTGTGTTAGGTTCCTTAACTGTCTTAATTCCTCAGTCATCTCCTCTAGGTCACTTTGCATCAGTTCAGTTTGTACCTATTCCCAGCTCCAGCTAGCCACCTACCCTTGCCGCTCTTATATCTCCCCTAAATATTTCAAATATCTTATTAGGTCTATGCTCTGCCCTTCATAGGTGGGATGGCTCGATTTGCTAAGTGTTTCCTATCATTTTCTTATTTTTATCTTTCACTCTACTCACCCTAAGCTCATATTCATATTTTTCTGGGATTCGAGACTCCTTATAACAGAATGATGCCCCCATATGGGGACTTCATCTTCTCCAACATGATGGTGAAGGAGTCCTTCACTCTAATTAACCTGGAGTATCTGAGCCATAAACTCACTGCTTATTCCTAAGGCACATTTTAAGCAGGAAATTTACCTCCCTGTAATCCTCTCTTGTGCCATTGCACTTGCTAAGTTATGGGTTATTACACTATCCATTACCCTAGCTGGAGACATTGAACCAAACTCTGGCCCCATGGTCTACTTAAATCAATCTAATTTCTGCTCCTCTCACCTATGGTCCCATCCCCATGGCTTAACCTTTGCCCATCTTAACATCAAGTCTCACTACCAAGCTGCCTGAATTGGAGCTTGGGTTCAAATCAATCAATCCATATATCGTTGTCCTATCTGAGAGTTGGTTGTAGCCCTTAATACCTGATCTAAATTGCACTCTGCCAGGTTATAATCTTCTCAGGACCAACTGATCTACCTAAAAAAGGTGGAGGGCTTGCGTTATACTTTAAGTCCCACCTCGATGTGTCTCTCATTTCTAGCTGCCCACTAATTAACTGTGAGGTACTTCCATTCCACTTCTACTCCTTGGTGGTGTCAAGAAACTTCACATCTTCTCCATATACATACCCCCAGAAACAGTAAACTTGGTCTTGAGGAACTCATAGAGTTGATCCCAGCAGAGTCTAAGAAAATGAAGTGATCTGCCTAGGGATTTTAATCTTGATTGGCTCGGTATCAACTCCTCGCTCCTTGCCTCCATTATCAGCAAGGCTAACCTTTTCCAACTCATCTTGTCACCAACTAGGATCCTCAGAATGGCCCCACTGCACTCTCATTGACTGGTTCTTACCAACAGGAAATACTGCTTCTCCTATGCTGGGGTCCTACCTAACTCGATTAGTGATCACTGCCCAGTCTATTGCATGGGCTGCCTCCTATCCATCAAATCCCCCAAAGTGCTATTGTTTTCTAACTTTTCTAAACTTGATTCATCTGCATTCCTTCATGACCCTAAGAACAGTAGACTGGTCTCCTCTTTTTAAAATCAATGATATCAACCAAGCAATGGATTACTTTAATGCGACATTAATCTCCTGAAGAATAGCCACATTCTGCTCTCAACACATAGGATCAGAGGGAAGGTCACCAAGTGGCTTAAGTGGCCTCCTGCAATTGCTTAAGCACAGCTTCAAGTTATGGTCAATATGGAAATCTTCCTCCCTACAATCTGATTTAGATGATTATTGTGCCTTGCTCAACACCTGTAAGAAGAAGATTTATTCTGCCAAAAGCAATTACTACTGTAATCTCTTTAGTTACTCTGTCACTGATCCAAGGAGATACTGGACTCAGATTAATGAGATTCTGGGAAACAATAAGCTGCAAATTAAGGTTCCTATACTTACCCTCCCTCTTCCCACAGCTCCCAGGCTCCTCCTTTAGTTCCTCTTGATGCACCTCCGGAATTGGTGCTCTCTCCCATCTCACGTCAGGAAGTTCTAAAGCTACTAAACAGCATTCCTACTCACAGAAGTGCAGGGCTGGACGGACTTGAACCGAGGATCTTAAGACTTGTGGTGCCTCCTCTAGCTACCCCTGCCACTCATCTCTTTAACCTGTCCATCAGCACTGCTACTGTCCCAAATGTTGGAAATCTCCTAGAACCATTCTTGTGTTCAAGAAAGGTGACCCTAAGATTCTTTCTGTCTACTGATCCATTGCATTGTTGCCTCAGTTTAGTAAATTACTGGAAAAGTTAATCCATTACCAGATTTCCAATCACTTACTCAGTTTCAAATTTCAGTCCCTGTCCAGCATGGTTTTAAGGTGGATATAGTACCACTACAGTTCTTACTCTATTCTCTAGTGAGGTAAGTCCAATATGGAAAAAGGATCGCTTACAGTGCTATGTTAATTGGACCTCACCAAAGCATTTGATTTGGTTAATCACTCCTTGCTATTGAAGTAAACTGAAAACCATTGGCACATCTGCATCCCCCTTATCTTGGATCAGCAGCTACCTGGAAAGTAGATCATAATCTGTCTTCTTCAGCAAAGTTCTCTCATCCCTGCCCCATCTCTTGTGACATACCACACGGCTCCATTCTTGGCCCCTCTCTTTTCAATTTTTGTTAACAATATTTCTACCTTTTTCCTCATTGTCATACAATTCATTATGTAGATGACTTGGTACTTCACGCTGCCTCCAGGTCCATTGCCGACATTAATAATCATCTGTCATCTGCATTCCAACTTCAATCCTGTTTCACCTCTAAGTGTCTGATCCTAAATTTATCTAAGGCTAAAGCCATGCTGTTTGGATCTTCTAGAAAAGTTCATGTAAGGCAAGGCAAGGTAAATTTTATTTTCCAGGTGCCCAATCCTGGAAGCTTTGAGTGCTATAACAAACAGTACAACTATCAAATGTTAAAATTATCAACAGTAAAACAGTCCATGACAATTGAATAAATATAATCTAATTAAATCATTACTGACATGGTCCATCTTGAACTAAAATTTAATATACAGTGTCCGAGAAGACCAGATTAAATAGGTGGGTCTTGAGGTGAGCCTTAAATACCTCCACTGAATGAGCCTCCCATATAGAAGGTGGCAGTGAATTCCACGGGATGGGGCCAGTGGCACTAAACACCCTGTCACCAGCAGTTTCAATCTCATCCTGGGAATTACAAGGAGACCCCTAGAGGATGAGCGGAGGGAGCAGACTGAGGCAGCAGAGGATAGAAAGTCAGACAGGTAGCCAGGGCCCAACCATGTATGGACTTAAAGGTGAGCAAGCCCACCTTGAAGAGAGATTCTCCACCTGACTGGCAGCCAGTGCAGTTCACACAGCACGGGGTGATATGGCAGTACTTCCAACTGCCCAGTCAGCAACCTGGCAGCTGTGTTCTGCACTAGCTGCAACCTGTGAAGGATACCTCCCTAGGCCCAGAGGTAGAGCACTTTACAGTAGTCAAGCCTTGATGTCATGAAGGCACTAAGGTGGGAGGTCCAGGGGCAGAAAATGGGGGCCTTGTTCCTGCTGATATTCCTAAGATGGTAAAAGCTGGTCCAGACAATGGATGACACCTGGATTCAAATGTCAATCCACTGTCAAAGGTCACACCAAGATCTAGATGTAGATCCCCTAAGCTCCAGGTGCTATGTAATGACAGGTCTGCAGTATCGATCACTGACTCTTTCAAATACCTGGGTGTGATACTTGATCCAGTACTAGATTTCTCCTCACATATTAATGAGGTATACAGATCAGTTAACTTGAAGATTGGCACCGATACAGACTACTTCACTCCCTCACCCCTGCTGCCAGGATATCTGTACTGTAGCTAGTGTAATGCTCCTAAACTCCTATATGCTCTCCTTGTCCCTTCCCAGGCCAACTCTTGTGTACTTCACAAGTGGGACACCACTTATAACAACATCTGTAGATTTTCCCGATTTGCCCTCATCTTACTCACCATTGCCTTCTCTACTCTGCCTTGCACTGGCTGTCACCCAATGCCTTCACTCATACTCACTGGGATGTTCCAATGACTGTATGACCAGAACCCCCACTCTGACTCTCTGGGAGCTATGCTTGTCCCTGTGCTTCACTCCCATCCTCTGAGATCTTCTATCTCCTCTCTCTCCATGTCCTGCACTGCTCTACTAAAATGGGTGAGCAAGCATTCTCACATTTTGCTCCCAAGTTTTGGAATTCCTTCATTCCCATACTAAATGCTCCTTATCTCACCTCTCCTTCAAGAAAGCACTATTGTCTCACCTTTTGTACTTGATACTTGTGATTATCACAGCTCCTGTGACTGTCCAACTTAACCTTGTTTCTCCACTTCCTTCCTGCTCTAGTGGTCCCCCCATCCTCACTGGATTCTACCCTCACATCTTGGTATACCAAATGCTGCACTTTCACCCTCTCCCCACCCTTCCTACATTCCTTCCCCTCTCTTCCCTCTCCCTATGACTCTGGCACTTCTTATCTGTTGTCTATTTTCTGACAAATGCCACTGGCTTCCTTGTTACAATGCTACCTTGAATTGTATTAATCTGTACTCTGTTTGCAATGTCCACATTGTTGTAATGTCTGTCTTGATGTTCCCCATAATTTGTATTTCTCTGATGTGGAACCTTTGCAAAGAGCCAAGGCTCAAAGGTATTTGCAATCCTAGACTTGATAAATAAAATAAAATAAAATAAATTATACTTAACTTGTGCTTGGTTATCGCGCCCTGTCTTCTACTTCCCATGAGTACTAGTGCTATGAGTTTTTGTGCATCTCTTGTATTTCCTTCATTTGCCACCCCAGCCCTGAGTGGCTGGTTTGTTTCTTCATGTATAAAGCCCTTACTATCCTTGTAAGGATAACTATTGTATACTGTCCAAGACTGTATGCATGTTCCAATGTACAGTTTGAACCAATGTATCTTTGTTCTCTCCGGTCGTACAGAAAATAGGCAGGGTATTGCCTAATACACTTATCGAGTTACCATAAGCTAATAAATACAGTAAATAAAATATAATTAACTATTCCAACTCTATACCACCTGAATCATCACTCAAGTGAGTTTCCATCTTACAAAACAATTTGAAAAAATGTTTATGTTACTGGCAGGATTTGGACCACTGATCCTTTGCTTACTAAGCAAACACACATTCAGTATGCCACTGAGGTGCTGGTAAAAGTTGCTGTTCCTGTGATGTAGAGTTTATGTCACAACCTGTGTTTGTATGTTCATATAACCTTACAAACCAACAACTGGGGATCAAATCCCAGCAGGTACTTAGCTTCACAAATTGTTGTTCTTAGCCCAATGTTGTTATATAACTTAGTATTCCAGCTCCACACCATCATGAATTACCACTCAAGTGAGTTTCTGTATTGCAAATAGATTTGAACCGCTGCCTCTACATGCTATATAAATACAAATTCAGTGTGCTACTGAACTGCAGGTAAGTGAGTTGCAGTTCCTCTGATGTAGAGGTTATATCACACCTGAATAAAAGGTGATTGGGGATCTAAGCTAAGCAGGTGAGTTGTCTTCTCAAATTGTTGTTCTTATCTAAGTTTACTTCTCATATAATTTACTGTTCCACTCCACACCACCATGAATGGCAACTGAAATGAATTTCTTCTTAAAAATGTTAAAAAATGTTTAGGTCCCTAGCAGCATTCAAACTACAGTGACACCAGTCAGGGTGCAACACAGTAATGTTCCAGTATGCTACAGTGTACTGTAGGAACAATGCAATTCAATGGCAGTTAAGCCCTTCTTTACTGCAGTATTTTGTGACATGTCATTTACTGCAAGTTATTGAATTGCATTGTGACTGGCACTGCGTATGAGGAAGTTCCATAGAGTGAAGTGCAGAGGTTACTGCTTTCAGGTAGTAGGTTCTCTGGTTCTCTAATTAACCTTTGTTAATTTTCTGTCATTTATCAATAAACTTACATTTGATTGATTCAAGTGGACTTATTGTTCTCATTCAGATAAAGATGGCTTCACCCAAGCTCCTGAGTGTGGTAATTTGTCTTTGTGCTTATTTGGGATCACTTACCCTTTATCTGCACCAGTTCATTTCCAAGGCGAGTATCACCTGGATTTCATGGCTGTATGTCTACCTGAATTAAACCACTGATCCTTTGCTTATTAAAAACACACATTCAGTGTGCCACTGAGCTGCAGATGAGTGAACTGCAGTTCCATAGTGGAGTAATTATGTAACGACTGCAAACAGGTGACGCAAATTATACTCAAACCTAGATAAGCCCTAGCCAGGACTAATTTAATTGACTACATATAATTTACAACTAAGTCCAATTATCTGAATATCTGCATTTAGTTCTGCTGAAACCCTTCACTACATATTTATTTATGTATTGTTTGTTTATTAAACAATCGGTGGCTGGGAGAAGTGCACTGAGCTGAGGTTCATTTCGGAGGTGTGGACCGGGGAACAGGAATGGGAGAAGCAAAATACAAACAAAACACAGCCAGTCTGGTGATATGGTTACAATGACAATAACATGAAGAGCATAAGTTCAGTAGGTGCAGTACAGGCAAAATGGCAAACATTGTATATGTACAAACTGGGCAAACTCAAAAGTGCACAGTGCCAGAGCAAAGGGAGACTGTGCTGGTGCTGGAAAGAAGGAGTCAAAACAGGTAGATAAGTTAAATGAGGTTGTTAGAATAATGACGTTAAGGAGGATGGAAAGGTATGGGGTGGTCAAAGGCCAGTCAATGGTAAGGTATGGCTCAGGAAGAAAGTTGGCATGAGCAGGAGGAGGAGTTTTAGCTGGCATCTAATGGAGGGAAGGGAGGGAGATGTCATCTGCAATGATATCTAACAATTTTCTTATACAACAAAACTATAGTCAGAAAGAAAAAATGCAATATAGGGTATCAAATGTAGGCTTGAGAAGGTTTGAAACCCTATGCCAAGACCTAAACACCTATCACTGACGTCATCAGTCACAGCATACAGCCAAGTCACTCATACTGAATGTCACTTTAAACTTGACTTAATGCACAAGTGAGTATGAATGACCACAATAGTTGCTAACAGCTATGCTGTTGGCAGCTAACAATGTTAATACATACTCACAAAACTGATACAATATTTGACTTAATATGGAAAGCATTTTTGAAAGCAAAACAGTGCCTTCAGTGATTGACATTATTTTATGAATCAAATCCCTACTTGTCAGAGAGAAAAAGACACATTTAGGAGAAAGCAATGACATTTTTAAGCCTTATCTAGTATTCTTAATGGAGATGTGTGTGCGTGTATGTAATATATATGCGTGTGTGTGTGTGTGTGTGTGTTTACTTGCTTGCAGATATGAATGTGTATATCTGTTTCTGCATGCAATTAATCAGGTCCTTGTTATCATAAAAACTTTTATCAGAAAAAAGCATTGAAGTATCGATCATAGAATAGTGATGGATAGAAAAGTAATGCAGAGCCCATCCAGTCTGTCCCAAGATTCCCTACATGGAAGCTTTCTTATAACATGTGGTGAGACCAAGAGTGGTAGAACAAGGAGGAGCAGTTGATGTCACTTATCTTGACTTCAGCAAAGCATTCATACTGTTCCACATAGAAGATTGATTAATAAGCTGGGTAGGCTCATGGTGGGTCAGACATTGGTGAACTGGGTGGCAAACTGGTTGACGTTCAGAAAACGAGAGTGGTGGTAAATGGTATACAGTCAGAAAAGATGCAAGTCACAAGTGGGGTACCTCAGGGATCAGTCCTTGGGGCCAGTCCTCTTCAATATCTTCATCAGTGACATTGCAGATGGGCTGGAGGGTAGGTTTGTCTGTTGCAGATGTCACCAAGACCTGCAACACAGTAGATGATCCAGATGGGGATGGGAGAATGAGAAGAGATCTGAATAAACTAGCAAAATGGTCAGAAGAGTGGCAACTGGGGTTTAACACAGAAGTGCAAGATCATCACGTGGGACGAGAAACCCTGAAGCCACCTATAGGCTGGAGGAGTTGCTAGCAATTACAAGGGAAGAAAGAGGACTTGGGTGTCATCATCACTGATGACCTGAAATCATCCAGCAGACTACAAAGCAGTAGGTAAGCTAGAGGGATGTTGGGGTGTATTAGTAGGGGTATCACAAGTCAGAAGAAGGAGGTAATAATCCCTTTACATGACACTGGTTAGGCTCCATCTGGAGTACTGCATGCAGTACTGGAGGCCACACCTTCACAAGGACATTAACCAAATTGAGGCAGTCCAGAGAAGGGCAGCCCAAATGGTGCAGGGACTGCATCAGAAAACATATGAGGACAGATTAACTGAACTCAATATGTATACCTAGAGCAAAGGAGGAGAGAGGTGATATGATTGAAACATTCAAACACCTTGAAAGCATTAAAAGGGAAAGAGTCTAACATGTTTCAATATACGAAAAATAGCAGGACAAGAGGACACAGCATGAGATTAGAGAGAGGCCAATTAAGGGTAACGGAGGAAGTCTTTTTCACAGAAAGGGTGGTCGATGCATGGAACTGCCTACCTCGGAAGTTGTTGATATGAATACAGTACAGGCTTCAAACAGGCATGGAATAGGCATAAGGGAGCATTACAGATGAGTATGAATAGATAGGTCATTGACAGAGCAAAGGCCGATGGCATATTCATAAGGTAGAAAAAGTGGCAGACTGGATGGGCCTTGCGTTCCTTATCTGCCATCAACTTCTGTTTCTATGTTTCTATGTTTACATCACTGCATTGTTTTTCTGCTTTTCTTCCTTAGTCCCTCCTCCCTGAGGTGTCAGCACAGAGGACTGACGTCCAGACAGATGGCATGCTGATGCATGCCATTGTCAAATGCCCACAATGTCCTCCCCACCCGACTCTGAAGAGCTGCCTGGTGCCCTGGTGTCTGTGCTTCCACCAGCGCGTGGTGCGTCAGGTGCTTAAAGCACCCAGGAACCCACCACAGTAGGAGGAGAGCATCAGTTGGGATGCTCGATCCTCTCCTCCCCTCCGACCCCGATGACCCGAGTCCATTCCGAACCGGGTCACTAGCATAGCCGAGGTGTAGCATCCAGCGCCTCAACCCTCAGTGCCACCAGGCCAGCCTGCACTAGTTTTTGCTCCCACAGTTATTCTTATGATCATGTATTAACACTATGTGATACTGCACTCTGGATGTATTGTACATTTGTTCACCTGTGTTGTAACTCTGATGTCTACTGTGTAACTTACCTCAATCTATAGCCGTGGAACCTTTAGCAAAGAACATGCGCTCAAAGGTATTTTCTAGAATCAATAATAAATCAAATTAAAAATAAATAAATAATAAAAGCCTGCTTGGCCGATATCAGTGTACTGTATGCATTTTCCTGTGCCTGAAACTGATTAGCATAATGTCTCTCTGTTGTTTTTACGTTGACTGTTCATTATGAT
This sequence comes from Neoceratodus forsteri, assembly GCA_016271365.2. Taxonomy (NCBI): domain Eukaryota; kingdom Metazoa; phylum Chordata; order Ceratodontiformes; family Ceratodontidae; genus Neoceratodus; species Neoceratodus forsteri. Next base: position 1,548,013,728 of record CM057453.1, read on the forward strand.
TTTGTGTCCATTATGATTTTTGTACCTCCTATTTACACTTTATTGTACTGTACTTTACTGTCCTTTTTATCTGTTGTCCTTTCTACTGACATGGAACCTTTGTAAAAGAGCTCTTAGCTTAAAGGTATATGTAATCTGAGACTTAAATAAAAAAAATAATAATATTGGTATTGAAGAAAATAATGGCACAGGTACCCGACCCTCCCAAGCCATTATCCACTGTACCCTTGATTTTGCCATGGCTGGGCTTGAACCTAGGGCAGTATATGGTTGGTTATAAAGGCTGTTTAATGCAATACATACAGCAATTAATATAGAGGTTGCATATGAATGCTTAACAGGGGATCTTCTGAAGGAAAAGAAAGTGGCAGTGTCTGCAGGGATAGGGTTATGGTTAGAGATGTACCTGTTTGGTACATGTTTAAGTGGCTAGAGGACACAGCAAGGGCTTAGAGTTCAATCTTGTTCCGTACAAGGCAAAATATTCTTATTGCCAGCATAAATCAATGTATGTTCTCCAGCTGCAGAAGGGTAGATTTTGCTTTGTATGTATATCAGTCAGGAATCAAACTGCAATACATTATGTGCTGCTGACTTTCCTTGTGCTGACAGGAGGGGTACAGTTTTGGGTAGTACAGGGTGTCATAGGGTGCACCAGTGCACGGAGTGACATGTTTACATGCCACCAAAAACGCTGCAATGGAACACAATCCACCAAAACGCCATCACCATGCACAGCATCTGAGCAACAATTCTCCAGAAGCTGTTTATACTACTGGATCTGCACTGGTGCAACTCATCTGCACCCTTCACAATGGTGCAGAACAGGTAGAAAAAATGCACCTTTAGTCCTGGCCCCTTCCAGTTACCCCTACTGTACCTCCAATTCTGGTCTGATAAGTCTTTAAGAAGGAAATACATAATGTAAGAAATAAGCTCCAATTCTGCTTTTTGAATTCTTATTCCTGTTGATGGATGCACACAAAAGGACAAATCCATTCATTCAATGGCATTAATGGAATTAATTGTGTTGTCAAAACTTCTATTCCACTGGTCAATCAAACAACACAGAAAATAACTATAACATAAAATTGTTAGTATGAAGGTCCTCCTAACCATTTGTTTTTCAGTATACCTGTGTAGTTTGTAGGCATAAACAATTATTGCCTCTACTCACCCCTTGTAATTTCATTAGATTTAAATCTGAATAAAGTTACTTAAGTCTGGTGTGAAAACCTGCTCAGCTCCATTGCAATGGTCATGATCTGACTAATCCAAGGCATCATGGGATTTGATGATGCTTTAGAGCCAAAGCCTTCTACTGTATCAGTCAGTGTTGCTGTTATCCTCTGCACCCTTGTGTTTTGCCCTATGCTCGCTATCAAACTTGTTTGTTAGCCAACACAAGAACAGAACAATGAGAAAAAGGGACGCCATGCTCAGCCTGCAAAATAAGAACTTAGAATACAAAGCGGTAGGCCTTTATGATGGTGACTGCGATTGAGCGCTTTCAAAAGGGTGACTAAATCGCAGTACATGTGCACAGGGCTACCTGGCAGGAAGGGTGACCGTAATAGGCTCATGGATATAGTGACAAGATGTCGCTGTGTATACATGCGCGTAGTGGGGTGGGAGGGACTACGCATTGCAGCAGGTGGAAGGGGAGGGAAGGTTTTGTGGGTGCAGTGTGGCAGTGAGCTGCTGAGCTGGCTGTGTGGCATGGTCGGCTAGTGGCAGGCTGGGGTTGGGAGGGTGCCAAGTTCAGTTCTGGTGTGCCTTGTGCTTTTTGCACTGGCGTTTTTTTTTTTTTACTTTTGCACACATCCTGGACATGCACCCTCTTCAGTTGAGAATCCTTTAGTAGGGCACAACCCTCACATAAAAACAGAAATCTAAGTCTTGGGTGCCCTGTTGATGATTGCCACGAGTTTACATCGCTGAAATAGATTTTCGTCGATGTACACTGCTCAAATGGTGATCGCTTTCCATGATCGCTATCATCATATGGAACCACAGAAAGCTATTCATATAAAGCAGAAATAAATCTTTACAAATACAAATCTACTCTAAAAGCTTTTCCTCCAACTCAGACATATTTTAAACTACAGAAAACAGCATGCAAGGCAATTACCTTGAAAGGTTCGATGGCCAGCACAACACGAGAACACAGGGACTGCAGAGGACATCAACAGCATTGATGGATACAGTGGAGCTACAGTACTGATGGCTTTAGCCTTAAAGCATCATCAAATTTCATTCTGCTTTGCATGTCATGACCTTTGCAATGGATTCAAGCAGGTCTTAATGCCAGATTTAGGTAACTTCCTTTAAATTTCAACTGATTTTTATTTTAGTTTTTACAGTTAATCATTTTATTGAGCTTTTCAGTTTTTACATACAGGGCATGATATTGAAAACTGCAAGTTCAAGTGGGGAACCGTTGCACCTGGGATTATGTTGTGCCTTGGTCCAAAAGTCAATACAATAGAAAATGAATCAACAGTTCAAGAGAATTGGCACCAGCTAAGGCCTGTGTTGAGCACTGCCGTTGCCCAGTAAGTCCTCACACACAGCAAAAACTGGCAATGATGAATGAAATGAGGAAAAACTCAACACAGGGCTGGAAAACATGCAAATCTCTTTTATTCTGTGTACACCAGCAGCAAAAAGATAAAATCCACAATGAAGCACACAATTGTAGTCCAAGCAGATTCACTTCCTACTAGGTCCCTGTTCCCTCATGATGTGGAAGCTATGTCACCAATCACCTGACATGTTTCCTCTTACTGAGCTTTCTCAAAGACCCGCCTGCACACCTCAAAGTCATAATGACTAGTACAGCACACTGTAAGCCCATTGGTCATCAGTGTGGACCAATCAGCTTGCAGCAAGTACTGTACACTGTCATTTGGTGGGCAGCCGTGGAGGTGTATGGGCAGGTCTGCTGCCCGCCGATGATCTGGGAGGGGGAGCAAGGTGGGATGGGGTCCCTATGGGTGGGGGTGGGAGACCACTAGAAGGATTTGGGGATGCAGTTTAGGGCAATCGGGTTACAGGTGGGGAGGGGGGTACCACTGAACCACCAGAGAATTAAATTTGTCTTTGTTACAGGGATTGTGGTATGAGATGGGGAGGTGGGTACCACTGGACTGCTAGGAATTAAATATTTCTCTATTATGGGGATCATGGTGGGATGAGGAGGGGTACCACTAAACTACCAGGGAATAATATGGGTGCTTGTGTATAGTGTTCTGGGGGTAGACGTCCACAGCTGGTGACTGCTGTGTTGCACCTTACAATACAGCAGCTCACCTGTGAGTGGCTACCACTTGTTTCATGATTTATACATGCTCAACTTTGTGACCATGTATAGACACATCTCGGATGTGCCAGCAGATGCGCCCACACATCTCGGCTGAATATCAAGATGTGCCCTGTATGAATGGGTATGCCCCTTGAGATGCACTGCATACATTATCTTTGCACTCATGCTCATCAGGAATTGTGCTGCTCAATCCTCTTTTGAATATGGTACAATTCCTCTGAATATCTATGCCACAATCTGCACTCATAAACAACACTTATTACAGTAGGCTTTTAAAATGAGTCATTCAATGCATGGGTCTCTTTAGGGAACTGCATTCAGTTACATAGACATATATTTAGAGATATTAGAGGTTACATAACTTATCCTTATCCCTTGGTCCCAACCTTCAGTTGTTATACAAAAGGTTTCTCTGTGGAAGATGCAATATTCAGATGTACTTCAAAAACATTAAGTGATGCCAGTGATATTGTGGTACCCTTCTGCTTGAATGAATGAATGAATGAATGAATAAATGAAATCTTTATTTATAAAGCACCTTCTGGAACCAAGGCACTGTACATAAAACAAACAGAATAACAATTTAAAACACACATTACAATCAAATATTTAAAACTCTTCAAACTGTGGAATATCATAAATATTAACTTCAATAAAATCTATATATACTATACACAATATACAGATTGAAAACTAATCTGGATAAGCCAGGTCAAATAAATAAGTTTTAAGTGCTGGCTTGAACCTCTAGATGGTCAGGCAATCTCTTATCTGATGAGGTAGAGAATTTCACAGGGTTGGGGCCTCAAAAGCAAAAGTTCCAGCCCCTGATGTCTTTGAACGAACCCTGAATCTCTAGCAATCCAATGTCATTGGATTGGAGAGGACAGAGGGGCGGTAGAGACAAAGGAGGTCTTGCAGGTAAACATAGAAACATAGAATTTGACGGCAGATAAGGACCGCTTGGCCCACCCAGTCTGCCCATTTCCTACTCTAATGGATAAGCTGCAGATCCTAGTTAACCAGCAGCCTACTTCTTTCTACCCCACCCCTAGAATTGCCTTATGACTGTCCCATGCATGCTTGAATTCAACCACTGTTTCTGACTCCCAGCCTCCTCCGGAAGGCCATTCCATCCATCCACAACCCTCTCTGTGAAAAATACTTCCTTACATTACCTCTGAGCCAACCCCTCTGTCTTCAAATTGTGCCCCTTGTTCTTGCACACCTCTTTTTGAAAGATGCTACCCTCTTGGACTTTGTTGATTTCTTGAGGTACTTGAAAGTTTCTATCATGTCCCCCTCTCCTCCCTTTCTCGAGGCTATACATATTAAGCTCCTTTAGTATCTCTTCATATGTCTTCTGGTGCAGACCCTGCACCATTTTAGTTGTCCTCCTCTAGACAGCTTCGATCCTGTCTATGTCTTTATGGAGACTGGGTCTCCAGAACTGCACACAGTACTCCAGATAGGGTCTCACCAGCTGTCTGTACAGATGGATAACAATTCTGTTTTCTACTGGTGATGCCTCCCTATGCATCCCAGTATCCCCCAGCCCTCCTTACTGCCCTTTCGCATTGCTTGCCCACCTTTAAGTAATCTGATATGACTATCCCCAGGTCCCTTTCCATTTTGTTGTTGTTAGTATCTCACCCCCAATGTGTACTCTTCCCTGGGTTTTGTTTCCCAGGTGCATTACCTTGCACTTTAGCATTGAATCTAAGCTGCCATACATTTGACCATTCCTCTAACCTTGCCAAGTCCCTTCTCATCCTTTCCACCCCACCTTGTGCATCAACTCTGTTGCAGATCTTTGTGTCATCTGCAAAGAGACATACTTAATACATACAGACAGGTTACGGGGTTCCTGGTCATGTAGGGTTTATAGGTCAGTAACCTGATCTTGACGGTGATCCACCACTGTATGGTAGCCAGTGCAGCCAGCGGAGCACATCTGTTATATGACTAGCCCTAGAAGAACCAGTCAACAACCTGGCTGCAGCATTCTGCACTAGCTGCAAGTGGCGGATATCAACCACTGGTAGCCCTAGGAAAAGGGCATTGCAGTAGTCGAGGCAGGAGGTTATGAAGGCATGGACTAACATCGGAAGATCATTAGAGGAACCAGATGCTTCACCCGGCATTATTCCTCAGATGGTCCAAAGAGGATTTGATGACAGCCGACACCTGAGATTTAAGGGTCAGGCCACATCAAAAATAATGCCCAGGTTCTGCACTCGATCTATAGAAGTCAACGGAACACCCCAGCCAAAGCCCAGAGGGTTGTCCCACTGACACACCTGCCTCCTGATGATCTGGTTCCACAACTAACACCTCAGTTTTAGTGGGGTTCAACCACAGCCAGCTGGCACTCATCCAGTCCTGGATCTCAGACAGACAGTTTTAAATACCAAGATGATCACATCCTGTCCGGGCATAAAGGACATGTACAGCTGAGTATTATCTGCATAGCAGTGAAAACTCAGACTGTACCACCTAATGATCCTCCCAACGGCAGCATATACACTGTGAACAACGTGGTGACAAATGGAGCCCTGTGGTACCTTACAGGGTAGGGGGAGAGGGCCGAGAAATGAATTCCAGACACCACTGTCTAAGTCCTACCCTCAAGGAAAGATCAAAACCCTCTGAGAACCATTCTGGATAGTTCACAGATAAACCACAGGCTGTCCAATAGCACACCATGGTCCACAGTGTCAAATGCTGCAGAGATCAAGGAGGACCAAGAAGGAATGAATCCTCCGATCTCTCGCCATTAGGAGGTCATTACACTTGAACAAGGGCTGTCTCAGTACAATGCCTCTTCCTAAATCCTGATTGAGAGAATCATAGATATCATGGCTGTATAAATGATCGTCCAGCTCCAGAGCAACTACCTTCTCGATAACCTTACCCAAAAGGGTAGGTTAGAGACTGGTCTGTAGTTTGCCAGACAGTCAGGATCATGGGAGGGTTTTAAGGAGGGCCAAAGAACCACCTCCTTTAGGGGATCCAGAAAGACCCCGTCTCCAATGACCTCCAGACTATCTCGGCAAGGAGTGGCCGATTTCAACTACACACCCTACAAGAAGGCACGAGGGTCTGGGTCCAAACTACAGCTGATTGGCCACAATATCTGGACCACCCTCACGATATCCATGATTTCCAGCCAGCTGAAGTCAGACCAGGCAAACTGGGCATCCACCACCTCCTGTTGACCTCCACAATTTCCACTAGAGGGGCCGGACAGATCCTGGACCTGATAGTGGCAACCTTATCTACGAAAAACTGAGAAAACTCATCACACTTCTCTTGTGAAAAGCTCCACCAGACTGAAGATAGATTGGATTGCACAATTGATCCACGGTCCAGAGGAGCTGAGCTGGTTGGTTCTGCACAACACCAATCTACCTGGATAGGAACTCTGCCTTCTTACGGTGATTGCCGATTGATAGACAGCATAATGGTCCATCAATATAAGTCTGTCACACTCCAGGCCCGACTTCTGCCAGCTCCTTCAAGCCTTCGTCCCACTCTCTCAATCTCCTTCAAGGTCCCATCAAACCATGGGGACCTTGGACAAAGAGTGAGTGGGTGAACATGAACAGGAGTTATGGAATCCAGGGCCTCTGTCACCGCCCTGTTATAGGCAAGTACTAGATTCCTGGATCTATGCATTCACCTGGAAGACTCAACAGGTCCAGCACCACCATCAGGCCATCCAGGGTCATGCCCTCAATGGGTGGTACTGACCATCTCCATAGGGGCTGGCCTATTAGGAGGAGCCAAAACTGAACCCCATGCTATGTTGGTCAGACCACCCAACTGGCTCCACCACTAAGTCAGATATCTCCATCCCTAGAAGGGACACCAAGTCCAGTGAATGACCATGAATGTGGGTCACAGAGGTAACAACCTGTGTAAGGCCCAACAAGCTCATTAGTTGGAGAAGTCTTGTCAAAATTGTGGGAGTTCATCGGACCAAGATTGAAATCCCCAGAATCAACCATCTGGGGATCCCAATACCATGTCTCCTGGTGGATTTGCAGATGAGAAGTATCCTGCACCTTACACCCATACCCATGATACTATCAAAGGAGTTGTGAGTCCCTACCGAGCTCCGTAAGATTCAGTTCCAAATGAAAACAGATGGCTACACCCCGCCTACAATCCATTCTCAGATGGTGTATCACCGAGTACCGGACGGAATTGCTGAAGCCAACACTGGGCCAGCATTTTCATCCAGTCAGGTCTTGGTGATACAAGCCAGGTCTGCTGACTCAACAAGATCCTCTATTAAAGCCATCTTGTTCTTGATGGACCTGGAATTGCATAATACCATCCGAGTAGGATGAGCACCCAGGAAGACTGTGTCACTTGCCTGCACGAAGCAGAGCCCTTGGGTATGGGGACTAGGCAGGGGGACCCCTTTCTTTGGCCTCTTTGCCCCAGGGTGTCTTCTAGTTCCCACCACCCCAATCTGTCCTCTCCTTTCCACCCTCCAGACCCTGCCCTCTACCTGCTTCTAACTATCCCTCAAGCCTGACACAACCTGTAAGCTTCCAGGGACAGTGGAGGACAATTAAAGGGTGGAGGTCCCTGAGCCTGGCAGAAGAATAATGCCTGACTGTCCTCGCATTCTTCCCAGCACATCCCTCCTGTCTACTACAATCTTCCGTGACATTTCAGCAACAATCTTCCCAACCAGCAATCAACCCCCATACTCACAAATTACACTCACTCCCTCACAATCACTCCACAAACCACACAAACAACAACTTTAACAACCAACCCCAAAACCCAACAAAATACCAACTAAATAAATAAAAAATAAATAACAGCAGAAAATACTAAGTATGAGTATAAACAACAGATGTTTTTAAGAGTTGCTGCCACTCTTAAGTTGTACAATGTATAAACGCCTCAACGATCTCTCACATCCCCAGGTCCATATCAAGTCCCAAAAGTCCTGCTCCCTCCAGGTCTCAATGAGCTTTTAACCAGAACTCATACATAATAACATTCTAGGCACTCACTGCTCTTACTTTAGTAAAGGAAATATCACTGTCCCATTACAGTTCAATCTGTTTTCTCGAACCATAAGAGAAGTCTACACCCTAAGGCCATATTCAGCACTCTCAGGCCATAGTTTCAAATAGGCACAAACAGATAAGGTTAGCCTCCTGAAACTCCCTAAAACAGGACTCATGGTTCAGCCACAACCTTCTTCAGGTCTCCCCTGGTGCTAGTGCGGTGAGGCACTAGCCCAATAATCCCTGGCCCATCTAAAACAGACTAACCCTCCAGCAATCTATCCCCAACAGGACTACAGCCAAACAAATCACCAGCCCTTCAGCTGATTCTTAGACAGGCCATTTCAGGGACCAGGTAGCAAACTCCTCCTCCCGCCATCACTGGGACCCAAAATTAAAGACAGGGCTGACCACACCAATTAAGTATGTTAATATTCCAGGGGTCAGGAAGTCAATGCAGTCCACAAAGTCCCACACCACAATGTGCCTAAGATGTCCCAGACAGGTTCAAGTTGTTTTCAGTCCCGCTTCCAATAGCCACAGTGTCCAATGTTCTCCGCCTCTCACTCTAACATTTTCCACTTCTCCTTCAGATGGTCAACAAAATCCTCCGACCAGGCTCCTCGTTGGTAACGGAGAACTTCTCACCCACACGGTGGGTAAGCAAATTATGGTCCAAATTCCAAATACAGTACAAATGTATAGAAGAGTCATTATCAATAAAACATACTCTCCAACTGCCAAAAATAAGTGTTAGTTTTGCAGCACCAAAAATTGGAAATATCAAAAATCCGTCTCTACAGGGCTAGTGGTGAAAACTTTAAAATGTAAAACATAAACCGGGTAACTATTAAGGCTAACCCGAAAAATGCCACTACACTCCCTACCTCACTCAAAATTCCTAACTATACTACCGTTATACTAAACCTAAAACAGGCACTAAAAAGATGCTAAAGATGCTACAAAACAAAAGTAAATAAACAACAAATGCACAAATAACAACAAACACTAATATAAAATAAACACTAAAACCAAAATGCTAGTCTAATCTCTAGTGCTGGCGATGGCTAGCTCATAGATGCTGCCATTTTATATGCTTTAAACAAATAAATCACAGTGTTAATCCATCCTGAATTGGGAAGGGATTCAGGTGGTTTTAACAGATTCTTCATTCTTATGCTTTTGTTGGATTGGACTTTTCTTGTATATAATTGTTATGGGGGCCCAGACTGCTTGAAACCTATGACTGGAATCTATAGCATAATGGACATACATGTTAGGGTAACTAGATTTTCTGTGGCCTGTAACCATTCTGCTATTAATGAAACCTCTTGGTCCTCCACCTTTAAAGGATTCATGTCTTCACTTGTACTAGGTCTGCATCAGCCATACCTTATGGCTGACTGTTAAGGAGGTGCATTCTTGTGCCACCCCATCGGGTACCAGGGCTGGGGACATAGGGATTGTGCATTTCAATATTGCCCTGCATTTATTGATAACAGAAATCCATAATGGTTGTATCAAGGTGCAGCTCCACAGCACATGGAAAGATCGGCTCCATCTTTCCCACATCCCCAACAATCATCTACCTGCATTAGGCCCATTGTTTTCAACTGCACTGGTGTTCTATACCATAAGTGTTGGATTTTATTTTGTATCAATAGATTGCAGGTATCTGTACAGGCCCTATGAGCTAGTGTCCAGCTCTGTTGTCACTACTGCTCCAAAATGTTAATATTTAGCATTCTCCACTCATTTATCTCTTGCTGTCAGCGAGGGGTTTGGGGTAGTCTCCTCGTCATCTTCTGAATCCCCCTGGCTAATCCTGTAGAGGCTTTAGCCACCTCTTTTATTGGGAGTTTGGGCAGTTTCCTGTCACCCTTACCATAAGTGAGATGTGCTACAAATGCATTCCTTTGTTTTTTCTGTATATGCTGTGCAGTTAGAGATACCTCCAGATGTCCTCTTTGGGAGGTCATATCTTGCCTGGAGTACAGTAAAGGATTCTAGGTAACCTCCTTCAAGAGACAGGACATCTAGTACTTTGCTACTTTATTTGCATGCCAATTCACCCAGTGAAAGGGCTGCTTATCTATGCACCATCCCGGTTGTTCCAGAAATGGGTATAATCACTCAGATCCAGGCAACACTTGGTAATCTGGCCTACCTTATACCAGGCTGTAAGTGCTGCCTTCACTGTTAACTAGTTTTTGTTTTTTTTTATCTTTTGCCCCACTTGTCTGCTGCTGATACCCGCCTGGTCATGGCGCCTTCTGACTTCCATCTTCCGCTGTGCTCTCCCCCAAAACCCCGACTTTCCCTCGGAGGGTGGGGTCGTGGCACTGGCCAGGTGCGTGATCAGTGTGGCTATCTGGGAGCCAGTTGGGAGGCTAATTGAACAAACGCAGGCTTCACGGAGGTGGAAGACTACAGGGTACTTTTCCCCATATACGTAAGGGGTGGGAATGTGCAATGACATCCAGTGTCTGCCCCACCCCTTAGAACTGCTGCACGCCAGTAGCTTGTGGTACCCTTGACTCACCAGGGGTCCGCTAGCATCGGATGGGAACCCATCCTCCCGGAGAAGGAGAGCAGTCCACTGGACGCCTCCATCCTTTCCCCTGCTGGCCCTCCAGTGACCCGGGTCCGCTCCGAACCAGGGCCAGCGTCTCAAGCAGACACTGTTAACCAGTTTTGATATTGCTTTGCAAGCTGAGCTCCCAGATAAGCCAAGAGTGGGATACTTGCAAGATTTCAGAATCTATGCCTAACCAGGCTGGGGTGGTTCCTGTTCCCAAGTATTTTGCAGGTATTAGCTACCCTGAAAGCATAAGCATACATTTAAAAAGTTGAGAGATTCCATCCTCCTTCTGTTAAGGGGCTCTTAGCTTTGCCCTGCTATATCTTGGGGAGCAACCTCCGACAGGAAATTCCCCACTAGAGTATTTAACTTTTGGAACCACCTTTCTGGTATTTCCACCAGAAGGTTTCAACAGTACATGGTGTACTTAGGGGCAAACAGCATCTTAATTGCAGCAATTTTCCATGCCATTGTAAGGTGCAGGTGTTTCACATGTCCACCTCTTTTGTAGAGTCACTTACTAATGGTGTGAAGTTTGACATTATACAAATCCTGTATATCCATGGAATTTGTATGCCCAAATACTTAAAGCCCTTGAGTTGCCCATGCTAAGCCTGTGCTTGTTATATGTTCAGGTGTAGCAGAGGTATTTAGGCAATACCTCAGATGGTGTTGACATTAATCTTGAGTCCGATATACCTGCAAATGATGCAAGCAACTCTCATCATGTGGGTATACTTGTCGGCAAGTCACTGGTAAGGATTAGGCAGTTGTTGGCATATAGCTTGACCTTGTGGGTAGTTGCCCTATCCGTAGAACCAATATTTATGGGTGTGCTCTGAGTACAGCTGCCAGAGGCTCAATGGCTAACACAAACAATAGAGGAGATAGAAGGCAACCCTATCTTGTGCCTCTAAAAGTGTAAAGGGGTCTGACAACATGTTATTGGTAAGGAACCTGACTTTAGGGCAATTGTATGGTTTGAATCCAATAACAGAACACTGTGCCAAAGTTCCTCTGTGCAGAACCACATGCAGGTACCCCCACTCCACTGAGTCAAGGCTTTTCGAATCCACTGTTATAGCAGCAACTGGAGTGGGGATTCCTGCCGCGGCCTGCATCAAAGTAACCAGGGCCCTTACATGATCTGCATTCACTGTACCTTTCACAAATTCCACCTGTGAGGGTGTACTAATGATGGCAGTATTGACTCCAGTCAAGATGCCTGGGTCTTAACCAGTATTTTTGCATCTGCATTTATAAGGGAAATTGGTCTATAGCTCTTGGGATGGGTGGGGGTCTTTTCACTCTTTAGGCAGAACTATGATTACTGTCCCTTAGGGTGTCATGTAATTCTTTCTTTTCCAGCGTTCCTGCACATCTGTAGCATGGGGCAGTAACCACCTCTGTGACCAGCTGGTAAAAATCAGAAGGGAACCCATCACCCCAAGGTGCTTTGTGTGGTGCCATTTTCCTGATGGCTGAGTTTACTTCCTCCTGGGTGAGGGGCTATCCAGGGTTCTGTTCTGGGTCTCCGTTAGCTGGGGTAACTGCAAGTTATCAAAGAAGGCTGAAAAGTCCCTTCCTTCCCTTGTGCATGGGAGCTATTCAAATCTTTATAGAATTCCACCATTGTGTGGTTTATAGTCTCTGTTGACGTGCTTATTTGACCTTTGGAATTCTTTAGTTGGATGTGTCTCTGTTTGCTGTTTTTTTAATCTGTAGGCCAATGAATTTGCCCACCTTTGCCCATAAGCCCAGTATTTGTGTGAGTCCTCCTTATTTGTAGCTCAGCTTTTCTAGTGGCCAGCTGGTTTAGTTGGATTCTAAGTGATGTCATCTCATATACCAAGTTGCAGTTTCTGGGATATGATGGGTTCTGCTTATGTATGTTTTCTGCCTGCTTTTCCCTATAAACTAGCTAGCTCTTTCTCCTTTTGCTTGTGCCTGTGTGCCACATAACTAATTATTTAACCTCTAATTGTGGCCTCGAAGGCCTCCCATATAATTTCTGAAACTGCTTGATCTTGGGGATTATCCAAAAGAAATTGCATACTTCCACCTCTATGCAGCCCTTAAACTGCTCCTCTTTCAGTAGTAATGGGTCAAGTTTCCAAGTGGTTGACCTTAAGGGAGGGGCTTCTACCTCCAAGGATATCCCTACTGGTGCATAGTTGAAATGTAAAGGGGATGAATCATGTTGTTGAGCCTGGGAGATATTAGCCAGTGATCTAACCTACTTGCCATTGTCCTGGCCTAGTGAAAAGTATATGTAGTCTTTTCTTTGAAATCTTTCTTTATCCTACTCCCTACACCAGATCCCCACTCTGTCAGGAGTGCCTAGCACCAGCCCACTTCATTTCTTTACCTGACTCCTGGTGGACCCCATGGAGCCATGGCTGTACCCCACAGGTGGAGTGCAGTGGGACCAGTACACCCCAAGACAATTTTTGTTTCATCGGGTTCCTCTGGTGGTCAGGCAAGCAGGAGCAATTAGGGTCTCATGCTGGTGCCCTTCTGCTCCGCACTCTGGTGTCTTTTTCCCCTGTTCTGAGGGAGTGGCATATGCCCAGACATCAAGGCATTTCTGCAGGCGCTCCACTCCCTAACCCTCTCTTTGTGTGCTTTGCACTTGCTGTGCCCCGGCTTTCACCCAGAGGCCAGTCAAGTTCCAAGCTGGTGCCCTCCTCCCTCCTGGGAGAGAGAGCTGTCCTCAGATGCTCAATCCTCTCCCTACCCTGCCAACCCCGATGGCCCAGGCTCATTCCTACCTCAACCTTCAGCGTCACCGGGCTGATGGTATGTGGTCTTTTTCTGCTTTGTGGAGAATCCTCCAGGTGTCTACTGGCTGATGCAATCTCATCATTTGTTTTAGGGTGTGTAGTGCCTTCCATGGGGTTCAGGGTTAGCATTGGACCTGTCCAATAGATGGTCCATTGTTAAGTTAAGTTCACTTCCTATAGGTATTTCTGGGTTGTCAAGGCCATGTCCATCAGTGCTTGGGAAATTACATTGAAGAACCCAGGGGCATCCTCATTTGGGATGTACTCATTCACTAGAATGACTGGCCCCACCAATGTGGATACTTTTATCATCACCACCTCCCTCGTTGTCCTTTGTTTGGTCAATTGGTTTCCACTTTAGGTTCTTATGACATAGTATTGACACCCCTTTGATTTTCCCAGAAATGCTGTGGATCTCCTTCCCACCAACCCCTTTAAGCTTCTGCACTTCTGTAGTCTTAAGTTTGGTTTCTTGCAAGAAGGCTAACTGTGTTCTAAGTTATTTCAGCCTGAAAGGACTTTTTCCTTTTAGTCGGTGAGTTCATGCCCCTCACATTCCAAGAGGTGGCTACCGTTATGTCTTTATTATCCATTATGCATAATGACAGTTCTTTGTCTTTTTCTACATTGTCTTTTCCAGGCTGAAATGTCCCATTCCCTAGATCGCCTTTCCCTATATAAGTGGGTGATCTCTAATTTTGTCTCTAATACCTGTTTACCACACTGTTCCCATCAGGGGTTCTGTTGTCCCTTGTTGTCCTGTACCTCAACCTCGTATAACCTGAAAGCTCTTTTTCTGATTCTAACCATATAACATCCTGATGACATTCTTTAAACACAGGGTTTACCCAACATTGTCTAGTGTTCTTACATAACCATATAATACCTTGGGGTTTCCTTGTCTAACTACTGCTAACACACACACAGCATGGGCTGTAACAGACCAAACCATAGTAGATAATATGTATTTTGCCCATACCTTCTGATCTAACTTTGTGAAGTGACCCTCCTGCAGTGCCCCAACTCCATTTGCATGGATGCCCATGAGCCAGAGAATCTACCCTGGGGATGGGTTACTCCCAGAGCTAGTCTGCCTCCATCTTCCTGCTCATAATATTTAAGAGTGAATGCCAGGAAACTGTTTACACCAATGATCTGCTCCCATTAGTACACTCAGAGAACTGTTCCATACATTAACTGTATATTAAATCAATTCCCCACTCCCCTTGGGACCTTGACAATTAATTTTACTGCTCAGGTTGCTGTGCTAAGATGCAGTAGGCATATGTTTTGCTGCAGCCTGCCTGTGTCTGCACATCCCCGTGTCCTTTTCCAGATCGGTAGGGGAAGGAGCTAGGGACCTGTTACATTTCTCCCTTATCCTGGTCCTGAGTTTTCCTCCACCTGGGTCTATTCCTTATTTACACTGCTCTCTACTCATATCCTGTGCCTCTAAACTGTGGTTTGGGACCCCAGTGCTGGTCTATCATCTTTTGCATTTTATTGTGCCCTCTTGTCTGAGCTCACTCCGATTGGGGTGAGGATACAAGAGCACTCTCCTTTAAGTCACACCCTTCTTTAGTCTGGCATGCCCACAAACCACATGGCATTGGAAAGCAGGGGGTAGTATAGTTTTGTTCAAGAGAGCTCCAAGTGTATACAGGCCAACCCCCTTACTGTTCTCTCTCCAAAGTGACAAGCCCTTGAGCAACAGGTGGGGGACCCATAGTGGGATGCTTTGTATTGCTATTGTGGGGTATGCATGTGTGCTGCCTGCTTTAAGTCCCCTCCCCAGCAGACCTTGTTCCACCCCTTCCCCAGGTCCCTTCCCATTTCCTTTGCCAAACCTTTGCTGCACATTTTGCCGCCTTCATGCACTGTACACCTATCTAGTTCACTTGGAGCTTACTTAGCTTCAAAGGTCAACCATATTAAACCCAGTTCTTTTTCTTTTTAAATTATGTTTTTACCCTGAATATTTTCCACAGTTTTCTCCTGTCATTCCTTGGATGGGCACACAGCCGCGGGAGGCAGGCGATGCCGCATTCTGAAGCACCATCCCAGTACTTGCCACCCCTCCAGCTTATGTAGCCACTGGACCTCCAACTGGTGGCAAGTCAACCATGGGGGTGATGACCTCCCAGGAGAGGAGAGCAGCTGCTCAATCCTGCTCCTACCATCCCCATGCCGGCTTCCTGATGACCTGAGGTCGTTACCAAACCTGGGTCTCTGGCGTGATGTGAGGTAAGGCATAGCACCTTAACCCTCTGCACCACCAGGCAGGCTAAATTAAATCCAGTTCTGTATATGTGGTGTGCATCACCTGATTCTGATGCTAGACTTGAGAGTTCCAATGTTAATATCTTGGCAAGCATAATCCAGCTGGGTTCCTCTTTGTTCCTCTCATGGCAGCTACGCGATAGATCTCTCTTTTCCTGTCCCATACTTACACCATGCCACTGTCAGTTATTGGAAGCAGACAGGGGGTGAAAGAAAGTATTCATTTCTCACAGTTTGTACAATGCTCTTGACCCCGGCCTTTTGTGTTTGCCCTGATGGGGATCAGCCTGATCCAGGACTCATGGAGCTCACTGTTTCAATGCACACTGACATATGGTTTATTTTACAATGGCCAGCTTCAGCCATGTGTTGTCAACCTATTCAATGTAAACAGACCCACACGCTCTTTCGCATACAGGCACTTTATAATCCATCTTTACCTCTTCCGGCTATGATTAAATCCCAGAGTGGTAGAGTCTTTTAATTTACCTACTGTGCATGATCTCTGTTACCTTCCATCCATGAGGGAGAGGGATAAATTATGGTCAGCCTATAAAAGGCCCCTCCCTTGTTATGTAAACAATCTCAGATAGTAGAGTAAGCAATGATAATACTAATAATACAGATTCTTGTGTCTTCGGGTCTGCAAAGAAACATTTGTAAACAAGCAGGAGTACTATTGAAGTTTATTATACTACTTATGCCAAGCATGTGACAGAGAAAATCACAAGGAGATGGGTTTCTCACCACTCTCCTGAAGCATGTACATAATCTCCAGTATTTATAGATCTTAGGTTCTCTAAGATCTTGTTCTCTCTCCTGTGGAACTGGGTTGCAGAAGGCTAAATACTACAGATGACAGCATAGCAACAGAGATTACCTCCTAGTTACAGATATGAGTTTAAAGGGTGAGATTTAAAATCACTGGGTTGTGCAAAACTGCACATTATTAACTAGGGTACCTGGTTGGGAAGTGGCTATTAGACCACTGTGTGGGCCAGGGGTTCTGTTCTGGGCACTCAATATTAAGTGTCACAAATCATGGGGCATCACTGAGTAAAAACCTTAAGGTCTAATGTCTTTTATTGTCATATAAATTTGGATGCAAAATTCCTGATTATCAATAAAATGTAAACAGAAGTCCAGATCAAGTCTAGCTTCTAGGATTGATTCAAAGTAATGATCACAATATTCAATATGGCCTCACTACCCTTCTGGATGATGAATATGTCTTTTAGGACCACAGTGTGAATTCCACAGGATGCAATTAAATGATGTGGGCTTGTAGGTACTCTGCCTCAACAATCTGTTTAGGGATTACATCGCTGTTTCTTATCTGCAATAAGATGCACAGTTTGGGCTTCACGAAGACCTATACTTCTAAAAAATACTAAGCATAAAAGCAATCATCTCTCTCTCTCTCTCTCTCTCTCTCTCTTGGAACCTAAAAGGAACAAGAAAAAGAAAAAAATACATAGTTAGTTTAGTACTATTCCGCCCATTGGGGTATGGAAAAGTAATTTAATCTCCTTTAAACAGGTTCATTCAATTGGCATGTAGCCATTTGTCAATGACTGTTATAGTGTGAGGCAGTCTAACTTGGTAGACTGCTGGACTTAGTTTGTTTACAATGGGATAGGGCCTGTTGTTGGGCCTTGCACATACATTGTGAAGCAAACAAGTGTACCTTTTGGATGTCTTGTTTGAGATATTTATCATATTTATCTACTGATGCTACATCAGCAGTGGCAGTACACAGGACCAGAAGAAAATGTTCTGGAAGTCTCATGAACCATCCGTCATGATTTCAAAAATGGGGTACGCTGTGTACTTGCAGAGGGTGTCCTTTTATTGCCATAAGGAATAAATGCAATAACGAATCCCAGTCCTTTGGGGTTTTCTGAACAAGTTTGGATAACATAACTTTGATCTGCTTGTTAGCCCATTCCACCTGTCCTGATGGTAAGGGATATGAAACGCTTTGTTTTACCCATAACAAATCCAGAATTTCCTGCATGACAAAGGCAATAAAGTCGCCCTCTAATCAGAATTTACCTTTAGGAGTAACTCCCACTTGGTAAATAGTTGATTTACCAAGACATTTGCAGTCAATCTGGATGTTGTTCCAGGGCCTTATTGCCTCTGGGGTAACAATGCATTTTTCCTAGCTGGTATAGGATTTTTCTGTGACGTATCAGTTACTAATGTAGTGTTCTACCTACTTCTCATGTGTGGCCACAAGACAGAGGATTTCAGTCTGTCTAGTGTTTTACTGACTCACTGGTGTCCACCAGTTGGAGTATCATGTACTTGGTACAGTAGATAAAATCTACCCTCAGGTGTTTAGGAATTACCTGTAACTTTTCATGAGTGTTACAGAACTGATGTTCCAAATGAGTAGGCCATCACTGGATAGGTGAATGTCATTTTACTTTCTTATGATACAATACAATTGGGGTGTAAGGGCTTATTTCTGAAGTTATTCCCAGTTGCTTTATTAAGGGACGTATACACTACCCTCAAATAAGGGTTCTTTTTGGAGCATAAGGTTCACATTTTACAGAATGCTCAAACCTTATGAATGTACAGTTTGTATTTATACTGGTTTGGGTTGTGTTGTACACAAACAAGTCTGTGTATTTCACAGAGGTAATATCAGAGAATTGGAACAGTAGTTTGTTTTCTTCCAAATACATACAGTCAGAGAGGAACAGACCCAATTAGAATCTATAATAAAAACATAGTATCTGCAGTGCTTTCTGTAATTATCTCAAGGATGTTTCTTGAAGCGGGCAGAACTTAACCCTCTCATAGAGTGCTGGTATCATTTTACATTAGGAAAATCTTTGTATTCCTCTCTTAGCACAAGCTGTGTATTTCTCAAGGACTTACCAGCTTTCTAAACCATACACAAATGTTTGTGGTAATAAGGAGACTCCTTGCCTCCCTGATTTTCATTTTATTTGCCAGGCGTGTTTAACAATGCCTGTAATCAATACATATATGATGATGCAGTTACTAGCCATGCACACTCTGTCATCACCAGGATGTACAATAAGAATTCCAAATCCTGCTGTCTGACACTCGTTGGTATGTGTGGCTGAGTCATCAGTCAAAACATGACACACAGTGGTGTCTTTCAATACTTTCTGAAGTTCTGTCAGAAAGGGCCCTGGGACAGAGTAGGTCAGGGCTGAGTGAACAATCATGGGTCTCTTCTGTAAATTGTAGGCCATGGGCCAACAAGGATGAAGTTTTGATAGGAAGGACAGTGATGTCATAATCCTGTGAAATGAGAGACCAGTGTGTAAGTCTGGCATTGGATACAGAGGCATCTTTTACTCTGTCTGACAACAACAAGTTGGTTGTAGCAAATGATTGGAATGCAGCACAATGTATGCATATCCAAATATGTACATAAAGCATCTCACTGCCTAGTATGTAGCCAAATGATTCCTTTCACAAAGGTTGTATTTTAGCACCACTTGGGCAAGCATCTGGGATGCATAAGCAATGGGCCTGATGTGTCCATTGTATGTTTGGGCTAAAATTGCTGAGATTGCTATATCTGATGTAGCAGTTTCAATATACCCTAAAACTGTGTTAGGATTAACCAATGCTGGGTCCATGGTCAGTGATTCCAAAAGAAAAGACAATGATATCAGTATTAGGATACATT
Organism: Neoceratodus forsteri; assembly: GCA_016271365.2. Taxonomy (NCBI): domain Eukaryota; kingdom Metazoa; phylum Chordata; order Ceratodontiformes; family Ceratodontidae; genus Neoceratodus; species Neoceratodus forsteri. The sequence continues at coordinate 1,548,033,409 of CM057453.1, forward strand.
GTACCTTCTTAGCAGAAGTGCCTGCTATAGTTTGTGCTAGGAATAACCCAGACTGTTTCTGGCTTGTGCCTGCTAATGCAGCCACAATATGGGATGACCCAGGTGTCACTGGTGGAGGGGGTTCTGCATCATGTGCAGGGAGTGCTGGCACTATCAGAGGTGCCTGCACAGTGAGGAAAAGTTGTGTGCAAGTTCCACATAGCTCTCCAACTATGGATTGTGATTCAGTAGCCATCAGGGTGGAGAAAGTAGTATTGAAACTGCTGTCAGCTCAGGTTCAGAAATCAAACCTGTAACCCTCCCCAACATGGCCTGTGATGCTGAAAATATCACAGTCACAGAGCTTTCAGGATCATGGTTATTCCCTCCCCATCATATGTAAAGTGGGTTTCCCACGGATGGTTGCTGGATGGTAGCAACATTGTTTTAATGTTACAGTTTAGATATTAATGCACTGCATAGGAAAAGCAGTACATTCAGTTTTCTCAGGAAAGTTGATGCTAAATTGTATAGGGAAGAATCACATGTCATGTAATTAACTGCAATGTGTTCCTTAACCAAGGTCGTTTCTAGTATAATAAACATTGCTAGCAGCAGCTTCTTCTGCAGCATCAGACACTGACTTCATGACAGATTGCACACCAACCTCATTCAAAAGTACATCAGCAGCATTTTTAATGAAAATCTTCTGTCCCTCAGAAACACTAGTCTTATTGATAACATTATTAATCATGCCAAAAGCCTCTGGTATGTTTTGTTTGGTTATGGCAGCAATCACAGGTCCCTGTGACTGCATGATCCAACCTCCATGATGTGGTGGTCGCCATTTGGATTACCTACATGGGCATCTTGGGTTACTGTGTTATTACCATCATCACATAGAAACATAGAAACATAGAATTTGATGGCAGATAAGGACTGCTTGGCCCACCCAGTCTGCCCATTTCCCTACCTGATGGATAAGCTGCAGATCCTAGTTAACCAGCAGCCTACTTCTTCCTACCCACCCCTAGAATTGCCTTTATGACTGTCCCATGCATGCTTGAATTCAACCACTGTTTGTGACTCCACAACCTCCTCTGGAAGGCCGCTCCATACATCCACCACCCTCTCTGTGAAAAAATACTTCCTTAAATTACCTCTGAGCTGCCCCTTCTATCTTCAAATTGTGCCCCTTGTTCTTGCACACCTCTTTTTTGAAAGATGCTACCCTCTTGGACTTTGTTGATTCCCTTGAGGTACTTGAAAGTTTCTACCATGTCCCCCTCTCCCTCCTTTCCTCTCTAGGCTATACATATTCAGCTCCTTAAGTCTCTCTTATATGTTCTCCGTGCAGTCCCTGCACCATTTTAGTTGCCCTCCTCTGGACAGCTTCCATCCTGTCTATGTCTTTGAGGAGATTGGTCTCCAGAACTGCACGCAGTACTCCAGATGGGGTCTCACTAGCTGTCTGTACAGATGGATAGTAACTTCCTGTTTTCTACTGGTGATGCCTCCCCATGCATCCCAGTATCCCCCAGCCCTCCTTGCTGCCCTCTCACATTGCTTGCCCACATTTAGGTCATCTGATATGACTACCCCAGGTCCCTTTCCATTTTTGTTGTTGTTAGTATCTCACCCCCATTGTGACTCTTCCCTGGGTTTTGTTTCCAGGTGCATTACCTTGCACTTCTTAGCATTGAATCTAAGCTGCCATATATTTGACCATTCTTCTAACCTTGCCAAGTCCCTTCTCATCCTTTTCACCCCACCCTGTGCATCAACTCTGTTGCAGATCTTGTGTCATCTGCAAAGAGACATACTTTTCCTTCCAGTCCTCTGCAATGTCACTTATAAAGATATTGAAGAGGACTGGTCCTAATACTGAACCTCGCGTACCCCACTACTAATCCCCCTTTTTCAGAGTGGACTCCATTTACTATTACTCTGTGTCCTATTCTCCAGCCAATTCTTTACCCAGTCTGTCATCTTGGGACCCACTCCCAGGCTGGCTAACTTGTATATTAATCTTTGTGTGGGACTGTGTCAAATGCCTTGCTAAAGTCTAGATAGGCCATGTCCACAGCCCCTCCTGATCAACTACTTTGGTCACCCAGTCAAAGAAATCTATCAGATTTGTCTGGCATGACCTTCCCGCTATGAATCCATGCTGCCTTGGGTCCTGTGCCCCTCTGGCCTCTAGATATTTAACAATACTTTTCCTTCAGAAGTGATTCCATCCTTTTCCCTACCACTGAGGTTAAACTAACAGGTCTGTAGTTTCCTGCTTCTGCCTTGCTCCCACTTTTGTGAAGGGAATCACATCTGCCCTCCTCCAGTCCTCGGGTACCACCCCATCCTCCCATGATTTGTTAAAGAGGGTAGTCAGTGGTGTCACTAGTTCTACCCTTAGTTCTTTAGAATTCTGGGATGAATCCCATCAGGCCCCATTGCTTTGTCCACCTTCAGTTTTAAGAGTTCTTTCAGAACCTTTCTTCTGTAAATGGGCTGGTATCAACTTCTGTATCCAGAGTGTTTCTACTGTTTGTTTTAGGTACCCCTCTTTCTTTGTAAATACTGAGCAAAATATTTGTTTATTATCTCTGCCTTTTCACAGTCACCTCTGCCCACCCTCCCTCCCCTTTATTAAGCCTCACTATCCCTCCCTTGGTCTTCCTTCGCCCCTGATGTACCTATAAAAGGCTTTATCCCCTTCTTAACTGAGTTGGCTATCTTTTCCTCAGTTTGGGCCTTTGCTGATCTGACTGCCTTCCCAGCTCTTTTGCTTTAACTGATATAGTTCTCTGTCCTGTTCCTTCTGTGATTCCTTGTACTTCCTGAATACTTTCTTTCTTGAACCTTCACTGCCACTTCCTTTGAGAACCATAGTGGTTTCTACCTGCTTCGTTTTGTTTATTTGTTTTACACAAAGGCTTGATACCCTGTGATGGCAGTTTTATTATTCCCCATTGTTCTTCCACCTCCTTCCTGCCCATTTGCTAGTGCATTCCTTAGGCACTCACCCATTTTGACAAAGTCAGCCCTCCTAAAATCCAGTACCTTTGTCTTTGTATGGCTTGACTCTATTGCTGTGTTTATTGTGAACCATACTGTTCTGATGGTCGCTAGTTCCCAGATAGCTACCCACTTCTACATCTGTGATCCTCTCTTCATCTCCATTTGAGAGAACCAGGTCTAAGATTGCTCCTCTCGAGTGGGCTCCAATACTAGTTGTCTAAGGCATGCCCCTGTAAGGCATCTAGAATAACCCCACTCTTAGAAGTGGCTGCTGCAACTGCACTCCAGTTAACATCTGGCATATTCAGATCACCCATCAGCAATATCTCCCTTTTTCTGCCATTCTAAGTATACTTTCTATCATTTCCTTGTCCATTTCCTCCCTGAGAAGGGGGTTCTGTATACCCCTGTGCTATTGTGGTGCCATTGCCGGTCTCCAAATTTACCCACAGTGCTTCTTCTCCTCCCTGTTTACCCTTTTGTTCTGTTGCTTTGATTTCTTCCCTTATGTAAAGAGCTCCTCCTCCTCCTCCTTTACCCTCCCTGTCCCTCCGTAGATAGTTGTATCCTGGTATGTTTACATCTCAGTCATGGTTTTGTGTGTACCATGTTTCTGTGACTGCCACAATATCCAGATGTTCCTCATCCATCAAGGCCACTAATTCAGGATGCTTGTTGCTCAGACTTTGGGCATTGGTACTCATTGCTCTCCATTTTTGATGGCTTTACCTTCTGTTGCAGCATCCCCACTGACCTTTCTACCTTGGTCTTTTTCTCATTTAGTACCCTGTTTTGTAAGGAGGCTAGGATTTTCCTGCTGCTTATCAGTGCCTTCCTTGACTAGTTTAAAAGCTTGCCAATGAAGCATTTAAACCAATTGCTCAAAAGACTTGTTCCTTCCTGACAGATGCAGACCATCCTGCTAGTATAGGCTGGTGTCCTCCAGGTGGAACCCCAGTCCCCAATGAAGCCAAACCCTGTGCTCCAACCATTTTTTCAACCATTCATTAAACTGCATGGTGCAAAGTACTCTTGCCTCACTCATGCCATTGACAGGCAGCACCTCTGAGAAGGATACTGTGTGTGCTACTTGTCTTAGGCTCCCTCCCAATTCTACAAAGTCCTTCTGCACTGCTCTGATCTCATGATGAGCCAAGTCATTTGTCCCTAGGTGGACAATGATGTCCAGTTCAGACTCCCGTGCAGCTGTTCCCATGATCCTGAGTATGCGATTCCTGTCCATCCAAGCCATGGCACCAGGCAGGCAACTTACTTCAGTTTTCCCTCCTCCCCCAGTTCTATCCCCTAATAATTGAGTCCCCCACCAGGAGCTGCTTCCTTTCCTTGTGGTGTCCTCTGTCTCCTTCCTGTGGGCCTCCCTTGTGACAGCTGTCCTCAGCCTCCTTAGTCTCCTCTGTGGGTGCATCCATAGGGAGCTATGCCCCCAGAATGGTGTATGGATTGTGGAGTGGAACAACTGACTGGGTGTGCCTCTGTTCCACCATCCTCACCCTTCTTGAGCCCACTGTGGTCCAACTGCTGTGTTTTCTTTGCAACCTCTGAGGTAGTGGTGGTGGCTCTGGTGCTCCCTGGATGGGGAGGTTCCTTCCTACCATCCAGTGTGGCCTGGGGAAGGTTCACTTACTACTCTCCAGCATGGCCTGAAGATGGGCAACTTCCTCCCTCAGGGCAGAGAGTTGTCTCAAATAGGGCAGCATCTCAGCCTCCAGAAAGACTCCCGGAAGACTGCTGCCCCACAGCCATTACATTGTACTACTCCTCACATGTTTATCTATTTTTTCTGTGTGTGTGTGTGTGTGTGGTTTGTGTGATTGGTTTGTTATATAGAAATATATATATTATACAATGTGTATGCTTATATTGTCAGTGCAGTGTGCTAGAGAGGATATGACAGTGATATGCACCTTGCACTCTTGAGGAAATGATGTCAGAATCCAGGTATAAAGGAACTATTTCCAGGGGTGGGTGGGGTGAGGGGTGGAAGGGTTAGGCCTAAACTGTGCCCTCACAAAACAATCAGCTAAAAGCTCTGACCCAGCTCTGTGATGAGTGCCTTCCTGTCAGCAAGATGCCCTACACAACAATTTGACAGAGAAAATAATCTGCTAATCAAACAGAGGAAAATCCAGACATCCAACTCAGACACAGGTAACCTTCCCAGCCCCAAAACAGCCTGGTGGTTTGTGCTCTGAAAGCGGTCAGCCCCAAAATAAGTTAGCTGTGCTTTACACTCTTCCTGCACTGAAAATCTTAAGTATTAAGCCAACTGATTGACTAGTGACACCTGTGATGTAAGCAGGCCTTTCACTGTAGGCAGGCTGCTGTCTGATTCCAATACACAAAATCTTTCAGTGAAACCAGGGATATAAACTTAACTACTCAGCCAGCAGGACACTTTTAAATGTTGCAAAAATACCCCTCTAAATCCTAAGTCTCAACCCCAACAATCAAGCAAATTCAGTTGTATCTCACTCCTCTGGTTATAAAATTACTACACTTTTAATGGAATCCTGCACTCCAGCGTAATGCCAATAAGGAGAAAAAAATGAAACTCTTTGTAGAAAGCGAGCTCCACTGTTTTACAATATTATGCCTTACCAAGTTTACAGCTCTGAAATGAAGTTACAGTTTGTTCTTTGCAGTGTTGCAAGGCTCTCAGCTTCAGACAAATCAAAAGTCAGACTGACTGGCTTCTAACTGTGAAGGATGCCTAAAACAGCAGTGATGAACCCCACCCAGAGCCAACTGATTGACTAGTGACACCTGTGATGTAAGCAGGCCTTTCACTGTAGGGAGGCTGCTGTCTGATTCCAATACACAAAATCTTTCAGTGAAACCAGGGATATAAACTTAACTACTCAGGCAGCAGGGCACTTTTAAAATGTTGCAAAATTACCCTCTAAATCCTAAGTCTCAACCCCAACAATCAAGCAAATTCAGTTGTATCTCACTCCTCTGGTTATAAAATTACTACACTTTTAATGGAATCCTGCAATTCTCTGCTTAATGCCAATAAGGAGAAAAAAATGAAACTCTTTGTAGAAAGCGAGTCTCTTGTTTTACAATATTATGCTTACCAAGTTTCCAGCTCCAAATGAAGTTACAGTTTGTTCTTTGCAGTGTTGCAAGGCTCTCAGCTTCAGACAAATCAAAAGTCAGACTGACATGACCATGAACGCCATCTTGGGGATGGTATGTGATGCAACCTGATGACATGTGTGTCCACCATTTTAAAACTAACAATTCTCCATTTGTGAATCACAGAAAAACAACTGGCTAGCCTTTGTTCTAGTCCACCCACAGCATACTGTGAGTGTTCAAAATCAAACTCTTCAACATGAGAAGAGGCAAGGTCTTTGGGCATTAAGATAGTATGCCCTGCCAATACCTCTGGCTAATGGATCAAGTTTACCATATCGGACGCTTTACTCCTACATTCTAACTGCTCAGATATAGGAGTTAACATGCTGTAAAGTGCCTTGCTTTCAGATCACAAGACATTTTCATCTTGTAAAACTTGCCTGTTATCAACAGAAGCTGTGTCATAGTTTAGATTCAAAACATTCATTTCAAGTCTGCTGTAATGAAAACATACTGAATCACGCTGTTCAGTCAAGGTCTGGTATTGAAATATCAGCATGTTAACTCTTTCAGTAATTACTTTGGACTTTTTATCCTTAAGTTCCTTGTTTTCAAAAGAAAGGAATCAGTGTTATTAGCCAGAACACCATTCATTTGGAAAACTTTTTTTTCGAATAGGTTTTGCCTTTTCAGCATTACGTTATAAGGCATGCAGGTCTTTGCTGCTTCTGTCATTAAAGATAAACTCATTTATGAGAAGCCTTTTTCAGACTAATTTCCTGCTTGTAAGCAGCATTCTTCACTTTGCAAGCAACATACTCAGATTCGAAAACAGATAGTTTATTTAGAACAGCATCAAGACATTTAAACTATGTTGCAATTAATAATCCTTCAGGATCAACTCTTTTGGTACTATTTTTAATTCCCCATAATGGGCAATGATATCCCTTAAGGGCTGCCAATGGATTTTGCTACTTCAGCAAAACCACATGAACCACCATAGGCAGTTTGGTATGTTAAGGCATCCAGCTTCAACTCCGTACTGATATTTTAGATCTGTCTTTTAAGATAAGAAACCCTTAGCTGCCTATGGATCAAAAACGTTGTTTGCAACCAAAGTTCATGAAAGGACACAAACAACATTTGGCATAATGTGGACTCCTAGATAAGTAAAAAAAAATTAGGATTTGAGACCACAAATGAAAGCAGTCTATCTGCTGTTCAGATCCCTTACAGCTGTGTATTCCACAGAGAAAGAATAGAGGAAAAAATAAAACAACTCATTACACAGTGATCGAATATCTGCCAAGAGATTGTTTATCTGCACTGTGGTACACACAACAGATCAAAAGTTAAACAGAAGACACTCTCAGCTGCTTGTTACTGGAGATTTCTCAACCAGTGTTTTAGTTTACAAGGAAATTAAAATGCAACTGGCAAACACCCAGACTCCATTTATGGTTGCCATTTATGTTATGTAAACAATCTCAGATAGTAGAGTAAATAATAATAATACTAATAATAAAGATTCTTTTGTCGAGTCTGCCAAGAAACATTCATTTACAAGCAGGAGTACTAATAAAGTTTATTATACTGCTTACGCCAAGCATGTGACAGAGAAAATCACAAGGAGATGGGTTTCTCACCACTCCCTGAAGAATGTACATAATCTCCAGTATTTGTAGATCTTAGGTTCTCTAAGATTTTGTTCTCTTCCCTGTGGAACTGGGTTGCAGAAGGCTAAATACTAGAGATAACAGCATAGCAACTGAGATTACCTCATAGTTACAGATGTGATAAACAATATGTATTGGTCCTAAGTCATTCTCCATTGGATGATGACTTAGAGACAGAATTACTTATGAGTATCATATGAGACAAATAATATGCTTCCGTTTGCAATATAGTTTGGACAAAAGAAATGCTGATGGGTTCAAACTACATGTGGCATTTCTTGCTTATGTATAATATAAGACATAACAAAGGATTTCTTTCTAATGAGACAAAGAGAAGTACTGACAGGTCTCTATTACATATGGCATATCTGCCTGAGTGTAAAACACACACTACATATAATTATATGAGAATATAGAGATAATAATCACTGATGATTCCCCAGAGCAATCATATCAGTGATTAGGTAGATTATATATGGAATATATGTAAAAGACAAACATAATGCTTTATAGTGAGGTATAATAGTCATGCATGATCTAAACCTATGAAAGGATGTAAACATTTGCATATATGAGCAGCAAAGCACATTCCTGGCACTCATGCTTATATGATGGATGCCTAAATCTATATATTAGGGCAAAATTGCAGTATCACAGTACAGTAGACTGGGAATACAGTGTGAGGTATATGTGAGGTGTATGTGGGATGATAGGGGGCCTAACCAGGCATAACACCCTGCCCATTGAAATGAATTTGGGTGCCTATGGAACTGATGTAAACAAACTGCCCTTGCCCAAAAGCATGCCTTCTTTCAGGGCAAACAATTGACAGCCTCTGTGATCCTCACCATTTCTGGGGCAAAGTCAGCTCCTTGCTCAATCCATGTAATCATAACCCTACCATTCACCTTGATACTCTCTCGGCCAGCTGACTGACCCCATTGAAGTCACTGAGGCTTTCAATAAAAGTTCACATACCTGCCTGCCCTTCTTAGCAAGCTGCCACCCCAAGGAGACCCTTGCCCTGGGCCTGATCCTGCTGAGCATCCTCCTTCCCTAACTCCTGAAAATCCACCTCTCCCTTCTTTCTACTTCCAGACCATCACCCCCAAGGACATTGCCAAACTACTAAAGAGCCTGCCTAGCCAGTGCAGCCTGGGTAGTGATGATCTTTTCCGTGATGCTCAAACATATATATCCTTGCCATCCTAAAACCACTGACCTACCTCTTTAACCTGGCATTGACCACCTCCTCAGTGCCTAGCACTTGGAAGCATGCCAAGCTGTCCCAATTTTTAAAACTGATCACCCGCTATCCATGAACAACTATCAGCATATAGTCTTGCTCTCCCACCTTAGTAAGCTCCTGGAAAGGATTGTCCACTGACAACTGTCCGACCACATTGACACTCACAATCTAATGTCCAGACAGCAACACAGCTTCCACAAGCCACTCCACCACATCAGCCTTGGCCCTGTTTACTAATCACATTCACAGAAACATGGATCTTAGGAGAGCAAAGGGTGCTGTCATTGTCAACCTGTCTAAAGCTTTTGACCTGGTTGACCACACTCTGTTGCTCTCCTCCTCCACAACCATGGATGCTCCTCTGGGACCACATGGTGGTTCCAATGTTACCTCTCAGATAGATCTCAGTAAGTATGCATAGGTTCTACCCCTCCCCTGCCTTCCCAGTCACCACAGGTGTACCTCAGGGCTCCATCCTTGTCCCACTATTATTCTCCTGTTTATAAGCTCTCTCCTTCTGACTGTCTTACTTGTGATGCCCTACTGTACACAGATGACCTTGTCCTTTTCTCCTGTGACAAGGCTCTTGAGAACATACAGCATCCATAGTTTTATCCAGTAACTACACTCCTGCTCACACCTAGTTCCAGTCATACCACCTACTTGTAAATGTAAAAAAAACTAAATCCATGCTGTTTGGATCTAAATCCTTCTTATCTAAGGTTGCCAAGGCATGGTCCACCCTTTCAGTAATTACACCAGATAATACTGTACTTGAAAATGTATCAACCTTCAAATATCTGGGCGTAATCCTGGACCCCTCCCTCTCCTATACTGATCATATCACCTCTGTCATTCATCGTGTCAACCAGAAACTTGGTGCAGCTTATTGGATGAAGCTGTTCCTGACCAGGAAGCCCATTTAGCCATTATCCAAGGCAATGTATTACCCATTATTGACTATTGCTCTCCCATTTACTGCATGCTCCTCAACTCTGCCTCTGCTCAACATACAACAACATCTGTCATTTCACTCTCCTGGTACCTTACTCCACTCACCACTGTCACCTCTACCAGACACTAGACTTGCTCTTACTCCACCACAGATTTGACTATGTGCTTGGGTGTATCCTGGACAGTGCCATCAGGCATGGTGATGCCTCCTTATACACCTCTCCTCAAGACCAGAGCTCCCTTGAGATGTTTGGTAGTGTCCTCAGTCCCCACCTTGAAAATCCTGAAAGTTTCCTCGGCTATGGGTGGAAAAGCATTACCTGTTGCTGCTCCCAGTCTGTGAAGCAGTCTCCTGTACCCATCCACTTCCTTGACACCTATGCCAACTTCAAGGTATGTCTCATATCCTGGCTGCTTGACGAGGCCAAGTGCTGTTGCTCACCTAGTTAACCCCCATCCCTCACTGACCACAACAGCCTTCCCTGCTAGGCTGTTTGGTCTCCCTCAGTGCTCTTTCCCATTATCAGTGTGTCCTGTCTAATCTCACTGAATTCATGTTTCATGTACTCACTCGACAGCGTATTGGTGTGTTCTTATGTCATGCACTTAAGTACACTTGTCGCTATTTTGCTGTAAATAATGTACAGTTAGTTTTGATTATTCCTGATGAACTGATTTTGTTTTAGTTAATAAGTTATACAGCCTCACCTTATTTGCTTTTCTATGTAATTTACATTGTCCACCAGTGATGTCTGTATAGTCATTAGCTTGTACTTATTGTATAATATGTTTCTCCTTCTGTATTACCACCTGGTGTGGCCCGGTCATGCCTGAAAATGGTCCCCTAGATCAGCACACTTACCTAGTTACCAGTCGTAAATAAATAAATACATAAATAAATTTTACAGCGCTGACTTCAGCTGTGCATTGTCAGCCAAGTCAATGTTTTCATACAGACCCACATGCTCTTTCAGCACAGACACTTTGCAATCCATCTTTACCTCTTTCAGCTATGATTAAATCCCTGAGGAGCAGAGTTTTGTAAATTTACCTACTGTGCATTATCTCTGTTACCTTCCTTCCACAGAGGTATCTTGTATCGGACTTCACTGCTCCTGTCCTTTGCTGGGCTCCGACAGGCAATCAGCCCATTCCTGACAAAGGGGTGCCAAGCCTAGAAGGTCCTCAACAGCAGCTCTGGGGTGGACCATTTCTTCTTCAGGTTGTGGCAATTCCAGAGCTACAGGAACAAGTCTCTGAGTGCCTCATATCTATTCCCCACCTTCACCAGTGTCCCCTCAACAATCTGCTGCTGGTGTCCAACTGGTGCTGAATGTGTTTGCAGCTTCTGGATCTTGGTCTTGATGAGCAAGGGTGCCTGCTTTGCTGGGTTTTGTTCCTTTCTTTTGCCAGCCCCTCATTGCTGGTTGCCAGTCTCTTTCATTTTGGTTTTCCCAAGCCCATTCAGTGCCCTCTGCATTTTCAGCCTTTCATTATTACTTTGTGCAGCCACAGTCTACCTTACTTGAGTTCCATCTCCACATATTGGGCACTGATGCCATGCTGTTCTGGATTCATTAGCGGTAGTTTTTAAGAACCCTTCTACTCTGCTGGGTTATTGAAAGTTATGTATTACCCTTTGTAGAAGATTCTCAACATTGCAGGGTACCTCCAGGATGTTTGGATACTGACCTTTACAAATTGTCTTTTTCACATCAGCGTATGCCCTCCTCCTCTGGGACAGCTCGTATGAGTAGTCCTATTACAACTGGACAGGGTTACCATTCCAACTGAGGTTATGTCTGTCTCATTGCCCACCTTAGGTACTGCTCTTTAACTAGATACCTCATAAATGCACATAAAATAGGCGAGGGCACTCACCTGGTTTTGTGTCTCGGGCTAGGGACCGTGAGCCTATTCCAGTTCCAGTGGTGGTCCATTATTTTCATTTAACATTCTAGGAAATATCAGTTGTAAAAACACCATGTCCCTTCCTTCATCCCCCGCGGAATACCATTAATCTTACATTCTTCCAGTGGGCACGGTTCTCCATATTGTCCACCTTATTTAATAGATATCGGATTTGGAATCTGTGCTGGTATAGCTGGCCTTGGTACTCTCTCAAAGCCACTTCATGAGTTTAGGTGATTGCTTTTGTACCTACAACCCTGCTCACCAGCTGCTGTAGGTCTTTATTCATTTTGTATGTTGTTGATTTTAGCTGTGCAGTTTCCTCCAGGACCTTTGCCAGCAGAGCTGTTATTTTTCCAATTCATAATTTGTCCTAAGCTTAATTTCCAATGCCATACTCTTAGCCAGGCTTTCCTCCAAGTCACTGTTAAGTGTTAAAATGTCAGCCCTGCTAAACTGGCACAGCAGGGATTTGGCCCTGTGCTTCCAGTCACAACGTGGCATGGGAGTGGATCTTTCAAACTGCTGCCCTCAGTTAATTCTTGATCAAATTCCTCAGTTCGGTATCATTCAAGAGCTGGTCATTTGTATATTCTAATTCTTTTATGATGCCCTCCAGGTGCACGCGCTATTGTTGGCTGATCATGAATTCTTTCCACCCAATCTGCCTTTAGCAATTTAAGCTCCCACCATGTTGCCTGCTAGCTCCACCCTAAATTTCAACCCTGATGAAATTAGGAGGGTGCAATAGAGGCAATCAGTGTTTATGCCTACAGACTACACAGTTACAGAGAAAATAATGGTAACACTTCAAAAGACTGCTAAAGGATCCACAGGAAACAAAACTTCAAAAGACTGTGTTAAGGCATCCAGAGGGAATAAAAACCATTCTTGGTTGTGTGATTCAAATGTGTTTTATTAAAATACACATGTAAAATGTAACAGTACTTGACATGCTGTGCCAAATGTTTTGAGCTGCACTAGCCCTTTGTCAAGGTGTGTCAGTGGCTATTACCACACTTGCTTTATGCTCTCAACAAGACCATGAAATTGTGAAACCACAATGGTAAGTAAGCATGCTGGAATTTACATTGGACAATAAGCACTGATTGCATCCACACTTACAATTATTCAATAAAAAATCAATTACATCAAAACCATACTAACATATGAATATACAAAGTAGCCAGCAGATACAGGCCTTATGGTCTATCAAGTCTGCTCTATTGTGTAGATCTCACTATTGAGTACTGATGCTGCCTCCAACCCCATCTACCTCTTCACCCTTACTTACACCATCTTTAGTCACCCTCATCTCCCCACCTTCCCTATTCAAATTCAGCCCCTGACCCTGTCCCACCCCTCTTAAATCCCCCTACTGATGTTAGCAAAATCAGTTCCTCAGGCAATGCATTCCACACCTTCACCACCCTCTCTGTGAGAAAGTTCCTCCTCATTTCTTCTGAAACTCTCCTCCAATGTAACAATGAGGAGGTTACTGTTATTGCATTTACAGTGTGGTCAGAGAGCAGGGAGGGGATACACTATGCCACCAGGGAGCATAGTTGTTATGGACCTCTACAGGTGATCAGTGCTCAGGAGATGGGTTTCAGTTGGCAAGCTGTGCAGGGGAGGGCTAGCCTGATGCATTTTGCCAGGCGAGACATGTAAATGGCTCTTTGTACCATGCATGCAAAATGGACTCATTTGCGTGTTTTGATGAGTATTGCCCAGGAGGCTGAGGTGCATAAAGGTATGTGCCACGTATTCCTATGGGTGGTATTCAGCCTCACATCCTGGATGTGTAGTGCCATACATGATGACACCTTGCCCTGTGCCATGCATCCAGAGTCCAATATTCAATGGGAATGCACGTGGGTTCCAATTAGTATTACCTTGAATATAGCATCAGAGGCATCCAGTGCATCTTATTTGTGTGACATACCATAATATGCATGCATCCAGCTGGTTCTGGATATGCCCCCAGTACTTTTGTGGGTAGATCACTTAATCACAATCATTGCCTCCCATAAAATATGTTCTAAATGTGGCTGTTATGAGTAAAACTGAGAATAATACATGACTGAGTAGGTGAAAACAGAATTTTACACACATACAAGGTTTGGGATGCTACATAAACCACTATGAGTGAAGTTCAAGGGTTTATAAAAGTATTGTATCCCACACAAAAGGGATGTGTATAGAATTTTGGTTTACACACACCTACCCATGTCTTGTTTTTAGAAGTATTAGTGAACATTTTAATTAATGTGGAATTCATGTGACTAGTGCTCATGCCAGTCACAGTGCAAGCTTGAATGATGGGGAATAATTACAACCACTTGGTTGTAAGACATAATTACATCCGGTGGTTGTAATGCATAATTACATCCGAGTGGTTGCAATGCATTCTTACAAGCCAATTATCTGAGTATTAAAATGCTCACTAATAATTATATATAGAATCATGGCTGAGTAGGTGGTTGTAATGAGGATTTTACACACCCGAGGTGTGGATGCCACACAACCCTGAGAATGAAGCTGTAAGTGTTTATTAAGGCATTCCACATTGAGGCTGTGTGTAAAATGCAAGTTTTACACACCTGCTCAGCCTTTATTTTACATAATTGTCGGACAGCATTTTTTTCACCACTGCAATTATATAAAATACATACAGCTCCTTCACATGCGATCCAGTCGGGATGAAGTGTGGTCTGCGTGACTGGGTGTCTACTAAAACCGTTCTGGTTTTTTCTAAGGTTTTCTCAGTGAGCTTCAAAGCTTAAAAAACTTCAGTGATGAGAAGGAGTTTATTTTTATAGATTTACTTGCCACCAACTGCAAGTGGTGGTTAAGTGTCCAAGAGCAGTGCTGAAGAGAAGTGCAGCAGCTGGTGCATGCGTGGTCTGAGGAAAACTCGTGTGTGTTTGCATATTATAACCAGCTGGTTCTAACAGCAAATTATAACCAGATTTCTCTATGGCAAAAATGCTAGACAGTAATTATTAAATAATAAACATGCAGTAGTAGCATGGTTTTAATGTTACATTACATCGGTAGCAGTATGCTACAGGTAATTAAATCATTGTCACTTGTAAATATAGTAAAAGTATTGCCGCGTTTTGGTACATGGTCTTTATATGGATAAGTCAGATTTGCATAGATTTTACTGCAAAGCATTTTAGGCTTTAGGAAACATTTTGCTACTAGATATAAAACAATCAATTCCAGTCCCTTCCCAGCAAGCAATACATCTTCTTGATTACTGTACACTGACTGACTCTGGGAAATTAGCAACTGCATGTGCTATTATGGCCCCAGTGACCACTTCCATATTGATTAACTTACATTATCTTCTACTTTGGCAAATTTTCTCATGGCCAGCAGATTCGTTGTTGCTCATAAGAATAAAATCAAACCCCATAAAATGTTTGGAAAAAATGTTTGACAAAATATTTTTAGTTGCCATTTTCTTTAAGGTACTGTAAAAAGGGACAATTATATCAACAGTTGTCTTCTGGGACATAGCTAAGAAATGTAGCTTAGCACACTGGCTTCCTCATATCTAGTCAAAGAGCTTGACATGGCTAGGAGACTTTTTGATGATGTCAGGATAATGCTGCCAGGATAAAATGTAGGGGTTATGTTGTACTAATATTGGGGATTACATCATTTTGCTGCACTTTCAGATGGCTGATATTTTCTGCATCTGCACTGGTAGCCTGATATGTGTCCCAGTAAACCTATGTATGTAGCCAGTTATAAAATGGGCTTCATAGAAACACAGCATTGATGGCAGATAAGGACCTCTTGGCCTACCAAGTCTTTCCGTTTTCCCTACCTACTGTATCACTGCAGACAATACTTAATCTCTGGCTTGTCACCCCATTGTCTTATCACTAAGGTTTCCTTATGGCTATCACATGCTTTCTTGAACCCTGTTACAGTTTTGCCCCCACCACCTCCACTGGGATGCTGTTCCGGGCATCCACCACCCTCTCCATGAAGAAGTACTTCCTCACATCTCCCTGAGTCTACCCCCTCCAACTTCATAGCATG
Organism: Neoceratodus forsteri; assembly: GCA_016271365.2. Taxonomy (NCBI): domain Eukaryota; kingdom Metazoa; phylum Chordata; order Ceratodontiformes; family Ceratodontidae; genus Neoceratodus; species Neoceratodus forsteri. Next base: position 1,548,049,357 of record CM057453.1, read on the forward strand.
TCTCCTTGTCCTTGATCATCTTTGGGTCTCAAAATGCTTCCTCTTGAACCTTATTCAAACCTGTGAGGTATTTGAAAGTGTCTATCATATCCACCCTCTCCTTCATTCCTTCAGGGTACACACATTGAGGTTCTTCAGTCTTTCCTCATAGGGCTTTTGATGCAGACCTTGCACCATTTTGGTTGCCCTCCTCTGACCGCCTCTACTCCTTTTATGTCCTTCCAGATATGAAGTCTCCAGAACTGGACACAGTAGTTCAGGTGATGTCTCACCAGTAATCTTTACAGGAAACACCACCTCCCTCTTTATGCTCGTTATCCACTTCCCTATGCACCCCAGCATCCTGCTAGCTTTCCTGAATGACTTGTCACACTGACTAGGCACCTTTAGGTCATCAGATATGATAACCCCAGTTCTCTTTCCTGTTTGATGGTCGTCAATACCTCTCCTCCCAGTTTGTATTCTGCCCCTGAGTTTCTGTATCCCAAGTGCATAATTTAGCATGTTTTTACATTGAAGCCCAGTTTCCATAACCTTGACCACTCATCTAACATTTTCACATCCCTCACATTTTTCCACCCTCACCCCGGAGTATCTACCCTGTTGCAGATTTTAGTGTCATTCTGAAACAGTCAGATCTTTCCATCCAGCCCTTGGCAATGTCGCTAATAAAGACATTAATGAGGACTGGTCCCATTACAGATCCTTGTGGTACCCCACTGGTTAGCCTCCCTTCCTCGGATTGAACTCTATTTATCATCATCCTTTGTTTCCTATCCCTTAACCAATTTCTTACCCAGTTTAACACCTTTGGTCCCACCCTAGGCTACCTAGCTTGCTTACTAATCTCCTATGTGGAACAGTGTTGAAGGCCTTGCTGAAATCTAGGTAGGCCACATCCACTGCTCCTCGCTGATCCAATTCCCTGGACACCTAGCTAAAGACATCTATTAGATTCATTTAACAAGACTTCCCCTTTGAATCCATGCTGTCTCACATCCTGTAAGCCACTGGATTCAAGGTGGTCCACTATCCTTTCCTTCAATAGTGATTCCAATAATTTCCCCACCACCAAAGTCAGGCTGACTGGCCTGTAATTGCCAGCCTCCTCTCTACTGTGCAACCACTTTTATGAAGCCGACTATATATGCCCTCCAGTCCTCTGGAACCACTCCCATTTCCCATGAGAGGTTGAACAGGACTGTCAGAGGTACAGCCTACATATCCCTGCATTTTCTCTGTATCCTTGGGTGGATCCCATCTGGCACCACTGCCGTATCCACATTCAGATTTGTTAGTTTCTTGAGAACTCTCTCCTCTGTAAATTGACTACTGTCCACCTCCCTTCCTTTGATGCTCCTGTCACTTTTCTGTGGCCCTCTTCTTCCCTTCTTCTGTGAACACTGAACAAAAGTGTTTGTAAGAGATTTCTGCATTTTTGGTCCCCTCCACACAATCTTCCCGTTCCTTCTTAGTCTTACTATCCCTCCTCTGGTCTTTCTTTTGTTTAAAAAATGTCTTGTCTCCTTTCTTTACTTCCTGGGCAATTTTCTCCTCTGTTTGTACCTTTGCACTCCTAACTGATTTCCTTTGCCTCCCCTGTTTCTCCAGATAAAGCTCCCAATCCTCCTTTTTCTATGACTTTTTATACATTTTAAATGCTAACATTTTTGCTCTGACCTTTCCAGCCACCTCCTTAGAGAACCATAGTCATCCTTTTCCTTTTGCTTTTGCTTACTAGCCTGGCACAGAGGTTTGTTGCCTTCTCTATACCCCATTTCAGTTTTGCCAAAGTTCTTCCCTTCCACCCAAGTCCTCCCCAACTAGGGCATCCCTGAGGCATTCCCCTTCAGAACCCTAGAAGATTAATTGATTCAAACACATCACCTGACCATTTTTAATATTGGATTTATGAACAGTTCCTAACTAACTGGGTTCAATCAACCTAGAAACAGCCAAACTAAATGAAAATAAAATACTTTTCCACTTTTTATATACAAATATTTGCAACTGGGAATTTGTTTCAAAACAAATGCACTTGCTGCATTCATTCAAAGGCTCTCAGCTTTTGTTACTAAACTCATACATTCTACCTAGCCATTCAGATATTTTTCTTTAACTCACATAAACTGGAAAAGCTGTTTTAAACTGGCCTTAGTTTCTTCCCACCAGACACTTAAATCATTGTGTAAATAGGCAACAGATTGGCGGGCCAGAAATAAATCTTGAACTTTACTAACTGTTTTGGGATTATCCAATAAGGAGTTGTTCAGTATCCACAATCCCTCCCATTTTTAATAACATTAAATCTGTCAGGTGCCATCCTCCATGAGGATGGTCATACATCTCTATTGGCATTACCCAGATTTTGTGGCTTTCCATGTGCAAAGATGTAAAAATAAAATCAGTTACATCATGTTGGTTAAAACCCAGAAGGGCGAATGACATTACAGCGACACCCAAATGCTGATGGCACCATGTTGACCAGCAATTGCGCTGCCTGACCACCATCACACCAAAAGCACCTGCGTATATGCTGGATGTTTGTGGCGGGCTTCCCCCTATGCGGTCCAGAAAATAATATAGTTACCTCAAGCTCAAAGGTGTGGGGAGGAAGAGTGCAACACCCTGGGATGGCATCAGTTCCACCAAGTTGCAGCAAATTAAATGTTGCCGACATCCCCTACAGTGATACATTGCCGCCAACATCCCTGACACTGCCATATCCCGACAACAACCAGGGAACAGACGGACATCTTCTTGGTACTAATGCGCAGGGGCTGTGCCCCTGCACCCCACATACAGAGGGTTTCTGCCTCTGCACCCCAACTTAAGGATTGTCAACTCCGAGGGGGACAGATCATGAGGGAGGATGGCTTACAGTGGAGTCACTGTATCCACAATCACTGCAACAACCCGTTTGACACTGTGGAACTGTGGATGTCAAACGGGTTGGTGTCGATGTGATGGATTCACTGTAGGGAGTCGAGGAAACAATGGTATACTGGTGGCAACCATGGCAGGCACTGAGACATCTCGCTTCATCGGAATAACTGTTACATGGGTTGCTGTGCTAATATTACCATCGCCATAATGGTTTTGCTCTGCTGATGGCATACTGAATAAAATCTATTCTGGTTGCCAGTGTTTTTATAATAAGTAAAATAGCCCTGTGTGATATTTAATTCTACACACATCCCTTACGTTTGCATCTTTTACAAGTTTATTCAAAATATTGGTCACAGAAGGGTTTTGAAGTTTTAGCCACTCTATCAATTGTTGATTAGCCACAATAAAAGTTTTCTCCAAACAATGAATATTTGGTGTTGTATAAGAAAGGCTGAATTTTTCCAGTAAAGTAACTCCTTCCTTCTTAGTTTGCAGTGCATATATAGTTGAGAGCCTGAACTGTCCCCCTTGATAAAGACCTCCACCAGCAAGGCTTTTTCCAGGTTCAGTGAATTTATGGAGTACCTTGCATGACATATACAGCTGACTAAATTACTACCATTGATGCACTCAGAAAAGGAGAATACCATAACCAGTTATCATGTATAAAGGAAAACATCGTTGTGCTGCAATATAATAGAGACACATGGAACATCAGAGTGGTACCCAGGGTAAGTTAGGAAAGGAGAATATATCTGAAAACTGTAAGGACATGGTATATCATTGGAATATTACTTGTGTAACTGATAGCACAGGAACTGTGGTCAACTAGAAAGATGACATTTTATCTGTAGTACATCAATATTTGACAACTACACTATGTTTGGAACAAGTAACACACAACATTTTTATCCAGAGTGCATGTACCAATAGTACCGACACAGAAATTAATACCTCTAACAAACTTCATCACTTCAGCAGACATATGCTCTGCTATAAAGCAGTTAAATAATAATACAGTCCCAGGCCTGAATGGCTTAACCACAAAATTTTATAAAAATATACTATGCAAATGGCAGACATTTTACCAGTAGTTTTCAACTGATCCTAACAGAGAAGCTCCCACAGGAATCTTTTGGAGAAGTCATCCAAATATTCTTGTATAAAAAGGTGAGATGATGGATTTATGGAGTTTTGTCCATAAGAACTGAATACCTTAATTTGATGATTAAGGTAAAACTAAATGGGAGTTTGTGAAAAGATCTATACAGAAAAAGAACAGACTGCAATTCTTTACTGCAGAACAGTAATTGCCATCCTAGATTTATGGGTGATAACATACCATTGGACAAGTTTATAGGGTCAGGCAAAATTGCTCCGATAAACAGAATTTTGAGCAGAGAACACTGGAAATGTGGGACAGATTCAGGAGAGAGGTTACTCAGAAAGAGTCCTAACAGAGGCTACTGAGAAAACCGACTATAAATCCAGGGAGGAGTTATTGAGACTGAGTAATCAAAACAGAACACACTTGAATAATATGACAGTCAGCATAAGGCTGCTGTTTTAGTGATGTGGTATTGTGTTGGGGGCCTTTTGGGGTAGACATTGGAGGCAGAGAAAAAATGGGGGACGAGGTACAGAGGTATGTTCTGGTGGGACGAGTGGGGCCCCATGCATCAGGGCTGGTGTAGGCTGGAGAACTCCAGGAAATTCTTCCATGGCAGAGAGAAAAACAGCAGGAGTAGGGTTTTCTGTGGTAGTGGCAACGGAGGCCGAATGGAACATGAGGGAGGCCCTCACCGACCTAGTTGGTGATGGCGAGGCCCGGGAGACGACATGGCCTGGAGATGGTTTTTTTGTGCACAGCACGGTGAGCAGGGACAGCATCAGGCCCTTTTGGGTGGAAATGGGGAACTATTGGGGGAAGGGCATCCAGTTTTACTGTGTGGTTAGCCAGTTCGCAACATTGCCCTGAGTACATTCTGGGTATGCCTAGGAAGTGTTTTGGTTTGGAAGAGGGATATGGGGTTACAGAAGCTGGCATATGTGGTGTGGTGCCACAAGGGTGAGTTCTGGGCCTTTCAAGGTGGACCAATCCAGGAGTGTGAGGGAAAGAAACAGGCAGCAGAGATGGGTGAATGGCCCAGCAGCCAGCTAGAATCAGGTGGGGGGACATGTTTTGTGTGGCTTTGCATTTTGTTGGCTCGGTTGGGGGTCGGGTGCAGGTGAGCAGATCCAGTGAGGCCCAGAGCCAAGGAGTCGATGGTGGGGACTAAGCGGAGCAGGGAGCAGGCACTGGCTGCATGAGGGACCATGAGGTAAGGCGCCAGCCCAACAAAATGGGAAGGAGGCCAGCAGAGCTACAGGCATCTTGTGGGGGTGCACACTGCATGAGGTGGCTGTGGTGGCATTCTCTGCTAGTGGAGGAGTGTCAGGGTTGACAGGTGCCCAGGCCTGGGGCATACAAAAAAAGAGGGTGAAAGATGAAGCAGGCAGGGTCAGGGGGAAGGAAACCACACCTGCCCAGCTATAATGCCTAGGGGATGGGCACTAGATGGTTACGGATACCGCCAGCAGTCCAGCGCTCCTTCGGAGTTCCAAAGAAGGGCATGATGGAACAGAGGCCGGAGGGGGAGACGTCAAGGGGGAGGCTGCAGCAGCTGGGCTGCACTATGTTGGCAAGGAAACAAGTGCCTGATGCCTGAGTGGGGGAGTTGGGCCCATGGGGGCTGGGACTGGTCCAGCCAAAGGCCCATAGCGCTCAGAAAGGGTGCCTCAGTGGGTGTCATGCATGGCTGACATTGTGTTGTTTTGCCCTTCTGAATATAGTGACATAGGAGCACCATGGCACCAAACAAGCCCAGCTGTCCAGCGAGAAATTGATGCAGGAAGCCTCCAGTTGATGGGCCAGATGTTGGAGCTGGTGGCAGCGTAAAACAGAGGGAGGCAGAAGAGGAGGTGATGAGAAAGCAGAAGGAGTGAGAGGAGCACCCAGGCAGAGTAGGGGCAAGATGCCCAGGTGGGATGCACAGAACCTGCCCCCATTCCGCACCCCTGCCTGCACTGGAGCTGGGATGATAGGAGCCTAGATGGTGGTAAGAAGGACATGGATCTTTTGGATGAAAACAGCCTGAAAAGTATCTAGAAGGGATGCTGGGGACATGGGTTAAGCAGGGATTGAAAAATGGAGCAGGCCATGCAGGCCTTAAAAACTAAAGGGCTGGGGTGGAAAAGAAGGGGGATTAGGAGACAACCAAAAAGTTGTACGACAGGCCTCTGGGCTGCCCAGTCAGGATCATGTCCCAGTTTCAATCAAAGAGAAAAGATGGAAGGGAGAGTATCTGAACATCTTCAGGCTGGTGGAGGAGGACACTGCCACTAAGCACGAGCTGAAGGAGTCAGTAGGGAAGTTGGATGTGGTGGTGTCCCTGGCAGTGGTGGGCCACAAGACGGAAGAATGTAAGTATAAAGGGAAGACCATTGAAAACTGGCAAGGGAGTTTCATCATGTACAGAGTGTTGGTGCTGGAGAAGCAGCCAAAGCTTACCTATCTCTACTGATGTACATGTTTATTATCAGAGACGCGTACAAGGCAAAAGTCGGGTATGAGTGGTTCAAATACGATGAGGCATTCCGAAGAGGATGGCAGCCAAGGGGATGTGAGGTGGACTTTACCTACTCAAAGTTATGGGTAAGGACTCTGTCTGAGGAGGTGGGTGGAGCTGCGGGTGAGCAAGGAGGAAGGTCACATCTGCTGCATTGGCCTGGACATGTTGGGGTACAACAAGGCCACATGTACCTGGGGCAATTGTAAGTTTTGGCACATTTGCTCCAATGCAGATGGTCTGCACCCAGTCTCCAACTGCTGACAGGGGCAGACGGGGGCAACATGGGGGCAATACAACGAGCAGTCCTTTGGGGTGCTGGGAGGGCAGGGCAGGGCCGGGGGTGGTCAGAGGGCAGCACCATGCTCCCAGGGCATGGCATTAACATGGCAAATGGTGGGGTCGATGGGCTATGGGTTTATGCACACTCCATCTCCTAACAACGGTGGAGGATTGGACCACAGACTACCCAAATAGGAAGCGTGAAACTGCTCAGGCAGGTTTCTGGGGGGCTTCCACTGGGTTTTCAAGGGGGGTGGGCATGGATGTGGGCCAAGAATCTAGGATAGGTAAAGGGAAAAGAGGGATAGTGGGGCCAAGATAGAGAAGGAAGTCAGGGCAGGCAGAGTTGAGGGGTCTATTGGGGCCACCCAGTGAACATGTCCAGGTTTCTCCACTGGGTATTGTCTCCAAGAAAGTGGCAGGGGAATTCCACCTGATATATCACTTGTCTTATCCTGAGGGCTTATCGGTGAACGAGGGCATACCTGATCATCTTAGGGTGGTGTCATATGCATCATTAGAGCAGGCAATAGGGCTCATCAGGGATATCGAGGGGCATGGGTGCTGAAGATGGACATAGAATCAGCATTTTGGCTGTTACCAGTCCGGCCTGAGGATTGGGACTGTTGGGTTTCAGTTTCAAGGGACATATATTTTGACAATGCCATGCCTATGGGGTTCTCAGTGGTGTGTTCCAACTTCAAAACAATCAGCACCTGGGTGCAGTGGGTATTTGGGACCCAGTACAGGCACAGGAGGGTGGTGCACTACCTGGATGATTTCCTCCTCATCAGAAATTCAGGGTAAAAGTGCAGGGGATGTTTTGGGATTTCAAGACAATGTGCAGACAGGTGGGGTACCATTTGCACAGGGCAAGACGGAGGGCCCAGCCCGTAAGTTAGAATTCTTGGGCATAGAGGTGGATGCAGAAGAGGGCTGTTTTTGGCTTCCTGGGGACAAAGTGGAGCACCTAGAGGCCTACTGGCCCAAGTTTACAGAGTGGTTTAGGGTGCCGCTGGTACAAATGCAACAACTGCTGGGGCACTTAATTTTGCCTGCAAGGCCATCAGCCCAGGCAGGGCCTTCACAAGGAGGCTGAGAAGGGCAACAGGGAAGGCCTGCTACCACACCATTGGGTGGATGTGTTGAGAGGAGTATGGGAGGACTTTCAGGTATGGGAGGAGTTTCTCGACAGCTACAATGGGGTGAGATTCTGACAGGAAGAGTGGGAAAGGAACATGGACTTGGAGCTGTTCACAGATGTGTCAGGTGCCCTGGGAATGGGGTGTATTTCAAGGGATTGAATGTCAAAGCCTTGGCTGGCAACATGGGGTAAAAGGGGGTTGTTGAAGGATATCACATTCTTGGAAATTTTCCCGATATGGGTGGCTTTGGAAGTATGGGAACTATAGGATGCAAGGGAAGCGCATCTTGTTTTGGTGCCACAACAAAGGGGTGGTAGAAGTCATTAATAAACAAGGGGAGGACAGAGACGGTGGGCCGCTGTTCAGGTGGCTGGTGTTGTTGGGGCTACAGTTGAATATATCTTTCAAAGCACAGCACATTGAGGGGTTGAAGAATGAAGTGGCTGAAAGTCTTAATGTTTACAGCTCGACAGGTTTTGGGAACTGATGCCTCAGGCAGCACCACACAGGACCAGGATCCCTGACTGGATGTGGGAGACTGGAGAGTCACAGCCAGGGCACTGTATTGGGGAACTTGTGCCGCCATCACATTGAGGACATATGAAGCAGGATGGGCAAATTTCAGGATTTCAGTAGGAAGTATGGGTGCGAAAGGGCTGAATCAGCCTGGGATGAGCAGGTAAGGAGGTTCATGGTGGAGATGTGGGTGGAAGGGCTGGCCTACACCATGATAGTCATGCACATAGCTGGCATCAGTTGGTGTGTGGCAGGACAAGGAATGGCCTGATGTAGGGGCCAGCAGGACAATAAAACACATGGTGTCGGGTTAGCAAAGGAGTCAAGCTGCCAGGGTGGATGGAAGGCAACCCATAAGAGGGGAGTTACTAGTAAGGATCTTAGGGACCACCCAGAAGGTATGCACATTGGTCCAGGAGGGGGTACTATTCTGGCCATGTTTGCATTTATGGCAGCAGGGCATTCTGTGTGGAAGGTGGTGGCCCCACAAAAGGCAACTGCCGGGCAGGCATTGCAGCATCAGAATGTCCTATGGGGCACAACAGGGTGGTCATTACTCTGGCCAGGTCCAAGATGGACTGGGGATGGGGACCCAAGTGTCACTGGTGAGGAAACCGCAGTAGGCCAGCTGTGCCACGAGTGTGCTGGAGGAGTACAGGAGCACTTGGGGAGGGCTGGGGAATGCTGTTCTGACATGGGATGACTTCCAGTCACTGAATTTCAGGTAGGGGCAGTACTCAAGAGGGCTCTGGCATTCCTGGAGAGGATCCAAACAAATTTGTCCCACATTCATTCAGGACTGGTGCAGCCACGGAGGCAGCAGAAAGAGGGGCTGTGGTGGCAGACGTACAAAAGGTGGGGTGCTGGAGGTCCAGCTGCTACAAGAAGCACATGAGAAAATAGCAACAGCAACTCACACTGTTTATTTTGTTTCCTTGGCAGGTTCCAAGAGGAAAATCTGGATAGTGGGGCATTCCTTCAGATATTGGGCTGAAAGGTTTGTGGTCGCCACCTCCAGAGGAGCAGATCTGAGATATGACACTCGCGCTATGGAAAGGAATTAGGGGATGAAGTGGGTTCAGCTCATGCCTTTGATGGAGGAATTAAAATTGCAATGGGGCACCCTGGATTGCATTATTATACACCTGGGGAAACAATTTAGGAGCCTGTCATGGGGGCATTGGGACAGAGCATCATGGGAGACTTAGAGAAACTTAGAAGATGGTGGCAGAGGTGACAATCAGCTGGTCCGACATCATTCCAGGAGGGTCTGGAGGGTGAAGGACGTTCAGCTGATCGAGAAAGTCAGGAAGCGCTTGAATAGAAGGGTGGCCAGGGTGGTAATAGAGATGGGAGGGTGCACCTGCAGCACAAGGATATTTTAGCCTGTGGTGAATAAGTCGAGCAGGGTCTACCTGTCAGAGTTTGGGATGTTCCTGTTCCTGCAACCTATTGGGGAGCTAGTGAACCAGATAGCCAGAAAAAGTTTAGGTACTAGACCACAGGGGAGCCCTCCATCTTCGAAGCTGGAGGAAGGGCAGTGGAAGGAGAAAGTTGAGAGCATGGGCAAGAAAGGGGGAGAGGGAGGATACGCGGTTGGGGACAAAGAACCCAGATATGGTGGTAAAGTGGGAGGGGGAAGGTCCAGGTGCCGATTCAGAAGTGTCCGGCCTGAGGCAAAAGCCTGCAAGTGGAACCGCCTAGTTCTGGTGGAAGAGGGGCCGATTCACAGTGTCTAGGCCCTGAAAACAAGATGGAAGAAATGACCAGGACCAGGAAAATCTGAAAGAAATTTTATGTGAATTGAATTGTGGAATTCAAAGTATATGTTGTAAATATAGTCTTTGTGCCATGAATAAGTTTCACAATGAACAACCAACAAGTTAAAACTGTGTAGCATCCATCATTCCTAGGGGGAGTCAGGGGACAAGGGGGCTTGTTACCCATAATTAAGCACCAGTTTGGGGCATGATGCATTAGGTGGGCAGACTCTGCTGTCTGTTTGCAAGTGCTTTACTTTAAGAAACATTTTTTAACCCCAGTCAGAGGAAGACTGTTGTTTTAGTAACAGTTTCACTGCTGGGCCTGGTTTATTGTTTCACTGTAGTATGTAACTGTGAGCTGCTGGTAGCTTGGAGTGATCCCTGTTTGCTGGGACAGATGTCAGTTGTACCTGGGAACTGGGATATAATTATCTTCCCCATAACACCAATAATCAGTATGTACATATAATTTATGCTGGAGAACATTTGTTGCAAAAACATTATGAATTAGTTATTCGTTAGATCTTTTAGAGAAGGACCTAAGGGGCTCAAACACAGAAAAAAAGAGAAAAAAAGGAAGAGAAAGAAAAAAGGGAGTGACAACCAAGCCTATGTAATGTAATTTACCAATCCAGAGTACAAATTATCCACCAAAGTAAAACACAGGCATTACACTTAGGATGTCTTTGTTTGTATCATCAAGAGGTAGCTGCTAAAAGTGGCAGAGTAGAAAACTAAAAATTCTGAAACCTAATGACAATAACCATACTGTACACCAGAGGTGCTACAAGGAAAGGCCTCTGTCACTGAAAAGGGCTTCAAGATAGAAAAAGAACAATATAGTGGAGATAGAGCTAGGCAGGTAGATATGACAGACATTGCACTGTGACTGTAACCAAGAGAGTTAAGAATTGTATAGAAAATACATGAGCAGATATAAATAAGAAAGAAAAGAAAGTGAAGCTATACTCCATTACAAATGCAAATATATGGGTTGTTGTATTAAACTTAACAGTGTAGCGTAAAAAGGGTTATTTCTTCATGCACATGCCTGTGTAAAGAATTCAAATAAAAAGAATACACAGTATATGTATTGGTTAAATAGCCTTGATCAACAAATAAGATACTGTATTATATGATATGATTAATTTGTTCAACATTTGTATAACTATCAGAAGCCCTTGCTATACAGTATCAATCTCCCCATGATCCTGGAAGCAAATCCATCATCTAATTATAGTTCAATCAAATCCAGAGTTAGTTCCTGAGGCAGTATCAAATTTCATTAAAATCCATCCTCCTAAAGTCAGGACCCTTGTCCTCTGTTCCCATCTTAATGTTAAACTGCATTGCACAGAACAGATATTGTACTCATTGCAAAAACTTTGTTAATGCATTAGGTAGGGTTAAACTGACAAAAATAAGGAAATGTGGTGTTAGGGTTCCAAATCCTAGCACCTCACCCCATCCTGCAGGCAGCAGCAACAGGAAACAAGCATTTGTCAATGTCGAATGTTGATTGCTTTGCTCCGTTGAGCTTGCTCAGTTCCCTCCCCACCCTCTCATTCTGTTTCTCTTGGTGCTGCTGGCTGCCCTCGTGTACTGAGCTCCTGCCTGGTTGGCGCCTGTGTCTGCACAGAAAGAAAACTGCAGCAGTCTAATAGGCTCAGTTGAGCTTAATCACTCCCTCTCTTACTCGCTCGATCCTAATCTGTCCCAAATACTGATTTTCAAAAGCGACTGCGGTATTCTGCACCAGAAATGCGAAAAACATTTTGGGCAGGATGTGAAAATGACAGCTGTACTGTTCATAAGGAGGTGTGAGAAAATGTTAGTGTTGAAAATGTGCGTGAAAAGATTACTAATTTGCGAAGTTACATGGGTGTGTGAAACTGCACAACGCACGCTCATAATACAGTCATTTTATGGAGTTTCATCACAAAATTTTCAGCATAGGCATTTTATCACCTCTGCTCCTGAACAGTATCACTGTGATTTTTGTAATGTATCCCAAACACTGATTTCCAACAGCACCTGTGCTATTCTGTGCCGGAAGTGTGACAACACATTTCAGCCAGGATGTGAAAATGACAGCTGCACTGTTCATAAGAAAGTGTAGAACAATGACAATGTTGAAAACCTGGAATGAAAATATTGTAAATTGATGAAGTTAAGAGCGTGCGTGGAAACTGCACAAGACACGCTAGTAACTCAGTCATTTTATGGTCTTTTGTCACCAAATTTTCAACATAGGCATTTTAGGACCTCTGCTAATGAACAGTGTCACTGTGATTTTTGTAATGTATCCCAAACACTATTCTCCAGCGCACGAAGTGCAAAACACATTTCAGCCAGGATGTGGAAAATGACAGCTGTTCTGTTCATAAGGAGGTGCAGGAAAATGGCAATGTTGTAAATCTGGAGTGAAAATATTGCAAACTTGTGAAGTTACGTGCATGCGTATCAACTGCAAGCAATGCAAATAACACAATCATTTCTTGGATTTTTGCACCAAATTTCAAACATAGCCTTTTCAGACTCACCTCATGAACACTGGCACTGTTATTTTGTTAATTGGTACCAAAAGGTGATTCCACGCAGTGACTACAAATCACCTTTCAGGGCCCAAAAACACCATGACAGTGCCAGAATTCATGAGGAGGAGTCCCAAAACCCCATGTTGAAAATGTGGTGCCAAAATTCCAAAAAAATGCCTGAGATATGCATTAAAGTTGAAAAACCCTATTTATGCCATTATACGTTACCGACATTTCCTCAGTTTGTGGCAGGCTTTGAAGAGTGTAAGCGTGTTCCCTGTCCACGAAGATTGCATGCTAGACTCCACAAGTAAGTATGTGGTGAGGGGTGTAGGAAACAGGGTGCGCAGAGGGTGGGCGTGGGTTGTGGGAGGGGCAGGGAGGACAGCAAGGACTGTTTTCTTTCTTTACAGGTTAAAAATAAAACAAAAAACATTGCAGGATGGCATTCTTGTTTTACAGGGCTATTGGTATGCTGCAGTGGGCTCCCAGCATGCCAACAGACTGTTTCTTTGGGGTGCAGCTGTAGCTGATGGAGGATTAGGCACCCCGTGGCACAAAGGGAGGTGTGCAAGAGCCGAGGGATTGGGCACCCCTCAGCAGAACTGCACTGGGTGTTTGGGGAGAAATGATGCCAAGAGGAGGGTACTCCCATTGGCAAATAAAACTTTGGGGAAACATAATGATGACCAGGAGTGGGCTCCCCCTTGGCAAAATGAGCTATTGTTAGGTCACTGAAGCTGATGGGGATTGGGACCCCATCAGCACACAAACACTGTGGGAGGGCACATGCTGCCAAGGGGACTGAGCACCCCCTCGGCATGGGGGCTCACTCATATTGTTTGTGAAAATAGCAGCAAGCTGCCTCCATGTTCACAAACAATATCACAGTACTGAGTTCCACTCAGCAATGATAGGTCTTACCTCATTACAGCTGAATGAAACACACTGCAATGCAGGCGGCCCCTGATTGCAGCGGCTGAAATCTTACAAGGTTGTGGCATGCTGGCTGAACTAGTGTCAGCAGCAGCATACACCTCATTAACAAAAGTGGGCCAAGCCTCCAAAGGCTGTGGGGCATTGGACACAACAGTGCATGCCTTCACAACCTGCTTCTGCAGCAATGTTTCTTGCACATGTGCACAATCAACATAAAAGCATTACTATTTGACATCTCCTGCATCTTTGCAAATCAGACATGGGGTATGCTTTGGGGTTGTCAGCCCTAACACTCAGCCCGTTCCATCAGAAATAAGCTGAGCTATGTACTATATATGAGAATGGGGTGAGTGTTAGGGTTGACAAACCCAAGCACACTGCATGCCTGATTTGCAAAAGATCCAAGAGAGTCCAAATAATAATGACCTCTTCCTGCTGCTGCCTGCAGGGTGGGTGGGGAATTAGAGTTAGGAAACCTAATGCCACATTTTCCTACTTTTGTCAGTTTAACCATAACTAGTGCATTAAGAAATTGTTTTGCAATGAATTTCCTTACTCTTTGAGTTAGTATAATTATATCCTCATTTGCCTTTGGAGCACAGGGCCCTCAGTTTTATAGGGTTCCACCATGACTGTTTGACAGAATTCTGTTAAATGCTTTTACAGTGACTGCACAATGCCAACAGTCAGCATTTGCCATTGAGAACAACTTTTTTTTGGGGGGGCTGTGCCCTCCACACCCCATGTGGGTGGCTCTGTCCCCTGCACCCCAAGCAGGGGCTCTGTCCCTCATGCCTCAAATTTTAAAATAATCAACCCCAGATCAGAGCTGTTTTGTGGTGGGAGCAAGATTCAGAGAACCCGTGTCAGTGCACGCGTGACCATTACAGTGAACTGCTGAATTTGTCTCTGTAATGGTCTTTCATGATATTAGTTTCACTGTACTGTGGTGATATGCTTTTCATAGGAATGAAAAAGGATGCTTTCCTACAAAAGAGAATGGTAAAAAAATGTCTAAATTCTTTTTTCATATGAGGGCATTCTTTTTCATATGAATGAAAAAGCCAATGAAAAAGGATGCCTTCTTACAAAAAAGAATGGGAAAAACTAAGTCCAAATTATGTAGGGTATGAAGGCATTCTTTTTCGTATGAATGAAAAAAATAGAAAAAATCATATGAAAAGGATTCATTCATTCAAAAAGAAAGGGAAAAAACTTAGTCCAAATTCTTTTTTTTAGTATTAGGTCATTCTTCTATCAGAAAAAAGCACATGACACGTCCGCACCCATGTTCTGGAATGAGCACCGGACACCTGGGGTTGGCAGAGGAGGTGAAGGATCGAGCATCCATCAGACTGCTCTCCTTCTCCAGGAAGGGGGTGCACAACAGTCGGTGCCTGGTTGCCCCCTAGTGGAGGCTGGGGACAAGGTGCTGCACTGTACTTTGGGGTGGAGCCAGGGCAGATGCCAGGAAGGAGTGCATGTGGTTGCATGTGCATTCCCATCCACCAGCGTCCTTACAAGCCCTCAGCTCTGGGGAGTAAACATAAAAAATAGAGGTGTATGTCTGGGGTGGAGCAGCTTGATGGCCGTTCATGGGTGCCGGCTCTGGAGGGCACCTATCTGGATCCATTAGGGCAGATGAGTACAGCGGGCAAGCCGCAAGGGAATTGAGTGTGACCTCGAGGGATTGCAGAAACCTGGACAGTGACTGGAATCCCAAGGTGGCTGCCAGAACACGGGAGCAGCCCAGGTACACATAGGAGGCAAAGGTGTAAGCAGAAAAAAAAAAGAACATGATAAAAGAAAATCGCTGACAAAAAGGATTTTTAAATGTAAAAAAAGATATTTCTTGGTCATTTATCCACAATCCAAGTACAGAATACACCTAATGTGAGTCCGATAAGCAAGATTCATGTACTGGGGTGTGCGTAGAATGTCACTATTGTGGGTTTTGAAAATGTTTTTAAAGGGAAACAAGATGGCGGACATACAAAAAATGTTCCTCACAAAAGGGATTACCCCATATGAAAAGGATAATTTTTCTTATGGACCAAATTCTTTTCATTTCAAGCAGCTTTTCAAAGACTGTACTGAGCATCCTCAAGCCGAAAGTTAAAACTGAATAACTTTGGAACAGATTAATATTTGCATACCACAACAGTGAAGGCACATTTGTGTGGCATGCCTTTGAACCCTAAAATATCAGACCAAAATTCAAAACCATCTGGATGCTTGGCAATGACAAAAAACAGTAGAAAACAGCAATTGTGCAGAATTTTGCCATTCGCATCTTGGAATACGCATATCTGACTGGAACACCTTGGCACATGAAGAGATATAGTATGCCCCCAAGTCCATGCATGCAAAATTTTGTGCAAATCTGTTGAGCGATTGTGGAGATATTAAATTGCAAAATTTGAGGTTTAACATAGAAACTCTTGCTCTACCTTAACTATAGTGCTACGCACCACTATAATACTGATCTTTCTGACATTGATAGCTTCTTTTACTATTTTAATGTGCATAACAGTCACCATAAAGACAGTAACATTGGATCTCTTCATATATTTATAGGCACAAACATCCCAGGTACTGCAGTATGCACCCATATTCAAAACTTTGCTAGGCACAAAGCCAGGATTGCCAGTGCAAACCAGTTTTTGTATAGCTGCCTATATTGAAAAGCCCAGTTAGCATGAACAAACAGGGTTTGCACCCTAGTGATATTCGGAGGGGCACAATTCAAATGAAGGGGTCAGGACCTAAATAGTGGCACAGTCCAATATTCAAAGTATATGCACATTGCATGGTCCCCTTGTGCAGCACAGATACTGCCAATAGAAACCACAACTCACCCTTGCAAAACTCTAGTGGTTGGTAGAGGAAGTGAGTCAGAACCATGTGACCCACAACACAGTAGTCCCCAGTACTAGTCACCCTCTCCCCACTGATTGCTGGCCCAATTTTGACATGACAGCTTTCCATGTGGTCTAGTGGTCCCTACTGCTGACCGCTGGTTGCTGATAAATTAAACCATTTCCTGTTGTCCAGTGGTTCCTCCCACCCACCCATGACCAATCATGAACCATTTATTCCTGATTGTCCAGTGGTTCCCCATCCCAAGCCCTAGTCTGTTCTCAAAAACACCCTGGTGGCAAGCAGTCCCCCTCCCTATCCCCAATCTGTCTGTATATTGAATGAGCTGCCCTGATGGTCTGGTGGACACCTTTCCATCCCTGATCTGTCCATCTATCGAATAGATCTGTCCCTGGAGGTCTAATGGACTCCCCACCCCAGCAGGTGGTGCCCCACCACCCACTCCTCCATCCATCTCCCAAGCCGATGACCACCACTTCCCTCTGCTCTCCACCATTGCTGTCACTGACTGACCACTGAATGGCTGCATACTGTACAATCAGCTGTTACAATATGTGTTCATTGAGAGCTCAGTTGGCAGCTGGCTGTGGAGGAAGGTGGAGGGATGTGATGGTCACTGGCTTGGGGAAGGATAGGGAGTGGGGTGGTGGGGTGCTACCTGCCAGGTAGGGGTCCAATAGACCACCATGGACAGATCTATTCAACAGGCAGAGACAGATCTGGGATAGGTAGGGGAAGACTAGCCACCAGGGAGATATCTATTCAATGTATGGACAGATTGGTGATAGGGAGGGGAACTGCTAGACACCTGAGTGTTTTGGGAACAGACAAGGGATCAGGATGGGGAACCATTGACACCTGTAAATAAATGATTCATGATTGGCATCATTGTGGGTGGGTGGAGGGACCACTGAACACTAGGGAATGGTTTCTTTTAATAGTGACCAGCAGCTTTTTGGGTGGGCATTTGACACCAGGGATTCTGTCATTACAACTTTGGGCTGGTGGTCACCGGGAGATCACTAGCACCAGAAAACTCTCAGAGACCAGGCAAGAGCGCCAGTGCTGCACTAATTCAGCAGGCCACCCATGCAAATTTATTTATTTAGCTTTTGTTGACCGGGTAAGCACTAGACTAATCCTGCCTATTTTCAGGCACGCACCGGGGAGGGGATACAGATGAATGTCAACTGACCTTGAACCAGATTTAGCTGTTGGTAGTATTTTTTAGTGAATGAGGAAATTTGGCCAGGACACTGGGAAATTCCTACTCTTTCAATAAGTGCCATGGGATCTTTAACATCCACCTGAACTACCACCAATCCAGGCAGATGGGACCTCAGTTTAATGTCTCATCTGAAAGGCAATTACCTCAGAGGTGCAGCACCCCTCTCATGCTGCACTACAGTATCAGTACTGGGATATTAACCCAAGTGCCAGATGTGGGAACTGAACCCACAGCCCACTGATGTCCCGGCCTCAGAGGTGAGTGTGCTACCCACTGAGCCACTGACACTGACAAATGAGCCCATAATGGGCATGCTAATGTCCCTTGGGTGCCTTTCATGCCCAATGAGCTCATTTGCATGGGTCCATTTGAAAACTGGAAATATAGTGCGGGGAAGGCAAGACATTATGGTGCCTGATTTGGGGACTATGTCTGCCTAGAGCTATGTAACTTAGCACAGGGCTGACATAGCCCTATATTCAGCTGAATAGTGTTGGTCCACTATTCCATTGAATATTGCATTTTTGGATATCCGGTCAATGGCAAGGCAGAATACAAAAATTTGCACTCCACTTTGAACATTTTTAATATAGGGTCCCATATGTATAATAATATAATTATGTAACTAAAATACATTATATCAAGACTATGACTAAAACAATGCTCTTTATATGTTATGAAAATATACTACAGTGCAAATATGTTACCTTATTCATCGGCATATGTAGTATTGTTTTATTTTGATTTAACTGTGTTAAGCATTTAACATGTTTGTCTCTGTGTTTTTGTTTTGTTAATGTATAATGAACATATTTTGTTAACATATGCTGTTTATGTACCTAAACGATTTGATATAAAACAATGTCAAGGTGAACTATGATTTCCAAAGATACTTAATAAAAGCTAATACTCTTGATTATGTTAATTGCTGTACACATACAGGAAATGAGAGTCTGAAGATACTGATAACTAGCATTTGTTTGATAATGAATAAATGTACTCATTTCAATTTTTTTATTGTTATTCTAAAAAATAAGTATGTACTGTATGTATACTTTCTGTAAGCTTGAGTTCTACATCACTGATTATTAAAATTTTACACTGTTGCTGAAACCGTATGTTTACCTAATATGCCTGTATTTTTGCCTGATTCCTAAATGTACTCTGATTTTGTGTCTGCCTTGATGTTTGTTGCTTGGACTGTTTTGTCCTCTCTGTGACAGTACCTTTGTAAATGAGCCTCTGGCTCAAAGGTTGTTAAACTGATGTTCTTATAAATAAATAAATAATCTCCATCTCCAATTTGTACTAAACTGTTTTTTACTGAGCTATCATGACACCATTTATCACAGATTTCCTTTTGTATCAAAACCTGCAGTGCATACAACAGTAATGTGCCAAAAGAAGATTTTATTGTAGATCATTCTTTAAATTATAAAAAAAAATGTTAGATTCCTCTGTACTGTTCTTGTGCTTACAATAAGATTGAACTGTTGTGTGCTTCCAACTTTTCTCTCTGTCTTTGTTCCTGTTGTCTGCTCTCTAGTACATTTAAATTATAACCTCCTTGTAGTACACAATTTCATTAAGAAAGGTAGAAAGCAGTACTTCAAATGGACACTGTATTATTTTCACAAATGGCTGCTCTGCCTCAGCTTTACAAATTTATTCTACATCTCAGTTTGGTCAGGGCAGAGATTCAAGAGGGCTGTGGAGTGGATTAAAAGGAGAGATACTGAAAAAATTGTTTAAACTGTTTTACTCTACTTTTTAAAACTTAAATATATTGAAGTTTTACAGTAAGTATAGCTCATTAATGACTTAGCTTAGGTATACATCAATTGTGACCTTCTTTCAAGGCAGCAGTATTACAGCTGATATGTCATACATTTTCCTTTATACACAACATAATTGAAAAGCTTGCCTGTAATTATGTGGGGAAGCTCCTCCCCACAGCCTATTTAAATAGATCAACTGACTTCCGCTCTGCTTAGGTGAGTCGCACTTTCGCTAGTGGCGCCTCTGGCGTCGCTACTCCTTTCTCCTTTTCTGCCTCCCCCATGCCTTCCCTGCCTTTGAGTGTTGCCATTTGCCCCCCACTCCTTCCTTGTCCATTGTTTTCTTCTCATTGCATCTCCTCCCTTATTCCCTACTGTTGCTTTGTCTGTTCCTACTTTCTCTTTCCTTCACTCGCTGTTTCTTCCATGCTCTTCCTGATCCGTTTCTTTAGAGTAGCCACTGCCATGCTCCCGCCTAGTCCTGCGTTCTGGCTGTATCAGGATCCCTCCACTGGCTCTGCTGCGTTTTTCTTTCAGTGTTCCACACAGTTTACAGACCTGGGCGTGGTTCACATTTTGTTGTGGATCCGAGTTACCTGCACTTTTGCCACCACTTCTGCACCTCTCAGCCCAGTCAGCTGCCTAACTACTTGTTCACTCTCACTTGCTCAAACTACACGCCATTCTGCAGTCCCTGGGGAATAACCGTCAGCTTTTCGACTGATGTAACGTCCTATCAGATCACAGCTAGGTCTGCCTTGCTTGTCCCAGCTTTGCTCGGTTTATAACTGTGTCAGCTACTGCAGTGCTTCCGTGCATTTTGCTCTCAGGTTTGAAACTTCCTCACTCTGCCTTCTTTGGAGGCTTGTGGACTTTCAACATACTGGCCAGCCTTGGTGCTCAGCTTACTCCACATCACAGCTTGTTCTGATTCAACACTCAGCATATTGAGCTCATTTTTCACGTAGCGTCTTGGTGCACCACTAGCATGCAGGGGACCTAGCCTTTGACATTACTGCATTTAGTGCACAGATCTTTTACTTGCTACTAGGCTTGATGTTTGTTTCAGTAGCACATTGTGAAGTCTCGAACTGCCACTGCCTGGCCTTTTGCATTTATTTCCAGCGTGCTGTTTAGTGCGCTACCATTGCCAGCCACTTGTATTCAGCACATTACTATTCCCTGTTGCTCAGGCAGCACCTCCTCATTGCTCTCCTTACATTACCGGCTGACCTCGTGGAGTTTGGCTACTCATGCTTGCTTACATGGAGCTATCTGCCACTCTCTACTTGCTTTTCAAGCTGACCTGTGGGGGGTCCTGCTGTGCCTACTGGCCTTCATGGGGCTTAGCTGCTACTCCGTTCACTTCTTTCTCAACATTGGATGCATTGCCAGCTATTCCTCATCTTCAGTCGTCCTACTTGGATCCTGGACCTGGCACCCTCACCTCATTGGACTCTCCTCCATATCCCTGGATGCTTCTTATCGAGATGCTCATTGATTATAGCCTACCTTTGCTGCATTGGATGCTCCTTCTGTTAATTCAAAATTCCCAGAGTTACTACTGCTGCCTCGGCCAGTATTCCCTGCTGTACTGATTGAATCGCTTCCTCCTCGTTGCATAACTTCAGTTCCAGGATACTTGCTGCCTCTATCAGACCTGTTGCCCCATGAGCATCGGAGGTCCTTCGTTTCTATATCTTACTACACCGTACTTGCCCTGCTTCTCGATCAGCCTTAGCCATCGGGCTGGGAGGTTTACCTACTTCTACACTTGCCTGCTCACTCAGCTCGAACCTGGAGATTCACAGCTTTACAGCCTGCCTTTGCCCATCGGGCTGGAGGTTTTTCTACTACTTGCTTCTCTGACCTGCCTTCACCCATCGGGCTGGGAGGTCTACCTACCTACTCACTTGCTTCTCTGACTTGACTCGCCTCGGCTGGGGGTTCACCTACTTTGTTCTCCTTCGGCCCCACCCAGCTCAGGACCCAGGATTCCATTCTGCTTATGCATACCTGCTTCTGCTGTCTCAGCCCTGAACTCCCTGATGTTTCACCTTTCAGGACATTAGTTACCATCTCACCTTTGCTCCCCTTCATGCCTGGTGACTCCTACTTCTCCGACTCAGTGGATGGTCCTCATTCTCAACTGCCTTCAGGTTGCCTCAGTGCTCATTCAACGGCTTTCGGGGTTGCTGTCTTGAATGTTTTACCCTGTTGCCTCAGCTGTGGAATTCCAGCTGCTTCTTTCCAGGACTTGGTTGGCGTCTCCTGCGGACTTTCATTCTCCTGCTTGTGCTCTACCAACTTCAGACCTGTGACACTGCTACTTCATTGGACTCCCTTCTTCAGTTATCTCCATCTCAGACTCTTCGGGTCTCGTCTGCTTCATGCCTCAATTTGCATGCCTTCAGTTCTCCATGTTATTCCTCTTGTGCAGTGGCCATGTCTCCATCTCAGTCTCTTCCAGGTGATTACGTACCTATCCAGTTGATGGATTCCTACGTATCATCAAGGGACTACATCGCTTGATTTCTGTCAGCGGTCATTCCTGGGTCTAGCTGGGTTTCCCATACTGGAATCAGCCGCCTCTCTCCTATCCTGTCAGCTGTCTTGGCTATGTTTCTTCCGGGCTGGTTGCCACATCCTGTTCCTTCTCCTTTGCCTACGTTGATGCCATCCTGCTACTATTACCTCTCATTTTGGATTCAGTTCAACTGACTTCATTCCTTTGGGCTCACCTCATTCTACTACTTGGATGCTTCATAAATCACACCAGGGTCTCTGATTATCATATATAGCATGACATTATTCCAGCTCAACTCTACAGCCATTGCTTCATATCAATTCCTACAAGATTATATTTCTTATCAGAACTGAATTCATCTCTTGATAGCCTGGCCTCAAGCCTTCTCTCATTCTTACGTACTATACAAGCCTAATAGAAACCTGGAAGTCGTGCTACTTCTAATTCGTTTCTGCCTCACAGACATAAAGCTTGGATGCAATTATCTTCTAGTCTCCTGTATTGATTTTGTCAGTCATCAACTTCATCTCAAAACATCATTCAAATCCTTAGATTATGCCTCTATCAACTGAAGTACGGAATACAGTTCTTCAATATATCTACTCTCCATCATTCAGAATTATACATGGATTCTCGGACTCTGACTTTATTGGAAGGAAATTACTCACTGGACATCTACAATTCAGCTTTCTTAAGCTCCATTCATCTGGATTTAATTCTACTAATTTGAATTCAGATTTAGCTGATTAATTCAGTTCAATTAGGATCTCTCTCCTTTAGTATGCCCAGAAGGATGGGCAGGTCAGTAGCCATGGGTCCTCAGAGGTTTCCCCAGGGAGTTTTCCTCTCTTGAGTGCTACTGGTCACATTCTTGGAGTTGGAGAGGTGATCATCTATTCTTATCATTAAGGTGTTATACACGACTTCTTCAGCATTCATTTACTGAACAATTGTTGATATTTATTCTTTTGGAGCTCCATAATTCTAATCCAAGCCTCCTTCCTACAGGTGGGATACAGAGAAAGGCCCAAACCATCAATATTATCAAAAGACTCAATTCAAGCATCCAAGTACCTAAGCACAAATCATTCTATGCTGTCCTCTATCCAACAGCCATCTACATCATTCCACTATATGTTACATAAGCACTGAGCTATGAACCACACATAATTGAAAGGCTTGCCTGTAATTATGTGGGGAAAACTCTCCCCCACAACCTATTTAAATAGATCAACTGACTTCCGCTCTGCTTAGGCAGTTGCACTCACCACCATCCTCCCGACACCTCCTCCTTCGTGGCATTTTTATTCCACCAGGGGCTCTATAATTCTAATCAAGCCTCCTTCCTACAGGTGGGATACAGAGACAGGCCAAAACCATCAAATATTATCAAATGACTCAATTCAAGCATCCAAGTACCTAAGCACAAATCATTCCATGCTGGTCTCTGTATCCAACAACTATCTACATCATTCCACTATATGTTACATAAGCACTAAGCTATGAACACACACATAGTGGAACAAAGCGAACTGTGGGAAAACTTGGAGTTAATATATAGAAAGGCCTGATGTATCCAAATTGGTCAGTATTATGCCTTATATTTGTAAGTGTCAGATACCATGTGACATTCTTTTACTGGGACTACATGCACAATGAACAAATCATCTCTCTAATTCATAATATATACTGTATTCATGGGACCTGTCTGCCCTGAAATAGTTTTCTGTTCTATTCTGAGACATGCACATTTTACCACTATATATGCTATTATTAAAATTGCCACTGTTCAACTGTGGTGGTATGGGTTGAGGAATATCCAGTCAACACCACGTTAGAAGAACATCACAGTTGAAAACCATGCTGACATTACAGGATGCATGGTTCTGGAGTTGATTAATTATATGAGTGCGGTTTACAGTCAAAGCGTAGTTATTGCCTTGTGTGTTGCTAAAATCAAAATGTTAGCTAGATAGCTATATGATTTCTTTAGAACACCTTTTCAGTGGAGAGTGTAGCCAACTGGAGGAAAGAGTAATGAGCACTTCAAAAATGTCCTTATTGCACCCTCAATCTGTGCCCAGTATTGGCCTACCAGAGGAATAGCTCCATGAACGTGCATGGGTAGCAGGAGATATTCCCAGCTTTTCTTACATTTAGCATCCCTGCATTCCAAGTATTGCACCTGAATTCTGGAGATCTATAAAAACTATGGATACTTTCCAGGTGAATTCCTTCCATTTATATTAGAGCTTGTTAACTAGTCTGATTCTATGTTTATTTGTTCCCACTATCCCTTGCTTAAATCTTTGCTATATTTAACATTCCATTTTATATAACTGGTTGTACAGTGGTAGTAATGAAAATTTCCTTTCTGCTGCAGTAGAACATAAGGTACTGCAGAAAATGTAAATTTTGTAGCCAATATTTTGCCATGTTCATGGATGGTTGAATCCTGCAAACCTATGTAGACAGCAATGATCAAAGATATTCTTGAGTACACTCAGTAAAATAGATGGTTAATACAGTATATTCAGGACATTCAGGGTATTCAAACATTTATTTATTTTTATTTATTTAGGGATTCGGATCATACCTTTGAGCTCAGAGCTCTTTTACAAAGGTTCCACGTCAAAAATGACAATGACAGCAATAACAAACAGTTTACATACAATACTCGAATAGTAGGTAGCTAGTATACAGTAAGGATACAATGTCATTCATAGTACCAATGGTGATAGTACAGCGTCAAGAGCATTCAACTAGGGTAAAGGACAGTGTTTATATGTAGCGAAGGAGATAAACAGGTGTGACACCTAGTGTGAGAGTCCAAGGAGGAGTCAAGGTGAGGGGGGAGGCGGGGGAGGGCAGCCAGAAGAAGTGGCTTTGTCTAGGAGGTTGGGAGGTAGTGGTAGTATGTTGGTTTTAAGGTTGATCCAGTGGGAGAAAAGCACAGGGGAGAGGAAGATGAGGGATAGGGCAATAGGGAAGAATGGGTGTAAAGGAAGGGAAGGAGAGTGTGGGTGAGTGGGCATTATGGGTGTTAGAGTCCTAGTGGCAGTCACAAACTGTCCTAGTAGAAGGTGTTGCCTTAGGCCATTTTTTGAATGCGAGGATGCATTGGGAGTTTAGAATGTGCACTGGGTTTCATTGAGCCATTGGGGGCCCTAAAGCTGAAAGCATGCTGTCCCTGCACAGTTCAACGGAAAGGTGTTGATAAGGCCCCCTCATCCTGCCTCTGGTGGTATAGCGGGTAGCACTTGGTGTTAGGATGCTAGAAATGCATGGGGTGGTTTACCCATTACTGCCTTTTTCCAAGGAGACGGTGTTTGGAATATAATCCTGTTCTTTAGTGGCAGCCAATTGGTCTCCTTGTATAAGGAGCAGGTGGGTATTTCGATCTGCAGCCATTGTGAGCCTACATGCCTTGTTGAGGGCAATGTGAATCCTTTTAGTGCAGTGTCTGTTGCTGCGCCATAGACCACCAATCCATAGTCGATGGTAGAAAGGATGGAGCTGGAGACTGAGGGCCTCTGGAGTGAGATACTTTTATGCCTATATAGTACACCCAGCTTGGTGTTCACTGCCTTTACCACTGTGTCAATGTGTTGGGTGAAGGTGAGACAGTCATCAACGTGACCCCAGGTACTTGAAGGTCTGAACTTGTTCCAGCAGCTCACTGACTTTATTGGAGATGGTGAGGAAGGGAGCTTCTTTGTGCTGTGGGCTGGCTGAGCATCACCTTGGTTTTGTAGTTTAATAGAAGTTTATGGCTACAGAACCAGTCTTCCAGCTTGTAGAAGGATGCCTGCAGCTGGGAGTGGAGGGCAACTATTGATGAACTGCTGGTGAGAAGCACAGCGTCATCTGTGTAAAGTATCAGTTTAGTGTCACAGGCTTCAGGAAGATTATTTATGAAGAGGCTGAATAGTAAGGGCCCAGTATTGACCCCTGTGGGACCCTAAGATACCTCATTGGAGCTAGATACTGTGTGCCCAATTTTACATGTTGGCTTCTGTGTGTTAGGTAGTCCTTGAACCAGCAGACAGCATTGGTTGCAACCCCAGGTTCTGTAGTTGAGTCAGGAGGAGAGTGATTGACAGTGTCAAAGGCTTTGGTGAGGTCTATGAAGACTGCCCCACCAGCTTTCCTTCATCTAGTGCCTTGTGCAAGTAGTCAGTGTAGTCCATCAAAGCTGTGGAGGTACTATGATTCTGCCTGAAGCCATGTTGGTTTGGACATAACAGGTTGTATTTGTTGAGGTAATCTGTGAGTTGGTGGCCACAATCTTTTCCAGGGCTTTAGATAAGGGAGAGAGGATGGATATCGGCCTGTAATTGGTGGTGCATGTCATATCACCATTCTTGTGCACTGGCGTCATGAAAGCCTGTTTCAGATCCGGGGAACTGTGCAAGAGCCAGTGATTTGTTAAATAGTTTGTAACTGGCACGATGATGACATCCAGTGTTAGGGATAGGAGTTTCATATCGATTCCATCACTCCCCATTCTGGTCTTGCCTAGTATTTTTTATGTATTTGTGCCTCCTTCACTGACACTTTTTGAAGTAGAAGACATGATCATTATCAGTCATATGTCAGTCCTACCTGCAAAGGAGGAAACAAACTACTAAGCAACTGCTGCAAATCTCTATACCTCTGCCAATCTTCTCAACATCAACGAAAGGCTCCGCTACCAGACCTGCATACTGTCCAAGAAAATACTGCTTGGACTTTCTCTCCCTAGGGTGTCCGCCTCTCTTCATCCAGCCATACCCACTATCTCCACCCGCAACTCAGAGAAAGCACCCTGGTTGTGCCCAGGGTAAAACCTCCCTTGCCAGAGATCTTTCCACTCCAGGGCCCCACATAGTTTAATGCACTCCCAAACTCCATCACTAGTGCACACAGATCTCACTTCAAAACCACTCTTTGCAACCACCTCTTCAATATCTGCTCCTGTAACTGCAACTAACACTTCACTCTCTCACCCTCTGATTCTAATTCTCTGACAAAGTCCATTATGGATTGCAACCTACGTCAAAGGATTACCAAACCCATGAACAGGACTGACTACTCTGTTTAGATGCTTTCTCAAGCTAATAATGTCTCTTTACTGTGATGATGTAATTATAATCATCCAAATATTGTAAATAAAAGCCTGTACTTACTGTAAATACTGTAAATAATGTCTGTGACAAATGTCTGTGGCACATGCTGTATGTAGCTGTTGTTATACCCTGTCTGTATTACTTTCTGTCTTACATGTGACGAGGTACCTTTGAAATGAGCCTCTGGCTCAAAGGTTTGTAAACCAATATATCAAATAAATAAATAAACAAATAACACTGATTTAAAAAAAATGTTTTCCGATTTTGCTTACCACACTTTCAAGATCATTTTCTATAAATTCCATCTGCTTGAACACCTCTGACACCTCAGACACTTGTTAATTTAAAAGACTACAGTAAATGCTTCTCTTTTGGTACAGGATATAGAAAAACACTAATGTGCTGTATGTTTGTTTACAATAGTATCTATGTAGTTTGCATGTGCAGCATGGATGCCAAAGTCTTTAACGTTACAAGCACAATCCTCATGGTGGCTACTCAGATCCTTGAATGCTTTGACAAGCCACTGTGCATTTATGCTTTGCAGGTCATCATGCACGTATCGGTGTTTATCTTGTCAGATGGTGTACCACAGTTTAGTTTCTTAGTAATTTGAGCAGCATACCATTCTGTGAAACAGGCTTTAAGGTTATCCTTGAAAAGTGTATTTATTGAGATACCAGAGGCTGCAACAAATCAGTGCAGGAAGCAGGGAGAAATACTGGTATTATTGCTGACTTCTCTGGTTTTCCCAACACTTCATGGGTAGAAGGAGCTCTGTAGAGGTTGAGGATAACAAGCAATCTCTGTTTCGCTGGCAAGTCATTTTTTTATACACAGCAAACAATTGTTGTGCAACACAGAGAAAATGGGTGTTTTGAGTTTAAAGTTGCTAACCTCAAAACAAGGTAAGAAAACAAAAAACAAATGCTCCCACAAGTAGGAAAATAAAATACCGGGTGAAGTTCCGCTTTTTGTTTTCTTATTTATTTATTTTTAATAAAGGCAATGTATGGTGGCAGATCAGAGTTGATGCACTGGAGCATAATGTCTTGCTTAGCCCAACTGTTTTCATGTGTGTGATGTGCCAGTCAAGAAGGAATTGGGCATTAAGATGGCTGTTTTGGTTTGTCCCTGGCAGATCATTGGTGGTGGCCAGTACTTTTCTGTCAAAGTGCAGCCCATTACCGTGAGACCTGCCGCTTATCCCCAGACCTGTAACTTCAACCTGCTTTGCTCCAACCCCTGTATAGTCCACTGTGAACATGGTACAATATTAATGCCTGTCTTGTCTATGTTTATTATCAGTTCTGTAGGAATAAGCTCCTTCGAAGTGCAGTTCTGATACATTTCAGTACAGTGGCCTTTAACTGTTGTGCTTCCAACTGATTTTGGTCCCTTTGTTTTACAAACACTAAACTGATTTAAAAATCACCATGCTCATTGTTTGAAAAGCTGAGATTGCCACCATAGTCATATAGGAGCTTGGGTTCTTTTCTTGTACTACCCCAACAACAACCATTTACTACTGCACCCTTGGCTCTCAAACTTTTTATAATCTGCTTCAACTCTTTCTGACATCCTATAGCAAACATGTTGGACAGCCCCTCAGTTCAGTTGGCAGTTCAGAGGGAGAAAGACTGGGTCAGGAACACTTTCAAATTTCTCCTGGTGATCTGTTTTAAATTTGTGTATGGTACTCTCATGTGTTTGTTTACTGTACTTTGCCTGGTAATACCAAATGGCATTCATATTTCCATTATTAACAGAGTACAAATTCCCAGCTCAAATGGACTTCAGAAGAATAGGTGACATAATTGGTTCTCTGGTTTTTGGGAGGGAGCAGATCATGGACAACACTGTTAGCCATCTTGTATGAAATGCTGGCATAGCCACTCGAGTCATCTGTAATTTCTTCTAAGACTGAACAATCTCTCAACAGGTCTGCTGTGTAGTAACCATTGAATGTGTTAAATTTTCAGCTTTTCAGCTAAGCTACAGCGGCGCTGCAGTCGTTTTCAGTACTTTTCAAATTTCCCAAAACATCTGATTCATCTGAGAAGCCAGCACTTACACACAGGACCTCTGACTGGCCAGCTACTGACAGCTGATGTCTAAATTAATTGACAGATGTCTACAGACTATCAATCAGAAGTGCACAGCTGAGCTGATAAACAGCTAATCGCTAAAGTATCCAACTGGCAGACACGTGAACTTTCATTTGGGTAAATTTACTTAAAGAGACAGGAGTGCAAAATATGCTTTGTGCTTGAATTAACAGCTTTACAGTACCTTGAGGCAACTGGATCAAACTGCTGCTGAAGACAATAGAGTTGCTGCAGCATGATCCCTCAAAGACATGTATCTCCAGTCCACAAAATGGGCATGGACAATTGACTGTATGCAATGATGCACTATATGATGCCCCTTCTACCCTTCAATTCCCAAATAAGGCATCAGCAGCAGCAGTGGCAGCACCAAGCCCTGTGTTGCTGCCCAATCACACTGTGAGGAAGGCAACACTGTCACCAGAAGAATCAAAGGAATTGTTTGGGGTAGGGTGAAGAATACAACCAGTAATTTTATAGAAGCAAGCCAGTGGCACCATCACTAAAAGCAGTTTACAGGAGAGGAGAGTGCCAGTGGGAGAATATGGAAGTGGGATTTTGAATGGGGCACAGGGGAATAAGAGTAAGGTGGTAGAAGGTGAAGCAGAAGCACTTATGCAGCAACTGGAAAAGGGCAGGGGAAGCTGAAAATTATGCTACACTGAGACTGAGAGGCATTGCAAAAGGGAAGAAGTCAAATAAGGAAAGCATAGGAGAAGTCATGAGAGAGGAGGAGGAGGAGAAAAGCACATGCAGGAGAGAAGGAGCATGAAGCAAAGTAGGTTGAAAGTGCACTGTCAGTTACACTAGCAAGTTCTGATGATGAGTTTAATACAGAGGTTCCACTCATTTAGAGGCGCCAGCAACAGTGCACCTGGTCATTAGGGTGCAGCGTTTTGAGGTTGCCAGCACCTCTTTTTGCAGGGGCTGCGCCTGTGCTCCCATGCCCCCTTTCTATATACTAACTCTGGGGGTGGACCTCAGGGAGGGTGGCAAACCCAGAAGTTGGAGCCCTAATGACAGGCGATAGCTGCCCGCACACAGATGGCCAAAAGGGATACAGAGGAGTATAGAGGAGATGACCCAAAAAATGCAAAGAAGGAAAATCAATAAAAAGTAAGTTGGTCAAACAGAAAAATTATAAGAGCAGTCCCAGCCCCAGTCCTCAGATAATCACCCTTATTTTAAGCATAGAGCTGGAAATATTACCAGGTCATCCAACCTCATTCCACCATAGCAGACAGAACAAAATCCTCTCAAGTCATTTCCCCATTGCTCTCGTAGAATCCCAGCAATCCAGTCACATAACCAAAAAATACAAAAGGATCTTGCGCCATAAGAGTTTCTCACCAATATTTCCAGAAATCCACTGAGAGCATGTTGCAATCTGTTTGACAGAAAGCTCAGCCAGGGTCAGTCTACTGAACATTGGGAGCCAGTGTTCTAGCTGATCATTTAATGTGTGAATATACATCTTCCTAAAAGTAATACAAGAAGAAAAGATGACACTCAACTCACTGAATTCTGTTGCAGGTTTGGGTTTTCTATAACTGGCCACCACAGACAAGTCAGTTGCTTGACAGTCTAAAGGAGTGTATCCTGTTCTTACCTACCCATAAATGTAAGCCATGCCACTGCACCTATACAAGTAGATAGATATAGAGGCACCAACAGGTAGCAAGGGGCACCTTATAGACAAACAACTGTATATCAATGGAGTGTTGCTGACAGGATGGACTACTACTTATGATTAAGCTTTGTAAGTGAAACATCATGTTATCAATGATGACCAAATTAATAGAGATCAACACATTCAACTGAATCCAATGATCTCAGTGGTGTCCCTTTCTTCTTGCATTTTGTACTTGGTAGCAGTGAATGCCATTTTCACTGAGGAAAACTATCAATACAATTCCTGTTTAGGAGTTTGGGTCATCCTGATGTTTCTTTCTGCCATCTTTCTTGCAGTCAGAAACTGCAGATTACCAGTCCCCATTTAGGTCTCATGGGCTAGCAGCAGCAGCAGCAGCAGAGGCAGTCAGGTGTGGGTGATGTGAGAAGATGGCTTGTTTATCTTATGCAGCCACAATAGCAGCAGCAACTGAAGCAGCAACAACAGCCAAATGAATCAGGTACTGTTGCTACTTCAACTGCACCACTTCAAGCACCAGAAGACAGGTACAGCAGTGAATGCACCACCAGAACAAATTTACAATCTGTATCAACAAAATAAACTAAACTATTTATTATGTGTGCAAAACTGTTAACAACTCCTCCATGCACTTTCCAAGTCACAACTGATAGCAGAGATGATGGTCCTTGTTCTTCAGCCATCCTCTATTTAGAGAACACAGGCTTTCAAAGACTGTTGAATGAACTGAAGCCCAAATACAAAATTTCATAATGCTTCACATTTTCAAGACATGTTCTAAATAGTACAATAATGAAGAGAATATTGAGGCTAACATAACACAGATACATTACTTAGCTGAAAGAAGGAAAGATACAGGCAGAGTACATGGTATGGGCCCAGTTTTAGAAGCCGAATGCAGCAGATACAATTTGAGACAAACCCAGGAACTGTGTCTGATGCTGGTGTGCCAAACACAAGTCCGCTATTCCAGAAAATTTGTGATTTGCACAAGCGATTTGGAATTGCCGCAATATGCATCCTGCAAGAACAATATTGGAACAGTCAGTGGGATTGTTGCAAGTGCCCAACATCTGCACACAATGGTAGGGAGCAGCCTAGATGTTCCAAGGAGCAGCAGTCATGGCCCCAGGGCAGAAAGTGGACATCCACCGCTGATGTGGCACGGGCAGGGTGCCACCATAGCGTCTTCTTATGAATAGTTATATGTTTGCTGTGTGCCTATACTGTAGTCATCCCTGCTCTGATAGTCTAGTGGGCCCCCATCCCCGATGTTGCCAGTGGTCCATGGTGGTGTAGTGACACCCCCAACCAATCCTCAATCTACCCTGGTTATAGTGAAGAAACCGGTCCTGATCCCATAGCACTCCCCGATCCTCGATTGCACTCCACACACATTGCAGTACAAGTACCTGGTGGTCTATTGGTCCCCACCCCATCAGCCATTGCCCAACCACCCTGCTCCCCTATCCTGGCTGATGCTGTGACTGGCACAGCCCTCACTACCACCACATGGCCAGCCACAGAATACATTTTGCAAGTACTGTAGCATACAGTATGTACATAATGCATTCTGCATGTGGCCTTGGTGGTGTGCGAGAGCAGTGGCAGTCACAGGATTGTGCTGGGATGGGGGAGCGAGGTTTGGCAGTGCCTGATCAGGTGTGGATAGTGGAGTGGCCACTAAACCACCAGATTCTTGCACTGTTATGTGTATGGCTGTGATTGGGCATCAGGGACACTATGGGACCGGGCAGGTTCTCACTATTTGGGATTGGTTAGAGGGTCGCACACCACCAGGGAGTACTGGCAACATCGGGATGGGGGTCATTAGACTGCCGGGCATGGATGACTACAGTATGTGCACACAATAAATGTAAAGCTGTTCTTACAGCACACTGTAATGGTACCCTGCCTGATGCCACATCATTGCAGTGGCTGTCCACCTGTGCTCTAAACCACCCACTACTACCTCCTGTGCCCCTCTTGTGCCCCTAATGTGCCCCTACTTCCCCTGTCCCAATGTACCCCACTGGCGCAACCCAATTAGACCACCTCCTGGTTTGTCTAAGTGGTGACCCCTCCTGCGTCCATGGTGGAGCTACCAAAATCTCAAAAAGGGGATGTTGCAGCCCCACCATGTTGCAGGCCCTTATGACGTGGCATTGGATTGTTTGACACAACCCTGGCTCAAGAGGGCTTTGGCACAGTAATGTCTGGCTCAGACACAAGCTGCTTTGGAAAATCATGTTTGACACATAGAATCATAGAAACATAGACTTTGATGGCAGATAAGTACCGCTTGCCCACCTAGTCTGCCCATTTCCTACCTAGAGGATAAGCTGCAGATCCTATTTAACCAACAGCCTATTTCTTTCTACCCCCACAAAATTGCCTTATGTCTGTCCAATGCATTCTTGAATTCTCCCACAGTTTTAGACCCCACAACCTCCTCAGGAAGGCTGTTCCATGCATCCACCACTCTTTCTGTGAAAAATACTTCCTCACATTGCCCCGAGCCATCCCTCTATTTTCAAATTGTGTCCCTTGTTCTTGCACATCTATTTTTCTGAAAGATGCTACCCTCTTGGACTTTGTTGATTCCACTGAGGTACTTAAACATTTCTATCATGTCCCCCTCTCCCTCCTTTCCTCAAGGGTATACATATTAAGCTCCTTTAAGCTCTCCTCGTATGGCTTCTCTTGTAGACCCTGCACCATTTTGTTGCCCTTCTCTGAACTGCCTCCATCCTGTCTATGTTCATGCAGAGATGGGGTCTCCAGAACTGGACACAGTACTCCAGTTGGGGTCTCACCAACTATCTGTACAGGGGATAAAACTTCCTGTTTTCTGCTGGTGATGCTTCTCCCTATACATCCCAGTATCCCCCAGCCCTCCCTACTGCCTTCTCCACTGCTTGCCAACCTTAAGGTCATCTGATATGAGTACCCTCAGGTCCCTTTCCATTTTGTTGTTGTTACTACCTCCCCCCATTGTGTAGTCTTCCCGGTTTTTGTTTCCCAGGTGCATTATTTTGCACTTCTTTGCATTGAACCAAGCTGCCATTCTTCTGACCATTCCTCCAACCTTGCCAAGTCCCTTCTCATCCTTTCCATGCCTCCGTGATCAACCCTGTTGCAGATCTTTGTGTCATCTGCAAAGAGGCATACTTTTCCTTCCAGTCCCTCTGCAATGTCACTTATAAAGACATTAAAAGGACTGGACCCAGTACTGAACCTCCGGTGCCCACTAGTAACCACTCTTTCTTCAGAGTGGACTCCATTTCCAATTACTTTCTGTGTCCTGTTGTTCAGCCAATGTTTTATCCGGCTACAACCCTGGGACCTACTCCCTGGCTAGTTAATTTGACTATTAATCTTTGTGTGGGACTGTGTCAAATGCCTTGCTAAAGTCTAGGTAGGCCATGTCCACAGCCCTCCCTGGTCTACTACTTTGGTCACCTAGTCAAAGAAATCAATTAGATTCATCTGACATGACCTTCCTGCTGTGAACCCATGCTGCCTTGGGTCATGTGCCCGTTGGCCTCTAGGTACTCAACAATTCTTTCCTTCAGAAGTGATTCCATCACTTTCCCTACCACAGAGGACAAACTGACAGATCTGTAGTTTCCTGCCTCTGTCTTGGTCCCACTTTTGTGAAGGGGAATCACATCTGCCTTCCTCCAGTCCTCAGGTACCACACCATCCTCCCATGATTTGTTAAAAGGGTAGTCAGTGGTATCACTAGTTATCTGCTTAATTCTTTTAGAATTCTGGGGTGAATTCCATCTGGCCCCATTGCTTTGTCCACCTTCAGTTTTAGGAGTTCTTTCAGAACCCTTTCTTCTGTGAAAGGACTGGGATTGACCTCCTATCCAGAGTGCTTCTGTTAATTGGATTAGGCACCTCCCCCACCTCTTCTTTTGTGAATACTGAACATAAGTATTCATTCAGTATCCCTGCTTTTTCACTGTCCTCTCTGCCCACCCACTGTCCATTCTATTCATCCTCACTATCCCTCCCTTTGTCTTTCTAGTGCCTGATATACCTATAAAGGTTTTATCCCCTTCTTAACTGAGTTGGCTATCTTTTCCTCAGTTTGGGCCTTTGCTATTCTGACTACTCTCCTTCCTTCTGCCTTAACTGGTACAGTTCTCTGTCCTGCTCCTTCTGTGTTTCCTTATACTTCCAAAATGCTATCATGTTCTCCCTAACCTTCACCGCCACTCTTTTGAGAACCATAGTGGCTTTTCTTTCATTTTGATTTGTTTATTTGGCGTCACATAAAGGCTTGTTGCCACTGTGATGGCAGTTTTGATATTTTCCCATTGTTGCTCCACCCTCCTTCTAGCCTGTTTGCTAGTGTTTTCTAAGGCACTCTTCCCATCTTGCCAAAGTCAGCCCTCCTGAAGTCCAGAACCCTCACTTTTGTATGGTTTGACTCTGTAGCTGAGTTTATCATGAACCACACTGTTTAGTGGTCACTTGTTCCCAAATGGCTACCTACTTCTAGATCTGAGATCCTCTCACTGTTCCCATTTGAGAGAACGAGGTCTAGATTGCTCCCTCATGAGTAGGTTCCAAAACTAGCTGTCTGAGGCATGCCACCTGAAGGGCATCAAGAATGGCCCTACTTTTGGATGTGGTTGAAGCAAAGGTGCTCCAGTTGACATCCGCATATTATGGTCCCCCATCAACAGTATATCCCTTTCTCTGCTATCCTAAGTATGCCATCTATCATATCCTTATCCATTCCTCCTCCTGACATGGGGTCTGTATACAACCCTTTGTGGATTGTGGTGCCATTTCCAGTCTCTAAGGTGACCCACAGTGCCTTCTCTCCTCCTGTTACTCTTTTGTTCAGTTGCTTTTATCCCTTGCCTTACATGAGAGCTACTCCACCCCTCTTCTCCCCTCCCTGTCTCTCCTGTAGGTTGCGTACTCTGGTATGTTAATATCCAGTCCCAGTCATGGTTCTGTGTGTACCATGTGTCTGTGACTGCTACAATATCCAGGCATCCCTCTTCC
Organism: Neoceratodus forsteri; assembly: GCA_016271365.2. Taxonomy (NCBI): domain Eukaryota; kingdom Metazoa; phylum Chordata; order Ceratodontiformes; family Ceratodontidae; genus Neoceratodus; species Neoceratodus forsteri. Next base: position 1,548,085,344 of record CM057453.1, read on the forward strand.
ATCAAGGCCACCAGTTCAAGGAGCTTGTTGCCCAGACTACGAGCATTGGTACTCATTACCCTCCATTTCTTGATGCCTTGCCCCTTTTTCCCCATCCTGTCCTTATTGCATTTGTCACTTTCTCCATTTACCCTGCACTTCTCCCTATTGACATCTCTATGTTGGTGTTTACCTCACTTAGTACCCTGATTTTTTGGGGCTAAGTTTCTCTGGTCCTCTCCAGTGCTTCCCCCATGGCTGGTTTAAATGCTTGCCAATGAAGCATTTATACCTATCACCTAGGATCCTGGTTCCCCTCCTGGACAGATGCAAACCATCACACCAGTATAGGCCTGCATCCCTCCAGGTGGACCCAGATCTCCAATGATGCCAAATCCCTGAGCTCTGCACCAGTTTTCAACCACTGATTGAATCCCATGGTGTGGAGCACCTAAGCCTCAGCTATGCCATAGACAGCAGCACCTCCAGAAGGTTACCATGCGTGCTATTTGTCTAGGGCCCTCCCATCTCCACAAACCACCACTTGTGTCAAACTCTTTTGATGCAAGTCCTTGTTCATTCTAACCCATTTTGAAAATTGGGCTATTGAAATGTTTCACCAGGAAAGGCACACTGAGCAACAAGATGCTCATCTCACTGTGCAACCTGGGGAGGGTTACAGCTGGAGGACAATTACAGGTGGTGTGGTAAGGAAAGCTAACACTGTACAGGCTTAAACACAACATATGAAATGACAGGTTACATACATTTTGATTACATTTTCATGGAAGTACAGCATATATTAGGTTAATTAAGAATGGATGCACTATCATACTACGTAAATGTTAATTTAAGTTAACAGTGTCAGTAGCTCAATAAGTAGCACACTCGCCTCTGAGGCCGGAGATCAGTGGACTGTGGGTTCAGTTCCCACATCTGGCACTTGGGTTAACATCCCAGTACTGACACTGTAGTGCAGCATGAGAGGGCTGCTGCACTTCTGAGGTGCTGTCTTTCGGATGAGACATTAAACTGAGGTCTCATTTGCCTGGATTGGTGGTAGTTCAGGTGGATGTTAAAGATCCCATGGCATTTATGGAAAAGAGTAGGGAAATTTCCCGGTGTCCTGGCCAAATGTTCCTCATTCACAAAAATACCACCAATAGTTTAATCTGGTTCAAGGTCATTGGCATTCATCTGTATTCCCTCCACTGGGTTGTGCCTGAAAATAGGCAGGATTTGTCTAGTGCACTTACCGGTCAACAAAACTAAATAAAAAATATATATAAAAAATAGAGACAGACATTGGCAATGAGAACATAAGCAAAACATTGGCAATTAAGTGCAGTAAGAAAGGCAGAAGTGCAGCTGTTGAAGATATACACCAGCACTAGGCCGCTGGTCAGACCCTAGAGGGTGGGGGTAGGTGGTGGGGGCTCGGAAGAGTCCTAAGGAGGGAAGGAGACTGGGGATGAGTGGGGAGGAAGGGAGAAGCAGGGAGGCTTGGGGGAAGGAGATGGTATCAGGTGCACGTAGTTCTCTCAATTACAGTACATGCCTGAGATCCCTAGCTATCTAAAGATAAATATTATCAGCAAGGTACACTGGAAAATGTGCTTGCAAGACGTCTGCAGCAGCATCATATTCACTGAATAAAATGTTTGATGACTCAGGAAAGACTCAAGTCTGGCAGCAGAACCAATTCTATTGAATCCAGACTTAAAAATACATCTTCATTAGTAATTGTTTTCTTCTCATGAATAACCTATGAAAACACTACATGTACCTACCCACCATCAAACAGTAGCTTACTTTTAATACTAACTTTGAGAATAAATCATTTCTTGCAGTAAATGAGACACATGGTACAGTACCATCACAGCAGTAGTTTGCTCGACAGGATTTTGGGTGGAAATAACACAGGTTCTGTACAATATGTACTGGGAGTTTAGAAAGAATAAAACATGCACACTGAAATGCCAGGTCTCCGCTTTAAGACAGTACCCCTTTGTTTGTATTTACCTTGCTTTTGCCCTCCGCCATCCATCAGAGTTTCGCCTGGTCATGGTGCCCCGAGACTCCACCGCCAATGAGCCCTTGCTCCCCTGTCACTCCTGGCTTACCCCAGGAGTCAGGGCACAGCACCACAACAGGCACCAGTGCTGTGGAAACTACAACTGGTTGGGAGAGCCTCGGCCAGGTGACTGATTGAATCTGGGGCAGGGCATCATAGAGACGGCTCCGGGAGAGGGATTTTATCCCTATAGGCTGGGACGGAGACATCAATGATGCTGGCATCTGTCCCGCCCCAGTGTCCCTTGACTATGCATTGGTGCTCAGGGTGATGCATCTAGCTGCCACTGGGCATCACTGCCGCACCAAGTTCAGGAACCTCCCACCCCCGGAGAAGGAGAGCAGTCCAGGATGCTCAATCCTTCTCTCCCTGCCAGCCCTCCGATGACCTGGGCACATTCCGAACCTGGTTTGCCAGAGTTGTGAGCAGAAATCCAACCGCTGTGCTGGCTGGCTGGCTCAATACCTAAAAATGTCAGTCTTCACATGTCTAATATCACCTGCAATCTCACCTTAGGAACACCCAACACTCTCACATAATTGATTTTCTAACCACTCAATCTTTCTAAAAAGTAAATTGGTGTTTCTAAAAGAATGTTTATGTCAATTACCAGGGATTGAAATAAAGCTTATAAAGATAATTTAATTTTTAAGACATAGTTTTAATCTATGTAATTGTTTCTTTCTGCTTTACCAAGGATTTAACAAAGAAGAAACATTTGACATTTCTGAAAGATGTTTCTTTAAGGAGTCCATATTTTAGGAAGTACAAGACAGACTATCAAATGTGAAATAGGGAACTCTGTGTGGAGAAAGCAATGGATACCAACAAAGTAGTAAGAAAAGTAGTAAGAAAAGATTACTGGAGGGGTGCAACATAGGGCTTAAAAATTATCATGGGGCTTGGGGAGCTGCCTTGAAGGAAAGATTGAGGGAGCTCAACATGTGCTCACTGGAGGAGAGAAGGGGGACATGATAGATACCTTTAAGTACTTGAAAGGCATAAACAAAGTCAGAGAGGGAGGATTGTTCTGTGTTAAGGGAGGTGGGGCCATAGGGGCACAGTCTGAGATTGGAGGGAAGATTCAGGACAGAAATGAGGAGGCACTACTTCTCAGAGAGTAGTGGTGGAATGCAACAATTGCCGGGCAGTTAATCGAACTAAGGACAGTGGATAGCTTTAAGCAGGGGTGGGATAAGGTCAGGGGCAGGGTTAGCATAGACAACAACACAATGGGGAAAGACTGGGAGAGGAGTTGAGGAATGGATTGGATGGGAGAGGGCAGCTGCAGGGTAATAAACTGAGAGCTGCAAAATTGGGCAGACTTGATAGATCTGTGGGCCTTTTTCTGCCGGCAATTTTGTAGGTTTGCATGTTCATAAAAGTGAAATTGAAGGTCAAGTTGAAAATAGGAAATGAAGGAAGGGACAAAACTTTCTTCTGCTATATCAAGGAACAATGAGAGACAAAGGGCAAATCATCAGATTGAATAAAGGGTGGGAATGGAAGAAGACAATGAGAAGAAGGCAAATATTCTAAATTTATATTTCTACTCAGTCTTCATGAAGAAGGAGGACTGCTCCCAGACTGGTGGATTCTAGCAAAGGGAGGGACATGGATCAGAGATGGGGAATAGCAGTGGAGAATACTCAAGAGGCTCATGAACCCTGAAGGTAGACAAATTACTAGACCAATATTATCTGCGCCCTAGGGTACTAAGGGAGGCTGCCCAGTTTTCGTGGAACCACTAACTGACCTTTCTAACTGCTCCATAGAAAGATGAGTGGTTCCAACAGACTGGAGGAATGCCAGTGTGGTCACACTCCAAAAGAGTAGGAGTTGAGATGACCCAGTGAACTTCAGACCGGTCATCCTGATCGTGATCCTGGGTAAATTGCTAGAAATCATTCTAAAGAAAAAGACTGAAATAGCTGGAGTCAAACGGGCTCCAAGACAAGAAGCAATGGGCAGGCCATTGCAGACAAATTTAAAGTTAGAAATATAGACAATGCCAGCAGATAACCTGAGAGTTCATACAGTCTGCCAACAGGTATTCCTACCTCACCCTTGACCTAGTTTCCTGAGGGATTATCCCTACTTCTCACCACCTGAATCCCTTCCTCCTTGTTCCACTAGTGGAACTATAAATCTTTACTCCCTCCCAGCCATGCTTGAACCTGTTTATTGAACCCACATCACAAAGTCTGCCAGCAAGCTATTGCATGGTTCCACCACCCTCTCAGTGAAAGAACTTTTCAGACACCTTCGAATTTACCCTCAACAGCCTAAAATCATGCCCCTTTATGACTGCATCTCCATTCCTATTAATTATGGAAGGTCTTTGCTGCACACTTAATTTTTCCTTACACATTTACAGGTCTCTATCACATCCCTCTACCTTATAGCCTCTAATGAGTACATATAAATGGCCTCCAGCTGTTCTGTAGTTATAGGACCTGCCCTGTTGGCCATGGAAGTGTTTTGGTGACCCTTTGTTGCACCTACTCCAGCCTATCTATGTCATTTCTCAGGTTTGGACTCAGAACTGGACACAATATTTCAGTTGAGTCATTACCAGTGACCTGTATATGAGCAATATGCCTTTTCTTCAACTGTCAAAACCCACCCAGAACACATATCATATCATATCAATTTTATTTATAAAGGCGCCTTTCAATGATCAAGGCACCTGTATGTAACAATAAACAACACATTAAAAATCCAGTACATAAAATCACAGATTTAAAATAAAACAAGTAATACACTAGTAAGCAGGACAACCATATACTTCAGCAAACTATCTCACTAATTAAAAATTCATCTCATGATATGCCAGCCTAAACAAATGGCTTTTAAGGGCTGTTTAAAACTCTGGACAGTCAGGCCTTCTCTTATCTGATAAGGTAGAGAATTCGTCAGGGTAGAGGCCACAAATACAAAGATCAGGCCCCAGATGTCTGCAGGCGCAACCTGGAATCTCTAGCAATCCCTCATTGGTGGATTGGAGTGGTGGGAGGGACAGTAGGGATAAAGGAGATCTTGTAGGTAGCGAGGTATCTGATTATGTAGGGCTTTATAGATCAGCAAACCAACCTTGAAGGTGATACACCACCGCACTGGCAGCCAGTGCAGTCCACAAGCAAGGCATAATGTGATCGGTCCTAGAAGCACGGTCGCAAGCCCAGCTGCATTCGCACTAGTTGCAGGTGGTGTACATCAACCCCAGTAGCCCTAGGTATAGGGCATTGCAGTAGTCAAGACGTGAGGTCACGAGGCGTGGACCAATGTGGGAAGATCAACAGAGGAGATCTGGAGCTTTTCCCCAGGCAATATTCCTCAGATGGTAAAGAGGTCTTGACAATGGCTGACACCTGTGATTTAAGGGTCAAACTGTTGTCACAGATAACACCCAGGTTACGCCCAATCTGAGGCAGCCAGCTGGACACCCCCAAGCCAAAGCCCAGAGGGTTGTCCCGCTGACAGCCCCACCTCCCGATGATCTGGGTCCACCACCAACACCTCGGTTTTAGCCGTGTTCAATTGCAGCCAGCTAGCACTCATCCAGTCCTGAATCTCTGTGAGGCAGTTGTTAAACACTGAGAGGATATCTTCCAATTTGGGTACAAGACATGTACAGTTGAGTATCATTTGCACAGGAGTGAAAATTCAAACTGTACCATCTAATAATGTCTCCTTATGGCAGCATATACACTGCGAACAACATGAGTGACAAAATGGGCGCTATGGTATCCCACAGGATAGGGAGAGGGTCAGAAGAATAAAATTCCAGTGACCACTCTCTGCGCCCTAGCCTCGAGGAAAGATTGAAACCACCTGAGGACAGTACCAGCCAGTCCACAGATGAACCTGGCACTCCAACAGCACACCATGGTCCACAGTGTCAAATGCCACAGACAGATCAAGGAGGACCAAGATGGAACAGGTCCTCCAATCCCTCGCTATTAGGAGATCATTTAGCACATGAACGAGGGCTGTCTCAGTGCTATGCCTCTTCCTAAATCTGGACTGGAGAAATCATAGATGTCGTAAGTGGATAAATGATCATCCCGCTGGAGCGCAGCCACCTTCTCAATAACCTTACCTACAAAAGGCAGGTTAGACACAGGTCTGTAGTTGGTCAGAAAGTCTGGATCAAGGGAGGGCTTTTAAGAAGCAGTCAACAACTGCCTCCTTCAGGGGATCAGGAAAGACTCCCTCTCCAATGATTTTCAGACTATCTTAGATGGAATCTGGCAGATCTCATCAACGCACCCCACAAGAAGATGCATTGGTCCCGGATCCAAAGTACAGCTGGTTGGCCGCAGAGTCTGGACCATCCTCACATCATCCATGATGTCCGGCGGCCAAGTCAGACCAGGTAAACTGGGCACTTGTGACTCCTTGCCAACCCTGCAACACCCAGTAGAGGGACTGGGCAGATGCCAGACCTGATGCTGGCAAGCTTATCCATGAAAACCAACAAACTTGTCACACTTCTCTTGAGACAAGGCTCCACCAGGCTGCAGACAGATTGGATTGCACAATCTGTCGACAGTCCAGACGAGCTGAGCTGGTTGCTTTTCCACAGCGGTAATCTCCCTGGACAGGAATTCTGCCTTCTTACTGGTGATTGTCAATTGATAGACCATATAATGGTCCATCAATCTAAGTTTGTCAACCTCAGGCCAACTTCTGCCAAGCCCTCTCTAACCTTCACCCCACTATCCTCAACTCCTTCAAGGTCCCATCGAACCACAGGGACCTTGGGCGAAGAGTGAGGGGTTGAACATGAACAGGAGCAATAGAATCCAGGGCCTCCTTCACTGCCCTGTTATAGGCCAGTACCAGATCCCTGGATCCTCTCATTCCTCGGCAAGCTCAATAGGTCCAGCACCACCCTTGGGCCCTCTGGCTTTGCACCCATTTAAAGGCATTACCGGACCATCTCTGTAGAGGCAGGCCTATTAAGGGGAGCCATGAAACTGAACCCTATGGTGTGATGGTCAGACAAACTGACTGGTTCCACCACCAAGTCAGAGATCTCCATCCCCAGGAGGAACACCAGGTCCAATGAGTGACCATAACTGTGGGTTGCAGAGGTAACAACCTGTGTGAGGCCCAGCAAAGTCATAAGTTGGAGAAGTCTCTTCCAAAATGTAAGAGTCCATCTTCGACACAGGCATTGAATTCCCCAGAATTAACCATCTGGGGATCCCAAAACCATGTTGACAATGAAGTCCGCAACCTGTTGCAGGAATTCTTTCCCATCCCCGGTGGACGGGTAAATGAGAAGTATCCTGCACCACACACCCACACCCATGATACACTCAAAGGATCTGCTGGGACCCACTGGCACCTCCACAAGGACCAGTTCTGATCTAAAACAGATGGCTACACCTCCACCCCTATGATCCAACCTCTAGTGGTTTATCACCGAGTACCCGGCTGGAACTGCTGAGGCCAATATTGGGCCCAGATTTATCCAGCCAGGTCTCAGTGATGCACGCCAGGTCAGATGTACTAACAAGATCTGCAATTATAGCAGTCTTGTTTTTAATGGACCTGGCATTGCACAACATCACTTCCAAGTAGGGATGGACAGTCAAGGAAGGTGCCACCTGCCTGCACACAGCAGAGCCCTTGGGTATGGGAACCAGGCAGGAGGGCACCTGTCCCAGTCTCATTTCATCTCAGGGCATTTCCTTGTCCCCACTACCCCAATCTGACCACTCCTCTCCATTCCCCACCAGGACCAGAACCCCCTTCTTCCACCTGCTGACTAGCCCCAAAGCACCACATCCTATGTATGTCACAGCTGGTAATGGGGACAGTCAAACAGGTGGGGGTCCCTGAGCCTGAGGGGAATAATGCCTGACCATCTTTATACCTTCCCAACACATCCCAGTCAACATCAGCAGCAATCAGACAACCAACAATAACCAAAACACAACAATCCTATAAAACACACTACACACACTCCAAAACTCACACTCCACAACTCACAATACTTTAAATTCCAGTCAAACTAAAATAATAACCCTTATTTAACTACCCCAACCCACCCAAAACCCAAACACACCATTCTCCTACCAACGCACAGATGAAGATGAAAATATTTAAATCTTATGGCAACATAAAATAAAACACAGTCCAAAAGAGCAGCCAATTGAATCTCTTGATAGTGGGTTATGAGGCTGAATAGCTCCCATCTCTCCAGGAGACAGGCAAAAGACTATTTCCTGGCCCTACCTCTCACGTAGGCCAGGTGAAAAGTTAGCACCCAGCATCCTTGTTGCCTTACTTATGGTTTTTCACTGCCTTGTTTGTTTAAGAAAGTCGTTGATGATGACTTTGAGACCCTTCTCCTCAGATGTAGTGGCCAGCCTAACCCTCCCGACATCCCATACTCTGTGGTTTATTTTCCCATAAGTGCATCACCGTATTCTTCTTGGCACTAAATCTTGACTGCCAGATCATTTACCACCATTCCAGCTTCTCCAGATCCTCTGTATTTCACTAACACTTTCCTTGTTGTCAACCCTGCCACATAGTTGTATGTCATCTACAAAGAAACATATTTAGCCATGAATATCTTCCTTGTATCACTAAAGGAAATATTGAAAAGGACACCACAAGACTGACCTCCCGCCTGGCACACACTACTCTGACTTCCTGTCCCCAGAGTAGACTAGTTTACTACCACCCATTTCTGCCTCTCCCAGTCAGTTATCTACCCACCTGTCTAAGCAGCAGTTTTCATGTGGCATCAAATAAAAGGCTTTGCTGAAATCAAAGTAGAGTAAATATGCTGTCTGTCCTCTGTCCACAACCCACTTGACCCAGTCTAAAACACTATCAGGTTGGCTTGAAATTATCTCCCTACCACAAACCCTGCTTTTCATTGTCCTCAGCTAATTTCCCTCCTGGCAGGTCACCAAACTTTCCTTAACTGGGGTCACCATCCTTTTCCAGCATTAAGGTAAGACTGACCGATCTGTAGCTTGCCCAGGTCCTCCCTGTTTCTCCCCTTGTGTATCATGACCATCCACATAACTCCAATTTCTAGGCATCTCTTCTGACATTAGTGGGCAACAAATACCTCAGCCAAAGACTCAGCCAGCAGTGAAGCCAAATCCCTGAGTACCACTGAATGCACCCCATCTGGTCCCAGTGTCTTGTCTACCTTATAGGTCTCCATCCTTTTTACCATATCTGCTGTGATCACTGCCCACCCCATATTCTGTGTGTGACTGCCTTTACCTCACTGTCTGGTAGAGACCCATTGCCCTCAACCTTGAATGTCAAACAGAATAAATTGTTTAATACATAAGCCTTCTGCACATCTTCTTCCACTACTCCCTTCTGCTAGTCTATTATCCTCCAAGCTTTCCTTTCTCCCTAATGTAACAGAAGACTTATTTTTTCCCTCCGATACCCACAGTAGTCTGCAGCTCTGTCTGCTTTGTCTTCCTTACTTCCCTTTTACATCTTTGGCTTGTTCTGGTATCCCTTCCATTCTTCCCCTTAGCCTCTTTCTACTTTATGAAGGCTCTGTTTTGCCCTTACTGCCTATCCTATGTCTTCTGAGAATGATGTAAGTCATTTGTGGTTTTGTGACCTTTCTTGCATGAAAGGTGGTCACTTCAGAATGCCCCCTTGATTATTCCCCACTTTCTTTCCATCCACTTGATGTGATCTACACCCACCAATTTTTCACTGACCCCTACAACATCTGACCAGAATCTGCCCTTAGAGGTCCAGAGCCATTGCCATTGATGAGGGTTTGACATTTCCCATTGTCAGTTTGAACCACAGTTTTGTAGTCACTAGATTCCAATCGTTTCTAACCACCACCCCATCAATTACCTCCGAGTTGGTAAGTACAGAGTCGGGAATGGTGTCCTTCCACATGGGATTCCTGATCAGATGCACCAGAAACCAGTCCAGCATTTTGTATAGCAGTGCCTGATTCCTGGCATATTTAGCTGCCATGATATCCCAGTCTATGTCTGGTACAGTCCGCTCATATTCTTTACATTAACTTTCCTTTTTCTATTCCATCCTAAGTTCCTCACCCAGTTCCATTCTCCATCTTCCTTCTGCCCTGGTGGTCTATAGACCACCTCCAGTCTAATCTTTTTCCTGTTACTGTAGTCAGATGTACCCAGATTGACTCCAGTCCCTGTCCTCCTTCTTGATGGTCCCTGATCCATAGCCTTTATTCTTTCCTTAATACAGATGGCTACTACTCCCTTTTCCCTTATCCTGCCCTTTCATTATAAAGTATACCCTGGAACTGGCAGATCCTAGTCGTTTATTCCCAATGGTCCATATCTCCGTAATAGCCATCAAGTCTAACTTGGCTTCTGCCACTATCACCTGTAGTTTACCAGGCATCTGGCATTTAGGCTACTGCCTTCCACCCTTCTTCCTCTTTAGTCCCTGTTTTCTTACCTGTGCTTCCACTACTGACACAGGAACATTGTCCCATGATCCACCAATCTTTCTCGGTGTATAAGTACTTCCTCAAATCTCTCCAATATTTTCTGCCTTCCAGTTTCATTGCATATCCCTTTCTTCTTGTGTATCTTTTCCTCTGAAAAATACTCCCATTGCTATACCTTGTTCAGATCTGTGAAGTATTGTAGTCTATCTAATGCTATGGTCTGCTTCTCCTTTTCTACCCATCTCCTTGTTTGTCTTACTGTTTGGTTTGACATGACACCCATGCTCCTCACCTTTGCTGTGCATGTCTGTTCCTGGCCATGCCATCACTAGCACCCACTTTGTCCCCTTCCATTTCTCCCCAGAAGGGAAAAAGGAAGATGAAGGAAGGTATTTTCAAATGAGACAAGGGATTGAGTGAGTGGAGGACAGAAGAGGAAAGGCAGACATACTGAATTAGTAATTCTGCTCAATATTCACTATGGATAAGGATAGACAGTTAACCTGTGCTGAATCTACAACACTGTTGTCGAAGTTTGGCATGGCGCGATCCCCAGTGTTGACAGGTGAAATTTTGCCTGTCTGAGCTTTGGTGTGTTTCTCTGGGGGGCTGGCCCCTGGGCCCCTATGTGGAGGGCTGTGCCCCCCTCCTTCTTAAAATAACTAACTCCAAGTTGGAGTTGATTTGAAGGGTGAAAGATGGTGAAAGAGTGAAATTCCCTGAACTCTCACAGCCGACAATCTCAAAACTTGTCGAGATTATCGCCAGAGGAATTTGCCATCTGAGTTTCACTGTTTGGTCAGCACACTGAATGGACCAATACCACAGGGTAAGATATGTAAAGGAGGGCAGTACAGATGTGTGATGAGCTGATCATGGCTGACAGGGGTTTGATTTTCAAATGACCTGGGAGATTGATACAAACTGCTGTTTGCCACAGCTTGCATCAAAGGTTAGTGCAGCTGGGACCCTGCACCTGATTTTTGTACAGCAGGGTCCCAGTGCCAAAGTTCCTAACACAGCTCCATCCACCCTCTGCACCAAAAGCATGGTGCACAGGAGGGATTGACAGACTCTTCAATAGCCCTGGAATATGGTCAGACAGCACCATAACAATACAACAGCCAAGGAAGACTCTCTGGTGATAGTGCCTAACTATCCCACTGTTCACCAATGTTTTATGATTTTCAATAGTCGAGAGTAAGCCAACTTTTCAGAACAGACTCCTGATGTTTCAAGATACATATCCAGCACATGTGACATTGATTCTGAGTTACTGTAGTACATCAGTATTGGTTATAAGTTGCTCACATACCAATGTCATTGGAGCATACATAGAAACATAGAAGTTGTCAGCTGATAAGGATCTCTTAGCCTACCTAGTCTGACCAGTTTTCCCTGCCTACTCTGCCACTGCAGACCCTACTTGATCTCTAGTCTTCTGCTACTCTTGCCTTATTACCAAGGTCCCTTGTATCTGTCCCATGCATGCTTGAATCCTGTCATCATTTTGGCACCCACCCTCCACTGGAAGGCTGTTCCGGGCATCCACCACTCTCTCCATGAAGAAATATTTCCTCATGTTTCCTCTGAGCCTCCCCTTCCAACTTTATACCGTGACCCCTTGCCTGTGAGCTTCTTTTTCTATGGAAAATGCTACCTTCCTGTACCTTAATACCTGTTAGGTATTTGAATATTTATATCATATCCCCCTTTCCGTCCTCTCCTCCAGAGAGTACATATTCAGTTCTTTGAGTCTCTCCTCTTAGGGCTTTTGATGCAGGCCCTTCACCATTTTAGTAGCCCCTTTGGTACCTCCTCCATCTTATCAATGTCCTTCTAGAGGTGGTGCTCCAGAACTGCACACAGTACTTGAGGTGAGATCTCTACCAGTGAGCTGTATACGGGTAATTTTTACCTCATTTGTCATACTGGTAATACCCTTCCTATGCACCTGAGCATCCTGCTAGCCTTCCCCATTGCCTTATCACACTATCACACTACTTGGCTACCTTCAGATAATCAGAAATTATTACCCCACATCCCTTTCCTGTTTAATGGTTGCCAGTATTTCCTCCCACTGATACATAGCCCGTGGGTTTCTGTGCCCCAAGTGCATGATTTCAGACATTTCTTTGCACTGAAACCCAGCTGCCAAAGCCTTGACCATTCTTCCAACTTTTTCAAATCATCCTCATTTTTTCCTCCTCCCCAGTGTGTCTACTATGCTGCAGATTTTGTGTCATCAGCAAACAGGCGTACTTTTCACATTCTGCCCTTCTGCAATGCTATTAATAAAGACATTGAAGAGGACCAGGCCTAGTACCAAGCCTCCTCATTTCATGCAAAGATAAAGAGCAAGGTCAACAAATTGTATGCAAGCACTAAAGTGACTGAACATAAGCAAACAAGGCTTAGGAACTAATTTGTACCTTTGCACAGTCTAGTATGTCATGTGCAAAACTGCTATGGATTCCAAACTTGTACAGCATGTGGAACTTGACTGCACTGAAAGGTGAGTCTGTGCTTGGAGGGCAGAATATAATGTTATGCTTAAGTGCTGCAACTGTCATCCTCCCTGTCCTGTCCAACATTATGTGTCCATATTCTACTCCGATACTGTGGTGTGCACAAAATGCTGCCTGCTGTCGGGGATGCATCATCCTAGCATCCTGTAGACCAGCTCTGGCTTGTCTAAGCCCCAGGATGTTCTGCAGTATTCAGTGGGCACTGAAAATTCCAATGTCAGGATGCTGCAGCTGTGGCATGGCACAACTCTTCATCTGCCATAGCACAGCCATGTGAATGCTGAAAGGAAAGCACAAGCCCGGCTAATGCAGAGTGCAATGGGAAATTGGGAATGACTCAAGGGGTGGTACAGTGAGCCCTTGCTTCATTTCTCTTAGATGCAAGCACCTTGCATTATTTCTAGTGCTTTGAAAATTGGGTCCAGGATCTACAAGGAATGGCTCTCAGCAAGTCCTTTGACTTGGTCCCCTAAAAGGAATGCTCAAGAAGTTGAATACACTAAGGTTGGGGTAGCAAAATGACTTGGTAGGTGGCAAATCAGATGGGATTAAGAACCCAAAGGGTACTGGTGGGGAGGGCAGACACTCACCGATAATGGAAGTTAGTTGGTACCAGAGGGCAGATGCCCAAGGTTGAGTTGTTCAGCATAATCATTAATGACACAGCATTAAAGACAAAATGTGTCTTTTCTTGGATGACATCAAGCTATGTGGGAGAGAGAACACAGATGGAGTCAAATAAATGAAGAAAGACTTGGATAGGCTACAGAGATGGTTCAGGATCTGGTAACTATGGATTAATACAAAAAAGTGCAAAGGCATGCACGTGAGGAGAAAAACAAAACAGGGTAGAATACAAGCTGGGGGTATCCATCATGATGTACAAAGAAGAGAAAGTCCTGCAATTACTAGCACCCTGCAGTAAGGCAGCTGTGAGAGCTAGTGTTGTTCTGGGTTGCATAGTAGAGGATCACAAGCAGAAGATAGACGGTCCTTCTACCTCTGCACAGATCCATGGTAGGCTAGACCCTGAGCACTGTTACATTTTTGAGTCACTATCACAGAAATGACACAAAACAGCTGATGATGAAACAAAGAGCAACAAAATGATTCAGAAACAGCAGGGCTGTCATGTGAACAGAGGCTATAGAACCTGGTTATGTACTCAATGGCGGGCAGATGGGAATGAGGAACATGATAGAGACCTTTAAATGCCTCAAAGTCATTAGAAAGGAGACCCTAAGGACGTTTCAGAACCAGCAAAATTAAATACAGACTGGCTGGGGAAAGGTTCCAAAAGCAGGATAAGAAGTAGGGCTGGGAAAAATGTATCTTCCACTGGTGCAACTCTGGCAAATTTATGATTTTGCTTCCTGAAATTTCTCTCACGAACATTTTACGTCATTTGGCAAAATTGTGATTTAGGATATTTCCATCTAATTTAAACAATATTCATCCAAATTAAAACAAATATTGTATGGTGACTTTACCAATACCCACACAGATGTGTACTTATTTCAGATCACTATATCTAATGGTGACTGAGTTATAAGCCTCAAACTTAAAATGTTAAAATTACATTTCATAATTATGTAAACCACAGAATGTCAGACCTCTAAAACTGTAAACTAGAGAATGGAATATCACCAGTTTCATCAGTTCATTGACCCTAAGAATGAGACTCGATGCCACTCCTTTGGCATAGCAACAGAGCGCCAGCACAGCGCCATGCCATCATGCTGGCGACCCAGGTTCGAAACAAGTCCAGGAAGTTACAGTATGTTGGGAGGCAAGCCATGGCTGAGACAGCTGCTGCTTGGCAGTGCATCTCCATACTCTTTAACAGCCCTGCAGATAACAATATACATTTTTACTATTTGAAAACAGTGGCACCAAGTGACACCAAGCATAATAGCTAGTTATGACTTTATAACAGAAGTATCTGGTTATCTTTAGTCGTGGTGAAGCATGACGCTGGGCATCACTGTTACAGGAGTGCTGGAGAGGCATTGCAGGGTCATGATGCTATTGCAGGTAAGGTGATTTGGTGTTGATAAGTGCTTTGTGAAAGTTAATTTCACTACTGGAATTCTAGTGGCATTACCAATTATGCATCCATAAATGTTTATGCAAATTTTGCCGATTAGTTTTCACAATAAATTTTAACCTATTAGACAATATTTATCCAGTTTCATTAGATTCCAGTACATATTTACAGTGGGTATGCATGCCAAATTTTAAGTGTATACCTGCAACAGCAGTGGAGCTATGAACATCCAAATATTTGTAAAATTTTCAAACAAATAATTTACATTCTGAAATGTTGAACTCCGTAACTTACCATTTACATTACCAACTGCTTCTCTATTTAGCAGTTTCAAAGACTCTTCCAAGAAAGTATGTATATACATTTTCAAATATCTAGCTCCAGTAGTGGTTAAATTATAAGCAAAAAAATAGTTTCAGAATGTTGACATCAATAATAAATTGCCAGACTTTGGACTCTATAACTTCCACATCCAGCAGGCAAATATCATGAAACTTTGTATCCTTTTTGAACCACTTCCACTTATTGTTCATACCAGCACTCGCCTCCCTAGCTATAAAACGGAGTGAGTTATGACTAAATAAACACTTTCAGAAAATTTCACAAATTTTCACAAACATTAAAAAAAATCCTCAGATTGGAATTTAGTAATTTTGCTCAGCCCAGAAGGAGCTACTTCTTCATAGAAGAGTGTTGGAGGGCTGTTATAGGCCACCAGAAGAAGTAATTAGTAAGAAAACAGTGGATGGCTTCAAATGGGATGGGACAAAGTGATGGGAGGGTCATATAGAAACATAGAAAAATAGAAGGTATCGGCAGATAAGGACCATTTGGCCCACTTAGTCTGCCCTATTTCCTCTATCCATTGTGACACCGCAGACCCTAGTCTGTCTCCAGTTTCTTCTGAGCCTACTTCTAAGATCCTCTGTGTCTGTCACATGCTTTCTTGAATCCTTAATTATTTCTGATCCCACCCCTCCACTAGAAGGCTGTTCCACTTGTCTACCACTCTTTCAGTGAATAAGTATTTTCTCACATTTCCTCTGAGACCCCCCTTCTAATTTCATAGCATGACCCCACATTCTTGAGCAACTTTTCATTTGGAAATGCTACCTTCCTGTACCTTGTTCTTCTCTGTGAGGTATTTATATGTTTCTATCATATCCCTCCTCACCTCCCTCCTCCAGGAGTACATGTTCAATTCCTTAAGCCTTTCCTCATAGGTTTTCAGATGCATGCCCTGTACCATTTGGTTGCCTCCTCTGACCTGCTTCTACCCTATGTCCTATGAAGATATGCTTCCAGAACTGCACACCGTACATGAGGTGTTGTCTCACCAGTGATCTGTACAAGGGTATTATTACCTTCCTCCTTCTGCTGGCAATGCCCCTGCCTATGCATCCCACCATCCTGCTAGGTTTATCCTAGGATAAGAGTAACTTTGGAGGGCAGAGCAGCATGTAACTTAGGATACATTGGCTCCACATTGGGCAGGTTGATAACCTATAAGGCCTTCTTCTGCTGGCAAACTTCTTATGGTTTTATGTTCTTACCATTTCCCACAGCACACACTGGTAGGAGATCTGAAAAGTCTAGCAAGACTACTATCATGCTCCACCCACCCTCTAGCTTCTAGAAGTTTAATAACTTCTGCCAAACTTTAGTTTGTCAGGTTACTGGTACATAGAAACAGAAGTTCTTGGCAGATAATGACTATTTGGCCATCCTAGTCTGCCCTAAATTCCCTACATATAGTGCCACCAGAGACCCTACTTGGACTCTGACTTACACCCTCTCTTGCTTCTAAGATTCCCTTGTGTCTATCCCATGCATTCTTAAATTCTGTGACTGTTCTAGCCCCCACCATGTCTGCTGGTAGGCTGTTCCAGGCGTCCATGACCCTCTCCATGAAGAAGTACTTCCTCATGTTTCTTCTGAGCTCCCTCCAGCTTCATTTTGTGACCCCTGTCCTTGAGCATCTTCTTCTTTGAAAAAATGCTCCTTCCTACACCTTGTTTATTCCTGTGAGGTATGTGAATATCTCTATCATATCCTTCCATTCCCTCAGTCTTCTAGAAAGAACATATTTAAATCCTTAAGCCTTTCTATGAGCTAGGCCCTGCACCATTTTGTTGCTCTTCTTTGCACCACCTTCACCCTATCTATGTCCTTTTCAGAGATGGGTCCTCAGAACTGTACACTGCACTTGAGGTGGGGGTCTCATTAGCAAACTATACAGAGAATTATTATCAGTGCATTCGAGTAAGTAAATTTAGGTACAGTACCTAAATTCAGCAGGACATGTTGCACCCCCATCTTGTTGATCAACCTGCCTATCCTTCATTATCCCTCATAGCTTATGCATCTAGCAGATATCTCACTACCCCCTCTCCACACTCCACCCTCTCCATACAAACGGTCCTTGGCTATTAGTACTCTACTGGCTACCTTCTTCTTCCCTACTCCTCAGCTGGGTATTGCAATCCCCTCTGATCCTTTTCATGACCTGCTCACAGTATCCCATGGTAGTTAGATATCTATGCCTCTTTCAGGGTGAAAAATGTCATCTACAAAGAGACAATTTTATGCCAGTATTTTCCTCTATATCACAACTTCATGTACTACTTTGGCTGAGTCGTGAAGGCAGAGGATGAGGGACAATCAGTAGACATACTATATCTGGACTTTATCAAGGCCTTTGACACTGTGTCACATAATGGGCTTGTGAGAATGCAATGGGATCTGGGTATGGAAACAAATTAACATGGTGGATTAGTAACTGCCTGGAGTGATGAAATTAGAGGGTAATTGTCAGTGGGCAATACTCAGAGTTAGAAGAATCAATAGTGGGCACCACAGGAATTGGTCCTTGGGCCAGCTTATTTCAATATATTCATCTATGACATAGAGAAGGAAATTCAGGATCAAATTGAGCTTTGCATATGATACCAAAATCTGTGGCAGGATGGATACAGTGAAGTGAATAGACAGAATGAAAATGGAGCTAGACAGACTAGAAAAGTGGTCCAACATATGGCAGTTGAACAGTGATGCCAAAAATTGAAAATCATGGAAAAAATTCCAAATATAGAGTACTGGTTGTAGGGAGAATATGAATCAGACATCAGAGGACTAGGACCAGGAGATCATTATTACTGAGTCTAAAGTCCCATGCCAAATGCCAGAAGACTGCAGGAAAGCAAATAGAATGGTGGGGTGCATAGGGAGGGTTGCTAGCAGATGGAAGGAGGTGATTCTACCCCTGTACATATCCTTAGTGAGACCTTACTTGGAGTACTGTGTGCAGTTCTGGAGCCTAAACCTGAGGAAGGACGGAGAACACTTAGAAACAGATCAGTGGTGGGGAAGTTAATGGAGACACTTTTAAAAGAATTGCTACTTAAGTAACTTGATTCCAGTAGGTTACAACATCCAAGACAGCATGGATTCACGGGGTGGGTTCCTGTGAATTGAATCTAATCAACTTCTTCGACTGGTGACCAGAGAAATAGATTAAGGTGGGGTGGTGGACCTGGCCTACTTAGACTTCATAGGAGGCTTATAAGGATACTGGGTCATTTGGGGTGGACCCAAGGTAGTTAACTGGGTACAGAATTGGTTGGATAGGTGACAAGGGTGGTGGTAAGTGGTACTCAGTCTCTAATGAGGGAGAGTGACCATCAGGATACTTCAGGGCTCAGTACTAGGACCAGTCCTTGTCATTGTCTTTATTAGTGGCATTGTGGGAGAGCTGGAAGGAAGATATTCCTCTTTGCAGATGACAGTATGGTAGATACTCACTAACGGGTGGAGAGAACTCGAGGAGTAGTCAATGGTATGGCAGCTGGGTTTCAATGTGAAAAGAATGCACAATCATGCACCTAGGGTACAGAAACCCAGAGGCAGAATATAAATGGGAGGAAGAGTTATTGCCAGTCACTAAACAGGAAAGAGACTTTGGGTAATCACATCTGATAACCTCAAAGGGAGTGATGTATTATGATAAGGCAGTAGGCAGGGCTAGTGAGATGCTGGGGTGTGTAGGGAAGGGTATTACAGCAGAAGGGAGAGGTGGTGTTACAACTGTATTGATGGTTAGTGAGACCCCCCCGGACAACTGTGCTGAGTTTTGGAGACCACATCTCTGGAAGGACATTGACTGGATAGAGGCTGTCCAGAGAAGGGTAACTAAATGGTGCATGGCTACATCATAAGCCCTATGGGAAGAAACTGAGGGATCTCAGTATGCACACCCTGGAATGCACACCCTGGATAGAGGGCATGTTTGAGACCTATAAATATCTCACAGGGTGAATAAGGTACAGGTAAGGAGTATTTTCAGAAGGAAAGGTGCATGAAAAGAAGGGTCATGCAATGAAACTGAAAGGAGGAATTTACAAAGAATGTAAGGGAAGTTCTTCTTCACTGAAAGGGTGGTGGATGCATGGAACAGTCTTCCAGCAGAGGTGGTGGGATAAAACAGTGGTAGGCTTCAAGCATACATGGATAGGCACAAAGGAATCTGGGTAGGAAGCAAGGGGGAGGGTGGCTGGAGATAAGGTAGGGTCTGCAGTGACAGTACAGGCAGGAAAAATGGGCATGCTTGGTTGGTCAAGCAGTCCTTAGCTGCCGACAGATTGCATGTTTCTATATTTCTATGCTTCTAAGCTGTTCAGAGGATGGCCAAGAAGATTATTCAGGGCAGCAGGAGAAGATGTACGAGGAGCGGCCAGAGGGCATTAATATGTACATGCTAGAGGACGGGAGAGAGGGGCATGATAGAGTCTTTTAAGTACCCAAGGAGTATTATTAAAGTGGACAGCAATAATCTTTTCACAAGACGTGAGGGCAAGGCAACAAGAGACCATGGATGGAAACTGCTCAGGGAAGATTCAGGAGGGATGTAAGGAAGCTCTTCTTACAGAAAGGGTGGTTGAGATGTAAAATATTTCTCAGAAAAAGTGTTCAGTATGAAGTCTGCTTCCAGCTTCAAGCATGGGATAAATAGACACAAACTAAAGGATGAAGGGAGGGTGGGCGTTTAAGGAAAGCGCAATAGTGGACTAAAGAGGCATCACAATTCAGTCAGGACCACTGATAGACTAGCTTTGGTCAGGCATTAGGCTGGGGAGGGTGCAAGGTGGTAAAGGGCAGACTCAATGGTTATGAGGCCCTTTTTGCTCTCAACATCTGTTTCTTATCCTGTTATGAATCTTTCACGTAACCAAAATTATGTTTAATATACACGTAAATGTATTCTGGATATGACTGGTAACTTTACTATTAGTAGTACCAATCTGGTGCACTACAGCTCAGCTAGTTAACTCAATCAGACTCCTTGAATCCTCTGATTAAATTAAAGTTGGTTTACTGTTCCAGCTGGCCTTGCAAATGTTTCTATGTATGATTGCATTCTCTGCTTCTCCAACTTTGAATGTTTCTCAGCCTTTGATGGAGTAGAGGCTTTCTCCCACTTCACATCCTTATTTTCATGTTTTGAGTCATTTTTACAAATATAAAACAAAATCATCAGATATAGTCCTAAATCAACAGAGCTCCAGCTCACAGTGGCTCTCTCAGCCCAGGCTCCATGCACTGAAAAAGTTTAACTTTAAACTGTGTTAAAGAAGGCAGGAAATTCACTTTTCCTTGCACTCAATGATGGGACAAGTGTTGTCAGGAAAGCTTGTGAACTAGAGCTGGACAGAATATAGACTCCAGCTGGCAGTTTTAATGCAGAGTGGCAATTCTGCTTCAAAAATGCTTTTGGAATTTCTTTTTAATTTCATTGAATTCAAAACAGTTTGTATGTAAACTATGGAATCATATTCCATGGATCACATAATCTGTGGAATAATATTCTGCAGTTTGTAGGAAATGAATATGTTGTTTACCTGAACTGTGGAATATGATTCTGCAGTTAGCATTTTGTTTCAGAATTTCAGAATTCCACTTCTGATGGAATACTGCAGAATTAGGTAGAATCTCCAGAATTCTACAGAATTCTGGCAGAAGCAGAATTTGAAAATTTTGCACAGCTGTAATGTGTATTATATTATCTTTGTACAAGACAAATATTTGTCCAGAAAAGATATCAAACCATCCAGTGACTTGTTTTCCAAGGAACAACATGGCTTCAATCTTTAGTCCCATATTTTGTGAGATAGGTCATACTTGATCCCATTAAATTTGTCACTAATGAAACACAGAAACATAAAATATGTAAGCAGAAAAGGACTGGTAGGCTCAAACAGTCTGCCCTATTTTCCGTGCCTAACACTACACATGGACTCTGTTTGGTCCCAGGTATCCTTCCTTCCTCCGTTACCTCTGTTTTAAGCCCATGTGCCTATCCCACATGTCTGAAGCTGCCCACTGTCTTCACCCCACCACCTCTTCTGACAGTTGTTATATGCGCCACCACTCTTTCTGTAAGGAAGTACATCCTCACATCCCTCTTAACTCCTCCTTCCCAAGGTTCTCTGCATGCCCCCATGTTCTGGTGTTCCATCTCCTGTGAAAGAGATTTCCATTCTGCACCTTGTTCACTCCTATGAAGTACTTACAGGTCTCTGTCATGTTGCCCTCTCCTCCAGGGAGTAAATGTTGAGTTCCTGCAGTCTCTCCTCTTATGTTTCTCATGCAACCATTGCACCATCTTAGTAGCCTCCTCTGGACCACTTCCATCCTACCAATGTTCTTGTGGAGGTGCAACTCCAGTACTGGATACAGTACTCAGGTGGAGTCTAACAAGTGAGTGATGCAGCGGCAGCAACACCTTCCTTCTCTGCTGTTGATCCCCGTCTATGAATCTCAGCATCCAGCTCACCTTGTCAACTGCCCAGTCACACTGCCCTGCCACCTTGAAGTTGTCAGATATGACCCCCCAAGGTCCCTCTCTTGCTCAGCAAATCTAAGTACCTCACCTCATGTTTTCACAGCCCCTGGGATTCCCTACCATAGATGCATGACTTTGCACTTTTGCAATTGAAACCCAGCTTCCATTCCCTAGACCACTCAACTAGTTTCCCATATCCCTTTGCATTCTCTCCGCCCACCCTGGGTTTCTACCCTGTTACAGATTTTCATGTTGTCTTCAAAGACACACCTTTCCCTTCAGTTCCTCAGCAATGTCAGTTATGAAGACATACTGTATAAGAGGACAGGGTCCAGCTAACTGCCAATCCCTGTGGTACTCCACCGTCACTCTCCGTCCTCTGAATGACTGCCGTTTATCACCACTCTCAGCCTCCTGTCTTTCAACCAGTTTGATACCCAGCACACTTCCTTCTCCCACCCCAGATTACTACATTTCTTTATCTGCTTTCAGCATGGAACACTGCTAGAGGATTTACTGAAGTTCAGATAAACCACATCCACTGCCCTTCCCTGATTCACCTCCCTCATTACCCAGTCAAAGAAATCTGAGAGAGTTATTTGACATGATGTCCCCACAAGAAGCTGTGTTGCCAGTGGCACTGCAGATACTCCACCATCTCACCTTTAGTAGGACTCCATTAACTTCCACACTGCTGATGTGAAACTGACCGTGTGTAACTGCTGGCCTCCTTCCTGCTGCTGCTCTTGTGCAAAAGGACCACATCAGCCCTCTTCCATTCCTCAGGAACCACCCCATCTCAAATGAGGTGCTAAATGTTATTGCCAGAGGGGCAGCTACAGTAGCATAATGCTCAGTTCTTTAAGTATACTTAGGGTGGATCCTTCTGGCTTCATTGCCTTGTTTTCCTTTAAGATCAACTGCAGAATTTTTATAAAGATATTATAAACTTTACTCTTTTTCCTAACATAAGGGCAATGAGGCCTTATTTAGTACATATGAAATGAAGAAATTGTCATTTGTCATGAACAGATAGTATTTTAATGCTCCTCTAATTGATGGTTTCACAGGAAATACCTCAGACATTTTAAACTGGCTAGTGGAATCTTGGGTGAGTGCTGATGCCATTCAGGCAACAATGGCATAAGTTTCTTCAAGGTACACACACACACACACACACACACACACACACACACACACACACACAACACTCACTGTATTGTACATCAGATTGTAAAATGGCAACAACTCATGTTTACTTTCAATTGTCTGAGGGCCTTGCCTGTGAATTTTATCAGTACCGAATTACAGATAATTATTTAGCTACTTTCACAGATTAATCAGTAATGTTTAGGAGACAATACTTTGTTGGAAATAAGGAGGAAGCTATGGGGCTTCATTCAGGGCTGAGAAAGAACAAAGGAAACAAAATATTCATGCAAAAGAGCCAGTCAGGCAGTTGTTTTTGGGGATGAGGATGAAGGAGATACTGAGCACAAAGTGTTGGTGATCAGCTTAGAAATTGCCAGCTATTTACTCATGGTGTTTTACTGGAATAACTTTCGATTACTAAAGGCCATCATTAGAAACTGAAACAAAGACTCATTTTGAATGCCGGCCTGCTGGCGACACAGCAGAAGGCTTATCACTTCTGATGCTCATGACCTGGTGCATCAGAGCACTGGTGGAGGAGGCTATACAAACATCTAATGGACTGCTCACTACCTCTGGAGGGGAGAGGAATGGTGGCGCTGGCACCTCAGTGACACCAAGCAGTGGCTGGGTGTACTTACTCAAACACAAACTATATCGTGCTTCAGGATATAAAAGAAGGGTGCAGTTTTCAATTACAATGGGTGTACACTTTACCAGGACCACGCAAATTAGGGTGACAGCAGTGGCAGATGTCTGCAGGGCATGTGTGGTAGCACACATCCCCAGATGCTGATGTCATTGCATGTCCATGTCATAGGGGAACTGAAACAAGGCAAATCCTCTTCAGCAGTGCTTTGTGATGAACCTTGACCTCTACCGAATGATGCCAGGAACTGTAAGTCATGGGCAGGCCTTAGGCAGATCCCAGTCTCTGCCTCAGGAGCTCACTCATAGTGGGAAAGGGTACGGTTCCTGGGACCCGGTGGTTGGCTGAACGGGGATGCAGGCTAGAGGCAGGTGAACAGAGGTAGAAGTAAGTACTGCCAGAGAATAAGTAGAGTTAAAAGACTGATTTTTGAATGTCATAGTCTGATGTACTCTGTATGTACAGAGTACCAGAACCTGAGGGAAAATTAAGTCATTATTGCTTAAATGACATCAGCACTCACCCAAGGTTCCACCAGCTGGTTTGAAAATGTCTGAAGAATTTTCTTGCAAATCATCAATAAGATACAGTGTACCCTCACCAGACATGGGAACCCATAATCCCTCCCCAGCCTGCTGACCCAGCCCTCTGGTCAGGCAGGAGGGCTGGGCAGCCATTTGGGCTCTTTCCCAACACTTTACAAATTCCTGACCCTACACCATTCCATTGTCTCCAGCTCTATGTGGAGCAGGGCAGCTGCTGCAGAAAGGTTGGCATCTGATTGGATGCCCACTTGTGTCTTCTGATCCACACTGATCCACTCCCATGATTCTGTGTGCTGTGGGGCCACAGACAGGCACCCAGTAATTGTGCATGCTTGCCATTATGTGCTTGTCCATGGGTGCGTGGTCATGAGGCCAGGTATGCACCTCTTTGGGTGTACCTGGCTTGCATTAGTGAATAGGCCCAATGGTAAGCAAACAAAATATGTTAAAAGCATTTTTAAGACCTTGCCATTGATCTTTAGGGCTGCCAGACCCCACTAGACTCTCTCTTCCATAAATGGACTTGTGTCCACCACCCTCCTCCCCACAGTGCCCGATAATGCACATCAACCTGTCACCTCTTCCAACTTTGAAGACCAAGCTGATGTATTCATTTAAAATGTTAGCTTTTTCCTTGATCTTCCTCTTCACAGTCTCCCTTGTGGTCTCCTGATCTTTACTATATCACCCTTGCCTTCCTCTTTTGCCCACTTACCTAAAGAAGTCTTATCCCATTCTTGACCTCCTGGGTGAGCCTTTCCTCAATTTAAGCATTTGCAGTCCTTACCTCTTTCCTGCATCCCTTTGTTTCTCTAGATATACCACCCTATCTGCCTCTGTGGGTCTTCTTGAACTTCCTGAAAGATGTTTTTTCTCCTTTACCACCTTAGCGACTTGCTTTGAGAACTGCAGTGGCCTCTTTCTCCTCTTACCCTTGCTTACTACCTTTAAACAGCTTGCTATTATCTTAATTATTCCTTTATTATTGTATTCCATTGTGTCTCCACCTCTCACTGGCTATTCCCAAGGTGTTTATAAAGGCAGTCTCCCATTTCCTTAAAATCTACTTTCTTTAAGAACCCTACCCAAGCTGTATGACAAACCACGCTGTACAACGATTGCTTATACCAGGGGCTACCCACTGTGGCGTCTGCAGTGCTGACCCTGTTTATGTGTACCAGATCTGGCACTGCCTTGTCTCTAGTGGTATCTGTAACCAGCTGTGTCTGAGAAATGCCCTTTGC
This sequence comes from Neoceratodus forsteri, assembly GCA_016271365.2. Taxonomy (NCBI): domain Eukaryota; kingdom Metazoa; phylum Chordata; order Ceratodontiformes; family Ceratodontidae; genus Neoceratodus; species Neoceratodus forsteri. The sequence goes on from CM057453.1 coordinate 1,548,110,846, forward strand.
AGGAGTCTAGAATGACCCTGCTCCTGGTTGTACTGTAGCTGCAGCTAGGATACTCCAGTCCACATCTGGCAGATTAAAGTCACTAAAATTACTATTTCCCTTTGCTTGCTATTTTGCCCATGACCTACCCCAAAACCCTGTCCAAGTCCTTCCCCTGTGTGGTGGCCTGTATACCACTCCCATGCATATAAAAATCCCAGACGCTGTCTCTAAACCAACCCAAAGAAATTCCAGCCTCCTTTTCCTTACTGTGCCCTTGTATTTCCATGGCCTTTATCCTTCCTTCATACAAAACAACACCCTTCACCCTTGCACTATTCTTCTGAAATATGTTCTAACCCATTATGTTGGCCTCCCAGCTGTGGTTGTTTATGTACCATTATGCTATTGTGATCACCAGATCCGGGTCTGACACTTCAATGGTAGTCTCAAGGTCAGGAATTTGTTTCCTCAGCTCCTTCCATTCATGCACATTACTCTCCACTTGTTTTGTTCCCTTCCTGCCTCTAATTTTCCCTCCTCCTTCCCACGCCCATTCTTGACCCTTCCTTTTACTGGTATAGTCCTTCCTTTTGCTCCTCTGCCCACCCTCAATAATATTTTCTCAGCCTTGGTTCTACCTCTTGACCCTTGATTTTAAAATGTTCTCACTTATAAAATTGTCTCTATTGTCAGTATTGTATAGGAATAGAAAGGCGATGGCTCACAATTAGCTCCTTAATCGCATTTGTAGTATTTCATTTCTCCACCATTACCATTGTACCTATCCAGGTTTACTTTAAAGAGGTTTTATTTTAATTTTATTATATCAATGGGTAAACTGTTCCACAAGTTCACCACCCTCTGTGTGAAGTAATACGTCCTTCCAGTGGTCCTGGACTTCATAACCTTCAGGTGTAGTGGTTGTTCTCTTGTTATTGCATTCTTGTTTTAAATTCCATGTTTAACAGATCTATTAATTTATTGTCTTTACTATATCACAAAGTAAGAGCAAATCTCCTCGCTTCCTTCTTACCTCCAGGAATGCAACCTGTTTTTTTCAATCTCTCCAATTGTAAACAGTTTTGTTCTATTTAAACTATATTGGAGCTACTTACATCATTGTCCTACAGCAGTCTGTTCAAAAGAACATTCTATAGTAATATCTTTGAATGCTCAGCACACTATATTGTACAGTATTTATCACATCACATACTTTTTATCCCTATGCCAAATTATTTATTTATTTATTTGCAGTAAAAGTTTATTAATTTTTCTAAGTTAAGTAAAACCAAAGGAGACCTGGACAATATAAAATCCATTCAGGAGATCACGGATTCAACATGCCTGAAAGCAGCTCCATTAAACATCTCCAACTATCCACTTCAAAAACTACCTTTTACCTCTCTAAGATTTAAAACCTCCCAAAACCAAACGGGAGACTCAGCAGTCAGTTGTGCAACACCCAAAAAGGCGAATACTGGTTGATGGAGGTCAAGATGAAGAAACTGCTGCTGAGATACACTCCCAGTGACTCCTGAGAAGGCCCCAAAAGCCATGGGCCACTGGTGGAAGTACCTACAGAATGCATTTCAGCAGAAAACGGATCAAGAACCACTCACACTGTCTGGCTCCTTGTGGATTTCGACCATTTCAAGATGAGCTCAGAGGTCTAACCAGAAGTTAAATCCTTATCACAAGCTCTTGAGGATGTAGTAATCCAAACATCGGATAATGAAGCTCGTATAATTTCCCTAGAGAGATGGGCTGAAAAGATATACCCCAGCTGGCTGCGGTGAGACAGCGACTTTCCAAAATGGAATCTAAAGTTGAGGACTTGGAGGGTCATAGCTGCAGAAATAATGTGGCTATTATTGGGTTCCCAGAAGCAGAAGAAAGCAGGACACTATACTTTTGTTCAAAAGTTCATTGAGAAAATAGCAGAGCCTACCCCTTTGGCACCAAGTATGTAATTGAGAGAGACATAGAAACATAGACTTTTGGCAGATAAGGACAACTTGGCCCACCTAGTCTGCCCATTTCCTATCTACAGGATAGACCGCAGATCCTAGTTAACAAACAGCCTATTTCTTCCTAACCCCCACAAGAATTGCCTTATGTCTGTCCCATGATCACAGGGCACGCTGACCTACTGCAGCTCCTGGAGCGGCTCCGGCCTCTCATATTTCATTTCTTTATTATTTGGAGCACCAACATTAGTAAAGTGAAGAAACCAAGAAGTACAATGGGAAGACAAGAAAATTTATGTGGTCTAAGACTTACCAGCCACTGTTCAACAGTGAAGAATGGCATTCATCCCTGGTCACTAAATTAATTGCAGCTGGGATTAAATTCAAGATGCTTTACCCTCACGAAACTCAGGTACTCATCTCTGAATTGGCAGACCTATGAAGATCCAGAGTCTGCACAAAGTGGCCTTAAGATCTCCTTACCGGATCTCTTTCATGGCACCCGATTTTGATAGACCCTGCAGTTATTGATGGTATCAAAGCATTCTAATCATTCAGAGTCAGTATCTTTAGTTCAAGATTGGATAAACCAGACACTGAGAACTGCGGAGACTGTCATTTGGAGGGTAGTATCAGTGTTACAACCTTAGGGACTGCTTGTATTGTCAATGGTTCCCCATGCAGTTTCTCTAGTTATTTCTTTTCAGGTTTATGTAAATTTTACAATTGAACTTAAATCTCTGGTCTCTGACTGTAATTATGAATGATTTCCAAGCTCCTCTATGAGAAGCAAGTTCTCACCTACAGCTATTTAACAGGGTATTTCCATATTTTCTGTTTCAATACATTGTCCCGTGGGTGTGGGGCCTTAAGAAAGTTGTTGGGACATATGCTTAACTTCCATTGCTCTAGTATTGAACATGGGAACAGAATTAGAAATCATAGTACAGAATCGAAAACTTTCTTGTGCTTTAGCTAATATAGGTGCATGAGCTGTCATCATTGTTATTAGGGAGTTTGTTACATAATATTATGATTAGCTAGGCTTAGTTTAAAGATGTGGCTTGGCATTACTGGTTTCTTTTACTAGGTTATAGTGATTAAGGATTAAGATTAATCATTGAATGATTTACAGAAACACCTAAATTATCACTGCTTGGCTATGATTTGCATCTAGGAACCCTGTTCAAAGATTTTGGAGCAGTGTTATTTTGCGTTTTGACCACTGTGGAGTATTTTCACATGTCATACAGCATTAGAGTATACACTGTAGAATAGCACATTTCATGCAAGAGGGTTTAACACCTCCAGTGCTTCTAGTCTCTCTCTTTGGTTTTATCCCTTAACTATAATAGTAGCAAACATTCACTTATGTTCCTCCTTGGTTTGAGCAGGAGGACAGTAGTAGGTGTCAGTCCATGCATGCCTTCACATAATGCCTTTAATATTTGTCATTTAGGTGTAATTTGTCAGTAGTAGTTTAATTAGAGTATGCACACCATGCTAACTCCTTTTTCAAAGACAGGCACTTTTGATAGTCAAAAGGGCACAATTTATAATGTTTTAACCTACTATCCTGGGTTTTAATTCCATATAAAGTGGTTATTGTTAAGCATCATATAGTTGAAGCTATCTCTGTATAAAATCACTTTAATTTCCAAGTATATTAGAGTAGTGGGACTTAATAGGTGTAACTTAGGATGGTTGGGAGAGGTTGTACAGAGTTCTACAAAATGATATTTGCAACAGTAAGGGGAGCGGGTGGCTGGGTTAGGGGATTACAAAGGAATTTCATGTTTTTTTATGGGACAGATGGGATGCTAATAGGGCATTAAGGAGGGAGAATGGGGAGGGACAAACACAGTCCATAAGTTTTTATGACATCAGGAGATTGTACTGAAGCCATTTTTGAGTTTATCCGCTAGATTCACCTCATTACATGTCATGACGAATGACCTAATATTTTCCTCATGGAATGTAAAAGGGGTTAGAAACAAGTTAAAATGATGCAAGGTGCTAAAGTGTCTTAATGTCTTAAAGTCACAGATTACTTTTATACAGGAATTGCATGTATTGGACACTGATACTCTACAATTGAGGAGACAACAGGTAGGACAAGTGTTTTCAGCTGAAGGCACCACAAATAGTTGTGGAGTCATGATCCCACTAACAGAAACATCCCATTTATCTCCTCACAAATTATTAAGACCCACATGGCAGGTTTATATTTGTTTGTGGCACTATGAATACCACCAAACTTTTACTTAGTAGTATATACCTGTATGGGCCTAATGTGGACACCCTCAATTTTTCATGCAACTCATCAATATTATCCTGCCCTTTCTTTCGATTCGATAGTCGTGAGAGGAGATTTAAATTTGGCCTTTGATCCAGTAATGGACTGTTCATGTCCCTTAGGAAAGGACTTTCCTCCGACAATGAGCACTTCATGATCTAATGAATCAACTAGGTTTGTGTGATGTCTGAGAGTATTAAATCCTAACAATAGAGGATATACTTTTACCTCACCAGTCCATGGGTCCTCTTCCTGTATTGACTACATTCTGTTATCCCAGTCACTTCTCTATGGAGTTTTGTCTTCCTCAATTCAACTGGGTCCCCTTCTGATCACTCTGTAGTAATGTGTCAGTCTTTGCACTCCTTCCTAAGCAGGGACACGATGGAAGATAAATGACCAGCTCTGAAAGACCCAAAGATTACAAAAAAAACATAGATCGATTAACCAATATTTTGATGCCAATCATAAATCCACAACTAAACCTGACATCGAATGGTGTGTGTTTAAAGCATGTCTCAGGGGTATATTGATTGGACTACCTTCAAAGAGAGGAGGAATCAAGACCATAAGTTACTAACTTTGCTTTTCCAAATTCGCACATAGAGGCTAATCTGGCTCCCCACTCCCTGATAAAATAAGGCAAAACTTGGCTAAATTTAAGGACTCCTACCTTGACTTAATGAAGGAAAAGGCCAAACTCACAATTCTCCATACCAAGGCTACATTCACAGACAAGGGTGAAAAAGCAGGCAGATTATTGGCCCTCAGGATAAAACAACAAGAATATTCTCAATTCATCCCTCTCATTCAATCCCAGTATGATGGTACATTAAAATCTTCACCGAAAGAAATTGTAAAGGAATTCACTACTTATTACAAACAGTTGTATGGGCCAATGTTAAACCCACCATCAAACCTGACCCTATTTAATTATTTAAAAGATTCCCACATACCCTCCTTTTCTGAAGTCCACAAACAGGCTTTAATTGCACCTCTTTTGACCTTAGAATTGGATGAAGTCATACAAAGCCTGCCCACAGATAAAACTCCAGGCCAGATGGTTTTTCATCCAACTTTTATAAAAATTCAAAGACCAAATTAGCCCTTTTGTCTTGCCATTATATCAATACATTCTATCTGGAGTGCAAATTGACCCAACCTATTCGAGGCCCTAATTGTTTTATTACCCAAACCAGATAGAAGCCGGATCTGGTAACAAACTATCAACCCATTTCTCTCCTTAACCAAGATATAAAATTTTAACCAAATTACTTGTGGACCATCTTAGTTTAGTACTCCCAGACCTTATTTGTTCACAACAGGTAGGGTTTATGAAGGCAGATCCTCGTGGATCATCTTTGTACTCTTTCGCATGTCTTCTCGCATCCAGAGATGCTTAGTTTCCAGCTGCCTTAGTATCTCTGGATGCCAAAAGGTTTTGGTCAAGTTAATTGGAACCTTCTTTCCAGACTCTCAAAGTCTTTGGCTTCCTCAATTCCAAAAGTGGATACAAACCTCTATCAATCCCTGTCTGCTAGGATGTCTGGAAACAGAGAAATCTCAGAGTCATTTTTATTACATTCTGGCATGAGACAAGGATGTCCCCTATCCCCACTTCCTTTAGCATATATCTTGAGCCTCTTATCTGTAGATTAATGGCATGTCAGGAGGTACAAGGAATTACCATCCAAGCTCTGGAAATCAAGGTTTACGCCTATGTGGATGATCTCCTCCTTCAGCTGTCCTATCCCAAGACATCTATCCCAATTATATTAAACATTATTCCAGAGTACAGCTGAATGTCAAATTACAAACTAAATGTCAGTGGTCTTTCCACTTAATCACAAAGTATTTAAAAGTACTATTGCTCCTTTGGTCCTTTCTTGGTCTCAGGACTCTCTGAGATACTTGGATATCGAACTTACGAGAAACCCAGCACTTGAATTAAAAAGAATCTAGACTCTCTGGTACAAACCATTAACCATGATTCAGATCATTGGTCCACCCTCCCAATCTCCCTATGGGAAGAATCAACTTAATTAAACTGACTATTTTTCCTCAGTTATTTTACCCCTTAACTTACTAAATATGTGGTTACATGTTTCATGGTTTAAGAACATACATGGACTTCTTACTAAATGTATCTGGTTAACAAAACAGCCCAGAATAGCATACCACAGGCTGGCTGCCTGAAAACTTAAAGGGGACCCACATCTCCCCATCTTGGTCTTTACTATTGGGCTAGCTAAGCCTCCAAGTATTTCAGATGGTTAGCACCTCAATCAGCCCCTCCTTTCTCACGCTTGGCTTGAAATTGAGTTAGCCTTGATTCGTTCCTGTCATCTAGCTCCATTGACACTTTCATATACAAAACTGTCTACTCCTGCCTAATTCTTAAAAATACACCAGTGGCATTATCTGTTAGAGCCACTTTAAATTATGTGCCTTTCAGATACAAACATAATACAGACCCATCTAAAACCATTTGGGGCAACCCATCCTTCAAAATTGACAACAAGATTTTGGTACCTAACTTGCTACCTCAGCTAGGTGAAGACTTACTATCCACGTTTGTTAAGGATAATGGTTCTTGGTTTTCATTTGAACTTACAAGCAAATTCAGAATCCCTTGCAATCCTACTTAAAAGTTATTCAATTGAGACATCTCCTTATTAAAGTGTTAAGATCTGATACCTCCAGCCTGCTAAGTTCTCTTTCCAATTAGAACTGAGCCACTTGATACATTTTCCTAAAGCTGTATCAAAGATATATGCTATCCTGTATGGGTGGTGCATCCAGGATTGTTTTGGACCTACAGCATATTGGACATCTTTCTTCCAAATTGGGACAGGGACTGGTCTGTCCTTTGGTGTAACTGCCACCGATTTGTGATACAAGACAGACTGTGTCTCATGCAATTTCATATTTTGCATAACCAGTATTAATCTCCCCAGAAATGAAAAAATGGGTATAGTACCTTCTAATCTATGTTCCAGTTGTCACCTGGAAGAAGGTACACTTTTCACATCTTCTGGACCTGCCCTAAATGACACCCTCATGGACATGTATTTAAAATAAGGTAGACCTTTGCTAGGGCTATCTGACCTACTGTATTCACTCCAGAAATCTGTTTACTAGGTGAATATCCCAAATGTCTATAGTACTACCGTAAGTATCATATGGCACTGATCTCAATGTTTGTTAAAAATTAATATTGAAACACTGGATAGATGGGGTGATAATTTTCTATACTGAATGGCTAAATGAGTTGCTGGCCAATCTGAGAACCGAAAAGGGATAATCAGTCTCAATAATAGATTGCAAAGGTACCAAAGAATATGGGACCCCTACATACACTGTACTTCTTGTAAGAGATATGTCCTGCTGTCTCCATTTTATTGGGATACCTAAGTTTCAAGGGCTGTGTGTGGTGGGGGTAGAAGGGAGGTCATGGGAATGGAGGGAGGGTAGATGGAGGGAGGAGGGAAGAGGGAGGGGATAGAACCATTGTAATATGTCATGTCTTGTTCCAATGTATGGATTCTCACGTATGGCTCTGTCCCATGTATGATTAAATAACAGTAATAAACTTTAAATTGAAAAATAAAATAAAATAATCCATTCAACCAAAGATACGTTATACAGAGAAAAGAAACACAGTCATAGTTAAAACAACCAATGCTACTGTTATCTACAATTTGATTTCTAACACCAACACCAATGAAAATGTGGCATCAATGAAACTTTGTTAATTTTAAATTAGGTTCTTACATTATCCCCACAAAGGGGAAGGAGTTCTAAGCCCTTCCTATTACAACTCAATCATAAAACAAAGGCAGGCATGTCACCTTACAGAATTAGGTGTTACTATGGTAAGTTAGGCATTTGCTTTGGCAGTGGTGCCTACTCTCTGTTCCATAAAGGAGAAATAGGAAAGCCATGTCTATTCTATTGGTAGTGTGTGTGAGCTTTGCTGTCAGTCATTCCATCATGAGTATGTGCCTATGTGTGTTTTAACCATGCCTTTAGTGTTAGGGTGTGGGTTAAAGGGACACTGTTAACTCCATTAGGCCTCAAAGTGTCCCTAGCTTAAAAACACGTTTCATGATTGTTCACATTTTAGAGAGACTGCTGATGTAGCAGGTTGTTTGATTCAGACTCCTTTTTCCTTTTAAAAGTGAAAAGTGAGTGCACACCACACTGGTGTTACCACACCAAAATATGTTTGTTTACATTTCTTGACCAACCACCATTGCATCTTTCTGGAGCTCAGGAACACCAAAACTCTATCAAGCTACTCATCATGCAGTGAGAGCAGAGGAGACTATTGTATCATGAGTGGCTGCACTGTTTGAGGGTGTTTCAGGAAGTATGCTATAAGCTAGTTCAATGATATGGAGCAACACAATGCTAGATACAACTATACATTCCCATGCATTTCAGTTCTCATGTGCAAGGAGGCAGATAAAACAACCAGCAACATCAGTGAATTTTAGAGAAGGTAAGCAATCATAAAATGTGAGGTTTTATCTAGAAATATGATGGCAAAGATTGACAGTGTCCCTTTAAAGCCATTTTTGTATTATAGCTTTAGTGGTGACAGTAATCATGATAGTGAATGAGTACATTTTGTCTCTGGTTTTAAGGCCTCCTAGTGGAAGATCCAAATTAAATGCTTGATGTGCAGTGGAGGATGATCTTAGATTTCCATTATTGCTTTGATACCACCGACCAGTAGTGTTTAGTGGTGGACAGCTCTAGAACATATGTTTGTGACGGGCCCTGGTCAGGCAAGTTCTCCGCATCTATCTGTGTGGTAGGAGACAAAAGTGTACAGTGATCACTGGCATTCTAAAGTATCTACTGTGGATCTCCCACCAGTGCTCCATTTGTCTGTTTGAGGCAGTATGTAACCACCCACAAGCAGATTTCCTATTCCTTCTCAAACAGTACTACTGTACACCTGTCTCCTGCTCCCATCTTGTTTGAATATTTGTTCTGGGTATTAGGGCTGTGTGAAAGTAGTACATTTCCATTTCACTGAATTTTATGAAATGTTTCAGAATTTTCTGAAATTCATTAATTGGCCATAACTTGGTCAGTATTATAGCTAGATATCTGTTGTTTTCAAGCCTATTGCTTTGTTAGGGCCACAACAGGGTGCCAAGTTTCAAGACATTTGCATGAGGGTAGGGGATGATATATGGGTTCAAATTCTAGCAATTTATTATTTGTGTGAAAATTTCAGAAAATATTTCTGTCTTACAACATAGCCATCTTTAAGCTAAACAATTAAACATTTATATCCATACTTTCCTGGAAGAATCATAGAAACTGCTAAATAGTGAGGAACTGTAATTGATTATGCAAACTGTAAGTTGTAGTTTACATAATTGTGAAATGTAATTTTAACATTTCCAAACATTTGGAGGCTTATAACTTAGTCACCTTAAAAGATATAGATCTAAAACTTGGAAAATATATGTATGGGCCTTGTTAAAGTCATCATAATAAAAGTGGTGCAATTTGTAGTAATAATTTTGAAATTCTGCAGTTAACATAACTGTAACATGTAATTTTAATTGTTTTTATAGTTTGAGGCTTATATGTGCTGTGTACATGCAGAATGCATGCTACATGCTTAATTGTGCAATGTTTGCATGTGGTTCACATGCACAAAGTGAACCTATGTGAACAAGGTCTAAAAAGCATATCAGATTCACATGCTGCAAGCTTGACATGGGCACAGCAGGTAAGCTGGTGGAACATCTTCTAAAATCACATCAGGTTCACATGTTGCATGCTTGCCAAGTGTGCAGCAACTAAGCTGGTGCAATCTCATCTAAAGAAACACATTGCTTGTATTTCTCATACAGCTGCTAGCAATTAGACCCATTAAAATACCCTTTCATTGATTTCCCATTAAAATTAGGTAAACTCATTAATTATAATCCTTTGCAAGTTGTGTAATGGCTTTTATTTTGTCATTAAATTGCCATTGATTTGTAAAGTATTGTTTGCTTATAGTCAAGTCAACATCCCCCATTCCAGATATGTGAAGAGGGGCCTCTGTGTTGTGAAGCTGGCCTTTTGTTTTGGGCCATGCAAATCTCCTTATGCATATTTAGTGCTACAAATGTGTTTCTCCATGACTGTTATAGCTCACTTACTTTCTTTTTGTCATTCTGTATTAAGCATATACACTGGACATGCTCAGCACTCTTTGTGCTGAGTAGGGTCCATGGACACTCAAAATGAGGTACAATGAGGGACACTAACCCTCATGATGATCAGGACACATCCTGAAACATGGAGATGCAGTACCTCAGAACACAATGGAAATCACTGTATTTACTTGTACTGATGTTAGCCTCTAAGCATTAACTTCTACCATAAAGCAGGGTGCCATTTAGGTACAGTAGAAGGGACAGTTGCCCCATTTGTGCCTAGGTTGCTCTTATAGTATGGCATTAAGGCATTATGTTTGGATTTAATCTGCACAGTTGTGCCCCTGCCTGTGCTGCTCATGCTGTAGGTGCACTTCTGACTCAACTGGGTCTGTATTCGTTGTCACTCTCCACTTATTAGCGGTGGCACCATCACACGTGACATGGAGGAGCTCCAGCCAAGCATGAGCATGAGTCACACAAGTGGGACACTGTCTTTCCCACCACAGAGTAGACAGGCTGCACACTACAGCTTGAAGAGTTGGTGAGCACTGAACACTAAGTAGCAGTGTTGTGGCAGTGTATTTTGTTGGTCTACTCTTAGTGAGTCTCCATCTCCAACAGTGGCTAAGGGCGCTGGGATGAGCTACAGGATAACTCAAGACTTGGCTACCTACTTACTTTACTAGGCTCACCACAAAACAAACAGCATGGGCCCCAACAGCAACAAGCTAGACCTTGCAGCAGCAGTGACAGCAGTGTGGGTGGCCTTCATAAGCTTTGATCAGTGCAGTGTATCAGCAGCCACAGCAGCAGCCAAGCAAGAAGCAAGCAACACAGGTTGGGTGGGTTTGGCTGGCGAGGTGACTTGGTCACAGACCACATTGGGGCCTTGTAATGCTCAGTCTTAGCATCCAGCTTCTGGCAAAGGATGGAGGAGGAGGAGCGGACTGAAAACTGGGCTGGTGGCACATTGAGCTAGGCCACAGGTTCTGGTCAGATGGCTAGGTAAGAAAAAGTAAATCTTTTTTACAGGGTATTGGGGAAATAGAAAGGACTGAAATATTGATGTGTTTTTCATGCTTCTGCACCTTCGGTTGCTTCACAACCCATATGAGATGGGTATTGAATGGGATGAATTTGGGAAAGAAATTGGGACTAAACTTTTGGGTGGTGGAGGGTTCAGAACTTCAGCCAGGAAAAAATTGGTTGAAAGTGGGTTGGTTTAAGTACAAATCTGATGCACTGCTCTGGGGTATAGACAGATGAATCTTATACATTTGAATTTTTCCTGATTTGCATATCACTTTTCAGTCACAACAAATATAGTTTTCCTTTTAGAGATGTAACCAGTAACCCTAAGGGCTAACTAGCACCTGGCCTCCGCTGGTTGTTGGCTCCTCCCTCCTGTATCTGAACTCTGAAATGGCATCCCTGCAATAAACTCTAAATTTACATGATGTCCTCTGTGTGAGCATCATGTTTCCATGAGGGATGGATGAAGGGTAGAGCAGTTTTCAGGGGTAAAATAAGGGCTATCCCTTGCATTCAGGGACAGTTGAGTGGTATGGTATTCAGATAGACTATTGGAGCACCACTATAGTCAGACTTAAGCCCCTCATGAAGCTGACCTCCACATCCCCATGTTCAGGCACATTATGACATAGGGCAAGGAGAGTGCAGGGCATCCCATTGAAATGAATGAGGACTTTTTATTACTTTATTTACATTATTGATTGAGAGATTGAGATTATTGAAGGCCACCGCTGACTAACAAGGGCCTTGTTTGTAGAACAGTGACCTTCATTATTCTCCAACTTGCCATCATAATGTATAAAATAGTAATACAAAATAACTCCATTTGTTTCAAGGGGTAAGCCCCAGCCTCTGACCCATGGACATCATTTCTTAAAAACTCTACCTCTGGCTCTCTAGTACTCAGGTAAGAGAGTGTACATGGGGAGGGACTGGCTGTGTGGGTGGGTGTCGAGTTATTGCTTCTTTTGTGTTTGCCCATAAAGTCTGTTTGTGTGGAAGCATTCAAAACTGTGGAGACAAAATAGTTGGAGTACAGGCCATACAGAAGTAATTAAGTAGTTTTATGGGTAAGTGTGTGTATTGGGGTGGGGAGAACCACTGTTTCCATAGGTATATGTGCTACAGTTCAGCTGCGGAGCTGAGATGAGGATGGACAAGAAAACTAAAAGTATATCAGTGGCTATAACATGCCACATGTGTGCAGATGCATGCAGATTTGTATTGATGTACAAGCGATCTATATGTATGCAGGCAGTATAGCTTAGTGGTTAAAGGCACTGAACTGCAAACCAGAAGACCTGAACACCTAGGTTTGAAGCTCATCAACCTCCACTTGTATACTGTGTGATCCTGAGCAAGTCACTTAACTTTTATGTGTGCAGTTATCAGTGACGCTTGCTTTTTGAAAGCACGCCACATGCATGCAGTCTGTTCCAATTTAACATAAAAGCTTGCTTTCCACACTTGCTTGCTGCACATGCCACATGCATGCACTTGGTTAAAATTTAACATTTAAATAATCCTTGCAGCATGCATATCACATGGTAGTTTTATGTACAGCATGAAAACATTTCATATAATTATTTGTGTAAGGGAACTCAGACACCTTTCATGATAGAGATCTGAACCTTGGTAAACATTTGTGCAGGCCTCATTAAATTTCACATACCAACTGTGGTGCAATTTGGATTAATAGTTTTAAAATTAGATGGAAATAACTTATATCAGAATACTGGCAAAATTTCACAGAAGTAAAATCAGCATTTCACAAGAATTTCACTGGCAGAAGATACATTTCACCCAGCCCTACTTGGTATTAATACTAGGGGTGTACATGATTTGTACAATCTGGAGACTAGGTATATTATGTCAGTACCTGACCAAAAGTTTCTGACTAGTTGCTGGAGAGGACCAAAGATCTCTAGTAATGCCTTTTTATTGGTTGCAGATGTCACATAATGGCTTATTTGTAAGTAGCAGTAGAAATATCTAATCAGCAGGTGTAACTCTCCTTGTAGTTCAGTGAAATATTTCACTGTTTCTCTGCAAATAGTTGCCCCAACCAACTGAGGCCCTACCTTCTAATCTGTTATACGTTGGTTCGTTCTCACTGGGACAAAGAACTCTGCTGCTCTAATCAGGTGAATCTACACATCACTGTGTTACTGCTCACTTTCTGTAGCACTTGGAGTTAGGCTGGGAGTAATGTTAGTGTTCACATGTTCTGAATGTTTTAATTGCTAAGGGGTCTGTTTTATTGAACACCCTCTATCTAACAGTGACAGTCTCTTCCAAGGTTACCTACCTGGGTGCCCTTCCTGTTTCAGAAAAGCTTGTAGTTGATGGATTTATCAAGTTTTGTAGTATTGTTGTAGGTTGGGGATGCCAGACCACCTTTCCCTCTATCTAGCATCAGAAAATGCTAGGAAGCCTAGGCATTATGCCTGCCTTTATAAATTTAGACCACCTTTTTGTGATTTTGGCCCAGACTTGTTATTGATTTGCAGTGATAGAGAGGAAAGCAGGTGCAGAAGTCTAGAGAGGATGTTCAGGCAAATACATAGATACATAGATACATAGACAGTGTCTGAGATAAGGGCCAATGGCCCACCTAGTCTGCCCATTTGAGCTTGTAAGTTCAGTTTGTTTTCCTAGAAGTCTATTTCCCCTTACCCCTGACCTCTAGAATTCTCTTTATGTCTATCCCATGCATTCTTAAATCCTGTGATTGTTTCAGCCCCACCACTTCCTCTGGCAGGGTGTTCCACTTGTCCACCACCTGCTCTGTGAAGAAATTTTTCTCATGTTTCCTCTGAATCATCCTCCTCCAACTTCATCCCATGCCTCTAGTCCTGAAACATCTTTTCGCTTAATAATAGTGTTTTCCTGCACCCTGTTCCTCCCTGTAAGATACTTGTATGTCTCTATCATCCCTCTCTCCCTCTTCCTCCAGGGAGTACATGTTCAGTTCCTTCAACCTGTCTTCATAGGACTTGTGATGCAACCCATGCACCATCTTTGTTGCCCTCCTCTGAACCTTCTCTACCCTGTCTATGTCCTTACATAGGTATGGTCTCCAGAACTGTACACTGTACTCCAGGTGGGGCCTCACTAGTGTCTTGTATAGCGGAATTATGACCTCCTTTTCCTGCTGGTGATGCCCCTGCCTATACATCCCAGCATCCTATTTGCTTTACCTGATGCCTTGTCACACTGTTTCCTACCTTGAGGTCATCAGAGATGACAACCCCAAGATCCCTTTCCTGCTTGGTGCATGCTATATCCTCACCCCCAACTGATATATTGTGCCAGGGTTTTTGTGCCCCATATGCATTATCTTGCACTTATAACATCCATTCTACCTGTGACAGACAGAGCTAGGGCATCTCAGTGCTTTAAATCAGGCTCCATCACTGACAGCGTTGGCAAGTAGCTTTTCCCAAGGAGTTTGTTTAATGTTAGTAGGTATTTGGATCCCCAGATACTGAAATTGGATTTTAATCCACCTAAAGGGCAGATTCAAATGATTTCTTCTCTTTCTTCTACATGGCATCATCTCCAACTTCTCAGGGTTGGCTTAAAAGCCAGATACTGCCCCTTATACTATTTTAAAACAATTTTACAGTACCTATGAAATGTAATCAAAAATCTATAATACTCTTACCTCTCCTATAACTTTAATCTGTTTACCTTCTATGCCTTCTGAAATGTTACCCTCAAACCACAATTTTTAGGGGTTTGGGCTGACATTAACTGTAAGGAACACATTTTAGAAAGGTGAAGGTGCATATTATGGGGTTGATGTGAATGTACATAATTTTGAAGGGTGCAGGGATAAACATTTGAGGGTGTGGGAGTGCAAATCTAAAAGCGGTGAAGAGGTGTTAATTTTAAAAAGATGCAGGGTATTAACCTGAAGGAAGTACACATCTTGGTAGGAGAAAGTGCAGAAATTTCAACAGGGATGAGGAGATGCAAATTTTGCAAGGAGGAGAAGGCACAACATTTCAGAAAGGTGCTGAGGCTCAGCATTTTTGAAAGGCATGATAGCACAAATTCTCAAGCAGTGCAAAGAGCAAATTTAGGGAAGGGATGGGTGTGTGGTTTGAGGTGCATGTGGATACAAATTATGATGAAGTGTATGGACACAACATTAAGGCAGTATGTGGGGAACAGAATTAGGTAAGCTGTTACATTTAAGAAGCATGCAAATTTTGTGAGGAGAAATTAAGGAAAAGTAGAGTGGAATAAGTCTAAAGTAGATAGTGGCACACATTTCAAAAGGGGTTTAACTAGAAAATATGAAGTGTAGACACTTTGTTTCAGTAAAGTGTATCATTTTCAGGAGTAGTAGAGGTGTACATTTTTCAGGAGT
Organism: Neoceratodus forsteri; assembly: GCA_016271365.2. Classification (NCBI taxonomy): domain Eukaryota; kingdom Metazoa; phylum Chordata; order Ceratodontiformes; family Ceratodontidae; genus Neoceratodus; species Neoceratodus forsteri. Next base: position 1,548,126,674 of record CM057453.1, read on the forward strand.
TTAAATTTCAGAGTCAAAATGGATCAGATTGCACATGGGTATGTTACTGGTTCTTTATTTTCAGGATACTGTTAAAACAGTTGTAAAAGGCTTCAAGAAATTAATCATGTAACTAGATCAATTTATTGTAATGCAGCAAACAGCAATTCATACAGTGACAACACTGCAGATTTTTCTTTTGAGCATTTATCAGTTTATTAACAAGGATGTACAGACCCAGTGACAGCTTTAATGGTATCTAATATGACTCATCCACCTCTTAAACAGTTTACATTTTTCAGATTAATGGTACAAAAAGTGATACCTCCACTGTTAACTGCTCTTCCATAAATCATGTTTTACAACTCTGCCTCAAAGGAGTGCATTTGTATTATGCTTGTTTTCCTTTTCAACATAATATAGTGATGTAGGTTAGGGTTGCCACCTTTGATAAGGCAAAAAATGGATACTAAACCACATCCTAAACTATGCCCCTAGCCCCACCACTTTTCATAACTGATCCTGCACTACTTCTCCTCCAAAGCCATTTGTTATGTCAGTGAAGACATTAATGAAGCAGTAAAAGAATACTTAAGCAGCAATTCAACAAAAATATTAACATACAGTACCTGCTAAATGTGTTTACTTCTAGATTAATTTTATTTATTTATTTATTTAAAGTTTTACCAGGAAGGCATACTGAGCAGACTGCTGCTCGATTCCAGATGCGTCCTGGGGAGAGGGCTGAGGAAATACAATTAAGGTGCACCATAAAGAGATTTCAATGATACAAAACAATTCATACATTACATAATGCAATAGTAGAGTTGGACAATTACAGACAATACATAGTGCAATAGTAGTTGGACAATTACAGGATCAAAATGCATTGTAAAAATGGTGACCACAAAATTGGTAATCACTGTACATGTAGACAACAAAGCCTAGTTCTGAGAATTAGTCAGATGCATGTGCAGGTGGTGGTGAAGTATATTTTAAGGAGGTAGTTAAGGTGTTGAGAGGAGGTAGTGTGCCAAATAGCCTCAGGAAGGAGTTCCACAGTTTGGGCATCCTAGATGAGAAAGTCACCTGACCAGTGGCAGTGGACATGAGTGGAACACAGTAGGCAAGAGTTGAAGTTCCTGAGTGCATACACTGGAGTTGCTAGGCACCTTCCTGTATTTATTAAAATTGTTTTAACATGTAAACATACAGAGATAAAGGAAATCTTTTACAAATGTGATTTAGGGACAAGGAAAATACTGTAAATAATATACAAATATACAAGGATTATAATAAATTATGTCTTTCCTATATATATAAGTTATTGTCATTACAGCGACAAAAGTTTGGAAATTTGATGTTAGGGTTGCCAACCCTACCACCACTCTCCACACACCAAGAGGCATAGAGGTGTACCTTGGGGTTTCTCAGCCCTGACTCTCACCCCCATTCAACTTGTAAAGAAGCTGCATGCTACAGTATAGGACAATGGGTGAGAGCAGGCCCAACAACCCTAAGGCACCCCAATGCTTGTTGATGTGTGGAGTGGGGGTAGTAGGGTAGGGGGTAGGGTTGGTAACCCTAACATAAAATGTCCAAGCTTTTGTTGCTGTAATGAAAAATGATGCATTAACAAAGTTTTTTTGCAAGGAATTTACCTTCTTTAGCTAGTGTTATGCTACTTGTATGTGGTTGTGGGAGTGCAGGGCCCATCATGCATACATTTTGTAATTGTCTCTGATTTCCATGTGGGAGTGCAGGGCTCTGAGGGCCCTGTGCTTCCATCTATACATAAGTGTACTGATATTTTAATGATATCACATCTCCATGTGGGAGTGCAGGGCCCTCTGGCCCTGTGCCCCACTACTGCATAATGTATGGCCCTGCACTCCATTAGTGCATAATGGGATCCAAATGTGGAGTGCAGGTCCCATGGTCCCTATGCTCCCCTGTACCCATAAGTATAGAGACACAGCGCACACCCAGAGTCATTCCAGATAATCCTTGTGCTGCAAAAGTTGCAATATCTCAGAAACAGTAGGAACTTTGGAAAAAATTCTTAGCAGTTAAATTCAAAATCAATATCGCGAATCGTTTTCAAGATATAGCGCTAAAAGGTGTCACAACCACCACAATGTTGCCCTATGGGAAAATTTGCAACTTTGGAGTGCTGTAAGTATGGAACCAGTGTCCATGTCTTGACCAAACTAACAAAGAGCACATCTGTGGGACAAGGGCTTGCCACCCTTCAAATTTCTGCCCAAAAGTCCTAACCATTTTTTGCTAAGTGGCAAAGAAACAGTTTTTGGTCTGTTTACCTGCTTTCACTTTAGATCGTATATTTTTCCCCCATAGGCTATTATGGTAAAATTTAAAGTTTAATAACTTTTGAACAGAATAATAGTTTTTCACCAAACCTTCAAAAGGCGCATCTATGAGGCAAACATTTTCTACCCTGAAAATTTGAGACCACAATCTGAATCTGTTTCTGAGATCCAGGTGGACAAAGAAATGTCAAAAACATGGTTGTTTCTGTTTTATCAACACCCTATATCTCCGAAAGCACACAACAGAGTCCCACAAAATACAACAGGTCAAGAGATGCACCCCTAGACATTGTGCCAAATTTCATGCAAATCCATTGAATGGTTCCAAAGTGATTAACATTCAAAAATGTGTGTTTAATATAGACTACTGTCTAGCATATATATATATATATATATATATATATATATATATATATATAGCAAAAATACATTAATAAGTTAGTTAAGGTTGCCACCTTAGCTTTTAAAGTATGGAAATGTGGTGTTAGGGTATGCAACTCTCACTCAGCATCCAGCTGAGCCTATAAATCTATATGCTGAGTTGTACAAATGAGAATTGGCTGAAAGACAGTAGTCATACAAATCAGATAAATGTAATTAGTGCAGATTTCCATTATTAATTTGGTTATATAATTATTATTATGGATTTTTATGTGGAAGTGTTTTACTTTAATACACAATACTTGGTAACTATATATTAAGACTGGAATTGTACTGTTGTTTTTATATTGATTATATTTAGATTTGCATTATGAATGCATATTTACTTTTAACATGTAATTATTATAGTTATTTTAAGAAATAATACTTTATGTATACTGCACACTGTATTTAATATAATAATATAATATTGTATGTACTGATTGCTACTCCTTCAATTAGTTTAATGTATCTTTTTTATACAAGAACTAGTTAAAACTTCATTACTAATATTGTTTAGTAGTTATGTAAATATTAATTACTTTAATTAACATGTTTTTGGAGTACATATTTTATTATATATGCTTAGTTTATAATTATAAACAAATAGTGTTTCAAAAGATTTAATAGCATTGTTATTAGAAGTAAGCAAATGTGTATATTGTACAAATGAATTATTTCGTTTTAATAAAATGGATTTGGAAATGGTATTAACTCAGGTAATAGAATTTTGTATGATTACAAAGAATATGTGCAGAGTAAAGATTAAAGAACTGCTATGTAGCACAATTAAATAATAAACAAACAAGACATCCTGCAAACTTAATAATATATATTTCTGAAAATGATGTTACATAAAGTGCATATGTAGATATTCATTGTACTCCAGCAAAACAAAATTGATACTTATATAACTTGCAAAAATATGTACATGAGGTGAGGAAGCCTAGTTAGATGCTTAGTTAGCATTGCATACCCTAACACCACATTTCCATACTTTAAAAGCTAAGGTGGCAACCCTAACTAACTCATTAATGTATTTTTTGCTGTTAATTTCTTACTTTTTAGAAGTCTGATAAAAGTCACTTAAATAATAACTGTACAGTATATGTAACAAAATAACATATACTTTTGCACAGTTCTATTGAGTAATACACAGAAAATCTTTATAAAACTGGAAAATATCCATGAAATAAATTATATATAATATACAACCCCCAAAAACACACAAAATCTCAAATTAAAAGGCATTTATTAAAATGAAAATCAAAACTAATGTAATATTAACTTTACAAACATTATATATGTATAACTATCACTAGAATAATTAAGACTGATGCAGCTCCTTAAGTTTTTAAGAACCAAAACATAAGTATTTTTATGTTTTTGTAATCTCTGCTTCAGAGAACACATTGCGTCATTACACTCATCCCACCCAGAACTGTACCTTAATCAAACAATGTCCAGCTTGAACAGTTAACCCATGATGAAATATAACAGCATACGTATCATACAGCTCTTCACCAAACATCAGTCTTGAAGAAATGTAATTTATAGTGGAGATAACTACTTTACTCCTGTGGAATCAAATCGCTGAAGTAATATAAGCTGATGCTGAGAACCTTGTGTCAATCTAATACTTTGAATACATTGACCCCACAGTGTCTACACTGCCAACTACATTCTGCATCATTAAGCAGGTCCTGAAACTTAACAGATCTGGCATGTGGGACATAAAGAGATAATCACATCATGTCTGAAACAGTTTCTTCACAGTTTCCACAGCACCTACAGGTACTGTATATATGCATGCATAACTTACTAAAAGTACTGCCGCATAAGGATGTTGTCACTTTCAAAATTATTTATACTTGCCATAAAGAAATCAGTGACATCCTGCTGCAACTATTCTGCAAATACAGAACAATATGGCTAACATGAGAAAGCAATATGTAAAGGAGTAAGACTAATCACAGAATTATCCTCCCTCCTTGTAGCAGTAATTACATCTTTACAGCAACAGATATTATTGTATCATTATTGTCACACACATCTACAAAATGAGGCATATGCAGAAGAACTTGCATACAAGAATTGGCATAACAATTTACACCAGTACTATTGTCAAATTTAGGCACAACAGTTAATCCAACGTGTTTCTAAGAGGTGGAGGTGCTGACATAGCTTTAACATTACAAAAGGACTTGTCCAGTACAGTCATACCTCAAAATAAAAATTAAAGTTATTTGTATCTTTGAGGAGAGGACAAAAAACAATAAGCTAGCGTTAATATACAGAAAGGGGTATTGGTTTCAAAATGTCCCTCACCCTAAAATAATTATTCAAATATCACTGTTTTTCATTAATATCATATTTGTTTCATTTATACTGAAATTACTTCTAGTCCATAAAAATTTCAACATTTCAGGTAAACCCTTCTTCAGGACATCTATTTCTTGCCCCATCCCATTTTCCATTAATTCTTCTGTAGTAAAACCAAGATTTAGTTCAATCAAAATCCTAAGTCCTCTAGGATCCTTTTCTGTTTTAAATATTCAGTTAAAGTTAAAGCATGCCAATCCCATTTTAATTGTTTTTGTTTTAAATACTCATAATCACTGGATTTTTAACAATGTTCATGTATTTCAATACTTTGTAAATGTAAAATATAACTGGAATACCTAAATGGTGAATTTAATTAATATATTCAAAAGTTTAAAATTTATTATTCTTTTGTTTAGGTACTGAAGCCATGTGAGATTGCTTCCACTAATGTAACAAATACTTTAGCTCTGGTTAAGAATCGGCCACACAATCTAGAGGTTAGTGCCTTTACCATTCCAATTAAATGCTAAAATAATGCAGGATTTTAGATGCTTTCTATGCCATGAAACATGTTAAACAGTTTAGAATGAGTTAAAATGGTGGTTCCTTGCTCTATTTGTTTACTTTAGTTTAATTTAATAAGTATGAAAGAACTAAATTTATTCATGAGTGTGTTGCATGTGCTTGCAATGGGTTTAATATTGTATTCCTGTTTATGGAAAAGAAGATTTGAACATATTTGAAATGAGTCATGATGTTATTCACGTTTTATTTTTTAGGTTAAAGTATTGTATCATACATCTGTAGGCTGTCAGCAGCATGAACTTTATCGACATAATAAGCTCCTAAAACATAAAAAAGAAAATAAGGTCAGATATCAGATATGATTCTAAAGTTAAAAATTGAGGATATTTTATCTTAAAATGAAAGATGTCTAAGTTACTTGTATAAAGATTTTGTTTTGTCATATTTTATTTTGTTAGTGATCTCTAGTGGAGTCAAACAAATGAATTGGTCAAAATATATGCTACCAGATATTATTTATCTACTAGAAATATAAAAGTAAGGTTTAATGTTTTTCTTATGAGTGTTTACACCTGATTTACATTCTTGACAAAAGTCATTAATATTTATATATTTTGTAATGTTTATATATGTTTTTTAGAATGAACGGTCCTTCCTGAAGAAGAGTTTACCCGAACGCTGAAATTTTTGTGGACTGAAGTCATTTCAGTATAAATGAAATAAATATGATATTAATGAAAACAGTGATATTTGAATAATTATTTTAGGGTGAGGGGACATTTTGAAACCAATAGCTTTAGCATTCTGAATAAATTCATCACAACAAAAATCACCTCAATGAACATGACTTGGGTCTTTCTTTCTTTTCTGGTTATCTCGTAAAGATAGAAACAGTATTTAAATCATCATATGGGAAGAGAAATTAGAGGTAGATCAGGATGCCACAAAGTACATAAACAATTGTACTCTATGATGCTTTTACTATCTGCCCTCAATTTGTTCAAAACAATGTTCACAATATACAACCCAGACAATGTTCTCACACGGACAAAGCCACATAAGACATTTCTTCCTTAAAATTCCACTACAATATCAACCATGGCTGTGTCTAAACTCAAGCCTTGTGACTTATGAATAGACACAGCATAGGTAAAACGCAAGGGAAACTGCTTTCAGTACACATAAATATCTTTTAACAGTTGAAACTTCACACTATGTTGTCATGTTTCTACCCCTGGCTCTCACTCTTTCCTTATTAACTCTTCCTGCTGCACCCACACTTCCCTGTTCACTCCAGCCTGGCTAAAGTCCCACCCCATCCAGAGCAGTGTCCCAATTATCTACCCATTCTCCATCATTATCATAATAAACAAGTTCACGACAGCCATCATCACTTTCTGTGGTTTAGCCCAATTTTTCCTCCAGTCATCGGTAATATATCCTCCTCTTCCTTACCTCTCTCTAACCTGCCACCCCATACACAGCCTCTTTCCCTATATGTGTAGTTGCCGGCTGCCTCACCCAAAAGATCTCGCTTATAACCCCTGTATGCCTATGGTTGATTGTACATCTGCTGACTTCTTCAATTGTAAAAATAATGCCGCTTTTAATTTATTCCAGCCTTGTACTGTATACACTGTATATACTTTTCTTCCTTGTATATTATTGCTTTTTGTATACCTGCTTCTGTACTGTACTTTGATGTATTCATGACCAGACCCACCTTGCAAATAAACCTTGCTCAATAGTGCCCACCTGGATAAATAAAGATTCTGATTGATTGATTAATTGACTACATTTTTCAATTGTTTGAGCAACATCGATATTATCAAAGTTTACAAGAAGAGATTCCACAAATGTTTTGGAAACATTATACTGAAAATCAGTAATATGTCTCATAGCACCGTTTACCAGTCCCTTCTCTACATCTAGATTTCTTCTCAACATAACTCATGCCTTTTACAAACTGTAATTACAGCTTCAAGTCCAGCTGTTCGTGGGACATCTAAGGTTAGTTCTCTGAGACATTCAGTCACCTTAGAAACCATTTTATTACTCAGGAAATACCATCTACTGAGTCAACAGAGTACAGATGTACAATTTCACCACCTTCTCTTTCTAACATCATACTGTTAAAATCTGAACATAGCTTAATTTGTAGTAAGAGACATACCACATTTCAGCTCAGAATAAATTGTACAAAACACATTACATGCTTCAGCAATGGAAGACTCTCCAGAACCAATGAGATGACTCTACAATAAAGCTGCATTAGCATGAGACAAACTACCAATATGAACTTCCTCCAGTAAAGCTTTATAAACTACATCTGAGGTGTGTCTGATATTTTGATTCAATTCAAGATATTCAAACATTTCCTATAAATTAATTCCTCCTATACATCCAAGAGTTTTCTTAACTTGCTGTACAGATAATTTAGAAAAACATAATCTCCATGTACAGGAGCAAGTTGCAAGAGATCACCAAAGACAACTATATGTTTTCCAACATAAAATATTTTTTTTTTTTTTGCCTAAATGATAATTCTTTATTAATAACCCCAAGTCACAGTCTGTTATGGGTCCCTTGTCACCTTTCTTTTTTTAATTCAAACTTTATTCACCACATTGTCCTCATTACAGGAGGCGGTAATGAACATTTTGACATAAGATTCATAAGACAAATCATACTGCCCACAACCCTTCCCCCCTCCCTCCTCCCCAGCACAGCAGTTCATTCTAACACTGTTATCACCCACTAACTACCTTTACCAAGAATAATTAAGGTGGTAACCTCAACTATCCATTACTTCCTAGCCACTGTAATTAAAGTGTGAAGGGATCCCAGATAATCTTATACCTATGAACTCTGTTTTGAAGGCTAGCAATAGCCTTCTCTGTACATATGTTTGCTAAAATCTCATTGAGCCACTCCTGATATGTTGGACCAGTCCCTTCCTTCCAACACCTAAGAATGATTGTTTTGGCCGAGAGCGCAACCATGGATATATGAAGTCTCCGATTTTAACCTTTATGGAGACAAATCCCAACAGGCAAATATCCAGTGTAAAACAATCTTGCAAACCCAATAAAGGATCCAGATTGTTTTTATATGCTCCCATAATGAGGCTATCCGGGGACACAACCAGAATAGATGAAAAAGTGACCCTGTGTCCTGGGAACACTTATCACACATATCAGTATCAAGAAGGCCCAATTTCACCAGTTTAGTTGGAGTATAATATAAGTTATGCAGGATGTGAAACTGCATGAGACATAATCTATCTTGGGATACATATTTATGACAGTACATCCAGAGGACAGACCAATTAAAAGTATATTGGGGAAAAATGAAATCCAAAAGTTAGTGGGGCCACCACCTCATCCAAACTGCCATTGAAATAACACTTGATAAATCTTAGAAATCACACCTGAGGAGACAAGAAAAGGAGAACGCTCAGATACAATGCAAAGGCCACCGGACGGGTGGAGTGGCCCCAAGAACTGTGGTTAACAAGTGCCTCAATTGAATCACTTTAAAGCCTGAGACTCCTGAATTTTGAACTTGTAAATGAACTGAGAGAATGAGAGCCACTCTCCAACTTCATCCAAAATGAGGATACCATCCTCTCCTAAATGAGGTACCCATGAATGGGAAATTTTCTGTTTGTTTATGGTGAAAGCCGGGAATTCCAAATGGATTGAGTGAGATCTTTACTTTGATTGTAATGCAGGAAGGAGCACAATTGTGAATGTACTCTTAGCAAAGTCATGATGGTGGGACATTTATTAATATCGTAACTAAGAGATTTTAGATAGAGCATATTCAGAGGGTCCATGTTCATAAATTGGATAAACTCTAACTCAATCTTGAGCCAAGCTGGGTTCATGTTATCTGGGCCGGTCTTACCCATCTCAGGTATTTAGCCAAATGACTAGCCCAGTAGTACTGTAGATGGGCAAGTAAGGAATCCACAGCCCCCTCATTTCTGGGTGCAGCTAGTTTGTGGTATGCCAGCCTAGAGGTCTTACTCAACCATATAAACTTGGTAAAGAGTTTATGCATTTTCTGAAACTAACTTAAGGGGACAAATGAGTTAAGATGTGACAGAGAGTAAAATAAATGAGGAAACACATTCATATTAATTATGCTAATATGACCCATAAAGATAACGGGAGTTAATCCCATCTCTAGATCTTGAGTAATCCCTGCAAAAGAGGGTCCATATTGTCTTTAAACCACAAGGAAGGATTATGAATTAGTTTTATACCTAAATATTTAATATCCCGTGGTGACCAGCATAGTCCCAGAGAGATAATGTCGATCTTGAATACTTTATGGTTGAGAGAGAAAAAGATGTCTTGTTGGGATTTAACTTATAATTTGAGAAACTACTAAATCTATTAACCTCCCTTAACATGTTTGGGATAGATATTATGGGATTAGTCAAATGTAAGAGGAGGTCATCAGCGATGCTGTTATTTTCACTACCTCATTCCTAATGGGAATACCTTGTATTCCTTCATTATTGAGAATATGTTGAATAAGGGTTCCAGATAAAGACTGAAAAATAATGAGAGAGAGGGCATCTCTGCCTCGTACCTGACCGCAGCGTAAAAGACTTGGAGAAGGTCCCATTCCTGAAATCCTCACTGTAGGAGGCCGGTAAATTGCCCTGATCCAATCTATGAACATGGACAGGAATCCAAATGCCTTAAGGGCTTGAAATAGAAAAGTCCACTATCCTGATTAGTCGTTTTCGGTGTCCAGGGAGACCAACCCGCAGGATATAATGGCATCCTGGACTCCGAGAAGACATGCAAAAGGGCACAGGTGATCTGAAGATGTACGTCCTCTCATAAATCCCACTTGAGACATACCCACAAGATCCGAAGAACCAGGGTTAGTCTATCTGCCAGTATCTTCGAGAGAATTTTGACATCTTTTTTTTTTTATTTATACTTTATATTTATTTGATTTTACTGCATAGCCAGAATACAGTACATTATCATATAGGCAGGCATACAGACAAATTATATGCACTTCTTAAGAATGCCTTACAACAGTTTTACAGTACTATTTTATATATGCCCTATTTCTGGTTACAATACGAGGGGTTAGTTATTATATATCTATATTTAATATTTTGCAACACTGGCTGATCGCTGCCAAGAGCAGGGAGTATCCAAGATCGTTTACAAATATTAAATATAAGTCCCTATCATCAGGATAGGTATCACTCCCTATCTATATCTGTAATCCCAACACTGGAATTATAGCTTCATTATTTAGCACGTTTACTATTATTTTAACTTTCAACTCAGCATTATATCAAAGTTTTAAACTATATGTCTACAACAATCTAAGGCTAATTAGAGCTACAGTACTCTAATTTTAGTGCCTCTGTTTTAACAAACGATAAGACTTGCTTTTTCCCTTTAAAAGGATAACACTCAAATAAAGAAAGAGATATTTCTCAAGCCATAAGACAAAGCTGTCTAATGAAAGTTTTTGCCAAGTTATAGCGTGATTCTTTTCTTGAAAAAGGCAGTCTTTACTATACCTGGGTATGGTTTAATTTTTGGGAGAAGAAAATAAAAAACGAGTCAGTACTTAACACTTAGTCACTGTCCCTATTCTCACTGCCCAATTCTAGTCCCTTAGATTGAAATTCCTTCTTGATCCAATCAATGTATTTTCCAGCTTCTCCAGGGTCTGAATTGGTAGCTCTTCCCTCCATAAAACAGTCGAAGACTTGCTGGCATAATCAGGACATGCTGAACCCTCAGCTGTCTCAGGCGGAACGGGCCCCATCAAAGGCCTTCCTTCTCTGCCGTGTTGCATAGCTTAAGTCTAGAAAAATGTGCACTGTGTTCTCCTTCCACTCCATTGTGCCCGATTTCTTAGCTTGGGTAATAAGAAATCCCTTTCCACCACCGATCCTACCGTCACTAGTAGCGTCTGAGGAGGTAATAGTCCTGTAGCCATCCTTGCCTTGCACCACGTGGAGTAATCCTGTAAGCTTCGCAGCACCGAGAGACCATCAGAGCTCAGCAATAAATCCCGGAGAAGGATCTAGCAAATTGAAGTATGTCTTCCTTCTGCTTGTTCTGGAATACCTAAGATTCGAATATTTGCTGCCTGGAACAAGTTTTCAAGTTTTCTAAGCGCCTCGTATTGCTCCATTCTCTTTTACGAGGTCCGAAGATGTCATCATTGCTACTGAAGCGGTTTTACCGCTGCCTGGGTATCCTTCAAGTTTTGAATCTTAGTGTCTAATATTTTAAATTGGCTCAAGTCCTCCATTTTGCCATCTAATTTCTGGATGGCTTTCGGTAATGCAGCGTTAGTCGGTTGAGCTGGCTCTTCATCAGGCCCCACGTCACCATCTTTGCTGGTCCCAGGTCTAGTGTCTCTCAGACGGATTGCTTTTCCTCCAGCTGCCTTATTATTTAGCCACATAGCTCTAGAACTATTCTGTAGGTCCAATTGAAAGCAGTCGGATGATCAGAATCAAAATCCCTATCGATCTGTGACATTATTTTTTGCTTTAGAGAAGTTTTTAGCATAAAATGCTTGTTGTAAGTTCAAAGTTGCAGAGCTAGTACTAGAAGCTGTTGCTTGCTCTGCTGCTAGCCACGCCCCGAGAGAATTTTGACATCTTGATTCAGCAAAGATATTGGCCTATAGCTCTGAACCAATTCTGGGTCCTTGTCCAGTTTAGGTAACAAAACTATCAATGCTTCAAACAGATGTGCATCTGCCGCCTCCAGAAAAATTTGCAAATAGAGACGATGCAACACAGGTATTAATTGTTCACTGAAAACTTTATAAAATAAAGCAAAAACCCGCCTGGACCCGGACTCTACCAAAGCAAGTCCTTTATAACAGCAGCTATTTCATCCTGTGATAAAGGGAAGATATGAATTTATTTTGAGAGTCAGATAGTAACGAAGATGTGCTTCCCTGAGATACTCCTCCAGTTTTTGAATAGGTGGAGAACTATCCATATCCCCATATAATTGCTCATAAAGTAGCAAACTCCTGGACTATCTCTGAGGGGATCCTTCAGGGTCCCATCTGACTGTGACCTTATTGGGAGTATAAATCTTGCTGACTCTTGTTGCTTTAAACGTAAAGCCAACAGGCACCCCGCTTTTCTCCTTGATCTGTATAACGGGCCTTTGTGCGGATTATAGCCAGCTCTGCCTTTTCTCTTAACATTCCCAAATATTTATCTTTATATATTAATAGCTGCTGTGACTCCTTGAGAAATTTTTTCTGGTTGTATATTTTCTAATGCCCGTATCTGAGACAATAAGGACAGTAACTCCGTTTCCTGTGCTCTCTTCCTCTTCCTGTTGTAGCTAGACTAATGAGAATGCCCCTTATGTAAGTCTTAAAGGCACCCCATAAAATATCCGGCCTTGAACTATCTATTGGTTTGGTGGAAAAGAAAAACCCTATCTGCTCTTTCACCAATCCTCGATACTTTTCATCTTTTAGTAATTGTTCATTTAATTTCCATCTGGTCTCTCTTTGGGAATGTTAAGGAAAGCCAGATTACCCAGGACTAAGGAATGATCTGATACTGGACCCGGTTGGATAGAGGTGGACAATACCCTGGCAAGAGCTCATGAGAAACTAATAGATAGTCAATGCGAGATCGTGCCATGTACTGGCGAGCAATAAGTATATTCCTAATATTAGGATGTGTGACTCTCCAGACATCGCACAACCCACACTGATCCATCATTTCCTAAAGGCCCTGTGCCCAGGTGACAGTCCCTCAACCCAATGCTCGATCTATCCAAATTCGGATCCCAGACTAAATTAAAATCTCCCTAAGATAATTGGAATAGGAGTATATGAAGGATCGTGAGATCAGTTTCATGAAAATGAGGATTATCTGTGTTTGGCCCATAAATGCTACCTAAAACCAATGGCATGGCCCAAATAGTACCCTGAACTAAGACATATCTGCCATCTGCGTCCTTAAATACCTGAGAAGGACAAATGGATGTCTCTATTAATCAGTATCATGACCCCACAACTATTGGTTTCCCTGAAGCATAAAAAACCTGACCTATCTTGTTGTCTCCGGTTGTAATACTGGAGTCCACTAAGTGAGATTCTTTGTAAAATGAAATCTGGGCATGCAACAGACTCAGGTGTTTAAGTACCTGATATTGTTTCAGTTTTCTCCTGATCCCTTCACATTCCATGTAGCAATATTAATATTCTGAGCCATCTATTGTGTCAGGTATAAATCCAGATAAGATATCTGTCGTATACTGCAACCATGTAACAGGTGATTCTATTCCCCTGAATCTGCTGTGCCAGTCTCCCCACCCCAACCCCCTTATTGAGCCCTGTCCCTCCCACCCCTGATTATCCTCGAACAATCCACAGCTCCAGTAATACCAAAACATAGTACAAAACACCATCCACCCAAACCCCCTCTTATCACTAACAACGCTCAGCAATACTCCATTTACTACTCCTCCCCAGATCCCGAAAAACTGTCCCCAAACTCTGTATTATTTATAATACATTCCCCTTTTGAGATGTTGGTAATAAAGAAAGAGAGAGGATTCAACATCATTACAATACAAGCCCTTATGTCGTTGCCTATCCCCTAGTGAAAACCATTGAAAGCAAGCCAGTATTGATAAGACATCCGCCCCCAAACATCGCGAGCTTGCAAGGACATGTGGCTTGTTGGATTGAGCAGCCTCGTGGCGCAAAGATCAGGAAGTCGGCCTCAGCCATGCATAAAATTCACTATGCGGGCCGTTGTCTCAATAAGCTCTCCAGCCGCATAAGGGACAGGCCCCTGTTCCTCTCCTCCAATTGCAGTGCCTTTTCCCCAGTAAACCACCACTTTTCTCCAGCCTTAGCGACCATTAGCACTAACAAGCATGAAACACAAGCTCCCTCCTGTGTTGGAAATGTGTAACTGCACCCTGATGCCTTACAAGGAAAGGACAACACGGCCCTTGTAATTAGATGTCCCCAAAAGCTATAGCCTTTACCAGACCCATCCTTACCACACTGTCACAGGGAAGGGAGACTAAATATTGCTGAGTAGGCTTTGTTTCTCCAAACACGAAGACTAATGAGAAATCACTAATTACTTGAAACCCCAGACCCAGACAAAACAAACAAGAATATACATCCATGATTGGAACACTGTGAAAACCGAAGGGCTCGAAACCCCAGACCCAGACAGAACAAATAAGAATATGTATCCATAATTAGATTACTATGAAACAGAAGAGTCCTTTCTGCCCTTATTCGGGCTGAAATGAGAGTCCAAGAATATTTAACTGCTTCTTTCCAGAAGATTCCTTTGCATGAATGCCCAGCCTTCTCAAATCGATTCTCATCTTGTTGGGAGAGACCTGAGCCCTTTCATGTGTCCCTAAAAGATCTGGCAGTGCTAATTTTAAATCAGCAAACGCTGCCTCAAGATCTTGGTAGGTAGCCAGGAACCAGCCACCTGTACCTGAAGCCTGGCGGTATCCCATATGAAATTTAAGTCCAGCCGCAATGATTTTGAAACAACAGGATGAAATGCCGCCGCTTCAAGCGGACTGAACCGAAATATCTTGCGCTATTCTAAAGCTTAACTTGCTCCCAACAAACTTCTTGGAGTTCTCTCCTTTGTACAGGAAATGTTGTCGCTCTGAAATTTAAGCGACAAATTATAGGTTGGGGCATTGCTCCAGGAGGGGCTTTGGTCTTAATGACCTGTGGGATCTCTCTATAATATATTTGGCCCCAAATGGGGAAGGGTCTGTAATCTTCTCCACCAGCTTCTAGGTAAAAGCAATGGTATTCTGGCCCTCCTCTCCCTCTGATAACCCGAGAATCACAACATTATTTCTCTGGCTGCGACCTTCAAGATCTTCAAGCAACCTCAAATCTAGACAATTCCTGGTGCATTGCTGCCATCTCAGGCTCAAACCTCTCCACTTGCTTCTCTAAGAGAAGATCCTAGTCGTGTTGTCTGAGGTAGTGAGAGTGATCTCTTCTACTTTTCTCGTGAGCGATTTCATTTCTGATGCCATCTCCTTAATCTCATCTCTGAATGGTTTAAATTTCTCCAGAAATCTAGACAAAGTGAGCAGCTCCTGATCCGCCCCTGGATTCAAAGCATCTCCCTTTTCTGCTTCACTCGAGGCCGGGATTTTTGAGGCCTTCTCTGGTGTAACTGGTGGGGTGTGTTTCTGCTGTTGCTTTTTCATGTAAACATCCATTCTCTCTCAAAATCGCCCTGCAAGGCACAAAGTTGTAGGAACCAGAATAACACAAAATAAGAGGTTCAGAGATTGAGGAAATATACCAGAAAACAAATATAAAGAGGCGGAGGCTGGAGCTGTACTGAGGAGTGACTATCCGGTAGCTTGCATCACGTGGTCCCCAACATAAGATATTCTATTATCTGTTCCTAAAATTTCTTGCAAACTTAAATGAACATTGGCCATCTAAATATCAGACACCATACTAATTTCATCGATTATTAAGAGATGCATTTTTCTAAACATACTTAGTAAAGAAGCAGCAGTTTCATAAGCCAACTTTCTATATTCACTGGATTTGCCATGTTCTACTGGCAACAAAAACAAACAATGCAAGGTAACACCACCGATATTATACACTGCTAACCTGTTGGAGCAGTAACAGCTACAGAAATTATGTCAGATGTCTTCTCCCTAATACATTGTGTTATGGCCTCTATCAAAAGCTTTTCCATCCCAGCAGAACCACTAATAAAAAGCAGCTGAGGTATGTACACAGCACAATAACATTCACCTTCATCATGCAACATTCCATGAATCACAGACTCCATGACTTTTTGTACACCAACTTTTGTTGCTGATTTAACTTTTCCTGTATAGCTTGCAAGTTCTCTTTATAATGCAAAACATGTCTCATTGCCCTTCAACTTCATCCATTAGAATATGAGGATCATTCATCAGCAATGGAGCACTAAGAAATCCTTCACTGTCTAGGTCATACCTATCCTTGGAACATTCAGGGTGTCTTTTCAGTTGACATTTAACAGCATCAAGTTGTTCTTTCTTAAGTAATAGGTGTTGAATATAAACCTCAGACACTGAAGACTTGAAAATGTCATAAGTGTTTTAAACTGTTCTTCAGTGTCATACAGTCACCTTTTAGTACATATTCATTTCTCCAGGGTTTGAAAAGGAGAGAAGAGCAATGTAGTACTGTTCTCTCCTGACAGAATCACTATTGCTGCATAAGAAGAAGAACATTCTTGCAGCCGTTAACATATACTTCATTTTCTTCTGGGTAACTCATTGACACGTTTTGTGGACTTGGCTTTAAGACGATGTCACATTGCAGAGAGAAAACATCATGAATCCTAGCTTCTTCACAAACATGCCTCAGGAATCCAAAGTGGCATCTACTGTACCACTTAGATCTGCTTTTAACTGTTTGCTGGCAGTATGTACTAGACAAATGTTGCTGAAATTTTTCAACCAGTTTCCACAATGTGGGCTCTCATACGTGTCAGGCATCTGACAAGAAACATACTGCATGATGAATTTCAACACTTCTTCTGGAGGATTATCCCCAATGCATGGTGCATCCTTGATCCACAGAAGCATATGTATATGAGGAACACCACAAGCCTGGTACTCTGTTCTCCAGAAATAGTGCTCCACCAATCCCAGAGATGGATTGCTCTTTGATAAAATAAACTTCAAAGCTCATTAACTCTATAGTTAAAATGACAAGACACAGATACGGGATCCAGAGAGCACACCTCGAAAGTGTCATAGATAAAATACCTTCCACATCACTGTTGGCCCACAACAACAGCTCAGTAAATTCTTCCCAGCTATGCTCTGCACAATTCAAAGGACAAACCAGGTTGCAGGCCCATGTTCTCAAAGCATGCACATTACTTCTGAATGACATTGGTGCCAATACTCCTTAGTACCTCACAAGCTTGACAAAGTAGAACTAAGATTAACTTCCAAAGTTTGATTTTAATTTCTAAATAAAGTCTGCAGCTGTTATGTTTTTAAGAGAACTGGCAAGTCACAGAGTATGAGCGACAGAAGCAAATAAAACATTAGCTCACTCTCCAAAGTAAATGGAACAAGTATGGGTTATTCCTTCTAAATTTACTATCTTTATGTAGAATTGTAGAAGCCTGATACTCAGAACCAGGTACAATAACTTCCCATTCATCTAATCGACCCTCATTGCCTTCAGGAAACAAATCTGGAAAGCAGCATGCCTCCGGTGTCTTTTCCCAGATACTAACAGGATTACCAGTAACTGGTTTCATCTGAAATAAATCGATATTGTCTAACATTGGATCTTTTCCATGAAGAGGTGTATTGTATATTCCTCATACACATTCTGTTCTGTAGTTTGTAACCTTTTCAAGCATAGCTTGTCTAGGCTAAAGAAGATTGAAATGAGTTTCTAAATCCGGGTAGCTATCAATGCTAATATCTTCATAAAAGTGACTTTATTTCTTTAAGTACTGAAGAGCTTTTTGACTTTGTCAATGTTAACAACATCTTGCCAAATTCTCTTATTTCTAGTTGGAACACCATTAACCAATATAACCAAACTATTCTGGTGACAAAGAATATCAACATTTTCCTGTAAAGGCAGGAAGGTACCTAATAGTACCCTTCAAGGACTAACAAGTTCCTTTGCAGGTGCTTTACGTACAGTACCTTTGTGTTCAATCTTAAAATAGTCTAAAAGGGCTTCACACTCTTGATTAGTATCTGTTCAAACATATTTAATTTTGATAATGCTATGGGTGTCTCATCAGTCTCCATATTGTTTAAGATAGCTCTAGGTGGCAATTCATTGCATTTTATTTCACTATCACAATACAAACACACACACACAGTGACTTTAGTATCCATCCGACAATTACACTTCATCAATAAGTAGGCTACTAATAGAACCTGCATCTCTTTAAACAATGTATGTTTAGAGATCAACAGTCACAACTTTGGATTTGTGGAAGAGTCACTGACAAGAGACACACACAGATTCAAACTTTTACACTCAGCAAGCTCAAACTTTGCAATTTCAATCCCATATTTTGTAATGACATCTTATTCCTTCATGGAAACAGAGTCTGCAAACAATGTTGCAACCCTTCCCGTTCTTTTCAAAGGTAGAACTTTGTCTCAATTTTGCAATAAATTAGGAAGCACCTTTCATATCACCATCAAATGTAAATGAGTTAACTCATAAATGTTACAAATAGCATCTAACTCAATACACTCTATGAAGAAATGTTTGCATTGCTGTATTATGTACAGCTATCAAATGCATATGTCACAAGAAACTAACACAAATTCCTATGTGAAAACAAGCAAGAGAGTGACCTAACACTCCTTTATAAGGACAAACTTCACAATGATCAATACATAAAAATAATTCAAATTGTTTTTCTTATCTGTTCTTATAAACAAAAAAATAAATGTTTACCTGAATCAAAAGAAGTCTGCAAACTATGACAAACATCAGCACATGGCCATTAATCAACTTAGGCATACCAGCATCATCTGAGCAATTTAAATCTCCTTCTTCATCTTCATCACTATTATCACTTTGTATTGGTGAAACAGTTGGAGTTCTGCCAGTTTCATTAGTAGATATTACAGTTTCATGGAAGACAGGTTTGTAGCTTTCCTGTCAAAAATATGGTTACGAATGCTGAGTGTGCATCCAGTGGGTATTCAATGATAATAGCTACTGACTATGGGCAACCATAAAATGGCAACTCCATATTTGGCACTATTGGGATAGGCAACCCACAAGGATAGTGACTACTGCTACTGCAGTGTAGGGAAGATGACCAAAGAGGAATTGTGAGGGAAGGGAGGGATAGGAAGAGGGTTATCCAGGGGAACTGTGCCTACTGCCACTGAGCCAGCCATGTAGTGTGGTGATAAGGGAGGCTGGCCCTGGCACAGCAGGTACTGGGTCTGGGCTGGGATGGGAGGGTATGAATTATTCTGCTGTCTGCGTCTCCTGGACTTAATTTTTATTTGCAGCCGAATTTGTGCCCCTCCCTGAAATCACCCAGCTGGAGTTAAGAATCTAATTTAGAGGACGGGGGCCCCCAAACAAAATCACTTTAGGTTGCCAGATGTCAGTTCACCAGTAAGTGTATATCCCCTATTTGTAATAGAGATCACCATTTCGCATTAGCTATTGTGACATAAAACCCATCCAGTGACCATCAAATACATCAGTAAAACTGTCTCTATTAAACATGGATATTTCCTTTAACTTTTCCTTCAACTCATATGCAAGTAACTTAAATGTCTCTAGTTCAGAAGACACCTTACACCGCATTGAGTGCAATCTGCAAGAGCTATAGATACAAATCGCCTCCCTTGCAAACGAAGTTTCAGAATGATTTTTTCCTTTTTAATTTTTTCCTTCTTGCCACAAAATTTCAGATATAATTTTTTTGTCTTTACTTTACATCCTAAGTTTGAAGTCATGCAACTTGGACATGTGAACACTTGGCCCAGATATTCAAAAGGGTTGTGCATGCCGCAACACTGTTGCACCATGCACAACCCACTGATGCACCTAGTGCGATATTTAAAAGAAAAAGTGCACCTGCAACAAATCCTGATGCACCGCTGCACATCACATGTATGCAGGCACAGGTGGGGGGCATGCCCATGCATAAACTGCACAGCCTGATATTCAGCTGGGCCATGCAGAGTTATGCAGGTGCAACCCCTACTCCGCGCCTGCACAAGTTACGCTAAAAAAAGGACAAGTTGAGGGCCACCCACAGATGAGCTGCCACATTGCAAGGCACAACAAAGCAGCTGCCACCTGTGGGTGGCCCTCCATTCCCCACCACTTCTGGCGGCACCTCCCCATGCCCGATTGTGGGCTGAGGTCCCTCCCAGTAGCCCGATTGCGGGCAGCACAGTATTCTCCCCAGCAGCCCGATTGCGGGCATATATGAAAATATCCCCCACCCCCTCAGTAGCCCGATCATGGGCATCAGACCTCCCCTCCAAAGTCCAATATCCCTGGTGGTCCAGTGGACCAAGAGTAGCCTGATCATGGGTGGCATCCTTACCCCAAGTATGTTATCCCTGGTGATCTGGTGGCCCCACCCCACCTGCCATGGGACCCCACCACTCCCCCATCAGCCAGGGCAGCAGCACCATCCACCTGCCACCCACCGCCCACCGACTGACAGCTCAGTAGGGCTGCATGCCCATTAGGCGTTGTTCCTCAATAGCTGCTACCTGGCAGGGGTGCCAGGTGCAAGTCATCGAGGATCCCGGCGCACCTGCATGCTAATGGCATGCTAAATGGGGCTGTAATTAGATGCAAATGGCCCCTGTGTGCCTTGCATAAATTATGGCCCCATTTGCATGTCACCCCTGAATCTCGCAGGTGCTGCACATGGTGCAATGGAACTTGCACCACCGCATCTCAATGCTCCTCTCAGACCACGTGCGTGGCGCGGTTCACTCGCCATGCACAGTGGGTGTGTGGGCGATATTCAAAGTTGTGCCATAGCGCAATCCATTGAATATCGCTCGGACATACCCCTGCACAACTATTTTGTGCAGCATAGGGCTTGCGCCACAGAATGGTGCAATTTGAATATCTGGGCCTTTGTCTAACATGTTGATCATTACCCTTGTTTATACAAGTCTTCTGACCTCTGAAATATGTAACATTTTGTTTTTCTCAGTAAACGAACATTATGTACATGGGAAGCCCTATGTGTTGAATGTACAGCAACTGATCATGACATATTTACTTCAGCAGGAACATTTCTACTCCTTTTTAGTACATGACATACCCTACCAGTCTTTCTAATTCAAGTTACATTTGAATTTGCACTTTTAAATTGTCCACAGATTTCAAGTACTTAGTTCTTCTATTAATTCATTTCATTCTTTCCTTAGATGGCATGTCTTCAACTACAAATCACACAATCAAAGAACATATGACATAAACCTAGGAAAAAAGAAACCAAACAAATATCAGAAACTGCAAAAGAAAATCTGAAAGCAACAGAAAATGCTTTCTCAGCAAAGTATGATTTGCTTCCACAAAGCTATAAGTAAATAAAAAGAAAACTCCACGACAAAAATCATTACAAAGAAATAAGAGTACAGGTAATAATACTCTGAAAACATGAAGTTATTTCAGATTAAAAATCTCATAATTTCCATTATAGAACAAAAGATAATCTGCTACATACTGTATATAAACTATACTCTGTTCACACCATAAAAATCTATAACAGTAAAAACATTTCCACATTAAATCCCAGAAACAAATTACAAAAATGGGCGAAGGGACAATGGGAATAAGAATAATATTAAATAAAACAGTAACAGACAATTAACATACCCCAATACTTAAAAAATATATCAAAACTATTAATCTTCTTAGTAATGAAATTTGCACACTCTAAAAGTATTCAGAAAATCGTTAGCATAAAGAGAAATGAAAATGTTACATAAATGACTGGTAATACATTGTCTGTAGTAATGTGTGAAAGTCAGCAAAAAACTGTTTGCAATCACGTGTAACCCAAAAATCATTTCACAGAACTAATAACAAAATGGCACACAGCATGCAACACAAAACATTTTAAACATATTAACAAATATCACTACTCTATTCATATGCAAGATATAGTCACATATGTCCCAAACCTTTCTAATATAAGTAAAATCCTGCTTTTTGCATTTCCACAGTACAGGCAAAAATAAAACTTTAAAGAAATTACATTACAGGGCCTAATATTCAGATGTGTGCCCAGAGGATGTGCAATGGAATGTGCAGTGCAATGCAGGTGTGCCATGGAAAACACATGCCATATTCAGAACATGTGCCAGAGACATGTACAGCACAAGCAGCACTGAATATAGGACAGATGCACCACCACACAGCCAGACATGCACTGCACAACCAGAACTGCACAAGAGCAGGACAGGAGGCAGCAACAGGCAAGCTGGGCAAGCACAACAGGCAAGGGGCACAAAGGCAGGTCAACACAAACACAAGGCAGCAGGTCAGCCCACACAGGGAGTGGGAACACAATGTAGAGCACAAGCACACAGCCAATGGGCCACAGGGACCAGAGACTACACTACACAGGCACACAGGTCAACAAACATATGCAGCCCCATCCAGAGGACAGATCAGATGGTGGCCCATGGCACAGCAGCATCACAACCCCAACAGGCCACACAGCATGGGAGACTGCAACAGGCACATCATGCATGACCAGGCCAGCACAGTGTGAATGGGCAAAGGAGACACACAGGCACAAGGAAACAGGGTGCACATGCCACACCACCAAGCAACCACACATGGCGCAGCACCGCAATGCACCCCAGCACTGATAAAGGCAATGGGTACAGTGAGGGCACAGCAGCAGTGCCATACAGGACATGCTGCACTGGACTGCAGACAGGCCAGAAGCACACCCATGACCCCATGGCATGAGGCAGTGGCAGGCAACCACAAAGCAGCCAAGGAACACACCACAAGGGCATAACCAAGGCCAATGGCAGCACCAAGAGCAGCACAGAACAATGGGCACAGTTCAGATAAAGAAGATACGTACACAGAGGTGCAGATATAAAACAATTTACTGAAATACATAACAGGAGTGTGCAAACAGTGCAGTACAAAATACAACAGGATGTGAAGAGGAAGGGTGGGACCAGATGACATAAATGGGTAATGGGATCAGGGGCATGGTGGCAGAAACAGGCAGTGGACAGAACAGCAGGAGGGGCAACAAATCCATGGCCCAGTAATGGGCTGATCCACAGTCAATGGCACGCACAACCCACCGCCTCCTGCAGCTGGCTCACCTCACTCACAAGTGTCCAGCTGCCTGTGGCTGATGTAGAGAATGGAGTCCAGCCACCAAAACATCAGCCACACCAGACCTCACGGCATGCGCAACATCACGCCAGGTGCCCTCTGGGTGATGTCCCTGCAGCCAGACTTGACCTACAGGAAGGGAAACAAGACAAGCAATGAGTATCGGTGCCTCATGTAGACCAGCCCAATCCACAGGTGTGCACAGGACAGCCGTTTTGCCTACAGGTGGATGGAACTGGAACAGGCACATACACAGTGAACAGCAGCAGCCAACACCACCATGCCCCGGGCAACCTACAACAGACCCACTCCAACACCTAGGCAGTGAACCACACAGACCAGGTGCAAGGGCCTCCAGTCAGTACATGCTGCCCTGTGCAACAGAAGCATACCAGGGATGCACACAACCCCTGCCCCACCCAGGATGGCATTGTCTCAGCACCACACATGTCAAGAGCAGGCCATGCAACAGGCACAGCATGGCACACTCTGGGATGGGGCTGGGGATTGGAGTGGGGGCTGCAGTGGCATGCTGGCATGTGTGCAACCATGCTGTGGTATCTATGCATGTCCCTACATGCATGACACAGCTGCAGTGGTTGCCACTCTGCATGCCAGGACCACCTATGTGCATTGCAGTGCCCTTGTGGACACTGAACACCGGACATGTCTCTGGCCCCAGGGTATGCTGCATGCCCCACAGGCACCTCAATAGCACATGCTCAGTGGCCACAGAGCATGGCATGGCCCAGGGATGTGAGTGGATGCACAGCATGCAGTGCACAAAGGCGGTTGATGGCAGTGTGCAGCCATGGTATGCCATTACGTGTGATGGTGCACCATGTGCTCTGTCCACCATGCATGTCTGACCCTGCATGAGCAACGCGTGCATGGAGCACCCAGCCCACTGTGTGGTACAGCAAGCCCGCCAAGACCATGGTGGCTATGCATGTGCACGCATGCCCCACCGGGTTGTGACATGGGTGTACACTGCCCTCCTACTCATGTGTGTCACCATTGTGTGTTTCTGCTCCATCATACTCAGGGGTGGGTTGCAGGATGCACCCACTGATGCAGGATCCACTGAGGAAGAGTCCTCTACATTGACAGGCATCAGGGCCACAGAACACCAGCGACACAGCAGTGAGGGCCTGCTAGCCTTCTTGGGCCTGAGAGATGACAACCCCTTTCAGATCTACTACCTGGAGGAGCTGCCCGTACTGGTATCAGACACCTTTGTGCTGATCCTGGGTGAGTATGGGCCCAGGGTTGCCATTGCCGTATACTGGCGGCCTTCGCTATGGTGATGATATGGCACCCATGCTGGCCAGCCCTGTCCATGGCCCCAGTGGTGGTGGGTTGGAATGCCACTGAGGCTAGCCAATGTGGGGCAGGTGCCATGGACACAGGCCATGGAGATCAGGCAGCAGGCAGCAGCACAGTGGTGCAGGGCAGTGGTGGCCACCGTGCAGCACACCGCAGGGACCACCGATGGGGCATGCCCCAACCACCTTCCCCTGTGCTGCCCCCTATGGCAGTCCCCAGCAGGGGCTGCTGCCAGGCATGGCGCAACACCCCTGGTGGGTCAGTGCTGGCCCCAGGATGGGCACACCACTGACAGGCTGGAGGAGCACATCACACTGCTATGGGCATCCGTGGAGAACCAGGCGATGCTCGGGCACAGTTGCATGCACTGGGGAGTGGAGCTACACCACCATTCCAAACATGCAGACATTGAATGTGCCCAGCTGATGAGTAGTCCAGCAGCTGCAGGAGCACGACCACCCCACTGGACCGCATTGCGGTGCCATCAACCACCGGACTTGCTTCGCTGGCATTCAGTGGGTGCGGCAGGGTGCATAGGACTCCCTGCAATGTGGTGTCCATGCTGAGATCCTGGAGTCTGGTGACCCCAGCATGGCTGATGCCAGGCTCCGATGTGCTCATCCCCAACACCCTTGGCAGTCTCTGTTCGCTGGCCTGTTCATGCCAGCGGGAGTCAGTCATGTTCCTGTGCCTCCACTCCCGTGAGTGTGTTGAGTATACCTCCTGTGGATACTGAGCAGCTTGTGGCTGCCACATGGTCAGTGCATGGCTGCCCACATGACCATGGCAGCTATGCCCTCATCTGGTAGGCCTACTTGTTGTGCCATCCCATCCTGATGCCTCGCACAGTGTCCTTCTGCACAATCCTATGTGCATGCCCGTGTGTGTGTGGCAGCATGTCCGGTGGCATGCAGCATGGCCCCTGTGTGCATGCTGTGCTGCAGGCCCTGTGGTATGGGCTTGATGAAGGCAGCAATGTGCCAGCCTTGCCAGTGTCCCAGTGCCATCTATATGATCTATCTGATCTATGCCACCACCAGCGGCCTGCCGCCATAGCTGCCGCCTCTGACACATCATCATCTGCTACACACTGTCGGGATGCTGTGCACCTGGTGTGCTGCTGTTGCTGCTTGTGCCCAACCTGTTTCAGATGGCTATTGTCTAGCCCCCATCCCCGTGTGCATGCATGGGCACCCATGCTGTGTGCTGTGCAGCATGTGGATGTGTGCCGCGCTGTCCTGTGCCAGCTGTATGCTGCTGTTGGCCCTGAATGCCTCCCTGTGTGGCCATGCATCTGTGTGAGTGTGTGTGTGTATGTGTGTGTCTGTGTGTGTATATGTGTATGTGTGTGTGTGTGGGTGTCTGTTCCATGCCTGTGCATCTGTCATGGCTCCTACTCACCTGCACCTCCCAGTGCTCTTGTAAGATGGTCGCCCTATGCATTCTGGCCTTGTGGTGAGCTTTGCATCCCTCTGTGGCAGTACTGGCTGCTTCACACCCTCCAGCCCTTCATCCCATTGTCATCACTGCTGTCACCCTTGTCCACCTAGTACGGCTAACCTGTGGTCAATTGTCATGTTGTGCAGCATGCAGCAGGCCAGGAATAGTCCACAGGTTTTCACAGGGCTATATTGAAGACCATCAATGGACCTGTCTAGGAATGGAACCACATCATAAGCATGCCAAATACCCACTCATTGATGTTGGCGTGTCGCAATGTGGGCCTCATTGTACCTTTCTTTGGTGGGGTTTGCTGGGTGACAGATGGAGGTTAGCAGCCAGGGTTGAAGGGGGTATGTGCTGTCTCCTGTGTGAGTAAGGTGCACAGGTTAGCACATTGCTATGATGATGGCCCCATGCCCCTTTCACATCACTGTTGGTGGCTGCTCGTGTGGCCTGGGCCTCTGGCCCATGCACAGCCTTCCTGATGCCCCATCCTGGCCCATAGTCACCTACCAGGTGGCCTGTGGGGATCTCCCCATGCTCAACTCACATGGAGCTGTGCCAGATGAAGGCATCATGTGCACTTGTGGGTGTGTGGTGCAGACATTGGTGATGCACCCGTTATGTCACACACCACCTGGCAGTTGACTGATGGGTAGCCCTTCTGGTTCATGTATGCTGCTCCCTGTGGGCCAGATGGTGTCACGTATGGCCATGGGGTGCAGTCATCACCCCTATCATGCCTGACATGCATGCCACCTGTGGAAGCCCTGCATGTTTGCTGTATACTCCTCCTGTGTGCTTGGAAATCGGATGAACTCTGAAGCATGTCGCAGCAGAGCATTGAGAAAGTATGTGAGGAGACAGAACGTGGCCAACTGGATGATGCCTGATGTTCCCCTGTTAGATTCTGAAAGATGCCTGTGCAAGCAGGCACATTGCTGCTGTCACTTTGGTCACCACTGTCACATCGTGGCTCCTCCTGTGGGTGCCTTCAACTCATCATGGCACAACTTGCAGAGCTGCCTCAAATTGCCCTGTTCAGCCCGGTACCATCCCACAATCTTGGCAGCCTAAAGGTCGCCAAGGTGGTCAGGCATGCTACCGTCGGTAATGCGGCATACGGCCAGACCCTTCCCTGGCCAGTTTGCTGTTCCTCCTCCGGCCTTCTCACACCCCTAATCCCTCTCCTCATAAATGATATTCTATCCATGTTTCTGTGTGCACTGTCTCTTGTGCATCTGTTGTATGTGCATTTGAGCCTACTTTATAGGCTCAACTCTATTCAGCACATTCTATGTGTTGATCTTGACTTGTGCTGTGCTTTATGGCTGAATGTGCCATTATGTAGTGTATTCATGGGTCTGCCCTTGTCCTTGCACCACATACATTACATTTGCACATCTGCACAGTGGCTTTTATGCTGTGCATTTTATGCTATTGAATATGGCTTCGGGCATTTCTGTGGTTGCGCATGCTCAATTCCTCTGAATATCTCTCCCATATATTTAAAATTGTCTGACCATATCTGTAGACAGTACAATATGAACCACAACATAGGAAACCACAAGAAGTTACTATAGAAATATGCAAGTACCTTAAATGCAAGAAGAAGCAATAAAACAGACTCTCTTTCTAAATTCTGACTAATAAGCACAAATAGCAATCTAAAGAAGAAAATAAACACCTGAATAAGAATAAGAATGGCTCTCTATTTCCAAAAACAATAGTACAGAAATGAAAAGCAGTGATAAAGTAGGTAGCTAGAACAAACATAATAAGATAATTAAAACATACTTCAAATAAAAGAACACAAACTTAAACATAAGAAGAAGTAAGTCACTTCACTAACAAAAATAGGGTTGCCAGTAAAGGCAGCCTAATTGTCAGATAGCCCCAGAGAAAAAAGTGATGGGGAGGGGAGAGGAGAAGGAGGTTGATGAAGTCCTCAGGTGTCATTTGACACACAAAGAAAGGAGGTGGCCATTGGCAAGGAGGAGGAGTTGGAGGGTTCCTGGAGGAGGGCTTTGGTGGGCTTAAGTTTGCTGTCCCTCCAGCATCCCTCTTTGCTGTTTTTTTTTCATACATGAAGGTTCTCAGCACTTTGTTGGCAAATCAGGTAAGGCAGAGGCTGGCTCATGAGGTCCACTAGGCCACATGGAACCATGGTTTTCATTTTTAGTGACTTGTGTGTAGATAATTATGTTTTGGGGAGCTTTTCTTCTTGGTGGCATGGAGTTTTGCAATGCTAAAATGGTAGTAAATGGTGAAAGGCAGGCTGGCTATGCCTGTCTGATTGGCCACGAACAGGAGGTGAGAACCACGGGAGCCAGTGTGTAGTATTGTAGGTAGAGGCTGGATTGGTTAGGGCTTTATCGCTGGGTGTGTTGGGTAGATGCTGGAAGTGAGCAGGAATCCTGGGGGCCAGGTGGGCTGCTGGACCTGCAAAGGAGCAGCATGGGTGGCCTTGTGGCACCAGGAAACAAAGAAAGATTTCAGAGGTTGGAGGAGGTAAGATAGATAGGCCACGGGCCTGCAAGGGCAATGTGGGTGGCCCGTGGCACCATCAGAAGAAAGAATGATTTTAACTAGAAGCACGACAGGCAGGCAAGCTGCTCCTGGGCTATCTTGTTGGCTGTGAGGCAGTTGGTTGAATGAAGAAGGGCCTCCTGATGATAGCTAGAGTAGCAGACTACGAGGAATGGAGCTTCTCATGGGAATAGAGTGTGCTTATTGGTTGGGCCTGCTTTTGGCTGGTGATTGAGGGATGGTTGGCCAGGATTCTGGAACGGTCAGGTGGGGAGGCTGAGAAGGATCTGGAGAGGCTGATGGCATCACGGATGTGGATGGGCCTCTCAGGTATGGATTTTTGCCTGAGGATGGGTGGCTGATTGTGAAGGGTGGGATTTTCCTTTTTAAAAAGAAAAATAAATGAAAATAAACAACAAAAGCTGAAGTGGAGGAGAAGCACTGATGGAGGGAAGGCAATCTCGGTCAAGTGGCTCGGCAGCCACAGGCTAGTGTGGCGACAGCAGGAAGGACACGATTTAAATCCTTTTAAAAAAAATAAATACATAAATAAATAAAGATGTATATTTTGTGTTTCCATTGCTCGAGTGAAAGAGAAACCCATTGAGTGTTGCAGAGGTAAGCAGAGCAGAAGATTGTTCCAGTCCCAGATGCCAGAGCAGCACGGCAGCCACCCTCATGTTAGGCAGGTGTTTGACTGGAAAGGCACACATTTTGGTCATTGGTCCTGCTAGCATGGGGGCAGAAGATGGTAATTTAAGACATTATTTACAGCATTTGGGCAGATGTAGGCAGACTAACATGGGGCACATTGGGCCTTATCCACCTCGCTCACAGTGTAGTAGGCAGAATGCCTAATCAGGTGGTTTTCTTGGGAGCGGTGTCCTGCAACTGGGCTGCAGGTGGGACCAGCCATGTGACCTTCCATTTTCTTTTTAATGGAAATGAGTAACACACGGAGGGAAAGCAGGGGTTATGCAGCTGTCCTCGGGAGAGGCACGGAGGGAGGGCAAGGTGGCCTGAGACCACGAAGGAACATGGGCACCCCTAGGGAATGATGAATAGACAAGTTTTCCTGGAGGGCCGGGTAGCAGTTTTGGGAGAGTGCCATGGTGGGTTGGGAGCTCAGGGGGCTGAAAGACCATCGGGGGGCAACAAAAAAAGGCAAGAGATGGCCTGCTAGTAGAGTCTGCTGTGGTGCCAGGATAGGTGTGTGAGGATATGTTTTGGGAACAAAGACAACAACAGGAATGGGATGAGAGGCAGAGGAGCCACTATTACGCCTGCAGGAGACTCCTCGGACACCCATAGAAGGATGAACAAGTTGGACGAGGCTTAGGTCATTGAAGAGGTAGGGTCAGCTGGGGCAAAGAGTTGGATCAAGGTTAAAGCTCACTCATGTTTGTATATTCCTCCTCCTTGTTGTAGTACTACAGGATTCAGTGGGAAGATGGTATGAAGGAAGACTCTGGTTTCCAGCACCAAGATGAGGCTTCCTCCATTATCTTGATGCTTCCTCCACCAAGATGATGGAGGAAGCATCCAAATTGATGAGCCAGATGACAGAACTGGTCAAAGTGGTGAAACGGAGGAAGGAGGAGGAGGAGGAAACACTAAAGAAGAGGAAAGAGAGAGAAGAACAGGACAGGAGGGGCAGAGGAGGAAAGAGGCCATGAGGGATAGGGCAAGACCCTCACCAGTCAGACACCCAAGCCCGCATCAACACCATCCAGGCCAGGCCCGAGAGAGGAGTAAGGTGACATAGATGTTACAAGTGAGGCCAACTTGAAGGAATACCTGGGGGTTTGATAGGAGACATGGGGGAGCAAGGAGTATAAAAAATGGGCAAAGCACTGCAGACTATAAGAGCAGAGGTAAGGAAGGTACAGGGGTCACGGAAACCCACGGGAAGAAGAAGCTATGACGGCCCTCCGGTTTCACTCTGGGTGACCATGTACTGTCCCTCACTAAGAGATGAAATCTGGAAAGGGGAGTTTGTGGACATTTTGGGTTGGTGGATAAAGACACAGCTAAGAAGTGAGAACAGAAAGAATCAGTGGAAAGTCAGAATGGTGGTGACACTAGCGGTAATGGGGCACAAGGAGGAAGAGGCAAAGTACAAGGGTAAGAATATAGACTAACCCTGATCCCACAGCCCTACAGTCCTCCCTACAACATGCCTTCAACCAGATTGAAAACTGGTTCACTGACCGAGACTCATGGTCAATGTAAAAATCCAAATCAATGCTCTTTGCCCACCGACAGAGCAAGGACAGTGTTGTCCAGTTAACAATCTTCTCCAAAGCTCATCTCCACTGGAACAGGTCCATACCTATAAATATATACCTGTGCCTAACATTTGATCCGGCCTTTAATTCCACCCCATATCAGTAACTCTCCTCAGCTATAAACATTCGTGATAGGACTGCTGTATTGGCATAGAGACTGCCTCTTCAGAGGCCCTTAACCTCGCTGTTACTTTCTCTGTCCTCTCACTCATAGAATATGGACTCATGATTTATTCACTGCTGACCACAAAACTCTCAATAAAATCCACCTGGCTATCAACAAGCATGTAGACTCCTCACTGGGGTAGATAGGCATACCCACAGCTGCACCTTGTATGCCTTATCAAATATCCTCAAACTTGATGAAAGAATACGCTATCAAACATGTCTTCTCTCCAAAAGATTCACCTAGGACTTACCCCACTCAAAGTTTTGGCCTCCTCTGCTGCTCACATACCTCTGCAAACACTTGCTCAGCAAATAAGCTGGTGTGGTCTATTCCCAGAGTCAGGACCTCCCTAGCCCAAAGGTCTTTCTCTTACCAGGTGCCACTATGGTACAATGATCTCCCTCCTGCCATAATCTCTGATTCCAGACTAGGCCTTTTCAAAAAGCCCTAAAGACCACCTACTCTCCACCCATAGCTGCCAATGCAATGGCTAGCTTGTCCCATGATTAACCCACCATTTTCACGACCACCTGGACTTGAGGCCTGTCGGTCCCTGCCCTGTGGTGGTGCATTAGTGGATATCCCAGTTAGTGTAATAAACGTTCTGCACAACCAGTACTCACGTTGAGAGTGAGTATGCTAAAGTGTTACTACCTTCTGTCCATGTACTCTCCAAGACACATTACTTACTGTGAAACCATGAACATTCCACAATATGTAAAATTCTTACAAAATGTAACTTCACTTTTCGCATTATTGTTGGTATCAATGACAATATCAGTTTCCGACTGCCTGCACCTTTGACAATGACAGGCTCTTTAATTGGACCTGAATAGCTACCTAACTGTATAGGACTCTTTCACCTAATTTGATTGTAATATTCACACACTGTGTTGCTGATTATTGTATCGTTTATATCTTTACTGATCTCTGACTTGGAGCCTTTGTAAATGAGTTTATGACTCAAAGGTTGTAAATCCGATATCTTCAATAAATAAAAAATAAATAAGTAAACACACAGACAATGAAAAGCAAAGACAAAAAATCCAAATCAATAGGACAGTATGGCAGAAGAAAGACAAAAGCGAACTTGTGCAATAGACACAGAGACTGATGCAGAACTGGAACCACCAACCACCTCTAAACAAAACATCCAACCAAATGAACAAGTTATGTCATGCAATGCAGATGCAGAGTTGAAACAACTTAGAAAATAATTATACAAGGTTTTAATAGTATATCCCAAACTTTATTAACAATACAACATACATTAGAAATATTGCTTCAGTCAGAAAATATAAGACTAAGTTTAGAATGGCAAAACAAAACAATACTCCAAGAAATGATAACTGAGATGACAGCAATAAAAGGTTCATGCACAATCCCAACTAGATGGAACATCAAAAACAGTCAGAATGAAAATCTACCTACCTCTTAACCTTATCAGTAGTTTCACAGAGTATTGCTATTCCAAACAACTGAATTGTGATTCAGCAAAACAAAATACAAAGAAACACTTAAGGGCATAAAGAAACTATAGAAAGTGTCCTTGTTGTAGAAAGAATTTCAGTCATGTTGTTTTCCTTTGCTATGTGAAATTATTATGCACTTTGTTAATAATGAGAAAGGTTTGTTAATTATACTGGTGCTGAAGCACCACTATAGTATAGCACTAATTATAATTATTAGATTTTGTTTAACATGTAAAATGACTCTACATGTTGTTAATAATGAAAACAGCTGTTAATATTGAAATAATGATATTTATTTAATTTTCTTTAACATGTGAAATAATTATGCATGTTATTGATAATAATAATAGATTTGTTAATGTTAATTAAAGGTAAGAGTTTAATATACTGTATGTACCATACCGACACAGTTTGAAGCTATGAAACATTACTTCAGTTAAGATTATGTTTGTTTATTACATTGTTACTGAATAATGTTTGTATTGTTATTATTAGTACTTCTATAGAATTATTTACATGACATTTTCTACACAGTTTCAATAAAGAAACACTTAGTACCCCAAAGATTCTATGTCTTTATGGCATCCATAAAAGGATATCATTATAACAATCATCCAGCCTACTGCCAAACAGAAAAAGAAACCTGCTGGTACTTCTTTGTAAATATATATATATATATATATATATGAATGTCCATACTAAATGGGTACATTTCCATCACATGCACTTTAACGCTCAGTAACTCTGCAAAGAGTGTTTAAATATATTTCAAAACTGCACTGCTGTCTACTACAGAAGTTAGTGGGATAACATAAATAACTTCAGCCACCTAATACTTACGAAACTTTTTTTTTAAACTTACAGATTTGTCCCCTGGTTTTGCATTGACTAGGTGGGACATTTCAAGACACCACATGTTGTATGCTTTCCTTCTACCTACCAAAATGTTGTGCTGAAAAATAAGTCTCCCTAAGCATTTTACATAAGAGCCATGTAACATCACCATGTGTGTGTGTGGTTATATATTTTAATTTTTTCCAGAGTGAATTAAAAGGACAATCTCATATATAACCTTCTCTGACCCCTAGGTTGCATACAGGATTGATGGGTATAAATGTGAAACTGTACAAGAATTGTAGCACTGGATGCCAGCAACTGAAGGAGGCTCAATTAGTTTGCTGTTCTGGCTGAAAAAATATTTCAAAACTGCACAGATGCCCTGGCTGCCTTTAAAAGTAGAACAGGCTATCAGTCTCTGTTCCACCCCATCTACTTATGTAACAGCTGCTTATCATGCCTGAGGAGGTGGACTTTTTTTCACAGTGTCATTGGCTTATTTCTAGCCAATCATAATGCCAGATTAAGTCCTTTAAACTTTGCTTTGCCTCATGGACCAGTCAATTTTCTTACCAAACACCAAATGAGAACATTCTCTGTCTCCTTCAAACTTGGCATTACAAACATGTGACTTTGTTATAAACAGGAATGTGAAACTGGTCAGAAATGTAAGCAGACATGAATGGGCTACATAGCAGTGAAATAATGATGTTTTATACTGTCTGCTATAAATCTGACTGCATTTTGTTGCTGGATTTGAAGCGGGAGTATGCTGTGCACAGATTGGCATTCAGTAAGGTCTCTGGGGACAGAGAAAGGTCAATCATGTTTGTAACAAGGGACAGAGTTAATAAATTTGTCCCTGTTACAACAGGATTTAGCTACTGGACATAGTTAATTAGGTTAAATAAAGTTTGAATTTATAATGTATTTTACTGGGGTACTATGACTGCTGTTTAAATATTTACATTTATGTCTGAAAATGGCAAGTATTTGACATATTGTTTAAGGTTATCTATTTTGTGACTCTAATAACTGCCTTCTGTGTTGCCAGACATGCTATGAATTTCAGTTTTTGTAATGTGCTAAACAGTGTGTAAGGCTGTGTAATTAATTGTGGATATATGACTTTTGCATGCTTCCAAACATCTTTTTTTAGTGGTCTTATGGTACTGCCTGATTGTAACAGGGACAGAGGTAGCATGCTAATGTTTGTAACAGGGACCTCCTAACAATCTCTGTCACAGTTACAAACAAGACTTTTGGTGTACCTTATTTTGGAATTGTGATTATTAAGAGATTTAATGAGATTTTTGTTTGCTTTTTAGTGTGCATTTTTTAGGGATGTAGCAAATGATTTTGTTTTAAAATGGTCTTTCCATGCTTTGGGGAGGGGCTGCCGCTCATCTGAAAGTAAATTATTTCTGGAATGTTTGCTGCAAAGGTTGGGATTAAAATATAAAAGTGCTATAGTCATTTACTGATGCATTTTAAGTGAAAAAATCATGGAATCCAAAACAGTATTTTCAGAAGTTGTCCTAACAGCCCACAACCAAGTTCAATCATGTTTGTAACAGGGACCTCAGGAAACCAGTGGTCCCTGTTACAAATAACACTCTGGTGGTGCCTTATTTTTCATTGTTTATTATTAAGAGATGTTAAACGCGTTTTGGTTTGATTTGAGTGAGCATTTGTTTGGGGTGTAACAAAGAATTTGTATTTTAAAATGGCAACTCACATGCTTTGGGGGAATACCAGCTCATCAAAAGTAAATTAGAAATGGAATGTTTACTCAAAGTTTGAGATTAAAATATAAAAGTATTGGTGCTGTATTCATTTACTGATGCATTTAAAGTGAAAAACCTGGAATCTGTTTTAGCATTTTCAAAGTTGTCCTAACAGCCCAGAACCAAGTTCAGTCATGTTTGTAACATGGATTTCAGGAAACCAGTGGTCTCTGATACAAATGGATGGGACTTATAGTGGTACCTTATTTTTAAATGTGATTATTAAGATATTCTACAAGCCTTGTTTGTTTTGACTGAGCATTTGTTTTGGGATGCAACAAAAGACTTTTGTTTTAAAATAGTCACCACATGCTTTGGGGAGGCGGGCTGCCTGCTGATCCAAGTAAATTAGAAATGGAATGTTTGCTGCAATGTCTGAGATTAAAAACAATAGACATATTGGGTGCTGTAGTAATTTCCTACTAAATTTAAAGTGGACAATTGCCAATGACAGTATTTTAGAACAGAAAAGTTTTGCAACTAAAGACCCTTGTATGTTATAAAATAAAGATTGCAATGGTAACTTGCTCTTTGGCAGCACAATGACACCAATTAAATTTACAAAATGGTTCTGGCCAAGGTATGGCTAATAGGGCAGTGGAGACAGTTGTCATCAGGTACCCTTGGGACTGCTGACAACATATGTAGAGGATGGGACTGACCATAAGTCCCATGGTACAGCTGACAGGGCTAAAGAATTTTAGGAGTGTGCCACTAGAACCCTTGAGACTGCTGACAGAGATGGGATTGACCTTACATTCCAGGAGGCCAATAGGGAGGGCAGTGGGATTGACCTTGGATCCCATGGGGCTGCAGATTTGATAGAGCATGCCAACAGGCCCTAGGGACTGGGGAGGGGTGACACTGACCTTGGGTACCATGGGACTGCTGATAGATCTGGAGAGTTTTAGGAGTGTTCAGCAGACCCCAGGACTGGTGAGGGGATGGGACTAATCTTACATCCCAGGGGCTGATGTTGAGGGTCTGGAACTGACCTTTGGTACCATGGGACTGCTGACAGGGCTGGAGAGTTTTAGGAGTGAACCACCAGGCTTCAGGGACTGGGGAGGGATGAGACTGACCTTACCTGCCAGGGGGCTGATTTGGAGGAGGGTGCGACTTACCTTGGGTTCCATGGGACTTTGGATTTGTCAGAGTGTGCCACTAGGCCCTGGGACTGAAAGGGGATGGGATAGACCTCACATGCCTGGGGCTGATGGGGATGTGGGACTGCCCTTTGTCCAATGGGACTGAGGATTTGCTGGAGTGTGCCACCAGGCCCAAGGGACTGGGGAGGAGAATGGGACTGATGGGTATGTGGTGGGACTGACCTTGGGTCACATGGGACTGCTTACAGGGCTGGAAAATTTAGGAGTTCACCACCACCCTATGGACTGTAAAGGGTGGAACTGAACTCATGTGCCAAGGCAACTGATGGGGAGGGGTGGGACTGACCTTGGATGCCATGGGACTGCTGACAGGGCTGGAGAGTTTTAGGAGTGCCACCAGACCCCAGGGATTGGAGAGGGGTGGTGTTGACCATACATGCCAGGGGGCTAATGGGGAGGAGGATGGGACTTACTATGGGTTCCATGGGAATGTGGATTTGTTGGAGTGTGCCACCAGGCCCATGGATGTGGGAGAGGAATGGGACTGAACTCATGTGCCAGAGGTCTAATGAGGAAGAACTGAGACTGACATTGGGTTCCACTGGACGTTAGATTTGCTGGAGTGTTCCACCAGGCCCCATGGACTGGGAATGTGGATGGGACTTACCTCATGTGCCAGGGGTTGATGGGAATGGTTTGGGACTGACCTTGGATCCCACAGGACTGCTAACTGCTTATAGTTTGTCACCAGGCCCCAGGGACTGGGGGATAGATGGACTGACCTCACATGCCAGAGGGAAGATGGGGAGGGGTGTTACTGACCTTGGGTCCCATGGGACTGCTTACATGGCTGGAACATTTTAGGGAGTGTGCCACAAGCCTCCAGGGACTGTGGAGGGAAATGGGACTGACCTCACATACCACAGGGCTGATGGGGAGGGGTGGGACTGATCTTGGGTCCCAGAGGGCTACTGATAGGGCTGGAGAGTTGTGGAATGGTCTACCAATCCCCAGGGACGGCTGACATGGATCTGGAGGGGATGGAAATAGTGCCTACATTTTGCTTGTAATCCTGTAAGTGTCCAGGCAGACCTTCCTTTGTTTGCAGTTCTGTGGGTGTCCATGTTTACCTCCATTTTGTTTACAAGCCAGTTGCTACAGTCATATCAATCAATCAATCAAATCTTTATTTATCCAGGCGAACACCATTGAGCATAGCTCATTTACAAGATAGACCTGGTTAACACAGCAACACAGGATATACAATATATGAACAGTCACAACATAACACCTCAGTAATATTATACAATACTGAGATACAATAGTTTAACATAGTCATAAGTGCAGAACAGTTTAGAAACAGTGGTTCAGTTCCTTCATGGTGTATAATCAGTCTAGTAACAGTAGCAAGACAATTGTTAGGTAATGGCATATCACATACAATGCCATAAGTAACAAGACAGACAGTGAGTTAAAAGAAAAAAAAGGTGTAACAGGGTAGAAGGTGTGTGTGTCAGGCAAGGCGAGATAGGGTATAGGCAGGGTGGTAGGGGCTGAACAAGGGACAGATGAAGCCTTGAAGAGTGTCTCCATTTGGTTTGAAAGCCAATGGGTGTCTGTGCATGCCCCCATTTTGTTTGCAATCCAGTGCTTGTGTCCGTGCCTGCATACAATTTTATTTGCAATTCATTGTTTGTGTCCGTGTTTGCCTCAGTTTGTTTCCAATCCAGTGGGTTCCCACATTATCATCTGTTCTCATCTGGTGGATTCAGTTATGTTATCACCTGGGGTCTGTCAGGTCCCTAGTCAATCTTTCATGGGGCTCTGGTGGGTGTGCAGTTTGTGTACTGCACACACCTGCTAGATTGAGTCACTGCAGGCCAACACCCATGTTCTGCTGTGATGGATTCAGTTACACTGACACCTGGGGTGTACCAGGTCCATGGTCAATCTCTCATGGGGCGCTGGTGTGTTCATAAGTGGTGTACTGTGAACACCGACTTGAATGAGTCACTGTAGGCCAGTGTCCATGCTCATGTCTGGCGGATTCAGTTACACTGACACATGTTGTCTGCCAGATGTACATATGTACATTTGATGGAGGTATTAGGTCTGTAATAAGCAATGTATATGTATATATTGTGGTGTTATGGTTATGGTTTTAGTTAATTTTACTTAGTGTGTCTGGTATTTCTAGTTAGTATAGTTACGCCATCACCTAGGGTCTGCCTGATCCTTGATCAGTCTTCATGGGGCCCTGTGGTGAGCAGTTTGTGTACTGCATGCACCTGCTAGATTGAGTCACCGTAGGCCAGCATCCATGTTCTACTGTGATTCAGTTACACTGTCACCTGGGTGTGCCAGGTCCCTGATCAATCTCTCATGGGGCACTGGGGTGTTTTGCAAGTGTACTGTGCACACCGCTTGAGTGAGTCACTGAAGGCCAGTGTCCATGCTCATGTCTGGTGGATTCACTCTACGCTGTCACATGGGATCTGCCAGATGTATATATGTACATTTGTTGGTGGTATTCAGTCTGTAATAAGCAATGTATATAGTGTATATATTGTGGTGTTATGGTTTTAATTGATTTTACTTAGTGTGTCTGGTATGCCTAGTTAGTATAGTGAATTTGTTGTATTATGAACTTCCTTTGTGGTGATGGTATGCAATTGTATAACTTTTATGCTAAATGAGTCATAACTTTAGATATTAAACATAAAGTGGAAAAGAATAAAGGACTCAATTGCCTGATTTTCTTTTTCCACAATGTTTTCTGGGCTGCTTAATGTTTTGAATTTTCTTGCCCTGTTACTTATGTTAATGAAACACTTTTTCACAGATTTTGGAGTTTAATTTTAAAGTGATCAAAAAGTTTTAAATATCTACTCTTATCTCCAGTTATGTACAAATGCATTTTAATCTGTTACTACCCAAGAAATGTTGGTGAGGACAACTTTGACATAACTCTGCCTGTAATTCTCTGCCACGTGTTAGATTGATGGTTATCACATTCTTTTGCATGCAAATATTTTGGAATTTGCTTAGTACTGCACATTCATGTAGAGATTCAAAATATGTTTACATAACTTTTTTCTAGTTAACATATTTTCTGTCGTGTTACATACATTAACTGGTTACTGTTTCCAAACATTAGGGACTGTACTCAGAAAACACAAGTTATATTATCTTCCTGTTTACACTTTTAGTAAAGGACATTAAGGGTAAAGTATTGATGGTGAAAGAAGAAAGAAATGACAACATTTATTTTTCCACAGTCATGTCCCACATATGTCCCCTATTACTGTGGATAGACTTATATGTGTATGCATATCTATCTATCTATCTATCTATCTATCTATCTATCTATCTATCTATCTATCTATCTATCTATATATATATTGTGGTAGTACGGTAGTGCTACCATAGTTAGGTTGAGGAGCCATTTACTGTACATGTTAAACCCTAAATTTTGCACCTTAATAACTTTGCAACTGTTTGATGGATTTGCCTGAAATTTGGAATACATGATCAAAAAGCCATACGCCTTGGGATCTGCCAAGTTTTGTACCAGTCAGATACAGAGCTGTGGAGTTATTAAGCATGATCTCTTGCGTGCATTTACGCTTTTCTGGAATTCTATGGGTGGCAGCACAGGTCGGCATGGTTTGTGCGACCAGTCCAAAATCTTCAGGAAATGTGCAGCTGGGTCCCGATGTGCCTTTCAAAGATTCTCGTGAAAAAATATTAAACGGTTCAAAAGTTATTCAAAACAATTTCCCATTATAAGTCAATGGAAAAGTAAAAGTTCGGAC
Source organism: Neoceratodus forsteri (assembly GCA_016271365.2). NCBI lineage: Eukaryota > Metazoa > Chordata > Ceratodontiformes > Ceratodontidae > Neoceratodus > Neoceratodus forsteri. The sequence continues at coordinate 1,548,166,941 of CM057453.1, forward strand.
AGTGTCGCAATGCATTTTTACTTTCGAAATGGCCCTCTTACTTTCGTAAATCTGCCATCTTGTTTTCAGTTAGTGATCATAAAAAATGCTTGCCATTTAAATTTGGGACCCTCTAGCAACCTAATTATTTTTGTATTCACTCTAGGACGGAGCCTGAGGATGCTAGCCACGCCTTTATTTTGTAGTAAAACACCCCAGAAATATGTTTTTAAAATTTCTGGAAAAGTATTTTCACAAAGTACTTTAGTGCTCATGAAAAGTCGCAATTTTAAGTGTAAAGCTTTAAATTGTGACAGTACTTTTCTAGGCTGTAGGAAATGACAGAATTCTTTTGCCCTGCTGCAAAAGAACAGTTGGGAGTTTTGGGATGAGAATTTGGAGGAAAGTAACCCGATCTACAAGATGCTTACCCCCTTGAACCCCCGCCCACCCCCAACCGGCATTGGGTCGCGATTAGTCATCAGTCCCTAATGCCGTTGGGGTGGGTTGGGTCCAAGTGGGGTTTTCAACCCTAACACCGAATTTTCTCACTTTTGTCGCTGTGGAACAACCCTAACTAATGCATTAAATGAAGTTTTTGTCTCTAATATACATATATATATATATATATATATATATATATATATAAAACCTGTAAATGTGATTTATTTTATATTTCTGAAGGACTTCACCTTAATCTTTATAGAGTTGTAAAGGTTTATAACAGAATGTATTATGTTTTCCATTATGTTTAATAAGCATTGATAGAGTTAACAAACTGGAAAAGTTAATTAGTAGATAAAATAAAAAGGTATTATACATCCAGCAGGAAAAGCAAGTGTGAGAAATTATATTTTCTGTATACTTTTGTTTTCAAAATATAAAATATTAACTTAATAAAACAGTGATAAACCAAATCTTTCTAGTCAATCATTGTATAACTGTAGGTAGTTATCTGTGTACATTAAGCTAAGTATGGGAGTTGGGGTGTGGGTGGACTATGGCTTGCTGCAGAAAATGGAACTTAGAGTTGGGAAATACTATTTGCAATTTGTTCTATGGCCATACAGATATGGTTCTAAAGGGTTTCAGTTCGAATGGGGTTCATTAACATGGTACATCTAGGTATCGAACTTCCATATATCTTTGATTCCAGTTCAAAGTGGGATTTTAAAATCCAATTTCCACTGGTAAAATTTAGTGTGCTAAACATCTATGTGACTCACAGTCATGCAAAACATTTATTTTCCACCATAGGAAATAATGGGAAACAAAATATAAAGAAAATAACCAATGAAATAATATACTATGAAAAGCTTCAAAAGGTACATATGTGAGCTAACACCTTTCTACCCTGAAAATCTCATGCCTGAACTTTAAACCATTTCTAAATAGACATGGACAAAAAATTGCCAAACCCACAAATCCTTCTTTATTTTCAATCCCTGTGTCTCGGAAATGGTTCTACCTATTTAAACAAATTTGTCCCATACAAAGAGCAGCACAAGGTGACACAACATGCCAAGTTTCATGTAAATATATCAAACCATCATAAAGTTACAGACCCCTAAAATTACATAGAAATGTAGAAACATAGAATTTGACAGCAGATAAGGAGTGCTTAGCCCACCTAGTCTGCCCATTTCCTACCCATAGATGCTTGCAGATCCTAGTTAACCAACAGCCTATTTCTTCCTATCCCCACAAGAATTGCCTTATGTTTGTCCCATGCATTCTTGAATTCTCCCACAGTTTTAGACCCCACAACCTCTTCAGAAAAGCTGTTCCATGCATCCACCACCCTCTCTGTGAATTTCCTGAGCGTCCCCTCTATCTTCAAATTGTGTCCCCTTGTTCTTGCATATCTCTTTTTCTGAAAGATGCTACCCTCTTGGACTTTGTTGATTCCACTGAGGTACTTAACATTTCTATCATGTTCCCCTCTTCCTCCTTTCCTCAAGGGTATACATGTTAAGCTCCTTTAGTCTCTCCTCATATGGCTTCTGTTTCAGACCTTGCACCATTTTAGTTGATCTCCTTTGGACTGCCTCCATCCTGTCTCTGTCTTTGTGGAGATGGGGTCTCAGTACTGGATGCAGTACCCCAGATGGGGTCTCACCAACTGTCTGTAAGAAGGTATAACAACTTCTTGTTTTCTGCTGATAATGGCTCTCCCTATACATCCCAGTATCCCCAGCCCTCCCTAATGCCTTCTCACATTGCTTGCCAACTTGAGGTCATCTGATAAGATTACCCAAGGTCCATTTCCATTTTTGTTGTTGTTACTACCTCCCCATTGTGTAATCTTCCCTGGGTTTTTGTTTCCCAGGTGCATTACTTGCACTTCTTTGTATTGAATCCAAGCTGCCATACTTCTGACCATTCCTCCAACCTTGCCAAGTCTCTTCTCATCCTTTCCATGCCTCCTTGTGTATCAACCCTGTTGCAGATCTTTGTGTTATCTGCAAAGGTATACTTTTCCTTCCAGTTCCTCTGCAATGTCACATATAAAGACATTAAAAAGGACTGGACCTAGTACTGAACCCTGTGGTACCCCACTAGTAACCCCTTTCTTCACAGTGGACTCCATTTACAATTACCTTCTGTGTCCTGTTGTCCAGCCAATATTTTACTAGGCTACCACCCTGGGACCCACCCCAGGCTGGTTAATTTGGTTATTAATCTTTGTGTGGGACTGTGTTAAATGCCTTGTAAAGTCTAGGAAGGACATGTCAACAGTCCCTCCTTGGTGTACTACTTTGGTCACCCAGTCAAAGAAATCAATTAGATTCATCTGACATGACCTTCCTGTTGTGAACCCATGCTACCTTGGGTCCTGTGCCCCACAGGCCTCTAGGTACTCAACAATTCTTTTCTTCAGAAGTGATTCCATCACTGTCCCTACCACAGAGATGAAATTGACAGGTCTGTAGTTTCCTGCCTCTGTCTTGATCCCACTTTTGGGAAGGAATCACATCTGCCTTCCTCAAGTCCTCAGGTACCACACCATCTTCCCATGATTTGTTAAAAAGGTAGTCACTGGTGTCACTAGTTCTCCTTAACCTTTAGCATTAAACACTCTCACCAAATTTAACTATACTGGCGCTACTGCACCAGTATTATATATATATATTTCTATGTCCAATTCATTTTATTTCTTGTCCAATTCATTTTATGTCCTCAAGACTATTTCAGGACCCAAAGAAGTGGTCATTCTTTTTCTGATTGAAAAATAACTAATTTAAAACATGTCAACATGCTGAAACCAGCAGTGCATCAAAGTTGGGCAAAAAGGGAGTACATTTTTAATTGTATCAAATTCCAGACAGGTTCCTGTTTCATTTGTAGGAAACTGCCTAGTGCAACCAGAATTTGGATATTTTATAAATGATTTAAATGACTTTATTCTCAAGAAAAAGATGCCCACTTAACTTGGCTTAGAAATAGCATTGTACAGTAGCAGTCAAAGACATTGCCAGCTATTTCCCCAAATTTCTGTGATATTTCTAGAGAAATCTCCTGCCTTCTGCATTTCCACAGTAGGGGCAGCAGAGAAAACTCTTTAGAAGTTTCATGAAATATCTGGAAATAGCTGGCAATGTCTGTGGCTTCTAATGTAAACTGACAGAGGATTAGATAACAAAATAAACACTTTTATAGTAAACAGACTAGGAGTCAACTAGAAATGCAGATTTTTCATGTATGCAAATAAAATACTTTTTTTTGCTGCACCACTGCTTTAAATTCTGGTAGATACTAAAAAGTGCCCAGCAAAGTGGAAGATAACTGAATATTTTACTACAATAAAAGGTAGGGTTAGACGTTTCACCCAGCTTTGCAGCAGGTCATCTGATGCAGAGTGGAAAAGATAAGGTTAAATAACTGTTGATGGTCTTAATGGCCATACTTTACACATCCCAGTTTGATTGTTTTTCAAAGAAAGGGCTTGAGTATATTGACAACAAAACATGTCTATAACCTGGAAATGCAGCTGAAACAATGAATGATATGACAAAATCTGTTTTGAGAGTATGTGATCACCAAATGGCTCAAAACCTGACCAAATGCAAATCCAGATACCTACATATGGTCCCTGAAAATCTGATTACCAGGTGAAAAAAGCCGGACAGGAGGCAGCCCTAGCTGTGTTTATATTGTTCATGGCTTTACTTGATAAAAGAGCTGAGCCAAAAGTTTGATGCTGCTGATGGAACTTAAGCAGAATGACAATTTTGCATCCGATATGCTTTTAAGATTTTTTATATAAATTATGTGGAATTCTGAAAGTCTTTTCATTTAAACCATGGGTTAGTTTATCATGGTTTATGCAGACTATAGACTCACACTCTTAGGCTCATCCTTAGCAGATAGCACTCTCCTTACTGGTGTGTTGGCCCCATCTGCATTGTTGTAGGCTTCTAGTACAGCCTTCACCATTATATCCCAAAGGTATCCCTTACCCTTTCACGTTCTCCTCCCTTCCCCAACTGCTGTCCATCTGCCCAAGCTGGACTGAGGGGTCTCTTGTGGTTATGTATCATATAGCAGTCCTACTGCACTGCTTGCTCTGGTTTTCAACAAACAAATTTCAACCCAAATAGCATTAAGTTATTTTTCAGGGTAAGGAGCTTCCTGCAGTTTAGGTAGTAATTAATCCAGGGTACCCTTTGGGTCACCACTGCAATGCCCCCTGCCATCTGCCTTCCACCCAGTCTCCTAGATAGTGGTACTGGCCACTGGTGTGGTTTGCCTCAGAAAGAAATGTCCTCATCTCACTTTTCCTAGTAACTAAGAGTGCAATCCACAGACCGGCTGGGATAATGACACAAATTGTGCATATCGCAGCTGTGGCACTACAAATCTTAATGCCTGTCTGCATCAAATGGCATCCACAGTCCCTGCTTCCTCTGTTCCATAGGTGCAGATATTTATGTAGGGACAAGGTAGCAAAAGGGGTGAAGCTGGAGCTGTTCAGTACATCAGGCATCCAATGGAATGCTTCTGAATGGAGCTGGTTGGTGGAATACAGGAGATTTGAAAGGACTGCAAACCTGTTGGAAAATCTTGTCCATAACTGGTGCCAAACCATGTAGATGTGACCTCCAGCCCACTACAATGGCTCCATGGGCTAGGGCAGGTGAAGTGGCCACAAATTGGGCTCTGTGCATTGGCCCATGGTCATGTGAAAGAGGATCAATAGTTCCAGAGCAGCCCTCAGGATGCAAAGCTTCCGTCCCCACCGCTGGCCCTCCATAGCATAACTGTCTTGAGCATCAGGTGCATGGAATGACCCATCCTGGCTGGTTGCATAGCTGTGCATGTGGCATGGGATTGAGTGCAGAGGGGGTATGTAAGCTGAGCTGTTGGTTCACAAAATCTCTCTGTATGGAACAGACCTCCACCAGTGCCATCCCATGTAGGCAATGCTCCATAGCTACATATTCATTAGAGGATCAGGCCATAACTCCCTTATTACCCTGCCTTACTTGAGGTGTTGGGTCCTTTCCTAGCAGTCCTGCTTTCTACTTAGAGTGATATATGACCTTACCTTCAACAGTGTTTTGACTGCTTTTGTCCAGCTAGCCTATTTCAGAAACCACAGATCCTTTGAGAGAGTGGCTTTATCTCACAGATATTTGATTTCCACCCTTAGGGTGTGCATAACAATGCTAACCTTGCAATTATTACCATGTTTACCACATTTTAACAATATACTATTACTACAGTGTCTGGCAGTATCTTTTGATGTGTTGACATGGATTTGTACTCCTTACTCCTGATAAGACCTGGTGAAAATCATGCAGAAACCCCATAGGGAACTGAGGACCCCTCAGATGCTCCTGTAAATGTCATCCTTTATTTCATGGTCTTCATGCCATGGGGTTGGTTGGTCTTGTGTAATTTAAGTACTTGAGTACTAGTACCTGATTGACACTAGGCAGTCAAGTAATGTTACCTTTATGGCACTGAAACAGCTGCCAAGAAACCCACCTATAACTTCCTTCAAACCCTCCTTCCTCCAAACCTTCCTTTCTTACAACCCTGAACAGCAGCAGATTCACAATTGTGTTTTTTTTTCCTTCTAGCAAGTTTAGCAATTGGGCTTTTCCTCCCTCTCACTGCCACTCTCAGCTGGCACCTGCTCCTGCTCTCAAATGTATGCTCTTTGTGCACTGTAGTTTTTAAACTTCATTAAAAGAAGTAAGACATTATATACAAAGAAAGTGACAGATTTGTTAAAGGTCTTGGTCTACATCCATTAAAGTCTACTGTATGTAATGTAGTCTACTCACAAGCAGTACCATGTTACATGGAAAGTTTGAATAATTTAGTCACAACTAATACCTTAGTTGTTTCCTCAGATAGTAGAAAGGTGGTGCCACCACATGCCACCTAACATACTTTGTGCCAGTGTGTCTTCCACATTGCATATATGCTGCAGATTCCTGAGTTTCAATTCACTCAGCAACCACTGACCCTGATTTGCTGAGAGGGATGCACCACCTTTGTTGTCCTAATGCTAATGTTACCTTTCTAAATAATTATAGTAACATAGCATTTATTTAAGTACTTTGAACTATATCATATGCCTTGGATCTATGAAGAATATCAAATATATAATTGACTAAGACTGACACTCTCTATCTATCTTCCTTATAGGTGAAGAACGGGAGCAACCTGGTCTTACATTTTCCACTTGTAGTATCAATGTGGCTATTATTTTCTCCATTTGCATGATATAATCACAGTTTAGTGGCAAAGAAGAGTACATTTTGGGCCCCTTGCTTTCAGCCATTTTAAGTGACTGCTTTCCCAGCCTCAGCTATTAGTATATTATATAAGTGCTGCTAGTCAGTCCAGTGGTGCAGAGCACTGAGGAGCTATGCACCTTATCTCCTGCTACATTGGTGATCAAATTTTGGGAATGAGCTTGGGTTGCTGGGGGTCAGCCAGGGGAAGAGGACAGAGCATCCATCAGACAGCTCTCCTGTCTTGGGGTGCAGAGCATACCATCTCAGCCCTTGACTGCTACCTGGTGGAGGAAGATGGTAGCAGCAGCAATCAAGCTGCATAGAAGGGAGGTATACTCTGCACCTCCACATGCACATATTTATGTACCACTACAGCCAGGGACCAAGGGAGAGAAAAAATGGAAAAAGGGTTGCTACAGGCTTCATGGAGCCCTGCCTGCCTACCCTGTCCTTTGCCAACACATAGACCACTGAGCCCACATCTGGATGAGAGTCACTGGGGGATGGCCATCCCTTCTAGGCCTGCCACAGGGGCAATCCATAGAGGAATTTGGGTGAGGTGAGTCTGGGGGGGTACTGGGCGGAGAAGGTGGGGACAAGGCTAAGAAACCCACCTGTGTCAATCATGGAAGAAAATCTTTGTAGAAAAACTAAATGCTGTTGATCTCTTCTTTATCTCACTGTTGTATTTCCTAATATAAGGTGAGAACAGTTTCCATCATGGAGGATAGACATCTTGGTAATTTTCTGCTTATATTCATTTCAGAAAGGGCCACCTTTGTCCAAGACCACAGAATGTGGTAATAGTTCAGTCTGACTACATACCCTCCAGCACTTGTCTGTACTGGTGATTCCATACTGGTTTGTTGTATGTGGAGTTTGGAAGTATTTGACCATGATCTCCCATCTGTGCACCCTCCATTCCATGAAGGCAGTAGAGTGTATGGCATTGTCCCACAATCTATCTCATTCCACTAGTCTTAGGTTTTCTTCTGTGTCTGCTTCCCAGCTAGCTTGTTGTTTAGGGCTGTGGGGTGTCTTGTCATCAACAATTTGTAGATTTTGAGTTTAGTTCCTATTCCTTCTTTCTTGTGTCTCTGGGTATGTAACTTATTAAACCTATAATTTATTAAATCATGTACCAATTGCAGTAACTAGACTTTGTGCCACAGGACCAAGAGATAGTGATATATTTCTAAATTTTAGAGACATCTTCCTTAAGAAGATATAATTCATTGTTTAACTTCTATCCATGTTTTGCATTTCCCCATCCCCAGAACTGGCCTAGGGTTAGAGATGGGAATGTTATCAAAATTCACTCCATGAATTAATTCACAAATTTCATGCATTTCGTGGACCATGGATTGATCCACAAAGTGCAAAGTTTACAGCAAATCGCAGAATTTCACCCATAAAAGTAGAGTTTCATAGGTGAAATTCAACACTTCACTAAAATTCTGCACTCCACACTTCGCTGTGAAAACTTCTTGATTCGGTGAAGCCAAAGCTCCTGAGGTCTGGGAAAACTTTGTGAAGCTTCAGAATGTGATTTTTCACCACTTCATGGCAATTCACCAGTGAATTAAAGCGACATCTCTACATGGGGTACACAGACCCTAACCTTCCCAGTAAGTTATCAATGGGTTTGGTGTTCCTTTACTTAGGTGTAAACTGAGATAATATTTTGTAACCTCTGTCTTTTAAAAACAGTGCACCAGACCCCATCATTACATTTGCCCATGAACTGGTCATGTTTCTAACCCATTGTTTAGAGCCCTTAGGAAGTGTAATGCATTTATCCCACTGCTGATGGATAGTGTCTCTTTATTCCTTGCTAGGTTGCCTTTTTACCCCATCATGCCAAAGACCATTGTTACCTATGTGGGCCTCCTCAGAAGAAATATATATATATATATACACACATACATGGGTGGGTGATAAACATTGGAAATAAAAACATATTCTCACTGGATTGAGATAAATGTTGGTAACATAGCAACTGTGAGATTATTTATATTTACATACACAGTTGCTACGTCAGCAGCATTTATTTCCACTCTGCCTACCTCATTCATTAAGTTTCCATGTCGGTACTACTTTGCAAGAGCAAACAATGTAAATTCCACACACCTGTTGGAACACCTGAATGCTCAGTGAAACATCCTGTTGCTCTGTGCTTTCTCAAACACTTTCAATGCGCTTGAGAACTGCACTGCAATAGCACAAGCTCTGAGTACAAGAAAGCAATGTAAAGCTGACAGAAGAAAACATTTGCAATCCACCTTGAATCAATAACCTAACTGTTCACAACCACTGCAAAGCAATCAATAAAAAAATACATATCTCTGTATACATATCATTTCTTTCTTCTTTTTCTCACGGCAGTACAAAACAGAAAGCACAGCCCACCTAGTAAAACAGTCAAAGCCATATCATCGCACAGTGACTCTAACTAATAAAACGCTCTGGAATTTACCTTTTTTTTTCCTCAAAGCAGTACAGTCACAGTGTCTTGAAAGAAAGCATTGCAAATGATACATTAAGAGTCAAACCCATACGTGACATTGACAAACTTGCACAATCACACATACTTTAAAAATTAATAAGCACAAAGGCAAATAAAAATAAAATATAAATATGCGACACATTATACCAAATAAATAAAATAACTACAACCCTTCATAAATAACCACAGTCCCAGAACTATTTTTCAAGTGAATATCCCACCCACTTTTAATAACAGACCAATCACAAAGCACCACGTGAAGATTGACAGCCCAACCCACCAACCAACGTACAGAGTCGTATATATCAACACAGCTCTTCCAATCAAACAGCCAGAGTAACACTCAGGATGCTCTCAACAAATAAAACTGCCACAAACAACCACATAAACTAATAGATACTGCAAAAACATTGCAACCATGACTACTGGGCTATTAATGGCAAAGGTTATTGTTCTCCAGGTTTCATGCTAGCATATTCTCTAATCTGTCTGTTTCTCCCTAGGATGTTGTATTGGAATTTGCTGGGCACTCTGTGTAATTAGTTAGGGCACTCAGGCGTTATACTGTCTCTTTGAGTTGGGTGTCACTGGGCACTGCTGAGTCTAAATCTGAAATGGTGACCTCCAGGCCTACTGGGAAGGTGTCCTGCCCTCCTTGCCTCGAGCTGACCTCTCCATCGACCTCCTTGCTGGCCTTTTTCTCCCTAATGGCCATAGACTCTTCTAGGTTGTATGGGGACCACTGGTGGATGACTGCTCCCCATGAGGTGTTTGATTTCACCTTCTCTAACCTTCTAGCTCATGACAGACTGCCTCCTTGCCCTACCAGATGTCTCGACCTCGGATGCCTTCTGGTACTGCCAAGGTGAGAAGACATCCAGCCCATAGGTCCTTGGTCAGAGGTACCCCTCCCCTATCAGACCTCTCCTGGCTCTTCCTAGTGATACTGGCCCTTGCTGGTGACATTGAGCTAAACCCTGGTCTTGCCTATCAGGCCTCTTCTATACCCAAAAGTTGGAGATTGGGAAAGGGTTAAAATTGCTCACCTTAACATTTGCAGTCTACCACCCAGTCTTGATGAACTATCTGCCTGGGTCATCCACTGTAAGCCTGACATACTAGGCATTACAGATTCCTGGCTGAAACCGTCAATACCAGACTTGGCCTGTGCACTTCCTGGCTATGAGTTTATTAGACATGATCTGCCAGGACAAAAGCGAGGGAGTGGTATCCTAATTTACTATAAGAGTCATCTGAAAGTATCTGAAGTAATCCATCAGTAGTCATCCCTGTCTTCCTGTGAGCTACTGCACACTGTGTTGTTACTTGAAATACAAAGAAGCTGCATGTTGTATGCACATACAACCCCTAAGGGTGGTCTGCCTGAGCTCAGCCACCTCCTGGATGCCATTGGTCCTATGTTGGGGATAATGAACTTTTGATCCTGGGTGATGTGAACTTAAACTGTACAGGAGGTAACTCCAAGCAATTTGAACCTCACTTAGCAAGTCTTGCCCTGTCTCAGCTTATCCATAGCCCACTAGATGGTCTGCTAATGGTGTAACTAGCTCCCTACTGGACTGGGTACTATCAAACCATCCAGATAGGATCAGCTCTCAGGAACCCTTCCTGACTCCATATTGGATCACACCCCAGTGTTTTGCATGTGGAAAGTCCCTTCACCAAAAATTCCCACAAGATCATTCAGGTTAGGATTTCTCTAGGTTTGATCTGGGTCATTTCATGAGGATCTGAGGATCACTAACTGGTCAGAAGTGCTTAGTAACCATGACCCCTCTACAGCTGTATCCTAGTTTTCACTGTTTTGGTGACCTGCAGGACAAGCATGCCCCCTATTAGGTGGAGAGTAAGGGGTCTGCCACAAAATGGCTGCACGAGAGCCTCTTAGCCCTCATGTGTGCAAGGAACAAGTGTTGGGCTCACTTCAAAGCACATTGATCAGTCCATCTTCCTACAGTATAAGGAAGCTCAGAAATGAATGCAAAAAGCCATCAGGGTGGCAAAATCAACTACTATAAATCTGCACTGCTTAGCTCTGCAAAGGACCCACATAGGTTCTGAGAAACATAAAAACAGTCAGCTCCTCCAACTCTGGGGTATCTGAAATGATCATTAGTGGGTCGATTTGTAATAATCCACTTATGATAGCTAATGCTTTAAATTCCCTACTTTTCTGACTTGTTCACGCTACCTCCTTTTCCCTGCTGCTGAGAACAGTAGTGCCCTTCGCCTCTGTCCCAGGAGGATCACCCTCTCGCCATTATTTTATCTCAGGGCTGTGTCTGTCATGGAGACACAGAGACTCCTCTCTGATCTCTCTCACACTCCAGCACTGGCCGTGATAACATGGAGCCCAAGCTTCTGAACCTGCCCCTACATTGCCATCCCACTGGCACATATCTTCAACCTGTTCCTTGCCACTGGTGTTATCCCGACATTTGGAAAATAGTGAGGATTGTCCCCATTCCAAAGCAAGGGAACCCCAAAGTCCTGGACAACTATTTTCCAATTGCCATCCGATCGCCATTAGTAAACTCTTAGAGAAAGCTTGACTGAACAGCTCACAGAGTACATCCAAGTTCATAAGTTGCTGTCCCCTGCACAGCATGGCTATCAAAAGGGTATGGCACGTCCACGGCCCTGGTCTCACTCTCTACTAGCATCTGGGCAGCCATGGACCAGGGTGAGCTCTCTGGGGCCATATTTATAGACTTATCTAAGGCCTTCAACCTTGTGGGTCATGCATTACTTTGCTCATAAATGCAGTCCCTTGGCTCTGTCCTCTCCTGCCTTGAATAAGTTTAGAAACTACCCAAGGCAGAATACAGCAGACTAAATTCAACATGTCCCTCTGACCCCACTCTGGTGACCTCTGGTGTCCCACAGGATCAGTCTTGGGCCTCTTCTTTTTCTGCATTTGTTAACAACCTCCCTGCTGCTGCTTCCAACTGTAGTGCCACCCATATGCTAATGATCTTGTCATCTGTGCACACTCCCAGGACATTAGGGTTCTTAACCTTCAGCTGAGTGAGGCCTTTAAGAATATTCAGTCCTGGGTAATGACTCTGGCTGGTCCTCAACCTAAAGAAACTCAGGCCATGCTTTTGGGTCAGTTGCCAAGATAAAGGCCTCCCTGTCCCTTTATGTGTCAGTGGGGCTGACGGCTCTCCTCTTAACCAAAGTTCAATAAAATACCTTGAGTGACACTTGACCCCAACTTGACATGGGGTGTCACATCCTAAATGTTTGCAGAACTGTAAACTGAAACTGGGTCTTGCCTACAGAGCAAAGAAAAATTTTATGTCTGCAGCTTGCGTGGCATTGGACAAAGGTGCTGTTCCCTTCACTTATCTATGGCCTTCTCCTGTTCGCTAGCACCCAAGGTCCACCTTGCTTGATGGAACATGACCTACAACAACATCTGTCATTTTGCTCTGGCAGCCCCATGTCTCACCCATCATTGTAAATTATAACAAACTGGGCTGGCTTTCCTGGCAAATCACTTGAATTATGGTTTGGGCTGCTTCTTGAAAGGTGTTCAGAACCAGAACCCTCCAGGGCTGGCACAGCTCATCAAACCTACTGAATCCTCCTCCTTCTCCCTCAGGTCTCAATGTCCTGGGGTGCTCAAAGTTCTTATACTCAAACCCTAATGGGGAAAGGGACTTGCTATGTGCACTCTGAGGCTATGGAACTCCTTTCCTGACCGTTCATACCTCCCCCTCCCACCTGAGCCTCAGATTTCCTTGTGGAGGCACTTGAAACTGTCCTCTGTGTGTGGGTGTCCTAATCACCTTAATTGGGTCTCAAATTGGACTCATCCAATCCATTGTCCACTGTCCTTTAACTCTAGGAAGCACATGATTGCTTGCAATCTACTTATGAATTACGTGGCCCTGGCAAAGGGTCACTCATACAATGTAATTGCCATTGAATGTCTTAGTCTATTTAGTCTGTATATATATGTATATTTTACCTATTTACTGCTCACTATAGACTATCTGTTCATCTTGCTCTCCTGTTACTATGTACATTGCCCTCTTGTCATTTGTGCCTTGTTTGAAACTGTATTTTCACTGTACTCCTGGGTTGTACCTGAAAATAGGCATACAGCTTGTCTAGTGTACCTACCTGGTCAACAAAAGCTAAATAAACTAATAAATACTGGCACCACCCATTCTAAAACAAACTGCAATACAAACACAGAAACATACCCAATGGCAAAATAAATTCCAATAAATTGCTGCCCATATAAATAAACCACAACAGCACTCCTGCCCTATTGTAGATTGAATACATGATGGGCAGCAAGTGGAGATATATCAAATAATTCACTTTTATTGTGAGGGTATGCATATCTCACTCATGCCTTCAGCACTCATGAGATATCCATACCTCACTTTGCAGGAGTGAGATTATTTTAAATATCTCACTGCTGCCCATCATGTATCCCCTCTTATTCATCTATCTATCTATCTACTCTATCTATCTATCTATCTATCTATCTATCTATCTATATAGTACTATATATATAGTACTGTATATATATATCCATATATATATATATGTGTGTGTGTGTGTGTGTGTGTGTGTATATATATATATATATATATATATATATATATATATATATATATATATTTTTAGTTGAAGAGCCCAGATCCTCCTCATTCTATATAGCATGATGATGTTCCATGACCATGACTTCTTTGGTCTTCTGCCATGCCAAATAAATTGTGTTACCATGCCTTTCAGTTTCCTCAAACTCTTTTAGGGATTTCAAAGGAAGGTTCACTCATTAAAAAAACACTAAATGTTTTAAAGTAATTGGCTGCTATTGCCTGATTGGCACTTGGCAGTAAGGTGAACACACTGTCCTTAATCAATATAGCACCAAGAAAACAAGTCCACTGTCTCTGCAAATCCATCGCCTCCTCCTGACCTCCCTTTTCACTCCTCTAAACAGCAGTAGTTTCACAGAATTGCATTAAATTTCTGTTGAACAAGTAAAACAGTTGCATTTTTTGCACTCTTACCAGCACTTCTAACTCACCGTGCACTCCTTAGAGTACTAAAATCTTTAAAGTAAAAGACTACTAGCATCTGATTGGCACTAGGCAGCCATATGACCACAATGCCTGACCAATATTGTACCAAATTCTGAAACACTAGTGTCTGTAGCTCTGAGATCATTGAAACCCTGTGGGTCCATTAAGATTTATCGGTATGCCGACTGCATGGCGAAACCATCATAGCGGAATCTCACAGCTTACAATCTCAACAGATTTTGAGATTGTCACTGTGGGACCTGTGGTGACATGTTGCCCTTTTGACGACTTTCTCGCCATTCAAGTTAACTCCAACTCAGAGTTAGGAATCTTAAAGAAGTTGTGGTTCAAGGGTCTGTGCCCCCGTTAGAAAACAAACCATTGTCTGACAGGTGAAATTTTACCTGTTGACAATGGGGAATCTCTATACCAAACCCTTGACAACAGTATTGCCGAGTTGGCATAGGTAAACCTGTTTTATCTTACTGCATGAAAATCCAATGTTTGAGTTCATTATTACTATGTTTGCCTCACAAATAGAGGCCAGAACAGCTTGAGTATTGTTAGAGGTGCCATCTTTGGATGAGACGTTAAACTGAGGTCACATCTGCCTGTTCAGGTGGTAGTTCAGGTGGATGTTAAAGATCCCATGGCACTTGTCGAAAAGAGCAGGGGAATTTCCCTGGTACCCTAGCCAAATTTTCCTATTCACTAAAAATACTACCAACAGCTTAATATGGTTCAATGTCAGTTGACATCCATCTGTATCCTCCTCCTCCAAGAACAAGGCTGAAAATAGGCAGAATTGTCTAGTCCTCCTTTCCTGGTCAATCAAAAACTAAATAAGAAAAAAATTAAAATACATCAACCTAAAACATTTCTTAAAAATACTAGGAGCATGGAATTGTTGCTTTTGACTGGTGCTAGCCTGTTTAATCCAGAACTGGAGTAGTTCTGTGATATAAACAATCTAATCTCTTTAGGTTACCATCAGGAATAAATAAATGCAATATTATAGCAGATATGCAATGGGCTCAAAGAGAGTACAGCATAATTACAAAATTTTTATGATGTTCTAAACACAAACCAATTTCATTAACTAAGGAGTCAACACAAGGTTTGAAGGAACTCATGCCCTACCCTGTTAACCTCACCCAACTAGGGATCTGAGGTTCAAGCAGACTCGATAGACTGTAAGGCCTAATCTGCTGGCGATTAGTGTGTTAGTATTAGTATAATTTAGAATAACAAATTACACCCAGGTATCTTTTGAAATAATGGGCAATATTCATAAATATTACCTCCAGTGTTGTGCCACAACTAACCTGATTCAGCAATGTGTCATTGAACAGCACAGAAGAATGTTGAATCAAGTTAGCTAAAGAGCAACTCTGCACTTCAGCATGTACTTTAGTAAATATGGTGTTTCAGCTATTAAAATTTGCAAGCGAACAGATTTGTTGTACTTTTACTGTACTCCCTTCCAGTGTTTAAAGCATATCTTTGTAGTCTGTCTAAAGGTCTGTATAATGAACTCATGCCTCACCCTGTTAACCTCCACAGTGCTATTGTTTATGACATCATAGTGCTCACCATGACAACAGACTATGATGTCACAAAACGTAAATACATGGCTAGCAGGTGAGTAGACATATTTTGAAAGACTTAATGAAATATGTACTGCATTATCTACATTAATTAGTTTACCAAAATCAGGGAAACGTAAAACAAAATAACAAATAACTAGAAAACAATAAAGTTAAAACATAATTAGTGTAAATCTAGTGTTTTAATGTTTTATTATAGTAGACAGTTGTTCTTTAAGACAAAGTAAAGTAGTGTTACTGTAAGAGATAATGCTTGTGAATATAACACATTGTCAACTGCCTGCCCTTGAACAGGGCTGCTTCAAACTTCCCACGGTCGGCCGGCACCATCCAGCCACCGACCCGAGACCAGGGCGGCTGCCTGCAGCTCGCTTGGAAGCTGCCTGCCTTTGAACAGGTCTGCTTCAGCTCCCCACGGCCGGGCCGGGCACCCAGCCAGCCACCAACCGAGACCAGGATACCCACCTGCAGCTCCTTGGAAGCTGCCTGCCCTTGAACAGGGCTGCTTCAGCTCCCCACAGTCAGCGGCACCCAGCCAGCCACCGACCGAGACCAGAACGCCCACCTGCAGCTCCTTGGAAGGTGCAGGACAGCGAGCCATTGAACACGGGCACTTCCAGCAAACCCGCACTGATTGGCCAGGACTTTTCCTGCTTCTGCCACCTGGCACTTTTACAAATAGATTTTAGATAGAACTAAGCACATTTCAAGTGTGTAATAGAAGTTTTCAACTGTATTAGCTGGATTGTAATTTCTACTAGTGTTTTAAAGTGCTTACACCTCTTCTGTTTCAGTGCTGCTCCTGCACCCTCTATCCAAGCACTCTGTCTTGGCCCGAAAAGTCAAACTCTCCTTTGTCTTGTTAAACTGCTCAAATCTAAACCCATCCTACCTCGATGCTATTTAAGACCTGCTCTTTTCTTCTCTCCAGCTGCCTGCCCTTGAACGGGCTGCTTCAGCTCCCCACGGTCGGCCAGCAACCAGCCAGCCACCGACCGAGATCAGGACGCCGCCTGCAGCTCCTTGGAAGATACAGGACAGCGCAGCCAATCGAACACGGGCACTTCCAGCAAACCCAATCTGATTGGCCAGGACTTTTCCCTGCTTCTGCCACCTGGCACTTTTTACTAATAGATTTTAGATAGAACTAAGCACATTTCAAGTGTCTAACAGAAGTGGTTAGTTTTCCATTAACAGGTTATACAGACCTGCCACTAGAGATTCTTGGTCTTTCATTAGAAAAAAAAAGTATAGCCTCTGAAAACCAGGTCCCTGGCTCCCTGGCCTTCCTGGCTGTATCCTCACTTCCCACTGATCCAACTACTGCTCTTCCGCCCCTTCTCCTAGCCCCACCAGTCTGTCTTAACCTCCCTCCACCTATCCCGAATCCTACCTTAATCATGCACCTCCACCGTTCTCTACCCCTATTATATTTCTTCTTGCCTGTCTTCCTCCCCTACTGCATGCCCCAAAGCCTGCTTTCCTCCTTCCCCACAGCTTCCACATTCTACATCCTTCCTCCACTTAGGCACACTACACACTGGTCACTGCCCTTTGCCCAGGGTCCATCCTACCACCATGAAACTGTCCTCACACACACACTGGTCCTAGCCTCCACTCTGGTTCCCCATCTCGCTTACCCTCACCCACTATCGTCAATGCTCGGCAATTTCCCAAGATTACGCGTGGCAAGGCAAAATTCCTCTAAAAGAAATACACCTGCTCCTAGAGGCTAGTCCTTCTCCTCCTAATGCTGTCAGGCAATGTGCACCCAAACCCTGGGCCATTCTGCTCTAAAGCCATTAATTTGAGCAAGCCTTCGGGTGCCCTGTCATTCATATCAATCAACATCTGCAGCCTCCTTCCTAAAATGGATGCCCTACAGGCCTTCACCAGCCAGCACAGCCCTGACATCCTGGCGGCTGTTGAAACCTGGCTCACGCCATCAGTACTGGACCATACAAACAACCTTCCTGGCTACATTGTCTTTAGGCTGGATTGCCTCTCCAAAAGAGGTGGGGTTGCGCTCTCTACCTAAAAGACTCCATACAGGGGCACCACATCATTACCTCACCCCAACCCACAACTGCTCAGAAACTGCCAGTGAAAATCCTCCTCAGAGCCCAAAACAAAACCCTCACTGTTGCCACCATCTACATCCCTCCCAAAGAACAGGAGCTGGTCTATCAGCTGTTCTTGACTTTATAAAGTCACTCCCACTGGACACGAATCCATCCTCCCAGGTGACATCAACATCAACTGGCCTGCGGTGATGCTGGTGCACACAGGATACCATTGCTGTGGCAAACCTCACACAAATAGTTGACTCACCAACCAGGAAAAATTACAGGATGAGCACCAGCACGCTCTTGGACTAGATCCTTACCAGTCACCCATCATGGATATCTAACACTAATGTCCTCCTGACTGTCTCAGCGACCACTCCCTGTTAGCTGCACCTGGTCAAATAAAGTCATCAAACAACCACCAAAACTATCCAGCAGGGTTCTACCCAGTGGTCACCTTCCTCGACTCAAATCCCACCTCCTCCATCAAGACTGGTCCTCTATCTTCAATGCAACCATCGTAAACACTGCCCTTGACCACTTCATAAACAGCTTCACTGTGGCCTGTGACACTTATGCTTCTATTAAGAAACTCAAAGTCAAATCACTCAGTAACCCTTGGCTCACAGGTGACCTTCTCAGGATGCTAAAACAAGATACCACCTATGGGAGCTGGCCAGAAACTCTGAAAGGCAAAATGACATCCAAAACTACAAAAGTGCCCACAATGTCTGCACCAAAACAATCCAGTAAATGAAGTCCACCTACTATAAGCATGCCCTCACAAACTCATGGGGCAATGGTCGGAATTCTAGAAGAACATAAAGGAACTCACCGGAATCCACCCAAAACCCCCATCAATACTCAAAATCAATGGAACCACAACCTCAACCCAAAAACCATTGCAGATACCTTTAACAAAGCCTATACTGATCTCAGCACTGTCCTACCCCAGTACTACTTCAAAGATGGTGATGCCCTCTGTCCATAATGAACACTACTCCACCAGCTTCCCCGCTTCTACTTCAAAGCAGTCAAGGCTCACCAAGAATGCAAAAATGTAACCAAAGCCCTTGGTAAATCAAGATTCAGTAATGATTCCCTCGATCTCAAAATCCTGTCTCTCACACTTGATGAAGTGCTTAGTCCTCTGACCAGAATTTTCAACCTCTCCTCAGCCTTAGCCAGTTTCCAGACAGATGGAAATCTGCCACTGTCACCCAATCCATAAAGTGGTGACAAAACTGCCCACGATAACTACAGACCTATTTCCTACTACCCCCACTCTCCAAGGCACTAGAACACATCGTCTCAGACCAGCTCACAGAATACCTTGATAAGTACAACATCCTGTGTAAGCAACAACACAGGTTCTGCAAAGGTCACAGCACCTCCACAGCCCTACTTGAATTCACCAGCACAATCCACAAAGCACTTGACTCCAGTGAACTACTATGCTCAATCTATATTGACTTAACTAAAGCCTTTGACACCGTCAATCACTGCCTCCTGCTTGTCCAGCTTCAGAACACTGGACTGTCAAAAGACTCCATTGGCTGGTTTAAGAGCTACTTTGAAGAACGGTCCCAAACAGTAAGAATTGCTGATATTCTCAGACCCTAGACTGGTCTGCTCGAGTCCCCAGGGCTCCGTTCTGGATCCTCCTCTTCAGCTATTCTTAAACTCACTACCAGACAGCTGCCCAGAACAAATAATTCTCTACGCTGGACGATGCTGTGATCCTCACCTCAGACCCTGATCCAATCTAATTACAAAATAAACTTCAGCAGGCCTTCTCCTCCATCGAATCCTGGTTTCTAAATCATAAACTGCTTCTCAATCAGAAAAAAACAAGTCTATGGTCTTCTGCAGCCCCACAACAAAACAAACAACTCCACCTCTCCATTGCACCCAAATAAGGAGCCATCCTAGAGCAAACACAATCATTCAAGTAACTCTGCATCACCCTTGATCCCCACCTCTCATACACTGTCCATATCAAGCAATGTTGCAAAGTCTGTCAATGCAAGGTTAGGCATATTATTCCAGCACAGGAAACACCTAACCCAGAAGCACTGGCAGTGGCCTTCAGCTCCATCGTCAGCATCATAGACTATGGTCTTATCATATATGGGTCTGCAACTACCTATGCTCTCAAATGTACTGCAACCTCCCTGAATAAGGCCCATCGTCTCATCATCACTGGCTCACATCACCACCACACATGTGACCTTTATTCCCAATCTGGATGGCTTCAACTAGACAAATGCATAAAATGCCAAACCTGCATCACGGCCAAGAAAATTATAATGGGTCTGGCCCCACCTGGTGTCTGTGCCCTCCTTAAGCCTAGACATAGGAATGTCACTGCAAGGAGATCCAATTTCCATCTACTACATATCCCACAATGTCATACGACCCAAGGACAAAGATCATTCACCTATAAGACATCCAACTGGCTCAACTCTCTTGGCAGCGACATAGCAACCACTCCAACACTCATCCTCTTCAAGTCCAAGCTCGCCTCTCACTGCTTGTATTCTGCGATTGCCCATCTTAGCATTTCCACCGTTCCAGCTGTAAATGCCCCAGCACCCACACTTACAATCAGTCTTGCACCCCTAGCACCTTACCTCTCATATTCCTTTGACAAGGCCCCTGGCTGCACTGTCTCCCACCCTCACCAACCTTTCCCATATCTCCACTCCTGCCCCTCCCCAACCACCTCCCATACTCCCCTTACCCTGCCTCCTTCCTCCCTCTGATCTCCTACCCTCACTTCCCCAACCAGCCACCCCCTTCCCTTGTCGTGCTCATAGTTCAAGTTTTGTACTGGTTATTACTTGTCTGTAAGTCAATGACTATATGTTTGTAATTAAAAATGATGACTGTTGCACATGCTGATGTGGAACCTTTGTAAAATATCCTCGGCTCAAAGGTATTGTAATCCTAGATTGAAATAAATAAAATAAAAACTAGAAGTAGGGAATTTTGCTTTGACTTTCTTGCTATTATACAATACATACCTATTGTAAGGTTAAAGAGTATTGAATTTGTATTTGATTAATGCAAATATAATTTGTGCATTTAGATGCCATTAGATGTGCCACAATAAAACATTCATGGTATTGGTTGTTAGAAAGTCTGTATATTTAAAACAAATCACAAAGAGAAAGATAATGAAATATCATGAAGGCCCACTGTCAGTTTTAATTGATTATTTTCATATTAGGGCCTGTCTGATATTCCAAGCAATTAACAAAGCACATTGTGATATAGTGTCCTTTTAATTGGTCAAGATAGCGAACAACCTCTGAAATCAAAATGATCAATTTTACAATGACAAAACTAATCAACAAAGGCTGAAAATATCTTGTAAGTCTGAAAATAATATCTATCACAGACTTGATGGGATTCTCTGGTTCCATCAGGCCAAATCCAGGGTCACCTAATTACAATGTGTGACAGACTTTTCTACACAAGATGTCCAGCTTGTTGTGTATAATTTAATCTTTAATGGATTTTGACAGCTCTTTACTGTCTACCTTCGCTGTACAGTAAGAATTCTTTACAGTGGAGATTTATGGATAACTAATCAGTCCTCTGCACAAGATATCCCAGATCATATCCATTATTAAATGGATGGGATAAGCGGATTCATATTTTTTCAACCTGATTTTTTTATTAACTACTTCTGTATTCATTGTCTAAACAAACAGAGTAGATAATTTGACAAAGGCAGCCATTTATTTCAACATATGTAAATACATTGTGGTGTATTATATGACAGGTATCTGTTCTCAACCAATCACAACAGAGAACAGCCATTAGTTATTCTCCCACAAACTCTGTGTAAAATCATCCAGAGTTGGTTATTCAACTAAACCCCTCCCATGGTCAGTTAATGAAACTTTTACCACATGCACTATTGGTTATTTCACACCTGGAACCTCAAAACAGAAACTAGAAATAAATAAAATGGAGTCACAGAGACCATTCACTTGGCTACTTCACTCCAGCATATTTTCAGAGCTTCCATCTGAGAGTATGATAACTCAGGCGAACAGAAGACCATGGTGGGTCTGGGTGGAGACCTGAAACAAAGGTGCAGATTGTCGGTAACTCAGCTTACTGGTGGGGATGCGAGCTGTGGTTTGAACAAGGAAGTCCAGTCCAACTCTATCCTCTGCTCTTGGTGAGCTGATGGGAGGGAGACAACCAACTAAGTTGTGATTCAAAATGTACAAAAGGACTGAGCTGTAAAGTAGCCTTGAATGTTAGGTATTGGCAAAGCTGTAAAAGAAA
Organism: Neoceratodus forsteri; assembly: GCA_016271365.2. Classification (NCBI taxonomy): domain Eukaryota; kingdom Metazoa; phylum Chordata; order Ceratodontiformes; family Ceratodontidae; genus Neoceratodus; species Neoceratodus forsteri. Next base: position 1,548,189,225 of record CM057453.1, read on the forward strand.
ACAGACTGTCTGCAGGTTGTCAAGAATTATTTTCAGAAAATGAGAAATTGCTGTTTTGTATCGGTTGGCATGCTGAGAGAAGGAGACTACCAAAACTGGAGTAGAGTCATAAATTGAATGACTCTATTGAAAAGAAGGTGTGGAACACATTTACATGAAGGTAGGTGGAGAACAGAATTTTAAAAAGTAAATTATGTATGGTGTATAATTTTCTTCTATATTTCATTGTGGAGATGGACACGATTGACCCACGAGCTTGCATTGATTGTGGGAGCAATTTCAGCACAGCATGTCTCATTTATCTCTCTTATTCAAAAATATATATAAAAACTTAAAACCCAAGTCCCAGTTATATAATAGTAATTACATTCAGTTAGCTGGATTATACTTGCAATAACTAGCTAGTGGGCTTACATTAAACGCTTGGCTGTTAATGACCCACACCAGCTGGTTATTGCTTCATATACTCCAACTAACTGAATGTTATCACTTAAAGATAGCACTCTTAGGCAGGAAACATTTGGGCAGACTACATGGGACAAGAGGTTCTTTTCTGCTGATAGATTCTATATTTCTGTGTCATTTGTGGGACAAGCACATTGGATAAGTCTTCCAGTCAAGCACAGTTATTCTTTGTGGCAGCAGCTACAGTACATTTTATGAATGGTTCTGCACAGAAATAAAAAGAAGAAAGCTCCAGTTCTGCATCATTTTATAATGACCCAAACATTTTCAGGCCCTCTACCCTAGCATTTCTATGCAATGACCATGGTGATCAAAATAATAAAGTGAACACATATGGTGTAGTATACACAGATTTTAGCTGGTTGGTGCTAGTAGCACTATAGTATATGCACTCAGATTGGTTGGGGTGGCAGGATATGAGTAAACATTAGAAATTACTTCACACAGAAACTGGTTAACACACAGATGGTGGCTAACATAATGGCTAGATTTGTTTTATTAAAATGCATACATAGCTGAAGCTGAATAAATAAAGAAAATACAAAGAAAACACTCAGAAAATTAAAAATCAGAAATAATAGCCTTCATCAATAATTTGTATCACAATAATAATTTTCGTCAGAAGAAATCCAACAGACTGTGCAAATTGTACCACAGGAAATTATACTAAGGTATAACCATTTTTTAACATCCAGGACAACATATTAGACATCCTGGAACAATCAGCATCATGTAGACATGTATTGAGCCATTTTTTCCTCTGACTCGCACAGTGTGAATTGTCAGACATAAAATGTATATAAGAGATTGCCACTAAATAACCAAAAGTGCACTTTTTCTTGCTTCAAATCTTCCCATTTAATTTGCCATGCATTTATGTTACATTTATGAAATAAATCAAACCTATTACAGGCTAGGGTCTTCTTATGGCTATTCATTTGACAGTTTATAAGATTTATTTCTTTTTCATGGTACAATTTTAATTCACCATGCAATTTAAAATTAATGAGCTAGAGACCCTTGCCATGTCCTTTTGCCTATTAAGATCTTCAATTCTCTGGATAGTGTGAGACTTATATAGGTCCAGATATGCCTGTGATCTATTATCAAATAGGGAGTTTATGCCTAATTATCTAAAATTACAATTCAATATAGAAAACCATGGTTTAAATGTAAAACTACTTTCTTGGGCATTAGAGGCCTCAAGTCATCACAAATTCAGTACAGCATTACTTTGTATCATAACCAACTTATACCCATATTTCACTATTCCTATAAGAACCTGAGCCATCAGAGCAAGATAGCCTGTTTCTGCTCTTAAAATCTCTCTAGGTAAAAATTACAGTAGACCAAAACTTAACCTTAGAAATAAGCTAAATATAATTTCAAATCTTTCATGGCACTCTCTAAGCCAAGGCCACCTTAGGGTATGTGGAGCCTCTAGGAAAATGAGGAAATGGTACACCCTTTAGAAAATAATCTTTCGGTGGGGCAGAAAGAGTGTACAAGTTATATAACACACAACCTTGCAAGTATGAGGAAGGAACAAAGAGATATTTAGCAGGACCCTTTGGTTTCTCTCCATGCCATCCTCCTTGATTGGAGTACAGTAAGAAAATACTGAACTTTCTATTTAGTTTCTATTGTTGCAGACAGTTTGTAAACACATGCCAGCCAACTCCACATTGGCATTTACTTGCCTTTGGCAGAACAGTGTTGGTCAAACCATACCAGATCATGCCATGCACACTCCCAGCACCCCTTCACAGCAGATTACCATCACACAACACCTCTGCAATGATGACAGGACACCTGCAAACTATTGCACCAACAAACACAACTATCGTAGGTGTACCATATGTCAGTTAGAAAGGAGGTACAAACTCACCAAGCCCTTCTCCCTCTTCTTTGACATGGCACCAGTGCCACTTAAGAAGCCAGGAGGTACATTTCTTTTCTTTGTGGTTTGATGGGAGAGTGTCACTTTATCAGCTAGGACTAGTCACTGCTCATTCACCTCTCACAAGATTTACTACTGCTGGTATTTCTTGACAGCAGATAAGTTCTTCCTCCTGGACTAACTAGCCTGTACTGATATCCTCATTCCAGTCCCAATCCTCAGAGCTAGTGCAGTGCTGCTGTCCACTGCTGAGAGATGGTGACTGGCATGTCCATCAACCACCCTTCTGTCCTCCAGGTGAATGGCAACACTTTGTCCCATTGCCTACCCCTATCTATCTGCCAGCCTGATCAGATCACAGTGTACGTTAGAAAAATTAAATAAAAATGTATTCAGAAAATGCCTCCCCCATGACTCCCCATGGCAAGCCTTCAGTCGCTCTTCATTTTCATTTTCAGTGAGTCTACCTAACCCTCTTACACTGACTGCATCTGTGCTCTGCCTGCTTAGTTGTTGGTGGCAAGATAGAAATCTGTTAGACATGAACGGCACAGAGGATGCTGTCAACACACACACACACACACAGCATGCTGTAACTGTTATGAGCAGGAACAATAATGCACAAACTGAGTCTCCATCTCCACAGACACTTCTCTCACCAATAATCATACCAGCTTTATAGTTATTTTAATGATCAGACTTACATAGATTGCAAAAGAAGAACACATATTCTTAAAATGTGTTTTGGTAATCCTATTGATGGGTGCCCTTAGCACCTACTGTAGTTATCTATCCTTAAGGCTAGTCCTGCTCTAAGCCCCATACCTATGAACAATAAAGGATATACTGTATGTATTGGCCTTTGCAATTTAGACACTAGACATAGAATCAGAAGAATCATTTAGGTATGTTCTATGAGGATTACCAAAACACATTTTAAGAATATGTGTTCTTCTTTTTGCAATCTATGTAAGTCTGATCATTAAAATAACTATAAAGCTGGTATGATTATTGGTGAGAGAAGGGAGATGGAGACTCCAGTTTGTGCATCATGCTGGCATCATGGTGGTAATGGGCGAGGTGCTGGCTTGTGGTGGCAGGGATGCAGGGTCAGAACCGGCACTGGTAGTTTTCCTGGGGAAATACTGCAAGTCTCAATGGCTGAGAGGGACCTGGGGTGGTGGTGGATGTCAAGATGAACAACTCTGAGACTTGTAGGAGGGCAGCAGCCAGGCCAACAGGATGCTGGGATGCATCGCTAGGGGAACACTCCAGAAGGAGGGAAGTGATACTCCCTCTGTATAACTGCTTGGTGAGGCCGCACCTGGAGTACTGCGGTGCAGTTTTGGAGGCCACACTTAAAAGAGGACATTAACCTCCTGGAGAGGGTCCAGAGGAGGCAACCAAAATGATTTGGGGCTTGGGGGACAGGACCTATGAGGAGAGGCTCAAGAGCTAAATATGTACACTTTGGAAGAGAGAAGGACCGGGGGACATGATAGAGGTCTTCAGGTACATGAAGAGGGTAAATAGGGAGGAACAGTGAGGGTGCTTCAAGGAAGGAGGAAGGGCCACTAGAGGCATGGGTGGAAGCTGGAGGGAAGATTCAGGGAGAAAGAGGAGGTGCTACTTCACTGAGAGGGTGGTAGAGCCATGGAATGCACTGCCTAGGGGGCTGGTGGAGGCAGAGACAGTGGAGGGTTCAAGAGGGGTGGGACAGGTACAGGGAAGGGTTCAGGAAGCAAAATCCAATGCAGCAAGAATATCCGGAACTGGGAAGGGAGAAGCCAGAGAAAGCGAGGGACAGAAGGTCAGCACCCAGGGTGGGGCTGACCAAACAGCAAACATGAAAGACCATTAGGCCTATTCTGCTGGCATTTTAGTATGTTAGTATGAATGCCCAAAAAGACTGATGGGTCACCTTTTTGGTTTTAGCTAAATGTTGAGTTCAGAAACTCTTGCAGTAATCATCACACCTAAATATATAAGGGATATACAATGGTGAGCTGTCAGGCACAGTAAATGATTTATCTACACAAGTGCTGTTTGACCTCGGGTAACCTCACAAGTGGCATAAGCCTGAGTGAGATGTCCAAGCTCAAATAGCATGAGGGCAGATAAATCATTGTTTTGACAACTCACCATTGTATATCTCATTTATGCAATAGGATGCTTTCTGTCAGTGCAGGGACACTGCTTTTGATTGTTTATCTTTTTTGCATATATTTGTCAAAAAGTGAAAAAATTATTTTCTGCTCTTTTTTGCTAATTATAAAAAAATCTATAAGGTATCTATAAATGAAATATCACTCATTTTGTACATAATTTTGGCTGAACAACGTTCATGCTCACAGCACTATGCTATCTTTTTTCTTTTAGTTATTTGCATTTGAATATAGTTAGTACTGGTACTGAGGTTGAACATTCTAAATGAGTTCTGGAGTGATTGTGACATATCTACTATCGTAGCCAGGATATTCAGACTGCGCCAGGCTGGAGTGAAGCCTGGGCACCGCCATAACTAGGATGCACCAGGGTGTGGACTGGGCAATATTCAACAGTGCTGCCCATGGCTCCAGCACTGTTGAATATAACACAATGGCCTCCTGTATTGTACTCATGGTGCAGTGGTACTGCACCAGTGTAAGTGGCAAGTGAGGAGCAGGGGAATGTGCCAGCACAAGTGCAGTTGCACTAGGAGCAGGAACCATGATATTCAGCAGTGAGTATGCAAATGAGGGCCATTATGCATGCAAGGTGCAAATGGGCCATTGCATGTCATTATGGCCCCATTTGCATGCATGTGTGCTTATCCTCGGTGACTTCCGCCTGGCACCCTGCCAGGCTGCAGTCATCGGGACCGATTCCCTGCACCTCGATGGCAAAGTGCCCTCCAATGCCCGATTATGGGCTGTGTAATGAAAAACTCCCTGGTGGTGCAGTGGACCTGCTCCCCAGCTCAATCGTGGGCTATGTAAAAATATAGTTATCCCTGGTGGTCCAGTGGACTGCTCCCAGCCCGATCACGGGCTTATGGAAAATAAATGTCTCCCTGGTGGTCCAGTGGAATGAATCCAGCCTGATCGTGGGCTTGTAAAGTAAAATGTATCCCTGGTGGTCCAGTGGACCTGCCGCCAAAACCTGATCGTGGACATTCTAGAAGAAAAACCCCTGGTGGTCAGTGGTACCCCTCCTCACCCACCCACTCAGGCCCACCACCCCATACCCCCAGTCAGCAGCAGGTGGCAGCTCACCATCCGCCAGCCACCCAGCCGGCCCACTGACTGACAGTGTACAGTATGGCTGTATGCCCATTAGTCCGCCAGCGCGGCGCTAATGGGCATGCAGAACCTTTACTGTACCGTACAGTCTCTATATGAATGGATTGGGCTTGGTGGTGGGGCCACTGGACCACCAGGGCTATCTTTTACTTTACAAAGCCTGCAATCAGGCTGGATTCAGTCCACTGGACCACCAGGGACATTTATTTTCCATAAGCCAAGCGATCGGGCTAGAGCAGTCCACTGGACCACTAGGGATAACTATAGTTTTATATAGCCCATGATCTGGTTTTGGGAGTGGTCCACTGGACCACCAGGGATAACTATAGTTCTATATAGCCCACATCTGGCTTTGAAGTGGTCCACTGGACCACCAGGACATGATTTTATTTCATTATGCTCTACGATCGGTCGAGGTGGTAGGGTCCACTGGACCACCAGGGATATTTACATTTCAATGCCCACAATTGGGTGTGGGGCAGATGCCCAGCCTGTATTGGGAGGTCAGGTGACCACCCAGAGCAGGCGGCTGCCATGTTGTGCCCTGCAATACGGAAGCTCACCTGTGGGTGGGCATGCCTTGCTCACGTTTTTGTTGGTGGATCTTTGTGCTCTCCTGTACAGCACAGGTGGGTGTGTGCCTGCATATGCACCACCACATCCAGGGCTGAATATTGGGATGTGCGAACTATGCATAGGCACGCCCCTCCCACACTTCGCCGCATACATCACTGGTGCACCCCAGTGCATCAGGATTTACGACTCAGATTCTGCTTTTGAATATCACCCCAGGGTGCATCAGTGGGTTGCACATGGTGCAATACTGTTGTGCCATGCACAACCCTTGAATATCCTGGCCAATGTCTATAAATCTGTGATGATGCATCTACTATGTGTATAAATGTAAAATTTGAATTTATCTCATAGTAGCTCAGATTTATCACATAGGATTTATGTCCACACCTATTACATAAATATAATTCTCTACTTCTTTTGGGCATATATCATTTGTCTACCATTTACATAAAAGATTCTTGGGCCAACCCAATACCACCATTTTTGATTCACAGAATTTAATTCAATCTGAGAAGATAAAAATTATTTAGTGCAGTTTGCAGTGCTATTGCAGCTTCAGAAATAAGTAGAGCATCATCTGCATAAAGGATCATTTATCCTATTATTGGAGCATCAATATTGGCCATCTCAAGATGTTTTACAAGATTATTATAGTGGCGTGGTAGCACCACTATAGTTAGGAGTTGAGAAAGGCTGTTTAATGTTAATCCCAAATTTGCACTTTAATAACTTTGCCCCATTCAATATATTTGCATGACATGTTGCATGTTCACTCTTGAGGGCAAGTTCTCTTGATGTTCCAAATTTTGTTCTAGTCAGATGTGCAGATTCTGAGATCTGGATACTGACAAAAGTGAAACAATCTTATTTTGTTGTTGTTGTTATTTTTTTGTCTTCACCTAGCACCCAGACAGGTTTAAATTTTTTCTGAAATGTTCAGGGTAGCAAGGGCTTGGCCAAGAGTGGCACCATTTGTTGGTACAGAGAAAAATATATATCTTTTCCAGAGTTATAAGATTTTGGAATTTTGTCTCTGAGCATTCTTAGTATGTTCTTTTGGACAGCTGTTTCATATGAAAAAAAGAATTTGACCATACAAAAATCATTCTGTTTTGTATGAGGGTAATCCTGTTTCATGGGGACAAGTTATTTTTCATATGGCTGCAATCTTGCTTCCATTTTTTCTAAAATTTTTATTGAAAATCCATAAAACTCATATCATAGAAAGACACCAACATACCAACATATGTATATTTTGTAATTGGGACCCCAGTAGCTGGATTCTGCAGTTAGTTGTTGCACATATGACCCATAAATGTGTGTATAACATAATTGAATTTTTTTTTATGAGATGATTTTCTTTTTCACATTGTCATACAAAACCAGAATAGGACCATATGAAAAAAGATTACACATATACAAAAAATAATTTGAACTTAGATGTTTTCATTTTTTTTCATATGAAGGTATTTTTTTATGAGAATGATACAGTCTCATGAAAAAGAATTGCTTCATATAAAAGACTAATGTGGGCTTGTTTTTTTCTTTCATATGAAGAAACCTTTTCATGAGAGCAGCAAAATCTCAAGAACAAGGATTCCTTCATACCAACAAAAATCTGGACTTTTGTTTTTACATTTCAACTTCAACAAGCCATAAATTTCAATGTTTGCTTTTTAGGGATGCACTATATATCAAAAGAAAGGTCATACTGAGTAATATGAACACATAATACCCAACAAATAAATTTAGGGCCATATAAAAACATAAAAATTAAAAATTGCAGTTTCCATAGGATATTACAACTTTAAGCTGTAAGTTTGTCAGTCTTTGTAGTTTAAGGACAATCTCCATATGAAAAAGTGAAAAATAAGGTCTCAAGGAGTACTACAACAGTAACACATAATATCTCTCCACAAAACAAAAACTAAGGCGTATGAAAATCATATTGATTACAAAATGAAATTTCCCATAGGATAACATTGCAAATTTAACAAGCCACAAAACAATCATTCTGTGGAGTTAAGGGGTAATCTGTCTATCTATCAAAAAAAAAGGCCTCAATAGAGTACTACAGCACTAACACATAATACCCACCCTCAAAAACTTTTTGGCCATATACAAAAACATAAAGATTAAAGAATGAAACCTCCCATAGGATTACATTGCAACTTTAGCAAGCCTTAACTCCATCTTTCTGTGGAGTTAAAGGATAATATATGTATCAAAAAGGTCTCAATGAGTGCTACAACACTAACAAATAATATACCCTAAAAGAATTTAGAGGCAGTATAAAAAAATGAAAATTCCATAAGATAACACTGCAATTTGAAGGAAGAATCTATGTATCAAAAAGGACTAATTGAGTACAGTACTACAAATGTAACACATAGCACCCCCACTAAAAAAAACTTAGGGTCATATAAAAAAAACAAAAAAAAACATACAAATTCCCAGAGGATAACATTGCAACTTTAAAAGCCTAAGTACATCAATAATCAGAGTTAAGGACAATTTACATATATTTTATAGGGTGCAGTCACGCCCCTATTTCTAGGAGTTATGAAGGCACTTTAATGTTAAACTTGAAAGTTTGCATGTTAATAACTTTGGACCCTTTAAACGGATTTGCATAAAACTTAGTAGGCATGGTAGGGCATGGTAGATCTCTTGATTTGCCAAACTGTGTTTGGGTCAGACTTATGGTTTTGTGCAGTGGATCACTGAAAAATGCACTTTTCACCAGTTTTGAAAGCATTTTTTGATTTTGTCTGTGGTGCTGCAGGGCCACCATGTGGTGTGCTGGTCTGAAACTTGCCACATAGAAAGAGTGTGGGTCAGGGAACATGCCACTTGTTGTTTGGTGAAAAAATAGTAATCCTTTAAAAGTTATTAAACTTTTGGCTCCCATTATAAGTCTATGGAAAAATGTATGTGGTTATTTTTTCAAAGACAGAATGGGGTTTTGGTCATCCTACCAGTCCTCATGATCAAAGAATTTGCAGACTCATGATCAAAGATTCTTTGATCATGAGAAATTTATTGATCATGATGGCACCATTTTTTTCAGTTTGGGGTTGGAAAAACAAATATCTTAGCCCAGGGTGACTTCTGAAGTAAAACCTAGATGGGTTTTGCTCAGGGGCTCCTTTATCGAGCCATGCCTGTGGTTTAATGTAGTTGTGTCAAAAATGGAGTTATAACATTTTTAAATTCTTTGATTGTGAGCCTGCAAATTCTTTGGTCATGAGATTTCTTTGATTGTGAGCTTTGTTCATGAGGGTGGGATGAGATGGCCAGATTTTGCTGGACCAGATGTCTCTGGGAGGGATCAGATAGCCCAAATTTCAGATGATATCCCATCACGATCAAAGATGATCTTTGATCTTGAGGTCGCTGTTGATTCTCGTGATCAAAGAATTTTAAAGGTACAAAACTTTTAAATTAAATATCTCAGAAATGGTCTGGTCTTTTAACTTGAAATTTGGAGGGTGTTGAGGGATGACCTGTAGATGTGAATTATGGAGCTTAGGTGTCTTAAAATTAATTTATTACAGAGATATTGTGTGACACAGTTTACATTTGAGGATAGCATTTTGCATTGTGGTAGTGGCTTGAAATTCATAGGGTAACTAGCCTTACTGCCATGGAGGTACTTTTCAGTGGTTAGGTGTGTAAATATAAACAGGTACAGAATTATGCCATTTCAATGAATGAAAATCTAAAACTTTAAAATTAAATATCTGGAAACAGTTTGGTCTTTTAACTTGAAGTTTGGAAGGTATTGAGGATGTCCTGTAGATGTTAATTATGATATTTAGGTATCAGAAAATTAATTTGCTGTGGAGATATTGTGTGATGCAGTTTATGTTTTGAGGATAGCATGCTGCATTGTGGTAGTGGCTTGACATTTATAGGGTAGCTAGCTTTACTGCCATGGAGGTAATTTTCAGTGGTAAGGGTGTAAAATGTAAAGAGGTACAGAATTATGACACTCCGATGAATAAAAATGTGTTAGTTTCAAGTTAATAGGGCCCCATGCTCCCACCAATATGTGCTCACACCAATACATATGATATTCAGCACTTGTACTATTATGTTAGGCAGAAATTTGCAAGTTAGGGTGGGGCGTGGGGCCCTAAGGACTTAGCGTTACACCAACATTGCAACATTGTACTTTACTATGCTTTCATAAAAAGTAAGGATATTCTTTGCAATAAACTGCGCTAATGCAAAAGTTTTTTTACAGTGACAAAAGTGAGGAAATTCACCATAAGGGTTACCACCCTTTTACCCCTGGACCACCCCACCCCACCAACAGGCATTGGGTGGTGCACTGGGTCATCAATTGCAGAACAAGGGTTACCTGGAATGTCTCTAGGATCGTGTTTCTGCAGTCATAGGTAGATTGGAGCACCAGGCTCAAAGTGCCCAGTGCTCCCACATATGGATACCATTATGCAGTAATGGTAATACAGGCCCCCATTATGCTGTAATGGGATCGCAAGGCCAAAAGGACCCTGCGCCCACAGGAGATGACAGTTCATTGCAATGTCTCTACATTAATGGATAGATGGGACTGCAGGGCCCATAGGGCCCTGCCTTCTTACAAATGAATATCATTATGGAGTGATGGGAATGTGATTTTAGCACAGGGCTCAGAGGGCTCTGCACTCCCATGGGGAGATGAGGTTAATTACAATGTCCATACACTTATAGTTACATAAGACACAGTGCCCAGAAGTCCATGCACTTGGGGCCCTGTACAACCACAACACACTGCAGACAGATGGGAGCACAGGACATGGAGGCACGACACTCCCACAAACTTAGAAGGATAAGAATTCACTTTCTCAAAAGTAAGGAAATTCATTGCTAAAACTTCACTATTGCATCAGTTAGGGTTGAAGCAACAAAAGTAGGAAATGAGGCATTATGATTTCCAGCTCTACCCCCACCCTCAAAACATCATACACCAACAGGCGTCAGGGTGTGCCTTGAGGTTGTTGAGCCTAACTCTCACGCGTTTTCCTATATGTACAATCTCAGCTTCCTTATGCATGGAATGTGGTGAGAGTTAGATCAAGAGCTCAAAGGCAGAACAGGCACCTCCAACCCCTGTTGGTGAGGAGGAAATGAGGGGTGGAGTGTTAACAGTGGTGAGGTTATTGGAAACCTTAACCCTCATTTCCCTACTTTTGTTGCTTCAGTCTTAACTGATACATTAACAATGTTTTTGCAATGAATATACATGAGGCGGGGGTGGGGTGCAAGGTTAGTAACCCTAATGTCAAATTTCCTCACTTTTGTCACTGTAGAACAACCCAAACTGATGTATTAATGAAGTTATTTTGCATAGATATATATATATATATATATATATATATATATATATATAATGTATCAGTTAGGGTTGATAGCACTGTGACAAAACTTTGGAAATGTGATGTTAGGGTTCCCCACCCACACTCCACACACACTCCAACAGATGTCAGGTTGTGATCAGTCATAACTCACCCGTACCATGTCTAAATTGGCAGACGAGCAACAGTATAGCAGAATGGTAGGATAGTTAGGCCCGATGACCCCATGTCACACCCTGACATCTGTTGTTGTGTGGAGTGTGGGTGAGGTGTAGGAAGGTAACCTTAACATCACATTTCCAAACTTTGTTACTGTGCTAGTAACCCTAACTGATGCATTGATGAAGTTTTTGCAATACGTTTTCCTTCTTTTGAGAAAGTGTAATGTAACTAGTAAGTGGTGTTTGGTAGTGGAAGGGCCCTCTGGGCCCTCGCTCTCCTCATGCTGCCTATTTTGCATAATAGTATGTATATGTGGGAGCATGGGCCCCTGGACCACTACACACAAATAAGGAGCCATACAGCAGCTGTAAATTACTGAAAAGGAACCCTTGTAAGACTAATTTGGCAAAATCTCAGTTATCACAGCAAAATTTCACTGCAGTGGTATTCATGACTTTGAAAACTCCACATGGGCTTAGTTCACCTACAGGTAGACTAAAATGCAGAAAACAAAAATCCATATCTCACACTCTTTCCGAGATACGGGCATTGAAAGTCACCATGGCGCAGCAATGTTAGCCTATGGGAAATTTCTCAACCTCAGAGCCTGTAACTATGGGATCATTAAATGTATTGGAATCAAACTAACAAAAGGCACATCTGTGGGACCAGGGCTTGCCGCCCTTCAAAATTAAGTCCCAAAGCCCCATTTTGATGCTGTGGGATGGCAAAGAATTATTGGTTTTGGGTGATGTTCTGTCTCAAATTCTGACAGTTTTGCAACATTTTGTGACAGAATGGGCACGACACTTTCATGATTTTCAAAAGTATTGCATCCATTTCTGCTACAATTTGTGATACTATAGGGGTTCGGATCACCAAAACGACATTTCTCGGGGAGTTTCCCCATAAATTTAGGTATGTGATCCCTCAGGGTTTGACTAGGTAAACACAACTGTCAGAGTTTACCTAGGGCTCCCAAATTTAAATGACAGGCATTTCTCTTTCTCTAACTGAAACAAGATGACCACCACAGGACAGTAAAAGGGCCATTCGTGACAGTAAAATGTACTGGCAGCAGCTTCGAAAGACACATATATTTTTTACCATTGACTAAAATGGGAAACTTGTCTTTTGAATAACTTTTGAATGTTTAATATTTTTCATCAAATCTTCAAAGGCACATCAGTGAACCAGACTGCATCTTCCCTGAAGATTTCAGACCAAACAGACACATCATGCAGGCTATAGCCACAAGCAAAAAAACATGCAAAATGTTTTTGGTGCTCTGCAGCTCCACAACCACTCATCTGACCATAACACAACTTGCCGGATCCAGAGATCTATGGTGCCCCAGCATACATGCAAAATGTCAGGGACATCGGTCATATGGTGGCAAAGTTATTAAAGTGCACAATTTGGGGTATAACATGGAAGTGGCGAGCAACCCTAACTATACTGGCACAATCACACTATTATATATATATATATATATATATATATATATATATATATATATATATATAGTATAGATATATATATATATATATATATATATATATACACACACACACATATACATATACATCTTGTTTTTCCAATTGTTTAACTAGGTGAGACACACTAAGCTAAAAGCTTGTTTACAGGTGCAACCTGGGAGCACAGGGAGGTTAAGTGACTTGCTCAGAGTCACACAGTATGCAAGTGGGGGCTGTGGATTCAAACCCAGGTCTCCAGATTTGCAGCTCAGAGCCTTAAACCACTGCATATATATATATATATATATATATATATATATATATATATATGTATATATAGCAAAAAACTGCATCACTGCATCAGTTGGGGTTAAAGCGACAAAAGTAAGGAAATGTGGTGTTAGGGTTTCCAGCCTTAACACTCTGTTTCTCACCCTGCACAAACCCACAGGCCGGGGGGAGCCATCTTGGGAAGCTCCAAGACATCCCCCCACCTGTGAGTATTTGCAGGTGTGGAATGGTGTGTTACAGTGGGAAACTGTAATGCCACATTTCTTTACTTTTGTTGCTTTAACCCTAACTGATGCATTAACAAAGATTTTTGCAATTTATTTCCACTTCACATTCAGTTACTTCACTACCAGTCTACCAGTCTAGTAGTCTAGTATTGCTTGTAATGCACTTTAGGATACACTGTGTATGAAAAGTGCTATATAAATGCTGATTATTCTTCTTCTTCTTTACTTTTTGAGATTGTGTAATAGTATCCTTAGTTTATTGTGAGAGCACAGGGTTCTTCAGGCCCTGTGCTTCCAACCCTCCATACAGTTATCCAGTCCAGAAAATGTTCAAATCCCTGCTAAAACATAATTCTGCACAACTGCAATTCCATTCTGTGCCACAGTTGCAAAAACACATTTAGCCCATGCATTTGAAAAATGACAGCTGTGACATACATGAGGTGGGGTAATCAGAATACTATGCTGAAAATATGGTGTGAAAATACTGAAAATTTCCAAAGTTATCAGCGTGCGTGGTTAGTGCAACAGATGCTCATAATGCAGACCATTTTTTGAAATTTTGTCCACAAATTTTCAGCATTGCCTTCTTATGTCTACCTAATGAACAATTTGACTGTTGTTACACAAATTCCACCAGAAAGGTGACTTCACCAACTGACCATGAAATCACCTTTCCAGCAGTGGTTGCCTAATGACAGTCATATTGCTAATGAGACACAGTTCCCAAAAGGCCATGTTGAAAATGTGGAATGAAAGTCATGATAAATGGCTGAGTTATGGATAAAAGTTGACCCCTCCATTGAAATACATTGAAGTACATTTACCTTAGTTTCTCATATTGCAGTCACCGTTCCAGCAGTAAAATCTATCTTCGATTGGCAGAGTAGGTCTTGAATCTGGGACCTCATCAGGTGAGTGATGGTCTGTGGGGACATCACGGGGTGTAGGTGCACAGTGGGAGGTCGAGGGAGGGTACTGGCATGATCGACAATGGATTTTTTATTTACAGCTTTAAAATAGCAACAGACATCGAGGGATGGTTTTTCATTTTCAGGAAAAAAAAAACATTGTGAAAGGGACCAGAAAGGGTATACCACTGCAACCAATGAGAACAGGACACCTGGTTGGCAAAAGGGACATGTGGTCATGAAAGGGAAATCCATTTTATCAGGCTATTTCCATTTTCACCACGAATAAAAGGAATGGCGAAAAAGGAACTTAGTAGTGGTAAAAAAGGATTAAAACTGATGAAAAAAAATTCTATGGGCATATTAAGCTCAGAAACCAAAAGAATATCTCAGCAGCTCCCAATGAGCAAGAAATACACTTACATGTGTGCAACACACATCCCTGAGCAGAGATGGCACTTTTTCAAGGCAAAACAAAAACAAGATGTTGACTCCTGTAAAGGATTTTTTCAGGTGAACAAAGATTGTCCCTCAAAAAAATCCTTTTTTGTTCGTGCATTTTCCTGAAAAATAAAATCCCATAGAAAACAATGTGACCTTACAAATGCTAAAACATTGGAAATGATTAACATGTTTTCACCAAATAATGCTGGCCTGTTCTTGGACCCATGCTCTTTCTACCATAAAAAGTTCAGACCAAAATACAACATCATCTGTGCACAGTGCAGATGAGAAAAAACACAAAAAGTGGCACATTTTCAAGGTGTTTTACTATCTGGATCACAAAATCTGGAAATGCAACCAGAACTAAATATATCAGATCAATGGATGCACCTTAGGGAACTACACATGCAAACTTTTGTGCAAATCCATTTAACAGTTGCAAAGTTATGTAAGTGCAAAATGTGAGGTTTAACATTAGAGTGCCTGCTCAACCCTAACTATAATCTCCCATTAAACATTCATGGAGTACAAACTACACTCCAAAATTACTCTACTTTTCACCATGGTGCCAACTCCATAACGAAAGTGCAATCATTATCAAAAATGTAACAAAAGGTGTATCTCATCTTCCACTACTACCATGGCAAATTTCAAAGCACATCAATACAAAGTTTCTGACTTATGGGTAACAAAGTGAAAACCACATGTTTGCCCATATACAATGAACTGCTAGCAGTTAAGAGGGTCTCATAATATATTTTTCCTTTAAGTGAGCCCCACAAAACAATTACAACCAAGCGCACACATTGTTTTTCTGGAGGCATGGAAGTGCAGGGCCCAGAGGCCCTGTGTTTCCTAACCAGGTGGATGTGTTCATCTATGGAGAGAAGGAAGTGCTGGGCCCATGGGGCCTGCACTTCTCTAGCTGATGGATGTGTTCATCAGGTCCCTAAGGGACCTGCATGAATGAGGATACAATTCTGCTATTTCAAAAGTAAAGACATTCTTTGCACAAAATTGCATTTATGAATCAGTTAGGGTTCAGATTAAACCAACAAAAGTAGGTAAATGTGGCATTAGGGTTTCAACCTTAACTTGCCACCCACATCTAAACAGGAAAAGGAAAAACTTTATGTTTTCTACTCTGACTCTTGGCAAATCAGGGTTGGGTCCTTCTTTGAGGTTCTCAGTATTATCTCTCATCCCATTCCATGACCAAATGAGGTAACATGTGATATATTTTCTTCAGGCAGGGACTACAGGTTGTTGGCAACATGTGTGGATATACAATTCTGTACATTTAAGGCTATATCACAATGGGGTGAGCATTATGGTTAAGAAACCCAAGGAAAACCCCAACCCTGGTTTGCCAAGAGTCACCAGTGAAAATCGTAATGTTTTATTCCTTTTTCTGCTTGGGGGGTCAGAAGTTAGAGTTAGAAACCCTAATGCCACATTTCTTACTTTTCTTGTTTAATCTGAATGATAACTGATGCATTATGGCGTTTTTTTGCAAAGTATAGATATAAATAAAGGATAAAGGTGGTATACAATGATGTATGCCCATCAAGCGGGGCTAATGGGGCTATAAGTGGCCTTATAGCCTCCGTGGCCCCAAGATGGCAGTATACTTCTGAATGCTCCACCCTTACCCATTGTTTTTGAATATACTACATTAGTATGGTTATTGTTATGGAGATCACATCTGCAGCAAGGAGGGAATGGTGAGTAATGAGTGCAGGTAGGAGTGCAGGGATTTCTGGGTTTCAGAGACTTTTGTGTAAGTCTATTTTTTCCAGGTTCTTTTATGGCTTGTTAATTGATTTTGATAGCTTTGCTGTGTTATTTATATTATTAGTGGTGTCCCATGGGGTTTAATGTAGTGCAGATGTGTACTATTTTATAAGTGCATGTTCAGTATAAACATTTAATTGTTTGATTTATGTAGCTATATAGCTTAAATTAGTGCAAGAATATAGATGTAATTGTTTAATTAGTGCAGGATCCTGTCCCTCTCCTGTTCTCACTTTTCATTAATAATCTCCCTCTATCTGCCTTAACACACAACTGGTCCTCTATGCCAATGATGCAGCACTATACAGTAGTGACATCGACCACGCCACCAAGTTCAGCAATCCACAGTCTGATGTTATGAAGTTGCACTCCTGGTTCTCCGGAAACAGTATGGTCCTAAATTCTAAGAAGACCAGGGTTTATGGTCTTCTTGGCCCTAGAAAATCCACTGTCACTGGCCTTACATTAGTTGATAACTCTGGCTACCCAATTGAGCAGGCATCTGAATTTAAATACCTTGGGCTTCTCCTGGACCCTCACCTATCCTCAAGCTCAGAACTTCGATCACCTATAAGGGCACTAAGCGGTACAACCAACTGAAAGTTTCATACAAAATTTTTAATCAGACAATAATTTCATATATAATTTTCTTTCATATGAAAATTTCAAACAAACGCTTTGTTCATATGAAAATTTTCATTCATGCAAAAATTTTCATATGATATTTCCATTCATACAGAAATTTTGTAATATCTTCTCAACCAATCCACATATTTGCATGAAATTTTGCATGTGCTGTCTTGTGGGTAGATTCTCTTGACATGCCAAGTTTGTTGCAGTCAGATTTGTGGATTTCAAGATCTGATAGCTAATAAACAAAAGAAATCTATTTTTTTGCTGTTTGTTTATCACCTTGGGCCAGGATGGTTTAGAATTTTAGTTTGACATTTCAGAGAAGAAAGGGCTTGCCCACAGATGTTCCTTTATAATACTAATATGTTCCAAAGATATTAAATTTAAAGAATTTCAGTTCTGAGGATACTCAGTAAGTACTTCAAAATAGCTGTATGAAATGATCGTATGGGGCTAAAAGTTTCATGAACATTTTCATATGATATTTTATTGATACAAAAGTTTTGAAATATCTTAGCAACCATTCTATGGATTTGCAGAATGCTTGCATGCATGGTCTTGTGGGATAGAGCCCTTGACTTGCCAAATTTTGTTCCAGTCAGATGTGTGGATTCTGAGATCCAGATAGTGAAACATTTTTAATCACTGTTTTTTGCTGTTTATTTGTGCCCAGATGGTTTGCAAGTTTGATCTGAAATTTTGACAGCATGAAGGGCTTGGCCCACAGATATTTCTTTCACTGGTTTGCTGAAGAAACATTAATGTGTTCCAAAGTTACTACATTTTAAGTTTGGTTCTGATCATGTTTAGTAAGCACTTCAAGATACCTGTATGAAATGATCCTATAGGGACAAAAGTTGCATATTGCATTTTTCATGTGAATGAAACTTTAATACAAAAATTTGTGTTCATATGAAATGTTATATAAACATTTTCATTCCTATGGAAATGTTCTTATGATATTTTCATTCATACAAACATTTCTGTAATATCTTCACAATCGTTCAAAAGATTTACACAAAGGTTTGCATGTCAAGTTTTGAGGGGTTGCTCTCTTGACGTTCAAAGTTTCATTCCAGTTGAATGTGCAGATTCTGAGATCATTCTTTTGCAGTGTCTTTGTCAGCACCTTGCAACCAGATGGTTTGGAATTTCCATCTGAAATTTTCTAGGTAGAAAGGGCTTGGCCACAGATGTGCCTTTGCTGGTTTGGTAAAAAATAATTGAGAAATGATTTAAAAAAATTGATTATGAGGATGTTCAGTTAGCACTTCAAAATAACTGTAGGAAATGATCATACAGGAAAACAATTTTTAATGAAATTTTCATATGAACAAAAATTTGTTATGAAAATTTTCACTTATATGAACATTTCTTATGAAAATTTGAGACTGCAATTACACTATCTCAAAAGTATTGATGGATAGTCAAATAAGGATATGATTAGCTATCTCAGAAAGTAAGGAAATTATTTGCAAAGAAATGCATTATTGCAACATTTAGGGTTCAGATTAAAGTGAAAAAAGTTGGAAATATGGTTTTAGGGTTTCCAACCATAAAACACCACTCCCACACCTAAAACAATTCAAGAATGCAGTATTCTTTGGAGTTGTTGACCCTAAAGCTCACCCCATTCTTTTTCCATTCAAAGTTTATTAATGTTTTCAACATACAGAAGACAACACATCACAAATGACATAAGCTCACTCTATTCTATACACTCCAGAAACATACACACCTAATGGGGTGAGGGGTTTCTATGTTAAACCTCAAGTTTTGCACGTTATTATCTTTGCAACCATTCAATGGATTTGCATGAAATTTTACATACTCATTTTTCTGGTTAGTTCCCTTGAAGTGCAAAGTTTTGTTCTGGTATAGTGTGCAGATTCCAAGATCTGGATAGGAAAAAAAAAGTAAAAACAAACACTGTATTTTTGTATTTTATTTGCTATCACGTGCACCTAGATGGTTTGGAATTTTGGTCTAAAATAGTCAGGGTAGAAAGTACTTGGCCCACATTAGTTTTCTGTGCTGGTTTGCTGAAAAAACCCACATTAATCCATTCCAAAATTATTAATTTTATTTTATTTCTGGTTCTGAGCATTGTCAGAAAGCCCTTCAGAATAGCTGTATGAAATGATCATATGGATGTGAAAGTTTCACATGAAAATTTTTGTTCATATGAACATCATTGTACTGTCTTCACAACAGTTCAACAGATTAGCAAAAAGTTTCCATGTGCAGTCTTGTAGGTAAATATCTTCCATTTAGGTGTTTATCTTACTGCAGTGGGCTGCAGCTACTTGTCCTACCCTACTGGACTTTGGGGTCATTTGGGATCTTTAATACAATGTGTGTCGATGTACCCCGGAGCCAACCTGGAGGCATTATCCTGCTATGGCCTATGATTTTCTACATTTGGCCCTTTCTCTGATACATAGAGCCCCAGACAGAGAGACGATGTGTGGAGGTACATGTGCCCTCTTGCTCTTGGTGATGGCCCCTTCCTCCCACCCACTGGCCTAGTGCCCTAGCTTCCTCTGCTTGCACCACCCCCGGCATCCACCATGAGGCAGTCAAGAGCCAAGAGAAGAACAGATCCCTCCTGGAGAGGGAGAGCTGCCAGTTGGCAGCTCAAGTCATGCTCTACTCCCTTCCACGATGCCGACCTTCAATGGCCCATGATCATTCCTAAACATGGGTCACCAGCATGGCAAGAGTTAAGGTGTCTAGTAACTCAGCCTCTGCACCACCAGGCCAGTTTGTAGAGTAGAGTAGATATCTTGATGTACCAAGTTTCATTCCAGTCAGATGTGTGGATTCTGCATTCTGGATAATGAAATAAAACATTAAACATCACTGTTTTTTGCTGTTTTTCTGCCACATTGCTTTGTGCCCAGATGATTTGGAATTCTGGTCTGAATTTTCATGGTTAAAAGGGCTTGGCCTTTAAATGTGCCTTTTGCCAGTTTGGTGAAAAATATTAAACTGTTCCAATGTTATTTAAAAAATAGTTCTGAGCATGCACAGAAAGCACTTCAAAAAGCTGTATGAAATGACTGTAAGAAGACAAAAAGTTTCTCATGAAATTTTCATATGAACAAAAATTTGACACAAAATGTTATTTCATACAAAAATTTCATATAAAAATTTAAGGATACAATTGCACTATTTAAAAAAAAGTATGGATGGATGGGGCACATGTCCTGGAGGGCAAATAAGGATATAATTATACTATCTCAAAAAATAAGGACATTTTTGCAAAAAAAAAACTGCTTTAATGCAACATTTAAGGATCAGGCTAAAGCAAAACAAAAAGTTGGGAAATGTGGTTTAGGGTTTCCAAGCCTGAAACCCCACTCCCACACATAAAACAAATCAAGGGTGCAGTCTTTTTGAGTTGTCAACCCTAAAGGTCATGCCATTCTTTACACTCCAGGAACATACACACCTAATGGGGTGAGGGGTTTCTCCGTTAAACCTCAAGTTTTGCACTTTAATATCTTCACAACCATTCAATGGATTTGATGAAATTTTGGATGCAAGTTCTTGTAGGGTAGTTCTCTTGATATGCAAATGTTTTTGTCCTGTCTAATATGTGGATTCCAAGACCTGGATAGCAAAAAAAAAAAACATACACAAATCGCTGTACTTTTGCAGTTTTATTTGGGGAGGGCCATTGTATAGAGCCTAAATAGTTTGGAATTTTGGTCTGACATTTTCAGAGTAGAAAGTGCTTGGCCCACATTAGTTTCATTTGATGGTTTGGTGAAAAAAAATATTAATTGGTTCCAAAGTTATTAATTATTTTAATTTTGGGTTTCTGAGCATTCTTAGTATGCACTTCAAAATAGCTTTATGAAATGATCATATGGGGATGAAAGTTTCATATGAAATTTTCCTTCATATGAAAATCTTTGTAGTATCTTCACAACTGATCAAGGGATTTGCACAACATTTTTACATTTGCGGTCTCGTAGCCAGGTCTCTTAATGTACCAAGTTTTGTTCCAGTCAGATGTATGGAGTCCGAAATCTGGATTGTGAAAAATGTGAAAAAAATTACTGTGTTTTGCTGTTTACTTGTCATCACCTTGTGCCCAGATGGTTTGGAATTTTGTTCTGAAATGTTCAGTCTGGAAAGGGCTTGGCCCACATATGTGCCTTTCCTGGTTTGGTGAAAAATAATAATCCAATCAAAGTTATTTTTAAACATTTAGGTTCTGAGCATGCTCAATAAACACTTCAGAATACCTGTACAAAATTATCATATAAGGATGAAATTTTTGTATTAAATTTTCATATGAATGACAATTTCATACAAAGATTTTCATTCATATGAAAATATTCATATGATATTTTCATATGAATGAAAATATTTGGACTAATTCTAAATAAAATATCATACAAAAATTGTCATATCAATGAAAATATATGAACATTTTCATATGAATGAAAATTTTCATATGAAATATTCTTTTATATGAAAATTTAAGGATACGATTACACGATCTCAAAAGTATGGATGGATGGGTGTGCAGGGCCCTCTGGGTCCTGCACTCCCACAGGCAAATAAGGATATGATTATACTACAGTATCTCAAAAAGTAAGGCAATTATTTGCAAAAACTGCATTAATGCAGCATTTAGGATTCAGTCTAAAGCAAAAAGTAGGGAAATGTGGTTTTACTGTTTCCAACCCTAAACCCTCCACACCTAAAATAAATGAGGAGTTCAGTTTTCCTTGGGGTTGTCAACTTTAAAGCTCACTCCATTCTATACACTCCATAAACATACACACTAATGGGGTGAGCTCTAGGGGTTGACAGCCCCAGAAAAACTGCACCCCTGATTTGTTTTAGGTGTGGGGATAGGGTTTAGGGTTGGACACCCTAAAACCCCATTCTCTTTTTCACTTTAGTCTGCTTCGTAAATGTTGCATTAACACTGATTTTTAGAAATACACACACACTCACACACACACACATATAAATAAGAGCAACAAACTCCATTTAATGCATCAGTTAGGGTTGTTCCACAGCAAAAAATGCTAGAATTTCAGGGTTAGGGTTTAAGCCCCCCTTGGACCCCCAGCCCCCAACTGGCATCAGGGTGCACATTGGGGTTGTGGCTCTAACTCTCACCCCATCACATGTAAAGAAGTTGAGGTATAGAGAATGGGGTGAGAGTTAGGACCAATGACTCCAACACGTACTCCGTGCGGCCAGTTGAGGGGTGGGCTGGGGGTCCAAGGGGCTTTCAACCCTAACCCTGAATTTCCTAGCTTTTTTGCTGGGGAACCACTCAACTGATGTATTAAATGGATTTGTTTGCCTCTAATTTCCTTCTTTTGAGAATGAGGATGATATATAATGAAAGGAATGCAGTGCAGCAGTGCGGGCAAGGGCATGCTCCTGCCACATGATGTCTTGTTACACAGTAACAGGAACTGCAAAGCAAATGCAAGTGGCAATGGTAATGCACACAGCAAAGCAAACATAAATGACAAAGCAAACGTTAATAGAAACACAAGCGTAAAGTGACTCTGAAGCAAACAGTTACATAAATGGAGACATCAAACAGAAGTGCATACAGAATATAGCTGGTAACACACATTCATGGTGCCACAATTGTAAATGCAAATGATAACAGTAACACCAACAATAACACAAAAGTAAACAGAAATGCAAGCATGTATGAAAATGCAAACCGTAATGCACACACTCATGGAACCACAATTGTAAATGCAAATGCTTGTAGGAACAGCAACAATAAAGCCAATAAAAATAGAAACGCAAGTGCATATGAAAACTCAAACTGTTACACATAAGGTCATGCTACCGCAATAGTAAAGGTAAATGGTAACAGTAACAGCAACAGTAAAGACAACAGAAACAGAAATGCAAGAGCATATGAAAATGCAAATCATTATGCACACGGTGGTGTAGACAGGAACAGTGATTCAAATGGTAACAGAAGCACAACTGGAAACGCTTAACTGTCACAGTAACAAAAGGGCACACTCTTCTTTTCCCCAAAACTGCATTGAAAAAACTAATTGAAAACAAAGAATGTATGCATTATAATTGACTTCAGAGCAGAAAAGTACAACTTGGAATACTAAATTGCTTATATCTCAGGAACCGATGATGTAGGAAAAAATTTAAATTTTGCATGAATTATTACTTTCCTGGCTAGTTTTGTGCTTAGCCCCAACTTGGGGTGCTAAGCATTTTGACAAAAGTCTGTATCTTGCACTGTTTCTGAGATATGGGCCCTGAAAGATGCGAGGATGCCATAATGTTATCCTATGGGAAAATTGTCAACTTCGAGTGCTGCCACTTTGCCACCCTGTAATATTTTTCTCCAAACCACAAAAGACACATTTGCAGGATGTTGGCTTCTTCCCTCCAAATTTCAGCCTAAAACACAAACCGTTATTTTCCAGCAGAGCGGCAAATAATTCCTGTAATATGGTGGACGCTGTAATGTTATCCTATGGAAAAGTGCCAACTGTAGTCCTGTAACTTTGCCGCCCTGTAATATTTTTTACCATCCATTACAAGGCACATCTGAGTGATGGTGCCTTTCTTCCTCCATATTTCAAGTAAAAGATCATACCATTTCTGAGATATTCAATGTCAATGATTGGCAAAATTTCCATATCTATTCCATTATAAAAATCTGGCCATCTTATCCCTGTTTTGCAATCAAAGATCATGATCAAAGAATCTCATGATCAAAGAATTTGCAGCCTCACAATGAAAGAATTTACAGGCTCATGAAAAAGTATGCAAAATTTAATAAATCAAAAATAGAAGCAATTGTAGTAAACCACAGCCATGGTGCAACAGAACGAAGCCCCCTGAGTAAAACCCACCCTCATTTGACCTCCTAGAACACCCCTGGGATAAGAAAATTAAATTTTAAATTGGGCCATCTTGTCCCTTGCTCATATACAAGATCGCGATCAAAGAATCTCACGATCAAAGAATTTGCAGCCTCATGATCAAAGAATTTGCAGGCTCATGAACAAAGAATAAAAAATGTAATAAAAATGGAGGAATTGCAGGAAACCACCACCATGGTTTGACAGAACGAAGCCCTGAGTAAAACCACCCTCATTTGACTTCCTAGGGCACCCATGGGCTGAGAAAATGATTTAAAATGTGGCCATTTCGTCCTCGCTCATGATGCAAGATCGTGATCAAAGAATTTGCAGCCTCACAATCAAAGAATTTTCCGCGAATGATCAAAGAATTAAAAGGTAAAACACAATTTATTCACCGATTTGAACCAAACCAATGGCATGGTTCAACAGAACGGACCCTCCTGAGAAAAACAAGCCCTCATTTGTGTCCCTAGCCCACCCCTGAGCTGAAATATTAGTGTTTTAGGTCATGATGCAAGATCGCGATCAAAGAATCTCACGATCAAAGAATTTGCAGGCTTCACATCAAAGATCGTTAGCGAGCCGCGAATAAAGATTTTGAAAGCTTATAACTCTATTTTTCACTGATTTGGATGGAATCAAAGCCATGGCTTGATAGATCAGGGTCATCTGAGTAAAACCCATCAAAGTTTTACTTCAGAAGTGACCCTGAGCCGAGATATTTGTGTTTGTATGATTCAAAAACTCAAAACAAGATGACTGACCTTGCAGTCAAAGAATTTTGAAAATTTCTCAGGAACAAAGATTCTTGAACTGTGAGACTGCAAATTCTTTGATCGCCAGGAGAGACCAGATGGCCAGAACTCCCATTCTTTGATCGCAAGATATACTGTACATATACATTTTCCCATTGACTTAGAATAGGAACTTAAAGTGCCATAACTTTTGAATGCCTTAATATTTTTCACCAAACAAAAGCGTCATGTTCAGTCACCAAAGCTCTTTCAAACAAGTCATCTTGCAGAGCAGCATACCACACAATGGCTGTGCAGGACCACATTAAGAATGCCAAAAGGTGTCTCCAAAATGGATAATTTTGCATTTTTCAGCACTTTTGTACATGAAGACCAACACTCCGACACAAATGCAATATGGCAAATCAAGAGATCTGGTGTAACACTAGCAACATGCCATATTTCAGGCAAATCCACTGAATGGGTCCAAAGTTATTAATGTCCAAACTTTTGACTTTAGTATGTAACTGGCCTCAACCTAACTATAGTGGCACGACCGTGCCACTATAATATATATATATATATATATATATAGTCAGTGTTGGGTAAGTTACTTTTCTATTACTTTTTGAAACTTGTTCCAGGAAGCTCTGCATGATCACTAATAGGATGGAGAATTACTGAACTAAGTAATACACCTTACAGTTATAATTACTTATGTCTTTTTATACAAAGAAAATACATAACTGTAACTGATTATATTTATTTTAAAGTAACTAGTAACTAACCTATTACTTTCAAAAATGTAATCTGTTATAGTTATTTATTATTTTTGTATTGTTTTTTAATATAAGAGAAATAGGTAATATAATTATGGTGTATTACTTTCTATTACTTCTCATACTTAATGTTTGCACATAACTCCGGAACAAGTTTACAAACATAAAAAGTAATAAAAAGTAACTTACCCAACACTGTTTATATATATATATATATATATATATATATATATATATATATATATATATATGTGTGTGTATATATATATATATATATATATATAGGCATGGTCGGGTCCCTATATTTAGGGTTGAGTCTTAGGCACTTCCATGTTAAACTCAAATGTTAGATGCGTTAATATCTTTGGACCCATTCAATGGATTGCATGAAATTTGGTATGTGCTGTGGGACATGGTAGTTCTCTTGATCTGCCAAATTTTGGTTCAGTTGAATATATGATTTTTGTGCACCAAAATGTTGAATAATGCATTTTTCTCCAGTTACGGCAGTTTTTGGGATTTTGTCCATGGTGCTGTGAGGCTGTTGTGTGGTGTGTTGCTCTCTGACTTCACTCTTCTGAAAGATCTTGGCTCAAGGAACATGCTGCTTTTCATTTGGTGAAAAAATTAATCCATTCAAAAGTTATTAAACTTTTAATTTCCCATTATAAGTCAATAGGAAAATTTATATGGTTATTTTGTGAAAGAAGAATGAGGTTTTGGCTATCCGGTCCCACCTCACGATCAAAGAATTTGCAGGCTCGTGATCAAAGAAACTTTGATCTTGAGAAATTCTTTGATCATGATGGCGCTATCTTGTTTTCAGTTTGCGGTCGGAAAAATTCAAACATCTCAGCTCAGAGGGACTTCTGAAGTGAAACTATGCAGAGGTCTTCCCTCTATCGAGCCATGCCTCTGGTTTCTTTCAGAATAGTCAAAAATAGAGTTTTCAAATTTTTATTCTTTGATCGGGGCTCGCTAATCATCTTTGTTCACGAGCCTGCAAATTCTTTGATCTGAGGCGGGACCAGATAGCCACTTGAAAAATCAGTTTTCTCAGTTCAGGGGTGACTTATTAAGCCAAATGAGGATGGGTTTTGCTCAGGAGCTTCGTTCTATTGAGGCATGGCTGTGGTTTCATGTATTTTTATTTAAAATTTGAATTTAACATTTTTATTCTTTGATCATGAGCCTGCAAGTTCTTTGATCACGAGCCTGCTAATCTTTGATCGTAAGATTCTTTGACAGTGATTTTTGATCATGAGGGTGTGACTAGATGGCCAGATAAAAATTTCAATTTTCTTAGCACAAGGGTGACTTATAAAGCCAAACTAGGTGGGATCTGCTCAAGGGCTTTATTTTGTCGAGTCATGGCTGTGGTTTCATGTATTTTTTTCTAAAAATTGACTTTCGTTATTTTTATTCTTTGATCATGAGCCTGCAAATTCTTTGATGGTGAGATTCTTTGATAGTAATCTTTGATCGCAGGGAAATACTAGATGGCCAGATTTGGAGGAACCAGATAGCCCAATTTTAACAATTTTTCAACTTGAATATATTGGAAACGGTTTGGTCTTTTAACTTGAAATTTGGAAGGAGTTGATGGGATGTCCAGTAGATGTGAATTATAGTGTTTAGTGTCAAATAATACATTTTTGCAGAGGTATTGCGTGGCACAGTTTACATTTTGTGGACAGCATTTTCCATTATGGTAGTGGCGTGAAATTAATAGGTAGCTAGCCTTACTGCCATGGATATACTTTTCAGTTGTTAGGTGTGTAAAATTTTAACAGGTGTGGAATTCTGCCACTCTGATGAATGAAAATCTGAATCTTTCAAATGTTATATCTTGAAACAGTTTGGCCTTTTAAATTGAAATTTGGGCGGTGTTGGGCGGGTGTTGAGGGATGTCCTGTATATGTGAATTATGGTGTTTAGGTGTTGAAAAATTTATTTTCTGCAGACATATTGTGTAACACACTTTATGTTTTGTGTATGGCATTTTGCATTGTGATACTGGCTTCATTTATAGGGTACCTAGAGTTACTGCCATGGAGGTAATTTTCAGTGGTTAGGTCTCTGACATGTAAACAGGTGTGGAATTATACCACTCTGATAAATGAAACTTTGTTTTGTTTCAAGGTCCCATATGTGCTCCCACCAGTACATATTATATTCAGTACTTACACTGTTATGATTGTAGAGAGAATTGACTAGTTGGTGGGAGCAGGGAGCCCAAAGGGCCCTGCACTCCCACCAACTTATCTGACTTTCTACTTTTCTATGCTTTCTCAAAAAGTAAGGAAATTCTATGTATAAAACTTTGTTAATGCATCATTTGGGTTAAAATGTAAAAAGTCAGGAAATGAGACCTTTAGGGTTACCCCCGTGTAGCCTCTTTCTCCTCCCAAGATTGACAGGTGACAGGGTGTGTCATTGGGGTTGTGGAGGCCTAAATGTCACCCATTCTTCTTTACTGTGGCTTGTGAATATGATTACACATGGAATGGGGTGACATTTAGGCCTCACAACCCCAATGACACACCCTGCCATCTGTCAATCTCAGGAGGAGGAGGAGGAGGAAGGGCTACATGAGAGGGAGGGCAACCCTAAAGGTCTCATTTCCTGACTTTGTGTTTTACCCTAAATGATGCCTTAATGAAGTTTTTTTATAGAATATATGAAAAATTACCACCTTAGTAATTATGTTTCCCTAATGGAGTCTTGCTGTATTCTGACTATTGCAGTTAGCCCCAGCACTCAAACTGCCCCAGAGAGAAGAGGGTTCATTTTCTATGCTGAGCATATAACTTTGAGCTCGAGCTCAGCTCAGACCTCTGTCTGCTGCACTTAGAAGCACAACCATCAGATTCTTACGAGCTAATACTAACTAACTACTATGTGGAAATTGTAAAATTTTAGTAGCCAAATGGCAAATAAATATTTTGGATCCCCAAAGACTCAAGTCAAGAAATCCAAAATCAAAACCAGGTAGTGAACAACTTAAGACTGTTAAATTAATAATATAACCCACTCCCTCTCTAAAAGGAGGGACTGCCCAAATGCACCCTGGGGTGCAACACTGCACCTGCCAGCCCACTTCCCAAAAACAGGTTCTGAGAGGGAGGAGGAAGGAGGTCAGAATACAGCAAGACTCCATTAGAAGAAACATAATTACTAAGGTGAGTAATTTTTCTTCAAACCACATGAAGTCTTGCTGTATTCTGACTGTTGCAGACTACTAGCAGTACCTCCATGGAGGAGGGAATCAAACCTACATTGGGAATAGGCTCTGTAGTACTGCTGTACCAAACTGAGCATCACTCCTGGCCTGGATGTCCAGGGAGTATTGTTTGGTAAATGTATGGACTGTTTTCCAGGTGGCTGCTTTACATATCTCTAGAAGAATATCCTGCACACAGCCAGGAAGCAGCTACCTCTAGTCAAATGAGCCCTCAGACATGGAGGCAGGTATTTTGCCTAGCTTCTCATAGCAGAATTGAATACAAGAGGCAGTCCTGGCCCAGTCTGGAGCAATCAGAATCACTTTGCAGGGTTGTGACCTTATCTTGACTAGAACCTTGAACAGTAGAAGAAAAGGAGGAAGGCATATAGAAATTTCCCTCCGAGTTCAAGATCAGACCATCCAGAGGGACTGAACCCTAGACTGGGGTCTGCAACAAAACAGAGGAAGTTGGTGATTGTCTGGGGCTGCAAAGAGATCTATCTCTGGAGTGTCCCACCTTGAAAAATCACTTTCAACACGGAGGGTCCAGGGACCATTCGTGATGGCCCTAAGAGATCCTGCTCAATGCATCTGCTAGTACATTGTCCTTTCTTGGAAGGTGGACTGCTATCCATGAGGTCTGCAGAGAATAAGCTAGGGACCATGATTTCATGGCTTCCATGCACAAGGCTGTGGACTGAGTGCCTCCTGCTTGTTGATGTACCACATGGAGGTGGTGTCTGTTCTGACCTGAACCACCTTGTTCTGCACTGACTGAGAGAAAGCTTGCAAGGCCAGAAAGACCACCCTGAGTTCCAAGAGACTGACATGAAGAAGGGATTCCTGAGGGACCACAGTCTCTGGGCTGTGAGAGCCCCAGATGGGTTCCCCACCCCAATAGAGAAGCATCCATGGTCAAGACCACAGAGTGAGACTGAGTGATGAATGGGACCTTTTTCTGAGGTTGCCCTGATCCTGCCACCATTTGAGAGCCTGGATCAGAGTCTGAGTCACTGGAACTAGTTTTGTTAGAGAATCTTTCTTCTGAGACCAAAGGTCCTCAGGTGAAACTGAATGTCCCTCATCTGAAATATGGCCCCTTGGACCACTGCTTCAGAAGCTGCATGTGGTCAGAAGCTAAAGGAAGTGTCTTGCTGGCTGAGAAACCAGAAGGTGGAATGAAGAAGCCAGCTCTACAATAGCCCTTGCCCTTTCCAGGGAAGAAAAGCTCTTGCTTTGACTGTATCCAACTCTGCACCTATGAAGGTGAGGAGCTGTACAGGCTCAAGAACTGACTTGGGAAGATTGAGAAGGAATCCTTAGAAGTGAGCACTTGCTGAGTCACTAGCAGGTCTGACTTGACTTGGTCTGGGGACTGACCCACAATCAGCCAGTCATCCAGGTATGGAAATATGGAAATATTCTTCCTTCTTAAAAGGCCACTACTACTGCTAGGCATTTTGAATACCCTTGGAGCCGATGTCAGGCTGAAGGGCATAGCTTTGGACTAATAATGGCCTGAAGACAATTCGAACCTGAGGTACTTTCTGTGGAAGCACCTGATGGGAATGTGAAAGTAGGCATCTTTTAAGTCCAAGGAGGCTAGCCAGTCCCTGGTCTTAGAGAGGAAAGGATTATTCCCAGAGTCACCATTTTGAATTTTGGTTTTAAAAGATGTTTGTTCAGGTATCTTAAGTCTAGGATGGGTTGCCACTCCCTGTCTTTTTGGGGTAAGGAAGTACCTGGAGTACAGACATTTGCCCTGTGCAATGTAGGAGCTCTCTCTATAGCCTTTAGAACCAGTAGAGATGAAGTCTCTGCCTCTAAGGCAATGGTTTGGAGGATGCTTGCAGATGGAAAAGATCTGGCCCTCAGCTTTGGAAATTTCTTGAAGCTGAGAACCAGCCCCTGGCTACCACCTTCAGGACCCATTGTCTGAGGTAACAGACATCCAGTCCTGGACAAAGTAAGCCAGCCTACCTTCTACAGGAATGGGGAGTCGAACCGGCTGACACATCAGGGTGTCTGCTTGGCAGGAGCCTTAGGTTGAGGGGTGGATGCAGCCCTGCTCATCCCCTTCTGCCTCTCCCTCTGAAGAACCCCTTTGAGGAAAAGGAGAAGAGGCCTGTGCTTGGTAGAAAGGCTTATGAAAGGCCAGCCCTGCCCCTAGCTTGCTGCCTTTGAGGAGTTGCCTGCCTTTCCTTGGCCTGTGCACTCCCATAGGTGGTCCCATACGCATCCATCTTTTTTCATGTAATCTCTGTCTGCTCCCCAAACAGAGAATTACCTACCACAGGGAATCCATTGCCTTAGTCTGGGTGTCCTGTGAGAGGCTAGAACATCTGAGCCAAGCCATTCTCCGTAGAGCCACAGATGTAGCCATGACTCTAGATGACACATCATTGGAGTCCACAGCAGCATGGAACTGTACCTTAGATGCCTCAATCCCATCAGCAGCCACCCCTCCAGCTCTGATGCTAGCTGTGGGAGGTCTGCTTAGCCAGTGCCAGTGCAGTGTCCCATCTGGACTTCTGGTATGTGGCTCGTGAGGCCATATAATTAGCCTGCCTGAGTCCCAAGGTGGATGCCATGTACTGTTTCTTTGCCATGGCATCCAGCTTCCTAGAGTCTTTATCTAGGAGGTGTGAAGCCAAGGGTATATTAGCCTTATCATAGGCTGCAGCCTGCACAACCCCAACATGGCTGCATTGTTGATAAGTACTCTGTACCTGAACCTGATAAGGTGTACCTTTGTCCATCCTTCTGTCAACAGGAGGTACAGAATTTGGAGTTTTAAATCTTTGTGTCTGTTTCCCAAAAGACTTATGAAAGGAATAGACAGTCTCTTGGACTCTGGGATGTCCATCATCTCCACAAAATCAGGTTCCTCTTGTTCCTCCATGGCTTCCTCCACAGGAAGCTGGAGGGCTCTGCCACATTCCTGTAAAACATGTAGTAGGAAGGAGACTCAGAAAGCCTAGGAGGAAACACCAGAAGGCCTGTCTGGGGAGATGCCTGGTTCAGTGTGCTCACCCAGACCTTCTACACCATCACCATCATCATCATCATCATCATCATCATCATAATCTTCATCCCCTCCAAATCTGGTTCATAAAAATCTTTAGAGGCATAACCTTGAACCAGAGGAACTGACCGAACTGACCACCTGCCAGAAGGTGCCAGATCAGATGGAACCGATGAAGCAATTCTGCAATCCTTATCTCTTTGGCAATCTCTTCGGTGGTCAGAAAATGGGTCTCTGGATCCAAACCAGCCAATTTTCTTTTCTTTGTCTTTTGTAGGAACCAATCCCTCAGGAGCAGCTCTCCTCTTGACTGAAGAAGTATAGCCCTGGTCAGAGGCACTCCCTCAGGTTCAGTCAGAACCGAACCAGACTGGCCATCCGGGTCAGTGGACTTCATAGCTTTCTTATCCCTAAGCCTACCTAATCTTTTTCCAGGGTAGACTTAGGGAAATTTTTACAGATTTGGCAGTCTGAATCGAGGTGGTCAAACCCCAGACAATAAACACAGGTGGTGTGGGATCAGCCTTATCAAAGACCTCCCCACACACACTGCAGTGCTGAAACCCAGTGGGCCTGGTTTTCTTTTGCTTTCTCAGATATAGCCATCCTAACCACAAACGTACCCTTTTATGGCAAACAACCAGGCAAGACACTCTTATCAGTTTCTAACAGTGTCACGGGTATTGGAAAACACAAGAAAATGGTATTTTTAAAACCGATAAGGACCTGAAACAACACCCTAAGTTTAGAAACAAAGACAGAATATGTAATTCACTAAATGGCCGGTTCAGCGAACCAGTCAAAAACTATTTTACAATTTCCACAAGTTTACTATGTCTAGTTCACTACCTAGTACTTACTGTACCACAGACAGAGATCTGAATCGAAACTTGCAAAAAAATTATCGGTAGAACTGAAGACTTTAATTGACTTTCAAACTGTGAGCAAAGGAGAAATCTCTGGATGACCATTCAGTTAGGCGGAGTAAAGAATCTGATGGTAGTGCTTCTAAGTGCAGCAGACAGAGGTTTTAACCGAGCTTGAGCTCAACGTTCGATGCTCTGCATAGAAAATTAATCATCTTCTCTCTAGGGCAGTTTGACTGCTAGGGCTAACTGCAATAATCAGAATACAGCAAGACTTCATGTGGTTTTAAAATATATATATATATATATATATATAGATTCATTTCAAAAAACTTTGCTAATGCATCAGTTAGGGTTGAAGGAACGAAAGTAGGAAATGAGACATTAGCGTTGAACCCCTACCCCCACCTCAACCCCATCCTCCACACACCAACAGGCATTGGGGTGTGCCATGAAGTCATTAGACCCAACTCTTGTCCCATTCCATGTGTAAAGAGGCTGACATGGTATGGCATAGGAGAATGGAGTGAGAGTTAGGTCTAAAGACCACATGGCACACCATGATGCCTGTTGGTGTATGGAGGATGGAGGGGGTGGTTGGGTGGGGTTGAGCTCAACCCCAACATCTCATTTCTCTACTTTATCACTAACTGAAACTGATGCATTAATGAAGTTTTTTGCAATGAATTTCTGTACTTTTGAGAAAGTGTAATATAACTGGTAAGTGGTATGTGTTGGTGGGAGGCGTGGCACTTCGGTCCCCATGCTCCCATCAAGTTGCCCATTTGTGCATAATGATATGTGTCTGTGGAGTGTGGGCCCTCCAGGTCCTGCATTTCACTTACACATAACAATGGAGTGATACAGTAGCCAGTATGGGCTGAAAAGGAACCCTTGTAACAGTAATTTGCCAATATCTCAGTAACCATACAAGTTATGGAAAAAATGCCACTGCAGTTGTAATCATGACTTTGAAATCTCCACACATGCTAAGCTGCAGGTAGTGAAAATCCATATCTCTCATTGTTTCCAAGATACAGGCACCAAAATTCACTGTGAGATTTGCAATGTTATCCTATGGGAAAAATCTCAACTTTGTGATGGCATACCTATGGAACCAATTAACTGTTTTACACTTAAACAGCATCATTCACATCTCTGGTACACCCATTTATACTTGTAAATTCAAGCCAAAAGGCCTAACCATTTATTTACAGTGCACTGGCAAAGTTTTCAAATTCGTGAGGTGGCAAAATCCCCATTCACTAGGTCAATCCCAGTTCACAAGCTGTCAACATGCCATTTGGTAGAAATGCTTGATCATCAGATTTTGACCATCTGGTCTGGAAGTCATGAAAGGAGATTTTGCCAGCTTGCAAAAGGATTAGCTCACAAAGGGGATTTTGACAACTCACGAACAGGATTTTGTCACCTTGCTAACGAGGAATTAAAAACAATCCCCTTTCGTGAGCTGTAAAAATCCCTTTATGAGTCGATCTCCTTTTGCAAGGTGTCAAAATCTCTTCATGAGACTATCCTTGTTTGTGAGAAGGGCCATTTGGTCAGGAAATGCTGATCAAGGATTTTGTCAGCTCACGAAGGGGGTCGGCTCACAAAAGGTGATTTTGTCATCTTGCAAAAGAGGATTGAAGTGAGTCATGAATAAAGAATTTCAAAGTTTAAAAGGCCTTTTTGGCCAAAACAAAGAAAACCGAAGGCATGGGTTTCTAGAAGGTGTCACCCTAAATAAAACCCATGCTTCATTTGCAAAAGAAGTCAGCCATGGGGCAAGCTAGATCATTTTGTTAGGAGGAAAAATGAAAACAAGATGGTGTTCATGAAAGGGGAATTTTTCATCACGAATGGAGATTTTATAAATCCCCTTTCATGAGGTGAAAAATCCTTGATTGCAAGCCCAGTCCCTTTCACAAAACATACATATAAATCTTAGACTGAACAGAGCACTTTGAATGGATTAATATTTTTACCAAACCAATGCTGGATTGTTCTTTGACCAAACCTCTTTGTACCCTGAGAAATGTCAAACCAAAATACTAAACAGTGTGGCTGCAGCGTGATGGGCAAAATTAGCAAAAAAGTGCAAAAAAAAAGTGAAATGCATTTTGGGCTTCCTGCATGAAAACCACATGTCTGATCAAAACTTAACTTGGCAAATCAAGAGATCTGCCACATGAGATTATGCATTCCAAATTTTGTGCAAATCTGTTGAATGGTTGCAAAGTTATTAAGGTGCATAATTTGGGGTTTAACATTAAACTGCCTACTCAATCCTAACTATATTGGGACGAAAATAATATTATATATATATATATATATATATATATATATACACACACACATACACACACATATATACATGCACTACATACAGTGGTGATCACACAAAGTATACCGGTACTGTGGTATACTGCTACCACACAAATCTTGGTACCATTGAATAAGATATATATTGCTGCTGCAGTACTATTGAATAACAAGTATACCACTACCATGCAATGACGCACGGTGCACATTAACATTATACTTCTGTGCGATCACCACTGTAACTATATATATATATATATATATATATATATACAAAATCATGCTCCCACAATGCAAAGCATCATGGGCTGCATATGCAAGTCTTCTGTTGCAAACTGTGTGAGAGGCCTTTTGGCACCATGCATTTCTGCTTAATGTTGAACCAGCATAATATTCTGTGGTGATTTGCATATGTAGCCCATGATGCTGTGCATTGTGGGGCATGTGTGATTTTGTTTTTCTTTGAAACTTGGCTTCCCAGCCAAATGCCCTTTAGGTAACCATTGCCTCAGTGCTTGTACACAGAGGTTCTTTGTATTTACATTTATATATATATATATATATAGAGAGAGAGAGAGAGAGAGAGAGAGAGAGAGAGAGAGAGAGAGAGAGAGAGAGAGAGAGAGAGATAGGTGTGTGTTTATATATACCAATAGCTCAACACTAGAAGGTTTCAAGGCTGGTCTAAAAGTGTACATGCTGGAACGCTGCCTCTTAGTTGCTTCCATTGAACCACTACCCTTGCCCCTGAGGTCAGCTACTGTGCACTGGTTCCTATTCTAACTGAACTATTATGGTTGTAGAGTGTTGTAAGACTCTTTGGAAATCCTGGCCCTGACTATTTATTTTGCGTCTATTGTCTACTCCATGCCCTATCCATTGCTTCCCACTGATCAATGTCATTGATTAGTATATGACTTTCTTTGTGACTAATTAATACTGTGATTATGCTGTTACTATGTATCCATCTCTGATGTGTTCCTCTGTTCTTGATTGTATACTATATATGCTGTATGTAACTCATTCCTGGTTGAATCTGAAAAAGGACCACTGATCTCATTGGGTTTACCCAGTTACCAAATGCTATAAATAAAAATAAATAAATAAGATAGACAGACAGATAGATAGATAGATAGATAGATAGATAGATAGATAGATAGATAGATAGATAGATATTTCATATATTTCATAGATTCATCAAGCTTTAATAGACTTTCATCCTTTTGCTTGCCAATAAATAGTTACTATGACCCAAATTTAATTTCTGCACTCATTTCATTATCCAGTCAGATTTTAAAGATATTTTCATTTTCACTGTTTATTACTTCTTGTGGAAGATTATTCCATAGGGTAATTACCCTTTGGCTATAACAGTATATCCTAGTGAGAGTATTCCATTTGTTCAAACAGAGTTGTTTTGAATGTCTCCTATTATTAACTCTGTCCTGGCTGTATTTTAATCCAATTTTAGTCATTAGGGTATTATCATTAATTGCCTTGTGTAAAATGCCCAGGTCTCCCTTATTCTCCTGTATTGCAATGTATATAAGTTAAAAGTTTTCAATCTTTGTTCATAGGGTATCAAATTTAATCCTGTTATAAGTCTTGTAAGTCTGTGTTGAACTGCTTCAGCCTTTTGATATCTTTCTTTCTATATGGTGACCATTCCTGAACACAATACTCCAAGTGAGGCCTACCCAGTGCTACATAGAGAGGAAGTAATACCTCCTTGGTTCTGCTAGATATGTGGTGATACAATTCAGCATCTGGTTAGCTGTTTTTACCTGGTTTCTGCAGTGTGTGTTGAATTTGAGGTCATGACAAATGGTAACTCCTAAATCCCTTTCACTTATGGTTACTTTTAAGGGTTATTATTAACAGTACAATTATACTGTCTATTCTTAGAGCCCAAGTGCATTACCTTACATTTATTGATGTTTAACTCAAGTTTATTGTGTGTTGTCCAGGACAAAATATATTTCAATACATCCTACAGCCTAATGTTATTTTCACAAGTATTCACCACTGCTCCCAACCTGCAGTCATCTGCCAATTTAGATATGCAAACATTTGGTACATCTATTTTCAATGAAGAGATATAAATGTTAAACAAGAGCGGGTCCAATACAAACCCCTGAGGCACACCAGCGTAACTCCAACCCAATCAGAGAAACTCCATTCACCACCACCCTCTGCTGTCTCCCTCCAACCAATTTGAGATCCAATGTGTAATATTTGTACTCAGGTTTAAAGTTCTTAATGATTTGACCAGTTCCAAATGTGGTAGTTTGTCAAAGGCTTTTGCAAAATCCAAAAATATAATATATTGAACAAGACTGAAACCAGAAGACAGTCACACTTAACCTCTTTCTGAACCCTTATGGATTCTGTTAAAGTACCTGCCCTGCTAGAGCTAATGTTTTATTGTCACTATGCATAAGTTTAATTATAGCCAACAGCCACTTCTCATGTCCAAGGCTGTCCACATGATCCCTTAATGTTGCTCTATGAGTATTATCAAAAGCAGCCTTCATATCTAAAAGGCTAAACAATGGCTGACTTTTCTACCCGAAAATATTTTCAATATAAATGGTCTAATATGAATATATTATCATCCATTACCCTATTTTCATGGAAGCCTGTTTGATTCTATACTAAAATGCAATATTTCCTCATCAAAGATTGTAATTTATCCAATAAGAGTGTAATATATACATTTGCTCTAATTGGTTGTAATGTAATTGGTCAATAGCATGTAGAATTTGCAATATCATCTTTCTTAAAATGGCCCTGCTGCCTGTGCAAGCTGATCCTTAGGAATTTTCCAATTTGCATTAATACATGTGAAACTCATAGTTAGCAAATCTGCCCATCAGGTAGTATTTTCAATTTAAACATTTCTGCAGAAATACCATCAATCCCTAGTGCCTTAGAATTTTTGACACTATATAAATTTCCACCTATTTAGCACTATCAGGAGCCCAGTACTCTGTGGTAATGAATGCGACTGGTGTGTCTATATTTTGGTGTTCCTCTACTGACCTGTTAATATGCCTTTCAAGGTATAAAGGATCTTATCATGATTACACACTTATGAATGGGATTTGATATTACTGTACACACAACACAATAACAAATCTATCATCCTACACTCAAAAACTGAGCTACCACCACAAACATGGCTGCTTTCTTTACTTAAAACAATCAAATATGTCTTAAAAGCAAAGCTCACTCAAACTAAAAAAATA
Source organism: Neoceratodus forsteri (assembly GCA_016271365.2). NCBI lineage: Eukaryota > Metazoa > Chordata > Ceratodontiformes > Ceratodontidae > Neoceratodus > Neoceratodus forsteri. The sequence goes on from CM057453.1 coordinate 1,548,227,846, forward strand.
CTGAAATATTGTTTCTGCTCCTCACCCCACCATACGCACATACAGCAATTAGAAAATGATGTACTGCTTATAATTTTCATTTCAAGTTTTCCTTTGCTGACTATGCAGAATAGTATTCCTATCCTTGCCTGGGTATGTCCCTTATCTCTTTACATTAACAAAGAGACGCACAGTTTTTGAAAAAAATGGCCACAGCCATGCATTTATTTATAAATAACCAACAACAGGTAGTAGTGTGACATGTGCAGCTCAGTAGTGTCAGCAAGCCTCTTTTAGATGGTTCAAACCTTCCAGCAGTTCAGCATCCTTCTACACAGGGACCCTCCAGGGGAGCTGCCATTTATTAAAAGAAGGCACGACCTCCTGAGGGACTATGGCCACTGAGACAAAAGCAGTGGCTCCTGAGCCATGTGCCTGCACCCCCTTAGAGAGAGTGCTAAATATGCAGGCCAAAACTCAAGGATGCATTCTCCTACTGGCCCAATAGGGCTCCCCATCACTGGGGCTTTGCATCCTGCCAGCCACAACAGGAACCCATCTGTGACAGTGGTAGGCTACCCCTGTCACCCTCTTTGTACTCTACTTGTGACACTACCATGCCACCATACTTACAGTACATAACTGTGAAATATCTATATTACCCACCTGAAACTAATCTGTATAGGGGAGGTGAATCCCCCAAAAAACTCATGGAAAAATCCAGGAAAATTCTTCCTTAACCTCTAAGGCAATCACCCTTAATGGGACAATAGGCTCCCTACCTGTCCTCAGTACTCATTCCCTGCTTTCAAAAGTGGGCAGGTGGGCATCTCATCAACAACAAAGGAATGAAGATGCTGGGCTTTGGCATCCTGACTTCTTCAGTATATAGCCTCTTCTTCTTCCTTCCAGACCAAGTTGTCTCCACCCCTGGGTGCCCTATATTACTAGACTGATCCACCCTTTTCCATTCCTCTGACCTCCTCCTCCTACCCGCCTTTTGCTAAGTGTTGGGAGGGACCACACAAATACTTGCCAGCTTAAAGGGCACCTCACCAGCTATCTATTGTCTGAGTAGGTCTCTTACCCTTCAACTCAAAAAGAGACATACACACTGTTTTGGAAGAAATGTCCCCAGCCATATGTTTCCTTATAACAACCAACAACAAGTAGTAGCATGACATGTGTAGCTCGGTAATGTCAGCAAGCCTCTTTTAGAGAGTCCAAACCTTCCACTGGTCCATCCACCTACCCACAATGGACACACCGGATGGACCTGCCATTTATTACAAAGGGCATGGTCTCCAGAGGGACTAAGGCCTCTGAGACATAAGAGGTGCTCTGATTTATGTACATTGTGCTGTTCTGCTGTCAGGATGCACTACACACACTGGCAAAACACAAGGATGCATCCCTGACTAGCCTGTAGGGCTCCCCATCATCGAGGCCTCGCATCCTGCCAGCCTCAATAGAAACCCATCTATGTCAGTGGCAGATTCTGCCCACTACTCCATTTGTACTGAGCTTGAGACTACTCTGGCACCGCATGATGACTATAGTCAATCCCTCCAAAGCAAGCTATGCTAACAGTTCTCCAAAACACCCTGTATGTCTGCTAAAAACCTATCTGTACCTACATTAGACAAATGCTCCCCATCCCTTGCATACAGGTATGCAATTTAGCCACAGTTGCATCATGCTGCAGCATCATACCACCTGTGAAACCCATGAAGCTGTGCATAGATATGCTGACCACCCTGCAAGCTTCATCAGTTGCTGCAGGATCCTTCACATGCTGTCGTTTTTGCCATTGCATGGTTTGTGACCATATCAATCTTACCACAGGCCAAAAGTGCCCTAAGAAATGGAGGTTATCTTTCATTTGCCAAATCAGACTCAGTGACTTAACCATCGCTATGTCATTGCCTCTCAAATGGAAATAAACACCCCAGGAGGGTCTTGCTGCCAGGCCTCTGCCATGACCTACATCAGAAACTTATTCCATCTCTTTCTCAGTGCCCCATCCACTGCACCTGCTGTACTTGAGGGTCCAGAAAAGGTTCTTGCCTGCCATCATCCACCATTCTGCTGGCTGCCCAATGGATAGAAGAGTTCCTGCAAATCCATACTACCTTGCCTGGAATCTACCACCTGTTGGTAAATGCAAACAGAGTTACAACAAATGCTGGCACTCAAACCCTTCAAGTGCATGAGACCCCATCCCACCAAAGCCTTCATCTGACTGTTTGATAGCCCCACTGCCTTCATATTTATGGCTGCCCTGATGTGAAAATGGGTACTGAACTCACCCAAGTTCAGTCTCAACCCTATCATGGTCTGCCTAGGACATATTGGAACTGAAGTCCCATCAAAGGGATGACATCATCTTGCCAAGGGAATGCCCCCAGGTCTCTGTGCTATGTGCCTTTCAGATCAGACCTAACGTCCCATGCTGTCCCAAGAGTGCCCTCAGATTGCACAAGCAACCCAAAGTTAGGTGTCCATTTTGCTCTCTGTATCCACAGGAACACTCCTTCTGTTGTCAAGGCTACCTTTTCAGGCACCATGGACACCTTCATTCTGGCCACTTTGTTCTGATGCACTAACTCTGACAGCTGGAATGCCCCACAGAAGGCCACAAAAAGTCATTCTAATCAATACTATTGCTGATATGGATGAACACAGCCACTCCAATTCACTCAAAACCTAGTCCAGCAGGCTATGGCTAATTGGGTGATGGTTATCAACCCTTCTTGGTGTTCCTCGCACATCATTCCAACAACTTGCAAACCAAAAACTTGAGTGTTGTCCTCAAACCGCATGACCTTTGAAAACCAGGTTATCCCCACCAGCTGTTGGACCACCACTCCTGGTGGGAGCTCCACCCACCTTCTAAGAAGTACATACTGGCATAGCTGGTAGGCATCTTTGGCCACCATGGACCTCCCTTATGTTCAAAACCCTCAACCCCATCCTGTATGTGGCCCCCATGCCCTGAGCTAATGAATTCCTATTCAGCTCCCAGGTATCTGGCACACCAATTCCCAGAGGAAGAATGGGACTACCCTGGGGTTCTCCTATGCTTTGGGAGGCATTTCCTGGAATCTCTGCCACTGTAAATGAGAAAGAGCATCAGTGATGTCATTATCCACAACAGGAGCATGTAAAGTCTAAATGGAATGTTTAACATTAGGCATTTCAAAACAAACAGCCTCAAAGATCTTTCAGCGGTCCTTTGATCCCTAGTTGACCATTAATGGTATTCACATCCTCCTTGCTATACATCTGAAAATTCCTTTTTATACCAGAACTGGTCCTACCACACACAGCAGTCCACTACTATCAGGAGAAATTCTAATAAGGTGACATTGTTCAGCAATCATGTGTCCGCCAGCTGGTCAGTCACTGTTCGGCATATCTGGCCCTCGTGATGTATGCCCTCAAGCCGAAGCCTGAGACACATCCATGTAAAGCTTGATTTCTTGGCTGGTAGTAGCTGTTGACAAGACTGACACACCATTATAGTAATTTGAAAATCCTCTTTCATACTCTCTGTCACCCAGAGCCTATGATGGTTTTCAGCAGGCAGACCTACCTTGCCATTCTGTACAAAACATCCTCCCCGTGAGAAATATCTTACAATTGAGGTGCCCCAACAACTGCTGCAGCTCTCAGTGTGATTTGGCATGCCACAACACTGGTCAATAATTATCACAAGGCCTGTACGTTATCTGCTGGTAAGTGAAAAATGTAGCCTGGACAATAATCTGAATCCCCAAAAGGATAACACTGTGCAGGGACCTTCTGTCTTGGCCTTTTCCAATGGCACCCTGAGATGTGTACACACCTCCTGAAATACCTTCAGAAACTGCCCACATTCCTCACTCCTGGCCCTCCCTACACACAAGAAGTCATCCAAATAATGAACCATTTCTGTCCTCTACACTTTGCTCATTACCACCCACTGTAAAAGGTGCTGAATTGCTCAAACACTGTGAATGCCACTGCGCAATCCATGGCGCGCATCTGTCTATGAAATACTGACCTTCAAACCACCCTCAGTAAATCCAACCCCTTGTGGACTGGTAATAACCTAATGCAGAATGAATATCCTCCTTGGTAGCAAGACCTCTTTTTCCACTACCTCACCACTTCTCCTGCCTTGTCAAATAATGCATAGAACAATGCTGTAAAACATGGGCCAATGTAGTCATTGTCAGAATCCCTCCAGTTAAGACAGGTGGTTCATTATCCTAAACTCACTCAGGGCTTTCTTGGGGACTATCCCGATAGGGGAAACTCACAACAATGGTGAAGAAAAAGCTGAAAGGGACCACTGATCCTCTTTGCTCTTACTTCTTGGCTGACTTTACCCTGACCAGGTCTGGGCATTACCTGGTGAACTTTAAGTTCTCAGCCTCATACTACTGTTGATGGCCCTTATAAGGAATTCTAAAACCTACTTTGCACTTTTTCAACAAGGAATGAGCAATGATTTGGACTGGGTACTGAATCAACCATGGCATAATTCAGTACACTCTTATTGTGTTGGGCAGTGGGTTGCACCACTTCAAAATGACCAGGGTGGCAGCACCTCATGGTTTGCACTGCATGGATGGATGGATGGCGCTGGCAACAGGCCATGCATTCATGTTTGAACCTTTTCCAGTCAATCCTACAAATGGCTTGATTGTAATTATAACAACTCCCTGCCCTAGACTCTCCCCGGTGGAAAACCCTGTGCCCTCTCTTCAATAATAGGGCTCTCCTGACTTGTAAATCACTGTCTGTGTGCTGCAATCCCCCATGCTCAATGACCCACAGCAGTGTCATATCTAACACAATCCAATGTCTTGCCATGTTGGCTTGCTTCTGCTGATGAAACCCTAGTCATATTCCAGCCAACCCTACCCAGGCTTACTGGCATGCATGGTGATGATTCTGCTGTAGTAGTTCCAAAGCTCATGTGTCTTTTCTGGGGCTGCCTGTTATATTGTCCTGACAAATATAACAAATGCTGCAAACCAGTTCACCCAAGTGCAGTGGATCTGCACCCATCTTCTGAGCATTACCCTCATCCTTGTCTTTTTATATTTCTCCTTCTTGAGCTCCTGGTCCTATTAAGGGGTGAGAGTATATCCACATATTCCTTATTCAAAATCTGTAAATGCTCCTTTTCCATGAGGTGTGACCCACTGACCTTTGGGCTTTCATAGAAACATAAATTTTGCTGGCAGAAAAGGATGGTTGGCCCATCTCATCTGCTCAAATTTTGCCTGTCTAGTCTGACACCTCTGACCCATCTTGATCACTGTGTCTCCCTCCCTTCCAGTAACTAGTTTCCTGTGCCATTCCACACGTGTCTGAAGCTTCATACAGTGTTAGCTCTCACAACTTCTGCTGGTAGACTGTTTCAGTTGTCCATGACTATCTCTGTGAAGAAGTATTTCTCACATCCTTTTAAATAAGCCCCTTTAGCTTCATTACATGCCCTCATATCCAGCTGTCTTCCTTTCTAAAACAGGCAGCTCATCTACACCTTGTTCACACCTGTGGTACTTATAGGACTCAATTATGTCCCTCTCACTCTCCGTTCTTTCAAGGAGTACATGTTGAGATCCTACAGCCACTCCTCATACATCTTCTTGTGAAGCCACCATACCATTTTTGCCTTTCCTTTGTACCACTTCCACTTTTCTATGTCCTTTCAGTGGTGTGGCCCACAGAGCTGGACACAGTACTCCAAGTCAGGTGTCACTAGTGAGTGATACAGTACCAATGCCACCTCTAACTCTTTTGATAGAAATGCCAATTCCTACACACCCCAGCATCCCACTAGGCTTTTCAACTGCCTTGTCACACTAACCAGCTACCCTGAGGTCACCAGATATGATGGTCCCAAGGTCCTTTTGCTTGGTAACTGAGAACTGCCCCTATATCCTATACACGGCTTCTGTGTTTCTCCACCCCAGGTGCATGACCGCACTTTTGGCTTTGAATCCCTGTTACCACACCTTCAACCACTCTTACAGACTCCCCAGATCCCTATGCATTCTCCACAACCTCCTGAGTGTCCACTCTGGTGCATATATTTGTATCATCCACAAAGAGGCATACTTTCCTTCCAGCTTCTTTGCCATGCCACTTATGAAGACACTGAAGATGACTGGTCCCAGGACTGATCCCTGTGGCACACCATTAGTCATTCTGTCATCCCCAAGTGACTGTGATTCAGCACCCCTGGGGCAGGTGGCGAGTCATGCACTGCCTTAGCTGACAACAGCCACCCTGGCCCCCTACATTATTCAGTGGTCTGGCTGGGAGGACCCCTCCCAAAATGTCTCTGGACCTCTTTGGTGTCAGCTCCCTCTAGGGATGCCACCTCAAACATGCTTACCAGCAACACCTTCTTCTGCTCTGGACTCCATTCTCCAAAATTGGGCCTACCTTGCTGTATGTCTTCACGCATGTCTAGCATGTTTGGCATGGACCAAGGGACCAGGGCCAATAGATTAACCTCCTGATATCTCATACTGTAAGTATTATTAATGCATTCAAAAAAAATAATTCTATAAATGGAGCACTATAATCCATTAGAAGATTTTCTTGGGAGTCTAAGTAATAATGGATCTATAATAAAATGCATAAGCTATCTCACGTATGCCAAGGACATATCAGAAAATGTATTTGAAAAGTTTGTCAGCCAGAAATGTGAGGAGTTAGGCAGTCTACTGAAGGAAATAAAAGCCCTAACAGAGAAATTTAACAATCAAATTCATATGTTGGTGAATGCTGTCCCCAAAGACAAAAGAAAGAGAATTACACATGATGACACTAGAGAGGTAGATGACCCAGTTGAGGATACCTCAGGTAGTGTAGAAGCAAGTAATCAAAAGGACCAAGAATGGTCATTAGTGGACAGAATGCCATGTAAAAAGGACAGAGGGCATTAGGAAATTTTCAGTTACCATTAAGTAACAGATATGTCCCTCTTACTGACAACATAGATGACACTACAATAAATTACTTGTTATTGGTGACTCTATCCTAAGGAGGACAGGCAGCATTCTGTATGAAAGGAACAAAGCTAATAAGGAGGGTAACTGTTTTCCAGGGCAAGAACATCAGACACAAACAAAATGTATTACCAAATGTAATAGATAAACAACATAACACCCAAATTGTTGTTGTTCATGTAGGGTTAATAATATTGGCAGATATCATGAGAAGGACATTGTTAAAGATATAATGATCTTAACAGAGGTAATAATAAACCATGCCCAAAAACCCATTGTCTCTGGCATTTTACCCACATTAAAATGTCATAAGGAAAAACAACACCATTCAATGTATAAATACAAGACTTAAAAATAAAAGTCAAGAAAAGAATATAACTTTGATAGACCCTTGGAATACTTTCATAAACCACAAGGAACCATATAGCCAAGACGGGCTCCATTTAAGTAATAAAGGAACTAAAGCACTGGGCAATCTAATTAACAATATTTTAAATTTAAATGGGGAAGGTGACAAAAAGACCTTAATGAAAGCACTTCCCTCCAATAAACAAATGGATTTAAATCAGTGCACAGAATGAAGTAATAATATATCAGCAAATCAAAACTGTTTCACCTTAAATAGTTATTTAACTGATGCTAAGAGCCTACACGGATAATTATATAAACGTGAGGCATTGCTAAGTAACTCTGAGTACAAAATAGATATGGCTTTCATCACAGAAACTTGGTGGGGTAAGGATGACAACTGGCAGAGAGATCCCAGGTTTTGTTTATATAATTTAGACAAAGAAAATAGAAAAAGGGAGGTATAGCTGCATACATATCAAGCAGCATAAACTCTTTGGACATATCAGAAAAATTAAAACAGACAAAACTGTGGAATCTCTATGGGTAAAGATTATAACCCTTAACAAACCAAATATCATAATTGGTTTATGTTATATGCCCCAGATCTAGCCTGACAATTAATGAATCAATTAACAAGGAACTAGAAGGAGCCTATGAACTTGGTCAAGTAATTTTTCAAGGGATCTAAACTATAGGGATATTCATTGGGAAAATTATCTAGTTTCCAGCAATCAGAGTAGATGCTTCCTTAACCTAACAAAAATCTGTGATTAATCCAACACGTGACAAAGTCTACACATAATCATAATACCCTAGATATTGTCTTAACATCTACAGAAATTGAAATTTCCAAATGTCAGATCCAAGAGCCCTCAGGAATAATGACCACAACTGTGTTTTATTCACCATTCAGGAACATCTCACAATTAACAAAGGGTACACACTCATTTATAATTCATATCGACAAATAAGGAACAGATTGATAATGCACTAAACAATATTGATTGGGACACTAAACTTCAGAACAAAACAATATCACAAATGTGGGATATTATCAAACCTGAGATATTCAATGTATGTAATACTCATGTTAAAAAGATAAGAAAGTATGATAACAAAGGAATCAAACCCAAGTGGTTAACAAAAAGTATAAAAAGATTCTAAAAAAAAGAAAATATATAACATCTATAAAAGAAAGAAGTCTGAGCAAACCTGGTTCAGTATAAAATGCACACAGTCAATACAGAAAAGTAAGCATTAAATGAAATCAAAATAGTTACCAAAACTAACAAAGATAATTTAAAAACTTTTATAGTTATGTCAACTCATTAAGAAAAATAATCAGGCAATATCACTGATAAAACACAAGAACACATTGTGTGGATGAGCCACTACAAATAGCTGAGATATTCAATTTATATTTCACTATGGTATTCACACCCAAAACCGAATACACTCTAGATATCCCTGCTGGTAATGAAATCAATACAGGTTTTATTTTAATTATTTATTTATTTTTTATTGATTGATTACTAGGATTACAAAGGTTCCACGTCAGAAAACAATTGTGGAAACAGCAAAATACTAACTATATAAACAATACAGGTAGGAATTAATGTAACAGCTCACAAACAGTGGATTCATCTAGTTACAGGGATCAATTACAGTAAAATATATAAAAGAAAATAGAAAAGAAAAGAAAAAATGAGCAGAGACTTAAAGAGGGACAGCGGAAAGGTGACTTAAGAGATATAGAATAGGTTGGGGTAGGATAAGGTACTACATGAAAGATATAATCATAGAATCTATAATAAACAAAATTAAAGCAATCAAACATTCTTACTTAGCAGGCCCAGATAATATATCAGCTGCCATGTTAAAACTCCTATGCCCACATATTGCTTCCTCCTGGCAATCCTATTTAGGAAATTGGCAGAGAAAGATATTTCCCAGATTGGTCAAGAGCTGTTGTTGTACCCATATATAAGAAAAGGCACAGATGTGATTTTACAAATGATAGACCTATTAGTTTCACATCTGTACCACAAAAGATCCTGGAACTCTTGATAAAAGAAGAAATCTTGAAGGATATCAGTGAAAGAAATCTACTAAAGAAAATACAACATGATTTTATTCGACAGAGTGCCACATAGCTAATAATACATGCTCTTATCGAGCATGACATCGATCGAGGATAATTTGTTGGATAAATTGTAGGCTCAAAACAGATCACAGAGAGTAATTATTAAGGGCCACATCTCCTCCAGTACTAATGTTACCAGCGGGTCCCACTAGGGCTCAGTTTTGGGCCCATTATTGTTTCAATTATTTGTATCCAACCAGTCAAAATGATGATGTATGTTTTAACAAGTACACAGACAATATAAAAATAGCTACTACTATTTTCAATGAACAAGACCAAAATAAATTACAACCGCATTAGACAACATTATGATCTGGGCCAATTCTGTTAGTATGTCCTTCAGTTCAAACAAATGTAGTGTCATGCACTTTGGTATTCATAATATACAACTGACATATTATCTAAAGGATACACCTCATAAAAACTGAACAGGAAAAGATCTCAGCATCTTAGTTACCAATAAATTTACTTTTGATACTCATGGTGATGCACAAATTACAAAGCAAAAAATTAATGTGGACAATAACAAGAAACTTTAAAAGTAGGGAAGCCAATGTAATAATGCCACTTTATAGAGAATAATGGATGGGTAGGGATTTATAATGAGATTATAAAATGGGCAAATGATTTCAAGCAATCTGATTGTTGCTAGCCATGCATTAGATGTGTCTAATGCACAGCTAAAACTAGAACCCCATTTAGAATACACAGGCCCATTTTATAGGCACAATAAGCCACCTGGGATGTGCATTGGACAGTTCTAATACACGGTTAGGGACTAGAAGCACTTGGCCTGTGGCCTCATGCCTCACTACGTTCTTCTAGCCGCATTAGAACTATCTAATGCACACCCTTCATGTCTTATTGCTTACTTTACATCCCTAGGGGAGGATGCCACATAAACCCCAGAGAGTGAAGCTTGAGGGTTTATTCAGGCATCCCACCCTGAGGGGTGGGTAAAATCCAAGCTTTTAACCCTATCCATCCTTTATTTTGCATAATTGCTGGGAATCATTTTATAGCCACTGTAATTATACAAAATGAATGCATTTCTTCAGGGAGCTGAGCCACAGACTGTTGGGGTTTCAGTGTGGTGCTGGCTCAGCTCAGCCAGACAAAAAGCATTGTGTTTTTTCCCTCCTGGAAAATAAATGTTATCCACACATATTTATGTTTAAAAAACTAACTTAACCCCTCACCTATTTTGGTGAACTGCATAGGCTTGAGGAGCAGGACCACAGAGAAGAGGTAGTTCATGGCTACTGGCTATGGCAAGGGATGAGGAGTTGATGCATGCCCAGTGAAATGGGAAACTGGGCATGTGCTCATCATTATAACCAGCTGGTTATAACGATAAAATTAAAACCTGGTTTCCCAATGAGAGAAAATGATTACCGGTTATTATATAGAAGTTATGTGAAACCACTACTAGATTATGGCTCACCATTGTTTTATTTATTTTTAAGTCTCACATTATATATACCTTTGAGCTAAGAGCTCTTTTACAAAGATTCCAGGTCAGCAGAAAGGACAACAGATTAAACAGGACAGTAAAGTATGGTACAATAAAGTGTAAATAGGAGGTACAAAAATCATAATGGACACAAAATCATAATGGGCAGTAAACATAAAATAACAGAGACATATTGTGCTAATCAGTTTCAGGCACGGAAAATGCATACAATACATTGATATTGGACAGCAGACTTTCTCAAGACAAACAAGGCACAGGGTGTAGGAAGAGATGTGGGAGGGTGGGCTTTGAAGAGTAAGAGGGGTGGGAGTGGAGAACATGAGGAAAGGTGGGGGGCAAGGGTGAGGGAGGAAGGGTGGAGGGTGGGGGATGCAGGGAAGGAGGCAAGAGTGCTAAGTTACTATGAAAGAGGTTGAGTGCTAAGGTCAAGTTTGGTAAAACATGGTTAAAGGAGACAGTCATAGGTGTTAGCTGTACAGAGTAGTGACTGAAATTTGAATTTGAATGGGCCCAGCTTAGTTTCAGAGGAGATGGCACTGTTGAAAGCATTTATCCAGAGGGGTCCTGTAGGAAAACAATCTTTGCCCCTGGGTGGTTCAGTGATGAGGGACCTGAATGAGCTGAGATTCAGAACCTCGGGTGTGGCATGGATTACAAGGGGCTTAGAAGATCTTGTACCCAGGTGGCAAGAGGCCCTAAGGCTATTTTCTCTGCCATCACACACGTTAATATCTTACGTGATTTTCAAGCTGCAGACAACCGGTTAGGCACAGAGGTCACAATGTGGGTGAGATGGTGGGCTCCTGAGACAAGATGACATGCCTTGTTAAGAGCAGTGGAGATACACTGGAGGGCAGAATCAGTCACAGAGCCATAGAGGAGAAGTCCATAGTCAATTATAGAAATAATAGAGCTCTGTACAGCTATCCTGAAGGCTTCAAGGATCAGAGATCACCTGTGTCTGTAGAGTAGACCAATACAAATATTCACAGCTTTAGCAACATTATCTATATGCACCCCATACGACAGGTTGCTGTCTATGGTGACTCAAGATACTTAAAGAATTGTATCTGTTTGACAGCAGTACCGAGGCAGTTAATGATAGTCAGAGGATGTTGCCTGTGCTTGTTATAGGAGCTGCTGAAGAGCAAAAGCTTAGTTTTTATAGTTTAGTAACAACTTATGATGACTAAACCGTTTCTCTACCGTGGCAAATCCGAGCTGTAGCTGGTTCTCAAGGGCATGGGTTCCAGGTAAGTTGTGTAAATTATGACATCATCTACACAGAGTAGGATTTGTTTAGGGCAGGAGCTTGGGAAACTGTTTAGAAAGAGACTAAATCAGAGTGGGCCCAGGATGGAACATTGAGGAAACCCAGGCGAACAGGTCTTGAGTCAGAGGATGTCGACAATTTTGACTTGTTGAGTGCGGTTGTCCAGATAACTTTTATACCAGACAGTGGAGTCAGAGGAGATCCCTGCATTAAGTAACTGATATTTAATAATTGATATTTATGAATGGTGAAAACTTTAAACTGAAGTTGAATCTGTTGAAGACTTTTAAATTATTTTGTGATATGTTTTTATGTGCAGCACTTTGATATTGGAATTGCGATGCATAAATAAAAATATTATTATTTATTATTAAGTAGTTGTTCTAATAGTAGATGGTGATGGACCATGTAGAATGCTTTTGTCAAGTCAATGAAGGCAGCACAATTAATTGACCATGGTCCAGGAACTGTGTCTATAGAACTGGTAAATTCCATAAGGGATGAGGTGGTGCTATGTCCTTTTGTGAACCCATGTTGTTTGGGTGCATTGGATCTTATGTTTGTCAAGATATTCAGTAAGCTGGTCAGCTACAATGCATTCAAGAGCCTTAGAGATAAGTGGTAATATGGAGGTAGCCGGTAGTTCACATGCAGAGTCTTGTCTCCACTTTTGTGGACTGGGGTAACTGTGGCTGATTTCCATTTATTAGGGAACTGTGTGAGTCTGAGTGAGAGGTTAATGATCCTGGTGAAAGTCCCTAACACTTCTCAAGGGTGAGGGACAGCAGTTTGAGGTCAAGGAGTCCCCAGTGTCTAGATTTACCAATAGCTTTATGGATGTATATTCAGGCTTCATGCAATGAGACTTCTTTGAAGTAGAATGGCGGTGACTGGACATTGGGGAGAGCTTACAGGATTGGCCAGGGTGACATCTGCATCAAAATGTCAGGTGGAACAACACTACTAAGGTCTGTGAATGCTTTATTAAAGTTATTGGCAATAGTTAGGGGTTCAGAGTTGTTGTCCCAACAACATCAAGTAAAGTGGGTGATGTTTTGGGGTTTTTCCCTGTAACCTCTTTGATATTATTCCAGAAAGCTTTACCATTGCCCCACATGTCAGTAAGCACTCCCTGTAGTATTTATTTTTCTAAAGGCAGATGGACCTTGTGCAATCATTCTACACTCTTTTGTATTTCTGAATGTCTGATTGCATGCCAGTGGCTTGAGCCTGATGTCAGAGGTGGTCCCTTGATTTTCATATGAGCTAATAAGTCTGCAGAGAGCCAGGGGTTACAAGGGCCTTTGATTTTCCACTTTTAGGGCACATGGAGTCACAGGAAACATTAAAGGTGTTGTTGAAATAATCAAGTGCCATGTTGACATCCTTCACACTGTCAATGGGGTCCAATCTTGCACTCTAAGGAGGGATTTGGGGGTTCAAGATGACCCCATGCTTGTACCCTGATGGTGATTGCCTTTGGTGGAGGCTTGCAAAATTTGTTTGTCCACACGCAAATGACAGGGGAATGGTCACTGAGCGTGTCTGGGAGGACAGTAGTGTTAATAATGCAATCAGGATGACTGGTTAGGACCCAATCCAGTAGGCTGCTTGATCCAGTTTTGCATTTGGATCTAGTTGGGGAGTTAACCAGCTGGGAAAAGTTTGCAGCAGAGAAGGCATCCCTAAAGCTACCATTCTCAGGTGCAAGCCAATTAATATTACAATCTCCCATCAGAATTAACTCCAAGCCAGGAGGTTGGTTTCTGATAAAGTCCATGACAGAACTGAGACCCCTTCCTTGTACTTTAAGAGGGATGTACACTGATGCTACAGTAAGTGCCTCATTATGGGCATCTAGCAGAATTTGGATGGCTGTATTTTTGTGGTTGAACCAGCAGTAGGTACCGGCAGGGGTGTCCCATAAGTGACTTTTTGAGATAGATTGTACATCCCCTCTCTTGGTAGTTCTCTCCAGTCTGAAGATGGTGTAACCTGGCAGGGCAATAGCCATGTCAGGGTTTTTAGGTGTAAGCCATGTTTCAGCAATTGTCAGGACATCAGGAATATGTTGGTTGACAAAGACTTGTAGAGCATCCAGTTTAGGGAGGAGACTGCAGAAGTTCATATCTGCTAAAGTAAGTAACCCTGGCAGTATTAAAGAGGATACCTTATGTGGTGGGCTGGGGCCATGGTTTGGATGAATATTTCCAGACAGCAGTAACAACATAAGTATAAATTTGAGCAGGCATAATCTTAACTGCCTGTAGAGTAAGTCTTGCCATCCACCTCTGTCTGTTGTCCCAGATTAGTTGTTGTTGGCATTCCCAGAGGTAGGCATGAGGGATAATGGGGAGAGTGACAAAGTATGGGTGCATATGTTACCCATCCCTAAGGTTGGCAGAATTAAATTTTTGTTTTTATAATTTCGATGGACAATATTTATTTTATTTTTAAACCTTATTCTCAAGTTTTATTGATTTAAATTTTCAGAGTTACACAAAATGATGGGTTTTAAGTATTTATTTCAATTTGTATTGATTTCATTTTCACTGTTGCAGTTAATAACAGTAAATGTTGAGGATTTACAAACTGATGAAAACACAAATTGTTATCATCACATGTTAAAATGCCAATAAAACTTACTTTGCCTATCTGTAAATTTAGATTATTAATGATAGAAAAGTTTTCATCAGTTTGTGTGAGTGCAATGAAATCGATATTTGTTGACATTTACTGATTTAAATCTAATCCTGCCAAGCCTACCCATCCCTGATGGGAAGTGTCAAACCAGTCATATGGCATAAAGCTATGTGCTGAAAGAGGATCAGCAGTGAGAGTACCACGATTAAGGTAGATTTTATTCAGCATATAGCAGGGAGGTTGGGAGGGGTAGCAGGCACCTGGTATTCTCATGTGCAAAATCAGCAATGTGAGCACAAATAAGCGAGGGAGCAGATGAGACAGAATCATTGTATCTAGGTAGGTACTTGATGTGCCAGATAGGATAGGAGTCCCTAGTGGCAGCTACATATAACCTGCTTGGACACGGTGGACACAGTAAATTTCAATCCTAACAGAGATATAGCCCTCTAGTGGCCAGAAGATATAATCTGCTAATGGAAAGTCAGCACTGGACACAGCACAAAGCAGCTCTGTACCTTCAGTTAGGAGGAGCAGGGCAGGTCCAGCAGATGGATACGAACCACAGGTGGCAGTAGGAGGATTTTAACTCACAAAAGCCAGCAAAGGGCAGGGAGGGATACATGAAAAACAAATGGTTAAATGTGCAGGGCTGGTCTCATGACTTAAATGCAGGAGGGGAGAGAGCTAGAGTAATGGGAATCTACAGAAAATGGCAGGGCTGGAAACAGAACAGGATTAGCCAAAGTTAAACAAAACGAGAAAAAAAAGTATTTGGAGATTGGAATCAGAACAAGCAATGAAAGAAAGAAAGTTCAAATCAGGACAGGGACTTAGCCATAAAGATAAACAGTAAAAGTAAGAGTGATTTCCTACAAGGAAATTGACAATTCACTAAACATTTAGGTGGCTAGGAGCAAATTAATATAGTAAGACACAAAGTGTTACCCAATGAATGTATACCATTCCATTTATTTATTTATTTCAATGATTTGGAAAACACCTTTGAACAAATGCTCTTTCACAAAGGTTCCACATCTGTAAAATCAACATACAATCAAGTTACAGGAAAAGACAGAAAATACAACAAATGCTATAAAATTAGTACAAAGACAAATTGCATGACTCCTATAAATATTTCAACAATGCCTGGTGATTACAATATCGATTAAGTAAAGGTGAAAAATAGATTCTGCGAGTAGAAGAAAAACAAAAATAACCAGTTACTGACATCCATCAGGAGATAAGCGTTAAGGGAGCAAAGTGCAGAAAAGGGTAGCAGCCAGGAGGTCAGGCTTAGTCAAAGGTCCTAGAAGGGCAATGAGTTCATGACCATACTAATAGAGAGAAGGGCAGGAGCTGGTGCTGGGGGAGGGTTGAATTCTTGATACAAGTGGGACCATGAGATGAGTGAAGTAGAAAGTGCAGAGGAGATGCAAGTACAGTATTGGAGGCACTAGTCAACAGAAACAATAGTGTAAGAGCAAAGAGTGACTTGGGGTGGAGGGAGGAGGATCGAAATTTCTACTCAGCAAACCCGATAGCACACAAACTACCTGCAATTACAGGCAGCTGCCTCAGAGATATGTATCTTCAGCTCAGCCTTGAAGGATGGTACAGAGTAATTGTGGAATATATGCACAGGATTTGATTTAGCCAGAGGGGAGCTCTATATGCAAAGGAGTGCTGACCTGTTATCGTCTTCATGAATGGGACAGCCAATGAGCACCTTGTCTTTCCTCTGGTCTGGTGGGTAGAGCAATATTATGTGAGCATTTCCTTAAGGCTAGGGGTGGATTTTCTGAGTATAGCTTTCTTACCCAAGAGGCAAGCTTGATATTTTATTCTATTTCTGAGGCTGAGCCTCCAAGTTTGCTCATAGAGTGAGCAGGAATGAGTTAGGTTGCCAGCTCCAAGGGTGAGTCTGCAGGCCTTATTGAGAGCTGTCGATACTCACTTGAATGCAGTGTCAGTTGCCACCCCATACACTACCAAGCCATAGTCAATGACTGATAAGATGGAGGAGGAAACAGACAAGCGCAGGGTAGCAGGTGTAAGATATTGTCTGTGTCTGTACAGTACATCAAGTTTAGAGTTCACCACTTTTATGACTTGATCAATGTGGGGTACAAATGAGAGTGTCATCAATGGTGATCCCAAGGTACTTGAAAGACTTTACCTGTTCTAGGGTACATCTATGTTGTTCGTGATGGACAAGACTGGAAATGATTTCTTGAGGTGGGGCTGGAGATCAGCATTGCTTCAGTCTTTGTATAGTTAAGAAGTTGTTTCTGTGTACTGACTCAGTTTTCTGTGAGGGAGAAAATAGATTGCAGCTCTTGTTGCAAATGATCCAGCTGAGCACTGCTGCTCATGATGACTGTGTCATCTGCATGCATGATAGTTTTAGTTGTGCTTGCCTCCAGTAATTTGTTTAAAACAAACTGAAAAGGAGGTGGCCCAGGATGGATCCTTGGGGAACCCCAACTGCAATTTCCCTAGATTAGGAGGTTGAGTTCAATTTTTTGCACTGGGATCTGTGGGAAGGTAGTCCTTGAACCAGTGGACTGCATCGAGGGAGAACCCCAAGTTCACCAGTTCCTGTAGCAGGATGGGGTGGTTGGTGGTGTCAAGGCTTTAGTAGGCTCTACGAAGATGGATCCCACTAGTTTACTACCATCCAGAGCCTTGTGTACAAAGTCAGAGAATTCCACTAATGCCAAAATCCATGCTGCCGGGCACAGGAAGTCATATTTATAAAGGTGCTCAGACATTTGATCGCCACTATCTTCTCAAGGGCTTTTGATAGGGGAAAGAGGATGGATATCAGTCTGTAATTGGCTGTACTGGTCCAGTCTCCACTTTTCAGCACAGGCGTGACCATTGCAAGCTTCCATTTGACTGGGAACTTAGCTAGGGAAGCGATTTGTCAAACAGTTTGGTGATAGTTACCAAGAGCTCTTTCAGTGCAATTGCCATCAGCTTCATATTCAGGTTATCACTGCTAAGCCTTGTCTTACCTAACACTTTGAGTATGTAGGTTCTGGCTTCCCAGGTGTGATGTTTTTAAAGTAGAAATTAGGGTGGTTTAGGCTTACACTAGTGTTTGGCGAGGGTATTTCAGGCAAGCCCACTAGCCGCTCTGCACAAGGAGCCAGGTGGTTGAGGTAGTCAGTGGAGGACAGTACTGAGATCAGAGAAGGCAGAATTAAAGGATTCAGCAATGGTATGTGGGTCAAGGGTCGAGGTACTATTGATGATTTGCATGGTAGGGTGCTTTTGCCAAGCAATTCCTTTATATTTTCCCAGAACCTTTTACCATTGCCCCAGCTACTGTCCAGTTGTTCCTTGTAGTATTTTGCTTTTGCCTGTCTAGAGGGTTGGTACATTTGTTACAAGATGCCTGGTAGTTCTGGTAGTCAACTGGATTTCCACTGCATCTGCCCATACTCCATAGATTGTCCCTGTCCTTCATCTGGTCCAGAAGGTCTCTTGTAATCCACCCATTTGGGAATCCCCTTATTGTCCTTCTCCTCACTGGGGCAAAATATCACAGATGCCATTGAACCTGTCAGAAGAACTGAAGTGCTTGATCTATGTCATTAAGATTGTCCAAGGGGACCAATCAACAAGGATAAGGCATTTTTAAAGGTGTAGGCACAGCCACGTCAAGGTCACGGCTAGAATAGTGACAGGAGGAGCTTTTTGTCCTTAAATACCCAGTGGCAAGCAACTGGTGAGTGGTTACTGAAACAGTCAGCCAGCACAATAACATTTTTTATCTAGAAGGGTTAACATGATGAACCAATCCAATAGGGTGCCCTAGCCAGTCCTGTGATTGTCTTGTGTTCTCAGAGACCATCTGGGTAAGGTAGATATCAGCTATCTGGTCTTTTTGTGGGTCTATATCCTTGCTAAACCAGTTTAGGTTAAAATCACCAGTAATGATGATTTCTGAGATCCTCTTCAGCTTAGATAATATGTCCAGGACCAAGCTGAGTCCAGGTTTTGCCTTGGTGTTGTGAGATAAATAGAGGCAGTGGTGAGTGTCTTGCTTTGCCTACCAATGAGAAGCTTTAAAGCCAGCAACTAATACTTGGCTTTACTGGTGGACATTGGCAACATTGCACTTGTAGGATTTCTTTGATGTAGACAAGGCAACCCCTCCCCATTTTCCCACTCTATCAAACCTGAAAGTAACATACCCCTGCAAGGCTATCGAGGTATCTTTCACTTTCGGAGTGAGCCATCACTCAGTCAGGCTAATAATATCAAGGTTGTGCAGCTGAACCCAGGCTTAGAACTGGGCTACCTTGGGAAGCAAACTGCAGATATTAAACGGCAACAATCTTCAAGCCACTTTGTGCTTTGCAGTTTGTGGACTAGCCAGTAGAAGGTCCTGAGTCAGGATGAACATCCCCAGAAATTAATAGCAAAGAGAGGAGAAAAGGTTTGACAGCAGCCAGTGTACAGCATTTACCCAAACACCATTTCCTATCACGCCTGGGGTTGAGGCATACTGCCTTAGCCTACCAAGTGGTGCATACAGCTGGGCTAGGACTAGTGAGCTGCTGCAAACTGGGAATAAGGTTTTATGCAAAGGAGCAGGACTCAGTGTCTTGGCTCTTGGTTCGTGTTGCATGTTCCATGTTCTAACTCACTGGTGTAAGAGACAGTGTGGCTTTTTCCTGGTCAGCTAGCATGGAGAAATAGAGTACTGCCCCACTAGAGGTGCAATAGTGAGTAGAAGTGTGTAGGAGGTAGCTAGCGCCCTGGCCATTATGTTTGCCAAATTAACTGAGATGGAAAGAAACTGGATGCTCAGCGCAGAATGGCAATACCAGTG
This sequence comes from Neoceratodus forsteri, assembly GCA_016271365.2. Classification (NCBI taxonomy): domain Eukaryota; kingdom Metazoa; phylum Chordata; order Ceratodontiformes; family Ceratodontidae; genus Neoceratodus; species Neoceratodus forsteri. The sequence continues at coordinate 1,548,247,571 of CM057453.1, forward strand.
GAGAAATCGTAGCTTGATTTTCATGTACCACTATTATTCCCTTGAGACTGCTTTTGCATGTGGTAAAATGCTGGGACAGCCTGAGGTGCCTGACCAATAGACTGCAAAATGCAAAGTTCAAGTTCTGAAAAGCAGCCAAGTGCCAAATAATTCAAGTTCTGTTCAGAGTACAGCACAGCAGTCCCAGTTAAGTAGCTTAATTAGCCTTGGGAGCTGCGTTTCTCTGTCCGAGCCTGCAAACTTGAAGGCGGCAAGCAGAGGGATGGGATCCAGTCAGGGCACAGCACTGCATTTTAAATTCATCTGAATCACTAATTAGCCAACCATGCTTTAAGTGCCAAAAATTCTAAATGGACACAGGTCTGAGCAGCTCCATTACCTTCAGTTAGGAGGAGCAGGGCAGGTCCAGCAGAAGATATGAACCACAGGTGGCAGTTCATTCAAGAGAACTCCTGGCCCAAGGAGGGCAACAGAACCCCTCAGGAAAAAGGGAGAGAGAGAGAGAACAAATTATAGGCAGCTCCACAGGGAGGGCTTTAACATACTAAAGCCAGCAAAGGGCAGGAGGTGATTTGTCAAAACAAAAGGAAAAATGTGTAGGACTGGTCTCTTGACTTAAGCAGGGGGCAGAGAGCTACAGTAGTGTGGAATCTACAGGAAAATGGCAGGGCTGGGAAACAGAACAGAATTAGTCCAAGTTAAGTAAAATGAAAAAAATATTTGGGGCTTGGAATCAGATCAGGGACTTAGCAAAAATCAAGCAATGAAAGAAAGAAAGTTTGAAACCAGACAGGGACTTAGCCAAAAAATAAATAGTAAACGTAACAGTGATTTGCTACAAGCAAACTGGCAAGGTCCTGTTACATGAGGTCCCTGCTCCTAATTGGTAACCCCAGAGGTACACTACAGATAGCTAGCATTTATGTATATGTTATACTAACATATAGGGCTAAGGGCATCTACCGTATAAGCGTAGATGTCAGGATATACTAACATATCATTTTGACAGCAGATTAGGCCCTTACGGTCTATCGAAGTCTGCTCTAACCTCAGATCCCTAGTTGGGAGCGAGGCCCTCCCCCTTGTGTTCCAGAAACCCCTATCATCTATCCCCACCCCTGGAACAGGCCATCATCTGCTACATCCACTTTCTGTGTCTGTCCCATCCTCTCTTGAAGCCCTCCTCTGTGGATCTCTGAACCAGCTCGCCAGGCAGTGCATTCCAAGGGTCACCACCCTCTCAGTGAAAACCTCCTCCTCTTTCCCCTCACTCTTCCACCTTCCAACTTCAAACCATGCCCTCTGGTGATATCTCCTGCTTTAGTCTAAATCCCTCCATGTTTACCCTATTTATTCCCTTGAGGTACTTGAAGACCTCAATCATGTCCCCTGTCTCTCTCTCCTCCAATGAAAACAGGCAGAGCTCCTCAAGTCTGTCCTCATTCGTCAAATCTCCTAGCCCTCGTGATCATCTTAGTTACCCTCCTCTGTACCCTCTCCAGGAGCTGTATGTCCCTCTTCAAGTGTGGTCTCCAGTACTGTACACAGTACTGACGTGGTCTTAACAAGTCCATTGTACAGCAGCAGAATCACTTCCTTGCTCCTAGAGGTGATCCTACGATGCATCCCAACATCCTGTTTGCCTTGCTAGCCGCTCTCCTGCACTGCTCAGAGTTATTCATACATGCATTCACCATGACCCCTAGGTCTTTTCCCTGTTGAGGCCCCCAGTGCCTCCCCTCCTGGGTGTACCTGTGTTTAGGGTTTCTCCGCCCAAGATGTAACACCTTGCACTTGGTGATATTGAAATTTAATTTCCATGTGGAGCCCAGCTTTCCAGGGTGTCCAGGTCCCTTGCAGGGCCAACCTCTCCTCTTCTCCCTCAACTACTGCTCCCATCTTGGAGTCATCCATGAAGAGACTCATTTCACACCTATACCCTCCCTGATGTCCAATATGTATGCATTAAACAGGATCGGACCCAGGACCCGAGCCTACGGTACCCACCAACCTCTAGGGTTCGAGAGCTCCCCACAGGCCACTACTCTCTGGGTGCATCCAGCTAGCCAGTTTTCAATCCATCTGACCATCAAAGGGCCTACTCCCAACCCCATCAGTTTCTCCACCAGACCATTGTGGGGACAGAGTCAAACGCCTTGCTGAAGTCCAAGAATAATACATCTACAGGCTTTCCTGTCCAGTTCTGATGTTACCCATTCGTAGAACTCCACAAGATTGGTTTGACATGATCTACCTGGCACAAACCCATGTTGCTGACTATCCAGACCTCCTACCTCCTCCAAGTACACCCCAATCATTCCTTTAGTATACTCTCCATTAATTTTCCCCACCAAGGTCAAACTGATGGGTCTACAGTTACCTGGTACTTCCTCGACCCCCCTTATGGATTGGCACCACATGTGCCTCTCGCCAATCCTAGGTACTCTCTCTGTCTCAAGTGACCTGTTGAAGGCTCCACCAGGTGCAGCCAGTATGTCCGCCAATTCCCATAGTACTCTCGGATGAATGCCATCCGCCCAGGAGATTTGTCTTTCTTTAGGGCCTTGAGGACTAACTACACCCTTTGGCGGAGATAGCATCATCCGTCCCCTCCACCTTACTGGCCTTTTTATCCTTATCCTGATGTGACACCCTTGGGGTACCTCGCCTCCCTCTTGCTCCATTTCTGTTGCTCCCCTGATCCCACTCACTGCCCTTCTATCCCATCGTGCCTTGCTTTGTAGATATCCATCCCCTCCTAAGTGAACACAGAGGCAAAGTACTCATTAAATACCTCTGCCTGGTCCCTTGCCTCTTCCACCCACCCTCCTTCTGATCTCAATCTGCTGAGATGGCCCTTAGTTTTCTCTGCTTCCCAATGTACGGAAGTACCCCTTTTCCCTCCATGTATCCCCTGTGCCAGCCGTTGCTCTTTTCTGGACTTTGCCCCCTCACCATCCGGGTGACTTTTCTAGATGCAAGATGGCACATTTCTTATCCCTATCCCTCTTGTTGTTTTATATTTTTGTAGGCCGCTTCTTTTCTCTGACTGCTACCTGAACCTCACTGGACCACCAGCATGGTTTATGTGACCTTGCTCCCTTACATTTCACCTTAGTGCAGGTCCTGACTGCCTCATGAAGTCCCCATTTTATGACCTCCATCTCCTTTCCACATTTGTCATTGATGTAATCCCTTCAGGTGATCCTGAGAATATTTCCCATGCCCACAAAGTCTGCCCCCTGAAGTGCACTGCAAGTCCCTAGATTTCAACCCCCATGCTTATTTGAAACCAGACAGTATTGTGGTCGCCTCAGTCGGGGATCCTCTACAACCAGGTCCCTTACCAGATCCCCATCTGCCAGAATCACATCCAGGACATGCCCTCCCTTGTGGGTTCCATCACATGCTGTGTTAAGAACACATCCTGGAAGCTGTCCAACAGCCTCTGCTCCTTGGCCACCTTAGAGGACATGGTTCCCCAGTTTGTACCTGGCATTTAAGGTCCCCCATCAACACCACTCCTTCCCTTTTGGTCCACACTGGGCAATGATGTTGTCCAGCAAACCATCCTCCAGAACATCACCCATCCTGGGGGCTTATATACTACACCCAGCTTGACCTTATCTCCTGCTGGGGATCGTAGGTGACCCATAAGGCCTCCACGTTTCCCTCTGCCTCTTCTACCCTAGCAATTTCTATGTCATCTCTAATGAACATAGCCACTCCAGCCCTCTGCCCTCCTTTCTATCCTTCCTAAGCATAGTATACCCCCACCGTTTAGGTCCCAGTCATGGTTTTGTTGGCCCACATCTCCGTGACCGCTGCCACATCCACCCCCGAACAGCATGGCCTGGAACTCTGGCAACTTGTTTCCCAAGCTCCTGGCATTTACTAACACCAATCCCCACCCCTTATCCCTGATTCCCTTTATCAAACCCACCCAGGATCCTCATACTTCCATCCTCCTCTGCTCCTCCTGAAACCTCCGCCCCAGTCTGTTTCCCCCTCCCTCCTTGGGTTTGAAGGCTACTCCCTCATCTGGAGGAGAGGGCTTGTCAGCCCCTCCTTATCCCTCCCCCCACAAGTTTAAACCCCACCTTTCTTGAATGTAGTCAGCCATCCCTGTTTAAGGGCTTCCTTCCCTTATGGGGCAAGATGAAGCCTGTCCTTGGCATACAGTCCCTTATCCTCCCAAACTCCTTTCCAGTTCCCTAACACCCCAACCCACTCTCTTCACCCCACTTCCTGAGCCAGTCATTAACCTCTGTGATCTTCATTTTTTTCTCCACTGTGGCCTTTGGGACTGGCAATATCTCCGAAAAGAAATGTTGCATCCATTATCCTGACAGACTCTGGCAAGTTCTTGGAACCTTGCTTGGATTTCAAAACACTATTTCCTCTAGATCGTTAGTTCCCAAATGCACCAGGAATCCGGTTTCCCTCCACAATCCCTAACCAGTTCATACACCATGAACTTTGCTCTGTGCACTGTCAGCCCAGAGATACTCACTACCTTCACCTGACTATGGATCCACCCCCCTGTCCTCCACTGGATACCCTAATCATTGAGTCTCCCAATAACAGAACCTTAACACCGCCATCATCCTTATGGTTACCTCCACTACGCACTCTCAGCCCCCATCCCCCTTTATTTGTGATCTCAATTCCATGGGAGTCTTCCTGCCTTATTAGAGACCCCTTGTCACCCTCCTCTTTCTGCCTCCCTCGTTATTTTGCCCACTTAACTCATACCTCCTCTGAATAGGTATCCTTTAACCTCTCTTATCCGAACCATTTATCCTGGCCTGATCGTTTCCCTTCCCCACACCGCCATCCTCCCCTTGTAATAGTACCCCACATCCAGAGGCTCTCTGTGGGTCCCCTTTAGCTAGGGTCCCATCCTTGGTACTGACCTCCTGCTGAGGGGGGCCCCTCCCACCCCTTGTCTCCAGTTTCTCCAGTCATGCTCTCCTCCCTCATGTCTGCAATATGTTGCATCTCCCCATCTGCTTAACATTTATGTTTCCCCGCCTCCTCTGGGACTATTTCTATCCTTTCCATTACCAGTCTGTGATGCCCTATGGGTATCCGACCTCCGCCCGGCCTCTGTATCAGTTTCCTCATTTCCACCAACCTCTTCCTCCCTCTAGGTTGCTTAGTAGCTCAAATTTATTGTGACACTCTATGTCAGCCTCCATCAAGAAACCTGAGTTTCTACTGTATGCATATAATTGCTATACACTTTACTTTCTAATATACACATGTATTTCTTGCTTACATGAAGTTAGGACACTTGTGTCCTTGTAATAATATGATATATGAGTTGGCATTGCCATCTTCTGATGATTTGTATTACTACATAGTTATGTACAAACTGTACTTCTTTGTTTCCACAGTGATGACTATAACAAAATTGTACAATGTTATCTAGAATTGAGAAGCCACCTCTAGTTTAGCCAATAGGGCTCATCTCTGTAACTAGAAATGTTTCCACCTTACAGTAACTATGGTAATTATCTTAGGTATGTAATGTAAGACATTAAGTATTCTACCTTGGAGACCCCAGGAGACACAGAGATTCCTTGGGAATGCTTAGCATTGGCTTCCAGTTCCTAATGGTAAGAACTGCTTAGGGCAACTGTGATTTTCCTTTTGGTAGTAATAAACAAGAGTTATTACTCTTATGCAACATCTCTGTGATTCCTTGCATTCCCATTATTGCTGAAAACCTGAGAGTGAGGTTTAGACCTCCTGACAATTGGTGACCGTGTGCAGGCAATATTTGGGTTTGCAAAGTTTTCACTTGTTGCGACAACTAACCCTTCCCTATGGGGACAGTAGGTGTGCATACCGCATCACCTCTCTGTTTTTCACTCACTTTGTAATCACTTGCAAAGTCTGGCTGCTTACTGGGTGGTGGATGCCAACTAGCCTCACCCCACGGCAGTTCAGAACTGAAAGCTACAAGTGCACAGTAGCCCGACTATGAACTAGTGCACCTGCTGTGGATCGATACACACATGGTACCTTTTCACAGTTTGATTTTTCGTTCCTCCCACACAATGACCGCTGTATCAAATATCTGCACAGACTTGAGACTCGATGTCTCGAACTTCCTTGCCTCCATGGAGGATGGGCTGGCTTTGCACGGATGCAAGTTAATCTGAAAACCTGCACTGGGATTTAACCCAGTACTCAGAGATGAGACAAACAGCCAGAAAGTGAGAAGCTAAAGGGCTGTTGGTCACGGTCTCTATGCTGCTTTAGAAGCCTCTGAAGTGTGGTTTGAACCCTTGAACTGCAACTCTTAAACAGGAGATGGGTCTGCAGGAAACTGAATGTGTGAGAAGAGAACTGATTTGAAGTCTGAGTACAAACCATGCAAAATGAAAAGGATTCCTTTGCATCATTCTGCACAGGCAAATGAGCAGGAACTTTATGTGTTGAAGCAGGAATGTGAAAGTTTGAGACAGGATAAGAGACAGGCTTTGCAAATGAATGACTTATTAAGTAGAATGAATGATCAGATGCATGAGGAGTTGGGAGAGTCACAGGACGAGATAAACCAGGTATGTAATGACATAGGAGTGGCTACTAGGACAGTAGTGGAATGAGCTCCCTTATAGAGTGTTACAGAAGCAGATGCAGGATTATGTTTATCAGAATGTTGCAAAAGTTAGTCATGAGGATTGTGAATGAAAATGGCAAAACTGCACCATCAGTGAGAGGTGCTGGCTGGTCATGTCAAGGTGATGGGTGGTGTACCCCACCTTGATGATGTCATCTGAGGAGAAGGAGTCAGATTATGACATTTCCCAGTAGAACACCCAGTCATGCCCCTACTATGGTCCAGAAACCCCACCCCGCCTTCCACAACATGGCAGACCCCTTCACATGACACTGCATCCCTACATCATCAATGGCATGATGACCATCATGGCAATGCCAACATGGTGACCCCATGATAGAGGGGTGCAGGCCCAGACCTAGTGCCAACGGCACCACCGATCACCATTATTACTGTGGATGATAAGCAAGAGATAGAGAAAATTATTGATGCTGCCTTAGGCAATGTGACCCTGTCCGACAGAAGCAAGCGGACACTCTGAACACAGATCAGACAGATGCTGCAGAAGGCCACCACTCAGGAAGGAATGTTCTGCACTGTGGCTGAAGCTGCAGCTCAGGCACCCTGCAGGGTGCCCGAGACAATCACCTCTGAAGATCATCCCAGCAATCCCCTACAAATGGCTCAGTCTGTTCAGCAAATAGCTGACAGTATTGGTTGGATGAGCCCATCTGACAACCTCAGTTGCCACTTGGAAAAGGTGCATGCTAAATGTGAAATGCTTAGTCTCGCTGCAGACTACCAGGTCCAGATCCTATGCCAGACCATTGATCCTGACATATGGGTAAAACTCCCTGAGGCTGTCCAGCCACTGATATCCAGACTCTCACTGCACACGTGGTAGATGACCTCTAAAACAGAATGTGAAGAGGTCAGATACAGAGGCTTTGGATGGCCTACGAAGAGAAGAACCTTGCAGGAGAAGCTGCTGATGTGGACCTCACTGAGTACAAAACCTTGTTCCTTCAGAACATGATCCCTGCAGCGTGAGAGAGGTTTGCCGACATTCTTGGTAAACAGAGAGAGTTTATCAATTCTATATCCATGATTCAAGCTCCAGCTCCAAGTAGGCTGCCGTGGCAGCCATTCTGGAAGCCACGATGATCACTAACGGTGGAGGGACAGGCCCAAGAGAAACAGCCCTCCCACAGATAGCCAACACCCCAGCAGGAATAGCAACAATCCTGGGCGGAAACAGGAACTACCATTAAAATAAGAAACACCAGAAAATAATAAGGGTAAACAACAGAGACCAGGCACTTCATATAGGGAAATAGCCAATGAGGCCGAAACCTCCGAGACCTTCTCGGAAGGTGCACTCTGTAGCGTATGCTGATCCAATATGGGCCCTGCTGCAATACAACTGGGAGAGCAGGCCTCGCAGGCCATGGAGATACCAGAAGTCCAGGCTCAGGCCCACCAGGCTTGAACCCAGAAGTGGCTCCTCTATAGCATCAGTACAGCATGGTGAGATGGTTCACGGGAACCAGGCCCAGACTCTCTTTCAAGAGTGTCCCCATTCTTCCACTGGTACAGATTGACAATTACAGGCCCCAGTCCATATTGTAAACAAGCTGGTCTTGGATACAAGTTGAAGGCCCTGCACAGAGGCCAAGGTTGGGGCACTACTCACAGTACTCCTGGATACAGGCACGGCTGTGTCTGTTTTACAAGATGATGACCCAGACATCACCTTGGTCTACCAGATGGAGGACAAATATATCTGGTGTAGATGGAACTGGGTTACCTGCATACCGCTCCCTGCCACTACTCATGACACTGGACACCTGAAGGCATACCACACCTTTCAGCTGATGGTATTGCATGATCACCCCTAGCATAATCGGAATTGATTTCTTGGCACCACACGGCTCATGCGGCAGACCTAGCCAACATGTTACTGATACAGATTCAGGGGCAATATCACACCATCATGATCCCTGACTCACATGTGGTTGCAACAATCTCAGCAAATGACAAAGAGTATGACATCATAGATTTGTTTAAGAACCATGAGCTTTCCCAAAGCTCCTTCCCATCTAAAAGACATCTGGAGGCATTTGCCACCAATAAGCATTGTGGTCAAGATGCACACTGTCATTGAAGTGACAGGCCCAGTGCATGAGAGGCAACGGCAATACCCCTTCCCATCTGAGGCCTTGCCTCTCTTGGGAAATGATTAAATCACTCCTCAATCAAGGTGTAATCAGGACATGTGTTTCCACTGCAGATTCCCCAGTGTGGCCTTTAAAAAATCCACAGGCACCTGGAGACTTACTATTGACTACAGGAGACTAAACCAGGCCACCCCTAGTTGTGCCCCAACAGTGGCATCAGCACCAGATGTGCTATGACTATTGACCCCTGACCAACAATGGTTTAGCACCCTGAGCATCTCCAATGGTTTCTGGTCATTGCCATTGGCCCCCAAAAGTCAATATAAGTTTGCCTTCACCTTTGAAGGTAGGCAGTACATGGACCTGCTTACCACAGGGGTTCCATAACAGCCCCTCCTGTTTCCTTCTGCACATGATGGATGCCCTTGAGGGTTTCTGTACACCCTGTGTCTCTTGCAGTATGTGGATGACCTGTTATTGGCCACAGTCATGCAGGAACAACATTTGGATCTCTTAGATGAACTACTTACCCTCATCCAGAGGGCAGGTCTCAAATGTAACCCAGCAAAAGCACAACTATGTCAGAAAGAGGTACTCTTTCTGGGCCTGAGGATAACAAGGCCAAAGCCCTACCTGGAAGAAGACAGGGATTGCAAGATTTGCCACTTCCCACCAGCATGGCCACCCTCAGAAGGTTTCTAGGTATGGTAAATTCCTGAGATTTTATTTGTGATTTTGTTCGAAGGCCACCCCTCTTTATGTACTACTGAAAAGGATGTCCCTGGACTTGGGGCCCCATTCTTACCTAGCTGTGATGTTACTGAAGCAGGCCCTGGCCTGAGCTCCAGCTTTGGTTAACCCCAATCCAGCCTTGCCATTCCATCTGGAATCTGACACCTCTGACATTGCTATGTCTGCAATGTTGGCCCAGAAGATCCATGGCACCCAGAGATCCATTGCATATGCATCACAGCTCATGACCTCAGTGGAGCAGAAGTACAGCCTTTATGAAAGGAACCTTCTAGCCAATTACTGGGCTGTCAGACTCTTTCTGTATATCATTGGGTACTCCACCCTGATCATCAGTACAAATCATGCCCAAAAACTTGTTGCTGTCAGATAGAGTAAAGGATGGGTCAGTCTTGATACCAGACTGACACACAGGTCCCTCCTTCTCCAGGATAGAGATATTAAGGTTCATCCAACCAAAATGCCATCCATGCTGGTGCATGGTCTCCTTTTCCAAGGAGGATCCCATGACCGTACACTGCAGTCACCTGATCTACCAGATCCAGGTCCTTTACTTCCTGCTATGCCACAACTACTTGAGAACACCTCACTGTGTCATGTCTTCACAGATGGATCAGTTTCCTATTATGAGGTAGAACAGGTAGCAGGAATGGGCATATTTGTAGTTTACCCTTTTGGTAACACTGTTAAGATTTCTAAATGTTGCACTGTGGCATCATCACAGTATGTGGAGATGGCAGTGGTGGCCTGTGCCCTCGAGTTCATCCAACATTTGAACCAAGAATACCATCATTTTACAGACTCTAACTGGGTTTGTTATTCTCTTACAGAATTTCTTCCTTTCTGGCAGAATAACTCCTTTACCTCTTCTGATGGCACCCTCGTGAAACACAAGGAACTGGTAATATATATTCATTCACTGGCACAGAAATTTGCACACAAACTCTATTTACACAAAGTCAAGGTCCACTCCATACATGATCCTACAATGTCAATAACACCAAGGACACCCTTGTTAACAAAGGCCCATAGAACCTGATGATGGACCATCCAGAGGCCAGAGCAGCTGTACAAATAGCAGCTGTCAGGAAGAAACCTGAACCCTTCTCCCCTTGGATTTGTCAGAAGCCCAATATGCTGACTCTGAACTCAAAGATGTGTTCAGATTCCTGGACAAAGGCACTGAGAAGAATTTACCTGACCATAATCCCTACTGAAGGCATGAAGGTAAGTTATACCTGTCCCCAGATGACAAGCTCATTTGGTACCAACCATATGATACCCCACCAAATTGTGGGTGGTCCTCATCATCTCAGATCTGAGTTTCTGCACCAGGTGCATGATACCCCCACTGGTGAACACCAGGGAGTGGAAAACACACTCCAGAGGATTAAGACCACGTCATGGTGGCCTGGTGTCACCAAGGGTGTCAAACAGTACATAGACAACTGCCTTGTTTGTATACAAAATAACCCCATCCCTACCAAATGAAATGCCAAGCTACTACCACAAAGGTATTCTGGCCCATGCGTGTATAAAAGTTAAGGAAGACCTGATACACACTTCATTTGTATGCTGTAAACTGCATGAGCAGATTGATTTTATTGGTCCCATTACCAATACTAGTAGAAACAACAAATACAACCTTGTGGTTACTGTTCTCTTCTAAGTGGGTTGAAGCTTTCCCCACCAAGACATGTACTGCAAAGCCACTGCCAAAATCATGGTGGAAGAGATTTTCTCCAGGTGGGCTATCTCTTAAGGTAGACTCTGACAAAGGAGCCAGTTTTCAGGTGAGTTGATAAAGAAGCACTTGAACTTCTTGGAGTTCATCAGAAGTTCCACATACCATACCACCCACAATCATCAGGTCAAGTAGAGAGGGCCAACAGACAGATTAAGCAAATGCTTTCCAAATTCATTGAAGATGATCCAAAGGACTGGGATTCCCTACTGCGTTACTCCTTATGGCAATTAGGGACACACCCTCAGCCACCACCCACTTGACACCCTCTGAGGTGATGACTGGTAGAAATATGAGATTACCTGAGCACCTTTTGTTTGACCTGCATACCCCCAAGCAGACCGTGTGTCTGTGGACCAATATGTATAAAAGTTAAGGAAAGACCTGATACACACTCATCTGTATGCTGCAAACTGCATGAGCAAAGTCCAGCAACAGTCCAAAAATCAGTATGACAAACATGCACAAGAAGTGGATTGGCAAGTTGAGATCAGGTAATGGTTCCCTAGATTTGTGCATCCAGCACATTCTTTCTCCAACAAGTGAGAAGGTCCCTACCAAATTGCCAACAATTCAGTCCAGCAGTCTATCAAGTTAGACTCATACAAAACAACAAATTGACTGACAAATGGTTATATGCAAACCAGTTGAAATTGTATAAGGAGTATAATTAATTTTCCTCACCCCATTCAGCGGAATAGTACTAATTTGCTAATGTTTGCTTTTCCTTTTCAGATACATTGACAAGATGGCTATCTTGTTCCACTTTCTCCTCATCTCAGGAGTTATCCCTGCATCCAAGGCACGGTAAAGCACCTCCTTCCTCAGCTTGATCCATCTGCAACTACCACAGAGGGAGTCTCCATTAATATCCCCGACAATTTGATTACGTCTGAGAAAGATTCAGATGCCTACCTCACTGCCTCAGTTGTTGCTCTTGATAAATCTACCCTAAAATTGAGTGGCGAACAAAGTCTCAAAGACAAATACTCCCCATGGCCAAACTCTCCAAGGGAACTTTTCATGGATGGCCCAACACAAAATTATCCCCAAATGGTACTTTGTCCTTGCACCAGACCTCTCTTAGATATTCTGGTTTATGCAATATCACTGCTTTAATTGACCCCTCATATTGTGATTCACTTGATAAAGTCTCTGCCAGAAAATGTGCTGTACATATACCTGTCTTGTTTAACTTGACTTACTGGAATATGAAAGATTTGGTATGTGTCATACTATTAACACATCATTGTTTTATAGTACTTTGTTACTTGATAGCTTATCAGCTTTTCAGGTTCGTAATCAAGACCCTATTGCCAGGGTACACACCACTGAGCATAGAGGCAATTTTAGGAGAAAACCTGTTTCTCAAAAGATTATCAAAATCATAAAAGAAATACAGTACACATAACACATCTGATGTCACTGGTGCCACAGGCACTGTTAGTGGTGTTTTGGTACTACAGTGTTATCTGGAATAAGCGAACATTGCTACTATAAAAGCACAATCACAAAAGTTTGAAACTGGTATGATCAATGACATTATACCCCCATTATTGCATGGTGTGGATGGCCTTAGTCAGAATACCAAAACAGAGAGTGCAAAAACCTCTTAGCACTCAACAAATGTTAGAACAAAGTGAAGACCCAAATACCAAAAAATGGGAGTGTTTTATAATAAAAACACTCTAACTTTAATAAAGGTCATCACAAATTTAACACAGTATGCAAATAGTGCTGGTATTTGCTGCAAATGAATAAACACCCTAGCGCCTCGACTCACACAGGTCTTCAAAGGGTACTAGAACCAACCATAGGCTCATTTATAAATGTTCAATCAATTAATAATTTATGAGCCAATGATTAAATTATTTAAAGTGACATACACCAAAAGAAGAAACAAAAAGATACCAATCAATTCTCATAATTAAAACAAAACCTGACAACATTTCTCAACATTTCTTATTTTTTACATTCAAAAAACACATTTATAGATTTTTGAAGAAGTCAGAGTAAATAATTCCAACGAATCCTGTTATAAGAAGAAACAAAACAAAATTAATAATATTTCAATAAAAAAATCATTTTTAGAACAAGGCTACTAGGTAACAGTCAAAAAATACATCATTTAATATCAGGAGAGAATCATATGATTCATTTAGACCTTAAGAAATGGTTTAATATCCCATTTACCCTTAAGGCCATGTGGCCTCATGGAATTCATTTAAAGATCCACATACACTCCCTTTTTAGTTTATTTGCTCGATCCCTTCTGAGGGTAAACTAGCAACATGCTCAAGCCCCATAAATTTTAAATTGCCTGGGTTAGAGTTATGGCACAGAATAAAATGCAACCCAATAGGAGTGTCTTGATGTCCATTAATGATGGATCTGACATGCTCCTGGATTCTCTGCTTTCACTCCTATTGGGACGCATTGAGCAAATAAACTTCTAAAAAGGGAGTGTATGTGGATCTTAAAATGAATTCATGAGGCCACATGACCTTAATGATAAATGGGATATTAAACCATTTCTTAAGGTCTAAATGAATCATATGATTCTCTCCCTGATATTAAATGATATATTTTTGACTGTTACCTTAGTAGCCTTGTTCTAAAATGATTTTTATTGAAAAATTGAAATTTTATTAATTTTGTTTTGTTTCTTTTTTATAACAGGATTCAGTTGGAATTATTTACTCTGACTTCTTCAAAAATCTATAAATGCGTTTTTGAATGTAAAAATAAGAAATGTTGAGAAATGTTGTCAGGTTTTGTTTTAATTATGAGAATTGATTGGTATCTTTTTCTTCTTTTTGGTGTATGTCACTTTAAATAATTTAATAATTGGCTCATAAATTATTAATTGATTGAACATTTATACATGAGCCTATGATTGGTTCTAGTACCCCTTTGAAGACTCATGTGAGTCAAGAGCATGGGTGTGTTTTCTATTTGCAGCAATCACCAGCACTATTTGCTTACTGTGTTAAATTTGTGATGACCTTATTAAAGTTAGAGTGTTTTTATTATAAATGCTCCCATTTTTGGTCTTTGGGTCTTCACTTTGCTTAATATTATTGAGTGCTAAGAAGTTTTCTCTATTTTGGCATTCTGTTTTGATTTGGGCTGGCCGCCCCTTTGAGAGCTGCATGGTTGTCCATGGGACTATCGTTCGTGGTGTTTTGTTTAGATCTTTACTTTTTGCCTTTGTATTCCACTGCTGAACGTGGATGCTGCGAGGGTAGCATCCGTCCATTGGATTTACTATAACCTTGGGTGATATATTTGCTGCAATTTATCCCTGTCCTATGGAATATATTCTTCGCTCTAAGGGTTGTTATAATGAATGTTACACCTGGAGTAAATTGCTCTAGTGAAGACACCCGATCTGGACTGGGTGAGAAGAGAACCTGCTACCTTTGAAGAACGGAAAAGAATTCTTAGAGAAAAATTGAATAAGACACAAGTACGTCTTCAGATATTATAAGTAGTGACATAAACATCAGAAATGACTTTATTAAGTTGGAGTCTTTATTGATAAGGACACAGAGATAGCGTTTAACATCAGTACCCTCGAAGAGTATATTAATCGAGAACAAGTACCAAGAGGTTTAAGGGTCTCTGTAATTCCTTCCTGTGGCCTCGATAATTTTGCCTTAAAGAAGAGTGGTTGCAAGTCACTAATTGCTCTAAAATTTTCTTGGAGCTTCTAATTAAAGATGATCTAACTAAACATGCAGAGTTACAAAAGATTTAAAACTCATCAGAGATACTGTGTTGAAATACAAGGATTGCATTGAATTTCATGATTTTAACACACAGTTAAATAATAAAATCAGGGATCGTGAAGCAGATGTCATACAAAGAAAAATCACCAAATTAAGAAGGGATGCCAATGATTATGAGTGTGGCAATATATTGAATTGAGGAAAAGCTCGCTCTCAGAGCCAAGGATGATTAAAATCAAGAGTTAAATTCTCTAATAAAGATAGTAGATTAAGCCCTGAAATGACAACAATGAGAACAAAAGAACTTAATTGAAACAATCAATGCAGAAAGCCAAATTTTCAGAAACGCCCTATCCTACAAGATTCAATAAAAGAAAGACCAGGAGAGGAAAGCTGGGGAGGGCACAAGTGCAAACAGTGGAACAGAGCAGACTCTGAGAGAAAGAAAATGGGACATTGTCTACAGATACTAAATCTATCAAATAAAACTTTAGATGTGTATGAAGAGGAGGTTCTAAAGAAAGATCTTAGCTTTGTCCCACACCTCAAGTTAATCCCTTCCAAATATATGTAGACCTGCAGAAGTTTTTAGGAAACTACATTTAAAAGTGCATTTTCAGAAACAAAAGCAAGAAGCCTTCACGGAGTTTATTAATACAGAGACTATGTCTATCTCTGATGACTCTGATTTGGATATATTACTATCAGAAATAGATCGTCTTTCAAGAGACAATAATCTTTTGACTTTAGCCCTGGCATTGTGACAGAAACTTTGTTTGACCTTAATGAACCTGCATGTTGAGTCCCACCGAGAAGAAACTTGAGTTTGATCAGGACTTTGAAGCCTTGGAAAATTTATTTATGGAACATAATGCCTCCCCTTTTCTACATCTAGGCTGAGAGGTAACAATGTTTCTTGCAAGGGACATGATTTTAGGACAATGAGAGAAAAACATTTTCATCCTGTATCTCAATTTTGTCCTAAATCATTTAACAATTCGATACATATGTATGAAAAAGTTGTAACTAAGCAAGTATTTGACTTGCTTCATACAAATAGTACACCGAAGAGGTTTAATCTCAGTCTAAAAGAACGAGAAGCTCTAGAAAGTATTTGTCAAGATGAAAGTATTGTACTGAAACCTGCTGATAAAGGGGCAATATTGTTGTTATGAGTAGAGAAATGTATTTTGAAATGGTACAAAATTACTATCAGATAGAACTAATTACAAGTTGCTTCCTAACAATCCAACGTCTGATTATAGAAAACATCTTAATACATTTTAGGACAAGCGGTGACAGACAATCAAATTACTGAGACAGAATTTGGCTTCTTATGGAAGGAGTTCTATTGTTCCATGCTTTTATGCATTACCTAAAGTGCATAAAAGCATGGAAATACCTCCTGGATGTCCTATTGTTTGCAGGTATAGATTCTTTATCCTCAGAATCTAGGTAAATTTGTTGATTTTTCCTGCAACCATTTGTCTCTAACCTTACCTCGTATGTACAGGACAGTTCTGACTTATTGAGAAAATTAAAACAATTGAATGGAATGGTGATTTTGATTGGTTATGGATTGATGTGGAGTCTCTCTATACCAGTATTATTCATCATGATGGTATACGAGCTGTTGAGACTTCTATGTCAGTCTAAAATGATGATATACCAGTAGAATTCATTTTGGAATCACTTACATTCATTATTACATATAACTTTTCAATTTGAAGGACTTTTATCAACAACAGCTCAGCACAGCTATGGGAGCCCTATGGCTCCAAGCTATGCAAATTAGTTTTAGGAGGGTGGGAGATGGATCATGTGTTGAACAGTAGAAATACCTTTCTTAAACAGATGGGAGCAAATGCCCCTATCACTATATGGGCAGAATCGAAGCGGTAAAATGAGCATTACTACCCATGATTTTTTATCCCTAAATATGCTGGGGTGTTACCTGCCTAAATCCTGGTTTGAGAATCTCAGAAGATGATCAATGTCTTCCTATGGAAAGGGAAAGCAGTAAGGAGAGCATATCAGAAAATCACAGGTTTGAAAAGACAAAGAGTCTTGCCCTTCCATCTTTCTTTAAATATTATATTGCTTCACATGTAAGCAAAATAGTGCAATGGAATAAATCAAATGCATTATTGTTACCACAGTCGTACATTCCTCTCTGGACCTTTATTGAAAGAGACTTAGCTCTTAAATATTCTCTGTTATTAACCGCAATCCCATATCTTAATGCTAAATTTCTCCCCAGGCCACTAAAAGGCACACCTATCGAATGGTCGCTAAAAGCTCTCCAACAGAAGCAATGGCTTCTCAGGGTAAATTGGCAGATTTCGCCTGAACAGCCATTGATACAAATACCCATTTTTGATACAGAGAGCCCCAATATCTACCAAGTTCTGGAGGTCATTAGTGGGGCTAAGACTAGGAGATTTGGCTCCTCAGGGGAAGATAATAACATCGAGCTTGCCTGCACCAAATTTCCAAAACTAATAGGACATATCTTCAAGTATTGCCGTCTCACACTCGGTAAAGGCCTTCCCTAGTTAAAGGGATTACAAGTAGTAAATAGGGTTGAGCTATCTTCTTTATTTAAAGTAGCTGATCAACCCTCCATCTCTAGAATTTATAATATATTGCAAAGGCTAGATGACAATGTTCCTACTGGTGTTTGCTACTACTGGAAACAAAGACTCAGAATGGCAGATGATAAGAATTTTGGAGCGAATCTGGACACATAATCATAAATATGTCAGACAGGATAGAGTATAAACTTCAGCAGTTCTTTATCCTGCATGACATGTATTACACTCAGTGAAGCTCCACAGAATGGGTAAATTATCATCCCCACGTGTAACAGATGTGGAGCAATGAAGGTGATATCTATCACGTGTTATGGGAATGTGCTAAGATACAGCCCTTATGGAAAGCAGTCAGTACCTCATTACCATGGGTGATAGGATTGAAGAGTTTTTCACTCCAGAAATCTGTTTATTAAATAATTTTCAACTTGGGATGACTGAAAAGAGCAAGCTGTATATGGCTATAATATCGCCACAGTAAAATCTGTCATTCTGAGACACTGGAAAGATACCTTTACACCTACAGCTACAGAATGGTACAAAGAAATAATGTTGACATTACAGTTGGAGTCACACATAGCCAGGATGGCTAAAAAGGTCTAGTGTTAGACTCCAAATGGGGTCTGTTGGAAGCTGCTATGACCGCATGGCAGGCCAGGACCCTAATTACCAGATCTATCCCACAGTCATTTAGGCTCAGCCATCTTGGTTTCCTTTTGATGGTGTTTAGTTTAACCTAAGGATAAATGGCGTAGTGGGTGCTGTAGTGGATGTTGGGGTGGGACTGATTTTTACTCGTTTTTTGCACAGTTAATTGTTGTAGGTTTTTCTTAATCTAATGTATCTCAATAGGTACCAGTGGGTCTAGTGTTAACATGTTAAATTACTGTTATCCGGTACATGCCTGCGGTACATTGTTTTACAATACATGTATTACAACTGTGATAGAAATAATAATAAAAAAAAAAAAAAAAAAAAAAGAAATACCTTTCTAAAACATATTGTGAAATGGTACCATTTTATTGCGATATCATTTGTATCTGGAAAGAAATGAAAGTGAAGCTCGTTCTTTTATTGATTATTTGAATGATAATGAATTGAATTTGAGCTTCACATATACTTTTGATCATAAGAGTTTAAATTTCTTAGATTTGAACTTCACAAGTGAAAATATTGGCAATAATGTCTTTGATATTTAATCAAAGACAATCAGAAAAACAGCTATGAACTCTTTGCTTCACGCTGACAGTGCCCACCCCGAAACTTAAAGATCCATCCCTTCAGTAAGCTTATGCGTATTAGGCGTAATTGTAGTACTGACACAGATTTTGAGATACAATCGAGTGAGCTGTTATCTGGATTTCTAGATAGGGTTATGATGAAAGATTTCTTATTGAGACTTTAGATAGGGTTA
Organism: Neoceratodus forsteri; assembly: GCA_016271365.2. Lineage (NCBI taxonomy): Eukaryota > Metazoa > Chordata > Ceratodontiformes > Ceratodontidae > Neoceratodus > Neoceratodus forsteri. Next base: position 1,548,266,549 of record CM057453.1, read on the forward strand.
GAGATGGATAGGAAGAAATCTTAGAAAAAGAAATAACATTACTGATCCTGAGATTTGTAGTTTCATTACTGAATTTACGTTGCAGGAAGGATAGGCAATATTGTACATAAATATTGGCCTATATTAACAGGGAGATGAAATAGTGGGACAGGCAGTAGGGTTCAAAGCCACGGGTTTCATTCTGCAGAGCTTAGAATATTAAAGACATGGTGGTTCACAGCAGGGAGAAAGAGTGGTGTTTCTGACACAGGTTCCTGGATACCAAAAGAGCAGAATGGATTTTTCTTCTAAAAGTTGAAACATTTGTAAATATAGTGTAATTGGAAAAACTTTTGAACATCCTAAAAAGCAAGGTGTTACAGTTGATATACAGGAATTAATCACATCGATACTTACATGCGTGGTGTATGTCTTATGGTGTTCCTGTGATTTGTTGTACATTGGTAAAACCATAAGACCCTTAAAAGCAGAGAATCCAGGAGCATGTCAGATCCATTATTAATGGACATCAAGACACTCCTATTGGGATGCATTTTATTCTGTGCCACAACTCTAACTCAGGTCATTTAAAATTTATGGGGCTTGAGCATGTTGCTAGTTTACCCTCGGAGGATCGAGCAAATAAACTTCTAAAAAGTGTATGTGAATCTTTAAATTGAATTCCATGAGGCCACATGGCCTTAACGATAAATGGGATATTAAACCATTTCTTAAGGTCTAAATGAATCATATGATTCTCTCCCTGATATTAAATGATATATTTTTGACTGTTACCTTAGTAGCCTTGTTCTAAAATGATTTTTTGAATTGAAATATTATTAATTTTGTTTTGTTTCTTTTTATAACAGGATTCCGGTTGGAATTATTTACCTGACTTCTTCAAAAAATCTATAAATGTGTTTTTTGAATGTAAAAAATAAGAAATGTTGAGAAATGTTGTCAGGTTTTGTTTTAATTATGAGAATTGATTGGTATCTTTTTCTTTCTTCTTTTTTGGTGTATGTCACTTTAAATAATTTAATCATTGGCTCATAAATTATTAATTGATTGAACATTTATAAATGAGCCTATGATTGGTTCTAGTACCCCTTTGAAGACTTCGTGTGAGTCGAGGTGCTAGAGGGTGTTTTCTATTTGCAGCAATCACCAGCACTATTTGCTTACTGTGTTAAATTTGTGATACCTTATTAAAGTTATAGTGTTTTTTATTATAAAGCGCTCCCATTTTAGTCTTTACTTTGCTCTAATATTTGTTGAGTGCTAGAGGTTTTTGCACTCTCTATTTTAGTATTCTGTTTCAATTTGGGCTGCCGCCTTTGAGAGTTGCATGGTTGTCCATGGGACTATCGTTAAATAGTGTTTTCATTTGGATCTTTACTGATGGCCTTAGTCAGGAAGAAAGATACACTGTATATAATATGCACGATATCGCTAAAGGCATTTACAGATTCTAAAGACAAGACTAACACCTTATTGCACAGAACAATAAGGAAGAAGATAATGGGAAGGCTTTAAACCGTGGTTCAATGGGCAGAGCAACAACATCACTCCCCATCAAGTTTAAAGGTCACAACATCTGGGCCTTGCCAGGATTCTTTTTATTTGTGGCCAAAGGCGCTGCTCTACCTTCCTTTGGTACTTCTCCTCCCAGTGTCATTGCATTTTGCATTGCCTCCAGCCACCTGCTCGTTCTCTCCCATTCCTCCCTTGGCTGCTCCTCTTTGGCTCTTTCCCACCCCCTCTCATCTGCATTTCAGATCACCTGCTGCTTTTACCCTGCTGCCATGAGCCTTTGCATTCCCCACTGCTCTCACCTTCTGTCTACTCCTTGCTCCCACATCCAGGCCTTGTCGCTTCTCTAACTCTGCTTCCATCAGACTTTCAAGCCTTTCCATGTGCGTCACTCCCTTGCTGTTCCACTGGCTTCTCACTTCGCCTCCCATTTCCTCCTCTGCTCTTCCTGGCCCCAACGTTTCCATGTGCTACTTTTGCGGCAATCTTCTGGGGCATCTCCATTTCTCAGCCCTTCTCTTTTAATGTCAGCTGGCCACTTGCCCTCATGTTGCCTCACTCTCCTCCCTCTGTCTTTCTCTCCCTCCAGCCTTCTCACAGTTCGGTGCTCCTAAATGGTGCTGCTTCCCCAGCACCATCTCAATCTAGCATCCTTCGCTGCCTCTGGACATTCAGTGACTCTTTGCTACCTGCACCTGCCCAGCTGTTTCATGCTCCTCATTCTCTCCACTCCTCTGCCTGCTTCCTAGTCCTCGGGTGATGCACCACCCTTCTCCTCATTCCTTCTCCTGCACTGACCTGGCCCGGATGACTGCCTACCCTGTTTCTGACTTCTCAGCTGCTCCTTCGCTCCTGCAGTCTTACTTTTTGTCCCATTCATGGGGGACCCGATCGGCTCTTTGCTTCCAACTCACTCCTGCTCCAGACCTGACTCACCAGAAGCGGCTACCACAGTCCAGATGGTAAAGGCAGCTGGCTCCTCCTCACAGGCTGCCTTTCTAGGTGCCATACAGAGGTTGTTCATCTCACTATACTGGGTTTATGTGCATGCTTCTGCCTTTGTTCATTTTCTACCATGATTACCTATCCAGTTTATGCATGGCTGACATGTCTTACTGCATCTAATCTTTAGTGGGGCTCTACTTTTATCCATCATTCCCTGATATTTCCTTCACCACATGTAGTTGAGATGCTAGATTTTATTTCTTCAGATTTCTGCTTTTCCTCCCAGTGCAAGATGCACTCCCTTATTCTGTGAGAACCTGTATATTCCACTTTTACAGTGTATTCTACCCAGCGGAACAAGTTGTGCTGCAGTCCACGACTTTCCTGCTGTGTCCTGCTTTCTGTCAATTTCCCAATGTACTTTATTTACTCAGGATGGGCCTGTTAGTATGCACTATCTTGTTTTCAACAAGATCCTGCTTTTTACCTATTTCAGCTGTATCTATTCTGCTTAGCCCTGGTGTACAACTAACCAAAAAAATGGAAACACAATGCCATACAAATCCATGGGACCTCTGACTATCTGACTTGGGGTGTATTTTACCATTTGCTCTGCTAGCAATCCTTTGCTTTGCATATTTTCCTGATTTATAGCACCTGCCTCTTTTGTTCTCATGTGCCCTGTTAGCTTACTTTTGAGGTTTTCCCTATCCTGCCATCACCTTCCCACTCATACTTGTCTCTTTAGCATGTCCGTTCAGGTACTACCCTTCCCTGCCACTGTGAGCCATTGATTTCTATGTGTGGAATTTTGTTATCTGCCTCGATGTAATCTTCATTATAACTCAAATTGCTTTATTTCTCTTGGTCTATAGAATCACAATTTTGGTTGTGTTGTCAGGCTCCTGGGTCTCAAGGTCTGGCTTGCTACCTCTCAATCTGTCAGCGGTGTCCCTCATCACCTCTCCTTCACAAATCATAGCTCTGTAACCCTCCAACTATTTCTTTTCACCTTACTAACTGATTGTGCTGTGGATTTCACTTTAATTTGCTGAATATGTGCTATGTGCATGATTCATACTGCTACCAACAGTGCTATTTCAAAAGCGCCTTCTCATCTGACTTGCCCTACTGCGGTTCTCATCCAGTACCAACCATCTGGGATTCATTTCATCTTGACCTGTGATCAGAAGTTTCTTTTTAGGTGTACTATCACTTGGCTCTAAGCTGCCTCATTGATCCGCTGACCATCATGCGAATGTATTCCATCATGACTCAGTCATCATTCCCTCATCCTTGCCTCATAGTTAATCTCTTTACATCACTTACTCAGAGCAATTCCATCCTTGACTCCTCTGCTATTCCCTCAAATGGCATACCTATCCTGAATCCTATGACACTTTATTGACCCACGACCCTCCTGCACCTACGTATTCTGGTTCCTAACTCCTTCTGGTTCCAAGCATGCCTTATTTGCTTCACTGTCTATCTACTCACATTGCTCCTTCAAGCATACCTCTCATTCAGTCTACTCCATCTCTGCTACCTCAATTTACTCAATCTCTGTGTACTGGCTGTGTCCTCCGCTACTGATTTGAACCTCCCTACTGTCCTTTGTCCTTTCATACCTCGCTTTCTGGTACACTGCCCCAGGGCTTCCCTTCATCATTGTATCTCATCTGTTTCCTATTTTCCCTTCCTCGTCCTAGTACCTTTTCTCCTCTCAACCTACTCGATCTGACCTGCAATGGATAATTAGTTGGCATACCTATCATGGATATTCTGCCACCTCATAGATCGTGGCCCTCCTGCCGCATGTATCGGGTCCATGAGTCATGGTCCTCATTAACCATTTCTTATCTCATTGAGTATACATTCATGGCTTCCATACATCATCCACCATGCGAGTTCCTCCTCTCATGGCTTCACTCTTCATCATCCATCGTCCGATTTTGCTTCGCATCTGGATGCACATGATACATTGCCTCGATCTGCTCATCTATTTCAATCACTCAATCAGTATGCCAAAAAAAATGCTCTGACCATGACTGCTTGTCTACTTCACTGTGCTCATCCGGTGCCTGTCTGCCCTTTCTTTCCTGCCTTCTGCTGCATCTTTGTTTTTCCACCACCTGGTGATTTTGGTTGCCCTCTTTTCCCCATACCTCCTGTTCTGCTCCTGCCATTTGGATCCTCCTCTCCTGCTACTGCTGATCACCACTCCCGTGAACATCTATGTGAAGGACATTGAGATGAATATTCAGTCCTGTATCTATCATAAACAAAAACAAAACAAAAAATGGTATTTCGACTGCTTCTTTCTGCAGCTCCTTGTCCTGCTGCTGGAGTTGCTACGTTGCTACATGGTGGCTGGATTGCACTTCTATGGGAAATGTTCCATGTACCTCAGTTCTTGCAGCTACAGCTGATGCCAGGTCAGTTATTTCTTTGGAGCTCTATCTGTATCGTGCATTTTGTCATGCTGCTTCCATGCCTTCCTTGCACACCTGTACCTTAGACAACCTGTGCCTTAAACAAGACCACTCAAAAGTTGATAACTTATTCAGTGCATGATTAACTCCATGCCCTTGCCTCATTTCAACCTCTTGGTCCTTAAATTTCATTCCCTTGCTCAGTTTGTCTCCTCTTAACTTCTATACCATCATTGGTTGAAGTGCTCCTTCCTTGGATCGTTATGCAGCTTTGGCTTCCTTTGGTATGTTCCTGACCTGCAGGGCTCCTTGTTCCAGTTTTGCTTCTTTCCCATGCTTAACTTCTCCCTCTGTACTGTGGCAGCTCTGGCTCTGGATATGTTGCCCTCTGTTCCTTCAATGTGCTGGATATGGCTGCATGCATATCACCTGCTGCTCCCTGCTGTGCTTTCACCAGCGCCACTTCCTCAGACTCCCTCCTGCAGATCTCCTCCATGTTGGCCATTGAGGATTCCCTCCAGTCAAGAAATGCATTTGTTCTTTCTTTCTTTTGGGCATCCCTATCATGGCTCCTGTGCCACCTCCTTGACCCATGGCCATCCTGCTTTCTGTATTCAGTTTATGACTTTGGTCACCATTCCTCCTCTGCTTCGATCGCTCTATCCATGCCTTGGCTGCCTCCTCCGGCCTGCACTATCCATCACCTTTAATTTTCTCTGTCTCCCACTCATGGCCATGCCTTCCTGTCCTTGCCCTTTGCTACAGGCTAGTGCCTCATCGCGTCACACCACTGCTTGGCTGGTTGGTCTCCTCCAGCATTGATGTTCATTTAAGTTCATTCCTGTCCCCTCATTCACATTCCATACTGACCTTCGAGGACTCACCTCCACCATGGTCTGCTTTGATATTCTTTTGGGCATTCCTACCATAACTCTTATGCCTCCTATCAACCGCAGCCATCCTGCTGCATGTATCAGGTTGATAACTCCAGTCCTATTGAGTTCATAAATCCAGTCATCATTCACTCAGCATTACCTCAAGGTTTATCCATTCACATCACTTACTCGAACATTCCTATCATTGAATTCCATACTGCCTCATCGACTACAACATCAGGATCTAATCATTCAGAGTCTAATCATTTACATTGCATAATATGCCTCTTCAATGTCAGTGTCTGCTCACTCACATCGCCAGTCAAGCGATCGCTCAATCAAGCCAGTCTGCATTATCATCTGTCTCCTCATCAGCACATCTGAATCTCCTTGTGAGCACATCTGAATACCCTTGCTCCTCTGACTCATACATGGATTTATTCTCTCCCATCCTTGCTCCTCTGATCTACTATCTCTCATTGACTACTTAGCATACCCTCCTTGGGTCCCTGCTCCTCATGTTCCTTATTTATCTGTGCTTCTTTGGAGTTTTCCTATCCCATCATCATCCTCCCTACTTATATCCCTCACCTATGAACTATTCTCTTTACCAACATACATCCTCAAATCAAATGTTGTTAGCCTGGAGAAAGTGACCTAGGCCTTGGCTCCCCAGAGGTTTCCTCCTCAAAGCAGGTTTTCCTCTCATCCTTGCCAATGGTCATAATATTAGTTAAATTAGTGCTTTCTTCTCATTAGTTAGGTTCCGCTGTTGGATGGAGGCGAATGGTGGCCCAGCTTTCCCTCTCTCCTTAGGAAGTTAGCCCTTCTCTTCATAGAATTCATTCATCGTCCTCTCCTCTTCTATGCTTGACATCTTTAGGTATTCTTTTGGGATTCTTCCTAACCTATCTTTAGCCACCACATTCATTCCTGGCACCTGTAGGTGGAACCCTCCTTTAGGGTTCCTCACATCGTACCCTTACAGGGTGGTATATCCCATGGATGAGAGGCAGAAAGCCACAAAATAAATTGTAACATAAGCACCTCATATTATCCCTTCCAGTTGTATCAGCATATTAAATGGGAAGGTTTTAAGACCGTGGTTTCGATGGGCAGAGCAACAACATCACTCCCCATTGAGTTTAAAGGTCACAACCTCTTGGGCCTCGCCAGCATTCTTTTTCATTGCCCATGATCCACCCCTCCTCCTCCAGGGGCACGTCTCTCTTACCCCTTGGGCTTCTTTCTACCCTACCTTTAGTCAACACATTCATTCCCAGCAACTGTGGGGAACCTCCTATGGGTTCCTTGCATCGTACCCTACAGGGTGGTATATCCCACAGATAGAGAGGCAGAAAGCCACAAAATAAATAGTTACATAGGCACCTCATATTATCCCTTCCAGTTCCATCAGTACATCAAAGCAATACATTGCCTGTGAAATATTATGTGCTCCTTATGGATCATATATTATGACTACCATCAACAATCTCTTCCGTGATCTGAAATCTGGAAGAATCCTTGAAAACATACATGATAGATGCATCTCTAACTGGTATTATCCTCAGTGCAAATCCCTAACTGTGTTGCCATGTGTATGCTACAATCTCTTACTATTTCTATTGCTATTGCTGGAATTTAGGATTTGTGACCAGGCACTTAATACTGGTCCTTGCTTTACTTCTAAGAACGTTCTATTAAGGATACTATGCTTGTGTCGTTACTGTTTCTTTACCACATTTTGATCCTACTGCAGCTATATATGATAAACTAGCATCCGTACACTCCATTGGGCACCTTGATGATGACATCTACAGAGAACACCTCGACTTGCCTCCTCTACTGGTTTTCCATCTTCTTCTGGACGTATGGGTCTCACTGCACTTGGATTGCTGTGTGAAGAAAGGTATATTTATTTGTGTCAATGTGATATATTTGATGTTATTAAACTTTGATGGATATTCCCCAGACAGCATCGATTGGCCCTATTCATGGACAATGGCGTCACCATAATGGCACAGAATACCAGGACTCATTATCTGCTTCAGGCGATTCTCAGTTGTGCCAGTCTTACCAGAAGGAGGTTCATCGCCTGTCAACATGGATTTCCAAACATACTTATACTTGCCCAGTACAGCTACAAAAATGGAGACTGCCTTCTGTTAAAATGCAATATAATTTGGATGGTGACTATTGTGTAGTAACTAATTTTAAGCAATTCACATTCGGATAGAAGACTTGTAATATTAATGATTTAAATTTTTGCTTTGTCCCTCATCAAACCACTATTATTGGGCACACTGTTATTACCTCTGTTCCCCTTTGGAACTTGATATCATTGATGGTAACCCTGATTATCTGCTCACTCATTCAGAGTACTTAACTTATTTTAATGTACACATTGACCCTTTGACTTTAACTTTGAAGTCACTTTTAGACAGGAAAGATACCCATCTCATCCACATCAGCAATAATATATACAGGGCAAATGATACAGTATTTGACCTTATTAATAATAGTGATTTTAATAGTGCACTTACTAACACTTGGTTAGAGATTACCGTTAAAGGTTTTGTTATTATACAAGCATTTCTGATATTTTCCTTATTATTATGCTTTACTTCATCCGAGCACACTCCACCAACACTGTCAGCAGCTGGAGTTCCTTTACAAGTCTTGTGCATCTGGTCTGTAAATGACACCTGCTCTCCCTCCACTTCCCTACTCTTGTTTATGTTGCCTTATGAGGCAACAAGGGGAATGTTACAGAGGTCCTTGAACCCTAATTGGTACCTCAGAGGTACACCACAGACTGCTAGCATTTATGTATATGTTATACTAACATATAGGGCTAAGAACATCTATCGTGTAAGAGTAGATGTCAGGATATATATGCATATAATTGAAATACACTTTACTTTCTAATATAGAAATGTGTTTCTTGCTTACAAGATGTTAGGACACCTGTGTCCTTATAATAATGTGATAAATGAGTTGGCATTGCCAGCTTCTGATAATTGTATTATTACACAGCTATGTACAAACTGTACTTCTTTGTTTCCACAAAGTGATGACTATAACAAAATTGTATAATGTTATCTAGGACTGAGGAGCCACCTCTAATTTAGCCACTAGGGCTCATCTCTGTAACTAGAAATGTTTTTACCATACAGTAACCATGGTAATTATCTTAGGTATATAATGTAAGACATAATGTCTTCTACCTCGAGACCCCAGGGACACAGAGATTCCTGGAGGTATAGGAACGCTTAGTATTGGCTCCCAGTTTCTAATGGTAAGAACTGCTTAGGGACAACTGTGATTTTCCTTTGGTAGAAATAAACAAGCTTTATTACTCTTATGCAACGTGTCTGTGATTCCTTGCATTCCCATTATTGCCAAGAACCTGAGAGTGAGGTTTAGACCGCCTGACAGTACAAAATAATATAGTAAGACACAAAGTGTTACAAATGAATCCATGCAATACTAGCAGAAAACAATGCAAAGTTCAAGTTTTGAAAAGCAGCCAAGGGCCAAATAATTTGAGTTCTATCCACAGTGCAGCACAGCAGTCCCAGTTAAGTAGCTTAATGAGCCTTGGGAGCTGTGTTTCTCTGTCTGACCCTGCAATCTTGAAGGCAGCAAGCAGAGGGCTGGGATCCAGTCAGGGCACAGCTCTGCATTTTAAATTCAACTGCACCGCTAATTAGCAACCCTGCTTTAGGTGCAAAAGAGACCTGGTCTGAGCAGCTCCATACCTTCAGTCAGGAAGAGTAGGGCAGGTCCAGCAGAGGATTCATACCACAGATGGCAGTTCATTCGATGGAGAACTCTAGCCTAAGGAAGGAAATAGAACTCCTGAGGAAAAAGGAGAGAGAGAACAAACTATAGGCAGTGCCACAGGGAGAGCTTTAACACACAAAAGACAGCAAAAGGACAGGGAGGGATTACATCAAAAACAAAAGCTTAAATGTGCTGGGCTGGTCTCTTGACTAAACGCAGGGGTAGCAGAGAGCTACAGTACTGGGAATCTACAGGAAAATGGCAGGGCTGGGAAACAGAACAGGATTAGCTAAAGTTAAACAAAACAAAAAAAAATGTTTGGGGCATGGTATCAGACCAGGGATTTAGCAAAAATCAAGCAGTGAAAGAAAGAAAGTTCAAATCAGAATATGGACTTAGCCATAACAATAAACAATAAAAGTAAGAGTGATTTGCTACAAGCAAACTGACAATACAATAAATATTTAGGTGGCTAGGTGCAAATTAATATAATAAGGCACAAAGGGTTACCAAATAAATGCATACAATACTAGCAGAAAACAATGCAAAGTTCAACTTCTGAAAAAGCAGGCAAGGGCCAAATAATCTGAGTTCTGTCACAGTACAGCACAGCAGTCCCAGTTAAGTTGCTAATTAGCCTTGGGAGCTGCATTTCTCTGTGTGAGCCTGCAAAGTTGAAGGCGGCAAGTAGAGGCTGGGATCCAGTCAGGACACAGCTCTGTGTTTTAAATTAGTCTGCATCACTAATTAGCCAACCCTGCTTTAGGTGCCAAAAATTCAAACTGGGAAACAGGTCCAAGCAGCTCCTTGCCTTCAGTTAGGAGAAGCAGGGCTGGTCCATCAGAGGGGTATGAACCACAGGAGGCAGTCCGCTTGAGGAAGAAATCTTGGCCCCAGGAGAGGCAGCAAGACCCCTGAGTGAGAGAGAGAGAGAGAGAGAGAGAGAGAGAGGCAAACTATAGGCAGCTCAACAGGAGATGGCTTTAATAAAAGCCTGCAAAAGGGCAGGGAGGGATACATGAAAAACAAAAGGTTAAATGTGCAAGGCTGGTCTCTTGTCTTAAATGCAGGGAAGGGTAGGCAGCTACAGTAGTGGGAATCTACACAAAATGGCAGAGACTGGGAAACAAAAAGGATTAGCAAAGTTAAACAAACAGAGAAAAAAAATATGAAGCTTGGAATCAGAACAGAGACTTAGCTAACATTCGGGCAGTGAAAGAAAGAAAGTTAGAATCAGAACAGAGATTTAGCCATAAAATAAACTGTAAAAGTAAGATTGATTTGCTACAAGCAAACTGACAATTCAATGAACATTTAGGTGCCTATTTGCAAATTAATATAGTAAAACACAAAGTTTTACCCAATGAATACATACAATACTAGCAGAAAACAATACAAAGTTCAAGTTCTGAAATGCAGCCAAGGGTAAATAATTTGAGTTCTGTCCACACAGAACACAGTAAAATACAGGATTCTGTCAGGACACAGCTCTGCATTTTAAATTTGTCTGCACCATTTATTAGCCAACCCTGCTTTGTCCCCAGATCCCTTCCAGTAAACGACACCAAGAAGATTGTGTGTGGTTGCTCAGTTTGGCAATTAGTTTACTGATATTTAAATTTCCATATTACAATAACTGATCACTCTCTTTGTCCTTTTACATAGCATAATTCACATTCATAATACATATACATCTATAGTCATAGCATCATATTCTTGTTAAATTCTCATTCCTTCCTTCTTTCTTTCTGCCCCCATGAACATACGTCATGGGGGGCCCGGTCTCTTCCTCTTTTGTTGTCAAGGGTACAAGCGATACACCATACCCCTGCTTCTATCTTCTCACTCTGTGTCCTTTTTGGTGTCTCCCTTTAAAATCCTCTTTCTTTCCTGCCCTACTCCCTTTTTCCATTAGTCCACCTCCAGCTTGTGATGGACGGTGGACTCCCCCTCTTCTGCTCACCCCATTTCTTGCCTTATTTCACGCTCACTGCCTCTATACCCTTTGTCTCATCCAACCTCTATAGCGTTCACCATTTCTTAGTTAAATAGGAACAGTCCTAGGTCTGTGAGATGTACGCCATCTCTTAGGAAGTATTCATCAACCTGCTCCTGAATCATATGGTGACTTACCAGTCCACCCGGCCTCAAATAACCTACCCACCCATGCATTCATTCTCTTCCTGGCCCTGTCCATGCCCTTATGGTTCTCCTCTCTGCACCACACCCTCCTTGGTGTGATTTCTGACCAGACTAGTGTCACCTCTGGCCACCATTGCTTAATTGTCTGCACATCCTCTTTTATGTGGTAAAATATGTCCAGCCATGGTGTGTCCCAGGTCATTGCCACCCAGATGTATGATGATGAGGTCTGGTCTCCCATGTACCATCCTGACCCCCACAGCTCCGGCAATAACTGCACCCACTTCATCCCTCTCTGCCCCTTCCACCCTAATTGGATAGTAGCACTATTCAGGTACAGCTGTTTGCCCCTTGTCTCCTGGATGCCCACTTCTCTGCCCAGTGGATAAACGAATGGCCACAAATCCATGCCTCTAGCCTCTGGTTTGTCTGTGTACAAGAAACATACTAGATTAATGCTGCAGTGCTCCAACCCCCAACTCTCGCCTCCCCCATCGCACTGCTAAGGGAGACAAAAGAACAACGTTACAGGGATCTTGCATATGTATTTTTATAACATTCAGACCCCCATCTTCCCTTTTCCATAATTGCTCCGGCTAGTGTCCCTGCAGCCTTCACTGAGCCGCACCAATCCTGAAAAGTGTGATGAGTATCCTTCCAATGGCTGTCCCAAAAACTGAAGACCTTGCACAACACCACCGTCACCTGATATCCTGTGACTGGCTTCCCATTCCCATGTATGAACAGGGCGGAGCTCTCCCTCTCGGCCGCTGCCCTCACTGCTCAATGCAAGGCCACCACCGGGCAGATGGCTGTGCTGCTATGCCTCCGCAGCCTTATTCTGGTGCCCTGTCCCGCTGGTCTGTCTTTGACTGCCTCAACCTTACTTGCACTTCACCTGTGCCCCATTCTATGTCTTTCCATTGTAGCCCATTTCCTTCTGACTTCCTACCATGTCTAATTACCTCGCATAGCCTAAAAGCCCTTCCATACATAGTCAGATACAGGGCCTGAAACAAAATTGCCTCACTCCTTGAGCTGGTTATGTGGTGTAGTACACCCATCTGTCTTGCCAATAGGCTTTCACCTATTGGTTTCTGGTGTCCTGCTTCCTGTCTGCCCTCAAGCCCAACCCTGCATCATCCTGTAAATCAGGTTACTCTTTGTGGGATCCACCCACCCTTTAAGGTACATATTTGCCCTATTGCTGCTAGGTGAACCCCCATGGTACCTTGCTCCATGTCCTGTTGCCACCCCATCACTATGAATCTGGTGACCTGCTCCTGCATTACAGTCTCACTTACCTGTCCACTGTATTGTTTCCAAAATTTTGAAATGCCCTCCATGAGGTCTCAGTATGCTCTAAGGGTCCTTGGGCCCAGGAGTTCAGGAGCAATACTTTGGCTCCCCCAATCCAATCATCCATGCAGGTGTCAGGATGGCCGTCCCCTGACCTCTGCTCCAGGTGTGACAGACTGGACTTTGTCCATCTGCAAGAGAGGCAGTCAGCTATCACGCTTTCTATACCATCAATGTGCTTAGCCCTGAATGACATGTTCAGGATCAATCCCAAACACACCATCCTTCTCAAAACCCTCATTACTCTTTCTGACTTGGTCCATTTTCTGTTTAGCACCTCTACCACTGACTGATTATCACTCCAAAACGTGACCTGCCTGTTCCTAAGCTCACCACCCACACATATTCCACCCAAATGTGAAATAGTTCCAAAATGTGATGTCCCGTGTCACCTCCTCCTTCACCCATCCTCAGGCCATAGTTCTGCAAACCACTTACCTTGGAAGTAAGCCCCATGCCTACTCCCCGCTGAATCTGTATACAACTGCAGGTCTGTGTTGTACATCCAGCCATCTTGCCAAAATGTCTGCCCATTGTGAGTCTGTAGGAAATGTTCCCACACCATCAAGTCCTCCCTGCTCCTTTGTTAATGTCAACTCAGTGATGGGGCTGCTTTCCCTCACATTGCCCAGGCTAAACACCATGTAAACATGTGCCCCGGGCAATGGCTCTACATCAAAGTTCAAATGCCCTAGCAACTGCTGTGCCTGTTGAAGTTGCACTCTCCTTCTCCGCCCGACCTGACTTAGCAACCCTTGAAGCCTCTTGATCTTCTGCTCTGATAACCGATACAACTCCAGCACCATGTCCAACTCTAGTCCCAAGAACTCTATTGTCTGTAGCACCCTCTGTTTTATCGTCCACTAAAGACACCCCAATTCTTGACATAATACCTTGAAATCACCTAACATCCTTGCTGTCTCTTGTCTCCTTCCCCAATGAACAGAAAGTCATCAAGGTAATGTACCACCATCCAGTATCCAAATCGCTTCTGAACACCCACTGCAGCCACATCTAAACATCTCAAATGTGGTCATGCTATCGAGCACCCATTGGCATGGCCATGTCGAAATAATAGAACCCATTCACCTGAAAACCTAGCAGGTCCCAATCTGCCTCCCATACTGGCAGCAGTCTGAATGCGATTCTATGTCCGTCTTGGCCATCCATGCCGCCTGCTTGCTCCTAATGAGCCGCACTGCCTCCTCCAAGTGGCGTAGGTCACCTTACTGTCCTCCTCATTTATGGCGTCATTAACTGAATCCCCTCTGGGTATGAGAGGTGGTGTATCACCTGATATCTCCTGGCTGTTTTTGGTGACCAATCCCAAAGGAGAGACCATAGGTTGTGCAGGGAGGGGCTTCAATGGTCCTTCCACCCTCCGTACTGCTACCTCCTTTGATTTTACTTGCCAGCAGTAGACCTTTCCTTGTGTGGACTTGAGGTTTTTGCCCTATCCTCTTCCTAACCCCCAAAACTTTAAACTAAACCCTGCGGAAGCCTGTCCACAATTCCTTGGCTGCCCTTTGGTCCGGGTAGCCCTCCAACCATTTTCTATCACTGTAAGTCTGATAGGTGTCCAAGCCAGCCCATAAATGGCCCCAGACTCTTACCTGTCCTGATGCCTGGCTTATTGTGAGTATCCCTATCCCCATTTGAACAGCCTCCTATTTCCCTCCCCACTGCTGGCTCTGGAACCCCTCCTGGCTGGCTTGAAAGGGCTGCTGGTACCCCGGTCCAGGCCCCGGGGCTTTTTTCCCAGCATGGCAGCACTTAGTTGCTGGGTGGTGCCCCCACACTTGAACAGACGTGTCAGAACCTGCAGTTTGGCCATGAACAGGAAGCCTGATTGTAGCCCCAACATGCCTTTGCCATGGCCCCACCTATCTTGTCTCTTCTGCCTCCTTATCCATGGGCTCTCTATAAATTTCTAACCATAAATCTATCTGTTGCACATCCCATTTTACATCCCCAAAATGCACCATCCACTTCCTAAACTTTCATCATACTTCAACCAGCTATTTCCCTTCTTGTATGCATTTTTATAATAAGAGTATATGTCAGCAAAGGAGTTGCCAGCTCTGCCTTTTTTCTATGGCAATGGCCGTGAAATACGTAAAGCCTGTGGACCAGTTGTCCAAGGTTTTTCCTTCATTGCCTTGTCCTCTTTTCTTTCCCTAACAACACTACAGCAGCTGCCATATCCTTCTTTTCAAAACTGTCTTCTCTTTTACTTATCCATGTTGTCCAAGTTCACTAAAGCAAAAATGTCAACATATTCCCCTTCCATATCTTTTCTTTCATGGCCACTGGCACGTGATCCGCTAACCTAACCCCTGGTGCCCCTACCTCATTACCTGCTGTGAGCCCCTGTTTCCCCCAGTCCCCATCCTTCCCGACCTCTTTTATTTCACAAGGCTTTCTCAATTGGCCAATTCTATTCTCCCCATACTTTTGAGCATCTGCTCCATGTACCTTCACACTACTCTCGAGTGTCACCACCAAATTACCTGTTGTGCTTGGCTGAGGATGCTGGGCCCGGCTAGGGCTCTCTGGTGAGCCGGCATTGGTATGGGAATCTGGGGAAGTGGCATCGGCTCTGGCACTGGCAACAGGACCATGAGGGCTGCAGGGTTCTGGCACTGGTGCAGGTACATGCAAGAGGCTGGGTTAGCTGAGGTACTGGGTTAACTAGGGGTGGACCTTGAGGAGCCACTGGTGTTGGTACCAGAACCAGGGGCGGGACTCAATGCCCGTGATCACTTTGGCACCTCTTGTTCTTCCCTGTCCCTTCCCTGCTTCCCTTCCTCTTGTGCCTTGCTCTCCCTCCTTGGGTCTGCCACCTCCAAGAGCTGGTTAGCCTTCTCCACCAATTCCATTACAGCTCAATAACACTCCTCCTTGCTCGTTTTGTCCTTCTTGGTGCCATCCTTTCAAAATACCTACTGAAAAAACACATAACCATCATACCTATACCTTCTACATGCTTTTTTTTTGCACCTGTGCCTGAAATCAGCTCTCGTTCCTTTGTCCCCCTTCCAGTGTGTCTCCACCCACCAGCAGTGCCTCCTTCCTCCTGGACTGTCCGGTCCCCACTTGTCCTTGCTGGGATAACTGCCATGCTTTATTATCCTTAAATCAAACTCCAGCATTTAAGTTTCTTCCAAACCTTGTAGGATAAACTGCTGCTCACACCCAAACAAAGCAATATTTGTTTAATAACTGATTGCTGCCATGGATACAGTAAACAAGGGGCCCAGTGTTTGTGTTTATGAACAAGCACATCATCTTGTAAGAGCAATTTAACATTAATCAGGTGGAATAATCAACAGATTTCATAGGGGACACTCAGGCGGGACTAATGTAAACAGAATAGGGATGAGAAGTGGCCACTCACAGGGAATCATGGTGGTCGCTTTATCGCTGAGAGGATTGGTTACCATCATCCCCTCCCACCTGGTGCAATAACTACTCCTCCTTGCCTGTATTACTCTGCTTCCCTTGAGCGTGCCTTCTCCTTGCTCACCCCCCTCCCCAAACCCAGCACTGCATGGTGATGATGTCACACGCCATCCCAAGTGGTGCCTTCCAGCCGGGCCTGCTCTCCATTTTCCTCTGCTCTTCTTTTTTTTCTTATTTTAAACATTTCCTGCTGCCTTCTCAGCTACATCGCTCATTAGCTGATCCTTTTTAACCCTCTCAAATGCTTCAGGCATGCCTCTGCTACCCTGAATCCTCTAGCTGAGAGAAGCCAGTAAATGCTCACCATGCCTGCCACCCCATCCCTTGCTGTTTCCCTCAAGACCTCCGTGGTTCTCACCACACTAGCATACTTTCTGCCATTCTCCTCTGGGATTCTAGGCACTTGCTGCCTGCCCCCCCATAGGCTGTCTTGTGCCTTTCCCAATGCACACCTGCGAGCGTCCTTCACCTGGCAGTCACTGCTCCTGGGGCCCTTACCTCAATGCTCCCCCACCTCAATTCTGTTTCTACACCCACCGAGACTTCTGAAACCCACACAACAACAAACCCTCCTGAGCTGACCGCTTGCTGATACTGCTTCTGCTCCAGCCACACGCCTTCTTCCAGTTTAGATGCTGACTTTCTTTACCAAACTCTGTACCTTACCTGCTCAACAGTGGTTCTGAATAAACTCATGTCTTCGGTCTCCTCGGATGTCTCTGTATCCGTATCCCTTTCCTTATCTTTTACTTGTACCTTGCTGTATTAAACAACCAATTTTCTTTAACTCAGAATATCCCTCTCTCAAAAGTTAGCCAACTGGTTTATTCAAAACCATCGGTGAAACTGATGTGCCTCCAAAACAAATTTCTTTGGAGCAATTTTGTGAGCTCCTGCCCTTGTGCAGCCCTAATCAGGCCCCATCCTGTTCCCTCCCTTGATTGGTTCTACCAATCCCTGGCTTCCCACACCATTCCACTCCTCCCTTTTCCTGCCTTCTTTGTGACCTCACAACAGACCCCCCTTCTGTGACTTCATTCCCTCCCCCCTACCTCCCACTCCCCCTTCCCTTCCCTCAAGCTTCCACTAATCCTGGCTGGGCCTCTGGACAAGGTGGTCTGCCCTTTCAGTTGGGCAACCCTCTTTAGGTGCCAAAATTCAAAAGGGAAACAGATCTGAGCAGCTCCATTACATTCAGGAAGGAGGAGCAGGGCAAGTCCAGCAAATGGCAGATGCAGATGGCACATCAATCGAGGTAGAATTCCTTGCCCAAAGAGGGCAATAGAACCCCTGAGGATAAAAGGGAGACAGAGAACAAATTATAGGAGCTCCACAGGGTAGATCTTTAACACACAAAATCCTACAAAGGGCAGGGATCTGATACGTGAAAAAGAAAAGGACAAATGTGCACAGCTGGTCGTTTGACATAAAAGCTGGGAGGGGCAGAGAGCTACAGTAGTGGGTAATCAATGGCAGGGCTGGGAACAGAACAGGATTAGCCAAAGTTAAACAAAAGAAAAAATTGTTTGGGGCTAGGAATTAGAACAGGGACTTAGGCCAAAAATTAACCAGTGAAGGAAGAAAGTTAGAATCAGAACAGGACCTGAGTCATAAAAATAAATGGTAAAAGTAAAGAATGATTTGCTACACACAAACTGGCAATTCAATAAACATTTAGGTGGCTAGGCACAAATTAATATAGTAAGACACAAAGTGTTACCCAATGAATGCATACAATATTAGCAGAAAACAATGCAAAATTCAAGTTCTGAAAAGCAGCCAAAGGGCCAAATCTTTTGAGTTCTGTCCACAGTAGCTTAATTCACCTCATAATGTGAGTTTCTTCTGTCTGAGCCTTCAAACTTGAAGGCTGCAAGCAGAGGGCAGGGATTTGGTCAGGGCACAGCTCTTCATTTTAAATTTGTCTGCACCACTAATTAGACATCCTGCTTTAGGCACCAAAAATTGAAAAAGGGAAACAGGTCCGAGCAACTCCATACCTTCAGTTTGGAGGAGCAGGGCAGGTCTTGCAGAGGAATGTGAACCACAGGTGGCTGTTCATTCGGCAGAACTCTGAGCCTGCGGAGGGCAATAGAACCCTGCAGAAAAAAGAGAGAGAGAGAGAGAAAGAGAACAAATTTTACGCCTGCCCACAGGAGAGGCCTTATCACACAAAAGAAAACAAAAGGCAGGGAGGGGTGCATGAAAACAAAGGTTAAATTTGCAGGCTGCTCTCTTGACTAAAATGTAGGGAGGGGCAGAGAGCTACAGTAGTGGGGAATCTACAGGAAAATGGACACAGCTGGGAAACGAACAGAATTAGCAGAAGATAAACAAAATGAGAAAAAAATGTTTGGGGCTTGGAATCAGAAAAGGGACTTAGCCAAAAATCAAGCAGTGAAGGAAAGAAAGTTTCAATCAGAATAGGGACTTAGCCATAAAAATAAACTGTAAAAGTAAGACTGATTTGCTACAAGCAAACTTGTAATTCAATAAACATTTAGGTGCCTATATGCAAATTAATATAGTAAGATACAAAGTGTTACCCAATGAATGTATGCAATACTAGCAGAAAACAACGAAAGTTCAAGTTCTGAAAAGCAACCAAAAGCTAAATAGTTTGAGTTCTGTCCACAGTACAGCACAGCAGTCCCAGTTAAGTAGCTTAATTAGCCTTGGGAGCTGCATTTCTCATCCGAGCCAATAAACTTGTGGAAGGAAAGCAGATGCTGGGATCCTGTCAGGGCTCAGGCTCTAGGCTTTTAAATTTGTCTGCTCCACTTATTAGCCAACCCTGCTTTAGGTGCCAAAAATTCAAAAAGGAAACAGATCTGAGCAGCTCCATACATTCAGGAAGGAGGAGCGGGCAAGTCCAGCAAAGGAATACAATCTGCAGATGGCAGTTCAATCGAGGTAGAATTCCTTGCCCAAGGAGGGCAATAGAACCCTGAAGAAAAAAGGGAGATAGAGAACACATTATAGGAGCTCCACAGGCAGGGCTGGATTGTGGGGGACAAATGGGGCAAATGCCCCAGGCCCCCCACCATAGACTGCCCCCAGTAGTCAGAAGCGAGAGACACTTTAGTAGGTGGACTGGTAGTTTGTAAATCATGCCACCTCCCTCGCCACAGGCCTGAAAGTTAAGCACTAGTCAACCTCCCCATAGGCCCCCGGCAGCTTGCTCCCTTAAAACGCGTGAAAGCAGCTCGACTGAAGAAGCACATTTGTTAAATAAAATAAAAAAAAAAAAAAACACACAAGCCCCTGCCACAGATAGGCCCCGGCAAGCCTACATTGCAGATTTCTCTCGTTCCCTTCCCTCAGGTGGTACAGTACTGGTAAGGATTTGTAATAAATCATGCCTGCCCCTCCCCACATGAGTCAAGAGTGAATCACCCCTAAGCTTGCTCCATAAAACAAAACAAACAAAAAATAACTTTGGGAGGCTTTCTTTAATTAAAAGAAAACAAAACACAAGCCCCGGACCCTCCTGCTACAGATAGGCCCCCGCAAGCCAACATTAGGGAAGATTTCTCTCATTTCCCTCCTCCATTATATTCAGCCTGCAGCTAGGGTCGGGTGACTTGCTAGAAAAACAAACTGGCACTGTGTGGCACAAGAAGTGAAGAAGGCTAACTATGCAAGCACCGTGATCTACCTCCTTAGGATACTGACAGGTTTTCCACTTTTTGAGTCTGGGACTGGACCTGGACTGGTAAGTTGTGACCAGACCTGGGCTGCTGCTGCATAATACGAGGAGTGCGCCAGGACCAGGAGCTTTGCACAGATCCATCTGGGCAGCATTTTTAAACCACTCTTTCTTGGCGGTTTTGAGGCTCAGCATGTACTTTGCCAGCGCAGCACCTGCACTCGCTATCTGTACACCACGGCCACTCTATCGCTAGCAGCATGATTAATCGATGCACTGTTCTAAACTGCCTGCTACAGCTAAACTAAGGCATTTCAAACAGAGCGCCAAGCAACAGCAGACAGCTTGAGTTCAGTAAGTGGCTTAGAAAGTTGATATCTGTATTTTATTTTATGCTGAGATAATTGATCTGAGCTTGTTCAAAGAAGAGATAAAGGGACGTGTTTTGTGTGTATACATGCATGGATCCTCTAACTCTGAAATAAAGGAATTAATCATTTCTTTGATATCCCATGAGCAGATAAAGGTATGACATCAGTCTGTTTATTTGGAGTCATAGCATTTGTACATTGGAACTGCACACTTCTGTACAATGGGTACATACAGTAACTTACTGTTGTTTGGAGCAGGATGCATACCTCTTAGTAAAGCACTGTTTATTTTTGTTTAATTTATTTCCTTAAAATAAACTTATGATTAAAGAGGTTACTTAGAGATTACTTTGCTTTTCTGAACAGGGTCTAGAGGAGAGCGACTCAATAAAAGCCCCAAAACTCACCACACAGAGCATCTAGACCCCAGAGTATCTGAGGTGGCTGGCCTTCATGTCTTGTACAGTACAATAAATATAACATTACAGACTATGACAACATGACAGGGTGTTGTACTTCAAGTTACTTTTTTCTCCTGTGAATAATGAGGGTAGTCTCCATATGGTGGTTGTTATGGTTAATAAACAAAGTGCTCAGTAAATGTTGTGCAAAATAAAACATTTTGGTATGGAAAGTTGGGCGTTTTACATGGCCACCAAGTTGTGAGTGTCCCAGGCCCCCATGGCTTGATCTGGCCCTGTCCACAGGGAGGGCTTTAACACACAAAATCCTGCAAAGGGCAAGGGATCTGATACATGAAAAAAAAGGTTAAATGTGCATGGCTGGTCTCTTGACATAAAAGCTGGGAGGGGCGAGAGCTACAGAGTGGGTAATCCACAGGAAAATGACAGGGCTGGTAAACGGAACAAGAAAAAAATGATTGGGGCTAGGAATCGGAACAGGGTCTTAGCCAAAAATCAAGCAGTGAAACAAAGAGAGTTCAAATCAGAACAGGTCCTGAGCCATAAAAATAAACAGAAAGTAAGAGGGATTTGCTACAAGCAAACTGGCAATTCAATAAACATTTAGGTGGCTAGGTGCAAATTAATATAGTAAGACACAAAGTGTTATCCAATGAATGCATACAATAGTAGCAGAAAACAATGCAAATTTCAGGTTCTGAAAAGCAACAAGGGCCAAATAATTTGAGTTCTGTCCACAGTACAGCACAGCAGTCCCAGTTAAGTAGCTTAATTAACCTTGGGAGCTGTGTTTCTCTGTCCGAGCCTGTAACCTTGAAGACGGCAAGCAGAAGGCTGGGATCCTGTCAGGGCACAGCTCTGCATTTTAAATTCATCTGCACCACTAACTAGCAAACCCTGCTTTAGGTGCCAAGAATTCAAGAAGGGGAACAGGTCTGAGCACCTCCATTCCTTTAGTTTGGAGGAGCAGGGCAGGTCCAGCAGAGTAATACAAACTGCAGGTGTCAGTTTGATAAAGGGAGAACTCCTGGCTGAAGGAGGGCAATAGAATCACTTAGGAAAAAAGGGAGAGAGAGAACAAATTATAGGCAACTCCACAGGGATTACTTTAAAGCACAAAAGCCAGCGAAATGGCAGGGATGGGATACGTGAAAACAATAGGTTAAATGTACAGGCTGGTCTCTTGACTTAAATGAAGGGATGGGCAGAGAGCTGCAGTAGTGGGGAATCTGCAGGAAAATTGCAGGGTCTGGGAATCAGAACAGGATTAGCCAAAGTTAAACAAAATGAGAAAAAATGTTTGGGGCTTGAAATCAGAACGGGACTAGGCCAAACATCAAGCAGTGAAAGAAAGAACATTCAAATCAGACCAGTGATTTACAGTACACATAAAAATAAACAGTAAAAGTAAGAGTAATTGGATACAAGCAAACTGGCAATTGACTAAACATTTAGGTGGCTAGGTGCAAATTAATATAATAAGATACAAAATATTGTCCAACTAATGCATACAATACTATCAGAAAACAGTGCAAAGTTCAAGTTCTGAAAAGCAGCCAAGGGCCAAATAATTCAAGTTCTGTACACAGTACAGCACAGCAGTCCCATTAAGTAGCTTAATTCTTCCAGAATGTGAGTCTCTGTCCAAGCATTCAAACTTGAAGTCTGCAAGCAGAGGGCTGGATTTGTTCAGGGCACAGCTCTGCATTTAAATTCATCTGCACCACTAATTAGACAACCCTGCTTTAGGCACCAACAATTGAAAAAGGGAAACAGGTCTGAGCAGCTCACACCTTCAGTTTGGAGGAGCAGGGCAGGTTCAGCAGAGGGATGTGAACTGCAGGCAGCTGTTCATTCGAGGCAGAACCCTAGCCCAAAGAGGCAATAGAACCCCTAAGAAAAAAGGGAGTGAGAGAACACATTATAGGCTGCTCCAGAGGGAGGCCTTTAACACACTAAAGCCAACAAAAGGGCAGGGAGGGGACGATGAAAACAAAGGTTAATTGCGAGGGCTGATCTCTTGACTAAAATGTACAGAGGAGCAGAGCACTAGAGTGGTGAGGAATGCACAGGAAAATGGTCAAGGCTCAGAAAGGAACAGGATTAGCAAAAGTTAAACAAAATGAGAAAAAATGTTTGGGGCTTGGAACAGTGACTTAGGCAAAAATCAAGCACTGAAAGAAAGAAAGTTCGAATCAGAACAGGAACTTAGCCATAAAAATAAGCACTAGAAGTAAGAGTGATTTGCACAAGCAAACTGGTAATTCAATAAACATTTAGGTGGCTAAGTGCAAATTAATATAGTAAGACACAAAGTGTTACCAAATGAATGCAAACAATACTGGAGACAACATTTCAAAGTTCAAGTTCTGAAAATTAGCCAATGGTCAAGTATTTTGAGTTCAGTCCACAGTACAGCACAGCAGTCCCAGTTAAGTAGCTTAATTAGCCTGAGGAGCTGCATTTTTCTGTCCGAGCGTCCAGATTTGAAGGTGGCAAGCAGAGGGCTGGAATCCAGTCAGGGCACAGCTCTGTGTTTTAAATTAATCTGGGCCACAAATTATCCAACCTTGCTTTAGGCACCAAAATTCAAAAAGGGACACAGGTCCAAACAGCTCCATATCTTCAGTTAGTACAAGTAGGGCAGGTCCAGCAGAGGGATTTGAACCACATGTGGCAGTTCATCTGAGGCACAGCTCCTGACCCAAGGAGGGT
Organism: Neoceratodus forsteri; assembly: GCA_016271365.2. Classification (NCBI taxonomy): domain Eukaryota; kingdom Metazoa; phylum Chordata; order Ceratodontiformes; family Ceratodontidae; genus Neoceratodus; species Neoceratodus forsteri. The sequence continues at coordinate 1,548,290,219 of CM057453.1, forward strand.
AATATAACCCCTGAGGAAAAAGGGGAAGAGAGAGAGAGAAAATTATTGACAGTTTCACAGGGAGGCCTTTAACACACAAAAGCCAGCAAATGAGCAAGAGGGAATGTGTGAAAAACAAAGGTTAAATGTGCATGGGTGGTCTCTTTACTAAATCGCAGGGAGGGGCAGAGCTACAGTAGTGGGTAATCTACAGGAAAATGGCAGGGGCTGGGAAACAGAACAGGATTAGCCAAAGTTAAACAAAACGAGAAAACAAATATTTGAGGTTGGAATCAGAACAGGGACTTGGCCTAAAATCAAGCAATGAAAGAAAGAAAGTTCGAATCAGAACAGGGACTTAGCCATAACAATAAATCGTAAAAGTAAGAGTGATTTGCTAAAAGCAAACTGGCAATTCAGTAAACATTTAGGTGGCTAGGTGCAAATTAATATAGTAAGACACAAGTGTTACCCAATGAATGTGAACAATACTAGCAGAAAACAATGCAAAGTTCAAGTTCTGAAAACAGCCAAGGGCGAATAATTTGAGTTCTGTCCATAGTACAGCACAGCAGTCCCAGTTAAAAGCTTAATTAGCCTTTTGAGCTGCATTTCTCTGTCCGAGCCTGCAAACTTGAAGGCGGAAAGCAGAGGGATGGGATCATGTCAGGCACAGTTCTGCATTTTACATTTGTCTGTGCCACTAATTAGCCAACCCTACTTTAGGAGCCAAAATTCAAAAGGGACACAGATCCAAGCAGCTCCATACATTCAGGTAGGAGGAGCAGGGCAGGTCCAGCAGAGGGTACAATCCGCAGGTGGCAGTTCATTCGAGGAAGAACTCCTCGCCCAAGGAGGGCAACAGAACCCTGAGGAAAAATATAGAAACACAGAATTTCTGCGCAGATAAGGACCGCTTGGCCACCTAGTCTGCCCATTTCCCTACTTAATGGATAAGCTGCAGATCCTTGTTAACCAGCAGCCTACTTCCTCCTCCCCACTAGAATTGCCTTATGTCTGTCCCATGCATTCTTAAATTCCCCACTGTTTTGACTCTCGACCTCCTCAGGAAGGCTGTTCCATGTATCCACAACCCTCTCTGTGTAGAAATACTTCTCACATTACCCTGAGCCATCCCCCTCTATCTTCAAATTGTGCCCCTGTTTTGCACCATCTCTTTTCTGAAAGATGCTACCCTCTTGGACTTTGTTGATTCCCTGAGGTATTTGAAAGTTTCTATCATGTCCCCTCCCTCCTTTCCTCAAGGCTATACATCTTTAGTTCCTTTAGTCTTTATTCATATGTCTTCTGATGCAGACCCTGCATCATTTTGGTTCCGTTCTCTGGACAGCCTCCACCCTGTCTATGTCTTTGCAGAGATGGGATCTCCAGAACTGTACACAGTACTCAGATGTGGTCTTACCAACTGTCTGTACAGATGGCCAACAATTCTTGTTTTCTACTGGTGATGCCCTCCTCTGCATCCCAGTATCTGCCCAACCCTCCCATTGCCTTCTCACTTTGCTTGGCCCACCTTAGGTCATCTGATATGACTACCCCCAGGTCCAAACAAAGAAAGATCAAATTATAGGCAGCTCCACAGGGAGAGCTTTAATACTCAAAATCCAGCAAAAGGGCATGGAGGGGATATGTGTAAAACAAAAGGTTAAATGTTCAGGGCTGGTCTCTCTTGACATAAACAGCTACAGTAGTGGAGCATGTACAGGAAAATGGCAACAAATGGGAAACAGAATATGAAAAACAATGTCTGGGGCTTGGTGGGTGTCAGAACAGAGACTTAGCCAAAAATCAAGCAGTGAAAGAAAGAAAGTTTAAATCAGAACAGGGTCTTAGCCATAAAAATAAAGAGTTAAAGTAAGATTGATTTGCCACAAGCAAACTGGCAATTCAGTATAAACATTTAAATGGCTGTGCAAAATATTATAGTAAGACACAAAGTGTTACCAAATGAATGCATACTATACTAGCAGAAAACAATGCAATATTTAAGTTCTGAAAGCAGCCAAGGCCCAAGTAATTCAAGTTCTGTCCACAGTACAGGGCAGCAGTCCCAGTAAAGTAGCAATTAGCCTCCTAAGCTGCGTTTCTGTCAAAGCCTGCAAACTTGAACGCAGCAAGCAGAGGGCTAGGATCCAGTCAGGGAACAGCTCTGTGTTTTAAATTAGACTGCTCCACTAATTAGCCAGCCCTACTTTATCTCGCCAAAATTCTAAAAGGTACACAGGTCCATCCAGTTCCATAACTTCAGTTAGGAGGAGCAGGCCAGGTCCAGCAGACAAATATGAACTGCAGGCAGCAGTTTGCTCGAGGGAGAACTCCTGGCCAAAGGAGGACAACAGAACTCCTGAGGAAAACATGGAGAGAGTAAACAAATGATAGGCAGCTCCATAGGATAGGGCTTTAACACAAAAAAGCCAACAAATAGGCAGGGAAGGGATACATGAAAACAAAAGGTTAAATGTGCAGGGTGATCTCTTGAATACCTTGAATACTCATAAATGCAGGGGGGCAGACAGCTACAGTACTGCAGAATCTACTGGAAAATAACAGGGGCTGGACAACAGAACAGGATTAGCCAAAGTTAAACAAAATGAGGAAAAAAAAAGTTTGCTGCTTGGAATCAGAACATTGACTTAGCCAAAAATCAACAATAAAAGAAAGAAAGTTTGAATCAGAACAGGGACTTAGCCATAAAAATAAACTGCAAAGTAAGATTGATTTGCTAGAAGCAAACTGGCAATTCACTAAACATTTAGGTGGCTCGGTGCAACTTAATATAGTAAGATAGAAAGTGTTCCCCAATGAATACATACAGTATTAACAGAAAACAATGCAAAGTTCAAGTTTTGAAAAGCAGCCAGGACAAATAATTTGAGTTCTGTCCACAGTACAGCACTGCAGTCCAAGTTTAGTAGATTAATTAGCCTTGGGAGCTTCATTTCTCTGTCCGCACCTGCAAACTTGAAGGCAGCAAGCAGAGGGCTGTGATCTGGTGATGGCAGAACTCTGCATTCTAAATTCATCTGTGCCACTAATTAGCCAACGCTGCTTTAGGAGACAACATTCTAAAAGGGACACAGGTCCGGCAGCCTCCATACCTTCAGCTAGGGAGGACCGGGCAGGTCCGACAAGGGATGCGAACTGCAGATGGCAGTTCATTTGAGGGAAAACTCCTGGCTCAAGGAGGGCAACAGAACTCCTAAGGAAAAATGAGAGAGTAAACAAATGATAGGCAGCATCACAGTGGAGGGTTTTAAACACGCAAACCAGCAAAAGGGCAGAGAGGGATATGAAAAACAAAGGTTAGGGTGCATGTGGCAGATCTCTTGACTTAAACACAGGGAGGGGCAGAGAGCTCAGTAGTGAGAAATATACAGGAAAATGGCAGGAGCTGTGAAACAGAACAGCATTAGCCAAAGTTAAACAAAATGAAGAAAAAGTGTCTGGGGTTGGAATCAGAACAGGGACTCAGCCAAAATCAAGCAGTGAAAGAAAGAAAGAAAGAAAGTTTGAATAAGAACAGGACATTGCCATGAAAATAAACAGTAAGAGTGATTTGTTACAATCAAAACTGGTTATTCACTAAAAATTTAGGTGGCTAGGTGCAAATTAATATAGTAAACACAAAGTGTTACCCAATGAATGCATACAATTCTAGCAGAAAGCCATTTTTCATTTTATTATATTTTATTGAGTTTTCAGAAAATTGCCTTTAAGTCAGATAATGATTTACAATGGCTCCAAGTCAGAGATACAGAGACAGTAGAATACAATTTGCACAACAGGTATACATACAGTAGTCACTTAAGTAGGCAACAAAATGCTTGAAACAAGCATGTTATAAAGTGGTTCCAAATATATGATAAGACATCATTACAAAGCTTACATAGAGCACATAGAATTGTACTAATAAGGCAAGAGGGTGGAAACAAATGGGAGGGGTGGCATAGTGGGATGAGGTCCCTTGCCGGGCTGGGAGGGCAGGAGAAAGGGGTAAGAAAGGTGAGGGGCTTTAAACAATCATGAGCACTGGTGGTGCCAAGGTGGTCCCAATGAATGCACCAGCAAATGAACAATGCAAAGTTCAAGTCCTGAAAAGCAGCCAAGGGCAAAATAATTTGAGTTCTGTCCACAGTACAGCACAACAGTAACAGTTAAGTTTGCTTAATTAGCCTTAGGAGCTGCGGTTCTCTATCCAAACCTGCAAACTTGAAGGTGACAATCAGAGGGCTGGGATCCAGTCAGGGCACAGCTCTTGCTTTAAACTCATCTGCACCACTAATTAGCCAGCCCTGCTTTAAGCACCAAAACAGGTCCGACAGTCCTTACCTTTAGTTAAGAGGAGCAGGGCAGGTCCAGTAGAGGATACAAACTGCAGGTGGCAGTTCATTTGAGGGAGAAGTCCTGGCCCAAGGAGGGGAATAGAACCCCTGAGGAAAAAGGGGAGAGAGAACAAATTACAGCCAGGTCCTCAGTGGAGGGCTTTAACACACAAAGCCAGCTAAAGGGCAGGGAGGGATACATGAAAACAAAAGATTAATGTGCAGGGTTGATCTCTTAACTTAAACGCAGAGAGTGGCAGAGAGCTACAGTGGAGGAGAATCTACAAGAAAATGCAGCAAATGGGAAACAGAACAGGATTAACCAAAGTTAAACAAAACAACCAAAAAAAGTTTGGGGCTTGGAATCAGAACAGGGACTTAGCTAAAAACTCAAGGAAAGAAAGAAAATTTGAATCAGAACAGGGACTTTGCCATAAAATTAAACAGTGAAAGTTAGAGTGATTTGCTTCAAGCAAACTGGCAATTCACTAAACATTTAGGTGGCTTGGTGCAAATTAATATAGTAAGACACAAAGTGTTACACAATGAGTGCATACAATATTAGAGAAAACAATGCAAAATTCAAGTTCTGAAAAGCAGCTAAGGGCCAAATAATTCAAGTTCTATCCACAGTACTGCACAGCAGTCCCAGTTAAGTAGCTTAATTAGCATTGGGAGTTGCATTTCTCTGTCCGAGGCTGGAAACATGAAGAAGGCAAGCAGCGGGCTGGGATCCATAAGGGCACAGCTTTGCATTTTAAATTTGACTGCCCTCTAACTAGCCAACTCTGCTTTAGGAGCCACAAATTCAAAATGGACACAGATCCATGCAGCTCCATAGCTTCAGCTAGGAGGAAAAGAGCAAGTCCAGCAGATGATAATGAACACAGGTGGCAGTACATTCGAGGGGAACTCCTGGCCCAAGGAGGGCAGCAGAACCTATGAGGAAGAAATGGAGTTAGAACAAATTATAGGCAGCTCCACAAGGGAGGGTTGACACACAAAATCCTAGAAAAGGACAGGGATTTGATAAGGAAAAGAAAAGGTTAAATGTGCAGGGCTGGTCTCTTGACATAAAAGCTTGGAAGGCAGAAAGCTATAGTAAAGTGGAATCCACAGGAAAATGGCAGGGGCTGGGAAACAGAACAAAAAAATGTTTGGGGCTAGGAATCAGAACAGGGACTTAGCCAAAAATCAAGCAGTGAAAGAAAGTTGGAATCAGAACAGGAACGTATCCATAAAAATAAACACTAAAAGTAAGAGTGATTTGTTACAAGCAAACTGGCAATTCAATAAACATTTTAGGTGGCTAGGTGCAAATTAATATAGTAAGACACAAAGTGTTAGCATATGAATGCAAACAATTTTAGCAGAAAACAATGCAAAGTTCAAGTTCTGAAAAGCAGCCAAGGGCCAAATATTTGAGTTCTGTCCACAGTACAGCACAGAATCCCAGTTAAGTAGCTTAATTAGCTTTGGGAGTCTGCTTTCTCTGTCCAAGCCTGCAAACTTGAAGGTGGCAAGCAGAGGCTAGGGTCCTGTCAGGCACAGATTCGCGTTTTAAATTGTCTGTGCCACGAATTTGCCAACTCTGTTTTAGGGTACCAAAAATTCAAAAAGGAAAACAGGTCCAAGCAGCTCCTACCATTAGTTAGAGGAGCAGGGCAGGTCAGTAGAGGATATGAACAGCAGGTGGCAGTTCATTTGAGGGAGAACTATTTGCCCAAGGAGGGCAATAGAACCCTGAGGAAAAAAAAGGAAGAGAGAGAGAAAGAGAACAAATTATAGGCAGGTCCTCAGGGAGGTCTTTAAGACACAAAAGCCAGCAAAAGGACAGGGTGTTGATGCCTGAAAAACAGAAGGTTAAATGTGCAGGGTTGGTCTCTTGACTTAAACGCAGGAGATGCAGAGAGCTACAGTAGTGGGGAAACCACACATAAATGGCAGGGGCTGGGAAACAGAACAGGATTAGCCAAAGTTAAACAAAACGAGAAAAAAATGTTTGGGGCTTGAAATCAGAACAGGGACTTAACCAAAAATCAAGTAGTGAAAGAAAGAGAATCAGAACAGGGACTTAGCCATAAAATAAACAGTAAAAATAAGAGTGATTTGCTACAAGTAAACTGGCAATTCACTAAACATTTAGGTAGCTAGGTGTAAATTAATATAGTAAGACACAAAGTGTTACCCAATGAATGCATACAATACTAACAGAAAACAATGCAAAGTTCAAGCTCTGAAAAGCAGCCAAGGGCCAAATAATTCAATTTCTGTCCACAGTACAGCACAGCAGGCTCAGTTAAGTAGCTTAATTAGTCTCTGGAGCTGTGTTTCTCTGTCTGAGCCTGGAAACTTGAGGGCCACAAGCAGAGGCTGTGATCTAGTCAGAGCACAGCTCTGCATTTAAATTCATCTGCGCCCACTAATAAACCTGCTTTATTCACCAAAAATTCAAAAAGGGGCACAGGTCCAAGCAGCTCCGCACCTTCAGTTAGGGAGGAGCAGGGCAGGTCCTGCTGAGGATATGAACAGCAGGTAGCAGTTCATTCAAGGGAGAACTCCTTGCCCAAGGAGGCAACAAAACCCCTTCAGTTAGGAGGAGCAGGGCAGGTCCAGCAGAGGCATACCAACTGCAGGTGGCATTTCATTCAAGGAAAACTCTGGCCCAAGGAGGGCAACAGGACACCTTCAGTTAGGAAAAGCAGGGCAGGTCCCTCAGACGGATAGGAACTGCATGTGGCAGTTTGTTCGAGGAAGAACTTGTGGCCTGAAGGAGATAACTGAACCCTTCATTTAGGAGGAGCAGGGCAGGTTCAGCAGAGGGATACGAACCGCAGGTGGCAGTTCATTCGAGGGAGAACTCCTTGCCCAAGGAGGGCAACAGAACCCTGTCCGTTAAGAGAAGCAGGGCAGATCCAGCAGATTTATGAACTGCAGGTGGCAGTTCGTTGATGGAGTACTCCTGGCCCAAGGAGGGAACAGAACCCCATCAGTTAGGAGGAGTAGGCCAGGTCCAGCAGGATACGAACTGCAAGTGGCAGTTTGATCGAGGAAAACTCCTGGCCCAAGGAGGGAACAAAACCCCCTTCAGTTAGGAGGAGCAGAGCAGGTCCAACAGAGGGATAAGTGAACCACATGAGGCAGTTCATTCAAGGGAGAGCTCCTTGCCCAAGGAGGGCAACAGAAGTCCTTCAGTTTGGAGGAGCAGGGCAGGTCCAGCAGAGGAATATGAACCCCAGGTGGCAGTTCATTCAAGGGAGAACTCCTGGCCCAAGGGGGGCAATAGAACTCCTTAAGTTAGGTGGAGCCTGACAGGTCCAGCAGAGGGATATGAACCGCATGTGGCAGTTCACTTGAGGGAGAACTCCTGGCCAAAGCAGGGCAAAAGAATCCCTTTAGTTAGGAGGAGCAGGGCAGGTCCAGCAGAGTTATACAAACTGCAGGTGCAGTTCATTCAAGGGAGAACTCCTGGCCCAAGGAGGCAACAGAACCCTTTCAGTTAGGAGGAGTAGGGCAGGTCCAGCAGAGGGATATGAATCACAACTGGCATTTTGTTCAAGAGAGAACTCCTGGCCCAAGGATGTGCAACAGAATTGGGATCCAATTAAGTGTAGCAGGAAAGATAACTTGGAAAAGATACAGACAATGGCCACTAAGCTAATACATGAATGTAAAACATATCTTATGAAGAATATCTTGCTATGCTTAAATTTATGCCTCATATACAAGAAGAATAAGGGGAGACCTGTTACTTTGCCATACCCTAATTAAAGATAACAACTTGTTTAGCGTAGCTAGATTTAAATTTCAAAACCACAGTAAAGGTACAGAGGACACAGCTTTCAACTCATACCATGTAAATTTAACACCGCAAAAGGAAAGCCTTCACACTCAAAGAGTAGTTAATCACTGGAATAGTCTCCTGCTGATATTGTGAATCAAAGTCAAATTCATGAAAACCTAGATAGATATATTTTGGATCGAAATAATTTGGAGTACTACTCCTAGCACCTAGGAGCTCATAAGGGCTTAGCGCTAACTCAGCTCCTTATGCCATAGTATGTAGTACGAACCATAGTATGTTGACTGGTACTGCAGATAACATCAGCTGCCACCTGGCTTCACCATTGTCTTGGCTGCTGGTTTTTTTATCCAGCTGCTGTGCTGTTGTCTTTGTCTTGCCCAGTGCCTTGGGCGCTGGTTGCTGAGGTGCTGTCTCCTGTTCCATAAGGTCCGAGGATAGGTTTGGCTCCACGGGCAGCTGACATGAAGTGCCAAAGGCTCTTCTCCTGCTTGATTTTGAACTCCCCCGAGTTTGCAAAACAGGCCTCCCACCAGGCCTTGCCTCTTGCCCACACCAGTGCCTCCAGCTGCTTCTCAAACTCCTCCATGCCCCTCTTCTTTACCCGTTTTCCTATTTCTAGCACCTTCTCCATTCACCAGCTACAAAATACAGACACAGACAACCTGTCCCAGCATGTACTAGCTCTCTGTTCATAAAGGCCACACTTTTGAGCAAACATTACTAATCTCACACTGGTCTCCTTCCTCTTGTCAAATTTTCTACCTAACTATTCTCTTTGATTCCACCCTCCTTTTTTTTTCTTTTTAAACACTTTTCCCTTTTGGGCTCACAGTGGGAAGGCCTCACATGGCAGCCTGGTTTGCTACTAATCCTCCCTCTACCTGAGAATCCTTTGTCATGTCCCCTGCCTACTCTAGCCATTCTCCGATGGCAATTTTGGCTAGCATTTACCCTCGGAGCAGTTCTTCCAATGAAGCCTTGTCTCATCCTTGCCAGCCCTTTGTTCCCACTACCCTAACCAAGGCTGACTGTATAGTATGTGCCTGTCAGTAAATCCTCTATGAGAATACAAAGCCAAGCTGCCACCATAATGGTGCCTGCTCAGTCTGCCCTTCTCCATCATGTGGATCAAGGTCCTTGCTGCATGCCTGGCTGTCACTGCTCCAGCACTATAACAATTTCCCAGACTGGCCTAGCTAGCTTATGTTACATGGCAAGTGCTGTGCACAAGATAACCAGACCAGTATTGTGAATACTCACTGTGCAACCCTGCTGCAGTGACATCTGCACTCCATGCCTGTTCTGGTCAGTGGCCACAATCTAATATTTCAGTTCCTGCAATATATCAACAGGCCTTCTGCAGCACATTTATATTGTATGGTAAAAGATTTATATATTATAGGTGTAGTAGCACTCTATATTTAGGATTGAATAGGCTGTTTAATGTTAAGCCCCTATTTTTGGACCATAATCACATTGTCATCATTTAATGAAATAGCCCAAATTTGGAATGCATGGTCAGGTTGCTAGAGTCTCAAGACATCAAAAAGTGTTATGATGGCATGTTGTTTGGTTTTTGAGATACAAAGCAACACAAAGTGGGGCAAAAATACATTTGGTTTTCTTATACTTAACATTGTGTACTTTTTGCTCTCACCTGCAGCCTAAACATTCTGGAATTTTTCATGAAGTTTTCAGTGTTGAAGGTGCCCATGCCAAGGATGTGTCTTTGGTAGGTTTGGTGAAAAATATTATACAGTTCCAGAGTTATAATGAGTTTAGAGTTAACATCTTGATGTGAATGGTAAAAATAAAAATGATCTTGTGTGTTTATCTTCATGCTTTACATACTGGCAGTAAATGAATACCGATCGAGATGAAAAGACTTAAAATTACCTGTTTTTTTTTGTTTTGTTTTTAAACCTGAATGTAATTAAACAAGACCCATTTAGCTAGATTCTACTGTTTCTTTGTTTTTTAAACCTGCCAGAAATACCTTTTCTGGGCATCTCAAAACCAGGGTGCCCAGCTTAGAAAGAGGAGCTGTTCACCCATGTTATCTGTATAAACTGGCTAAAGGCTGCACCATACTGTGAGTTTCAGGTGACTGTCATTTTGTGCTTAAGTTTATTTACTAGCATCAAAATAAAAATATAAATATACACAAAACACAACCCTTTGCATATAGTACTTTAGAGTACAAGCACACAGTAGGTGATACCATTAGAAACAACATGGTTCCCACTTATCTGTTGTGTGATGTAACCATATAACTGGTTTTACTAACTTGCATTTAAACCTTCTATGCTTGTGCTATCAAGCATTCTATAGTACTGTAAATGGGACATCAGCACCTGTGCAGCTCTGTGTGCCTACAATATTGTGGCAAACCTATCTTCAGAAAGCCATTGTGTGTGTGTGTGTGTGTGTGTGTGTGTGTGTGTGTACACGCACACACACACATATAGTCATTTTCTGCATCATTTCATTTCTTGTTTGGAACATCAGGTACCTCTGCTGTTGTCCCTCTTCCCCACATACACACACACTCTACAGCAGCAGGCTATGGAATAGGAGCTGGGATGCTCTGCTCAGCTATAGACACTTGCTCAAAAGCCATCAAGTCTTGGACTGGGTTATTCTCTGGTTATTGGCTTATGCAGAAGTGACTAGATGCACACTCATTTCCTGCTAGCTGAAGTTTATTTGTAGACTGCCGAGCATCCTTTCCCATTCATTAAACAAGATACAGATTGGTCAATACCAGCAGGAACATCTGCCAGAACTAGACACATAGTGGATTCCCTGCAGGGGAGGGCCTCAAACAACTGGCACAACAACCCACAAGAGACAGAGCTATCCTAGATCTAGTACTGACTAATGAGGAAAGGATCACAGGATTCCAGGTAGAAGGTCACCTGGAAGCCAGTGACCATCACAGGGCATGGTTCAATTTGGCCACTAGAACTAAATTATCCCATTACAAGGCAAAAATATGGGACTTTAGAGGAGCTGACTTTGATAAGATGGCCAACAGAGTTAAGCTAGTCCTGGCAAGAAGAAATACAGGTGAGGGGGTACAGGCAAAGTGGCAAGCATTAAAGATGCAATACTTGAAGCAACATCCCATTGTGTTAGAGAGAAAAACAAGAGCAAAAGAAGGAGGAACCGCTTTGGTTCTCAAAACAATAGCAGAAAAGATCAGAGCCAAAAGGCTGATGTTCATGAAATATAAGAGAACACAGCAGGATGAAGATAGGGAGGCATACCAAACTTCCCTAAGGGAGGCAGCAGTAAGGCAGACAAAGGTTGAAACTGAGACTTTCTCTAGATACATTAGAGAACAGAGAAAGTCCAGAGGGGATATTGCTAAGATCAAACAGGATAATGGGGAGTGTGTGGAGGAGGACCAAGGAAAGCATCTATCCAAAATAGATACTTCTGCTGAGTATTTACTAAGGAGAAGGTAGGGCAGGCCCACAGCTCAGCACCATGGACAAGGGGAGGAGGTGTGCACTAGTCCCTTCACAAAGAGAGGGTCCCACAAGAGCTTGCTAAGCTGAGGGTGGAGAAGGCAATGGGACTTGATGGCATACATCACAGGGTACTAAAGGAGCTAAGGGTGGAACTAGTAGAGCCATTATCAGAACTGTTTTTGAGTCCCTGAGCACAGGAGAGGTCCCACAAGGCTCTAAAAGGGATCATGTGATTCTGCTCCACAAGAGTGATAGCAGGAGGAGGCAGGGAACTACAGACCAGTCAGTCTTAACTCAGTAGTGAGCAAGATTATGGAGGCATTCCTTAAGGAAAAGATAATGCAACACCTGGAATCCATAGGAGCACAGGATCCAAGACAGGCATGGGTTTACAACAGGAAGGTCCTGTCAAACTGATCTCATAGATTTCTTTGACTGGGTAATCAGAGTGATGGACCAAGGGGTGCAGTTGATGTCACCTAACTTGACTTCAGCAAAGCTTTCGATACTGTTCCACATAGAAGATTGATTAATAAGCTGGGTAGGCTCGGAGGGTCAGAAGGTTGGTGAACTGGGTGGCAAACTGGTTGGTGGGCAGAAAACAGAGAGTGGTGGTAAACAGTATACAGTCAGAAGAGATGCAAGTCACAAGTGGGTACCTCATTGATCAGCCCTGGGGCCAGTCCTCTTCAATATCTTCAGCAGTGACATGGCGGATGGACTGGAGGTAGGGTTTGTCTGTTTGCAGATGACACTATGATACGTAACAGAGTAGATGATCCAGATGGAGTGGGCAGAATAAGAAGAGATCTGGATAAACTGGAAAATGGTCATAAGAGTGGCAACTGGGGTTTGACGCAAGAAGCGCAAGATCATGCACATGGGGAAGAGAACCCCTTAAGCAACCAATAGGCTGGGAGAGGAGTTGCTGGCAATCACAAGGAAGAAAGAGATTTGGGCATCATCATCACTGATGTAGGTAAGGCTACAAGGGTGTTGGGGTATATTAGTAGGGGTATCATAAGTCATAAGAGGAGGTAATAATCCCTCTTTACAAGACACTGGATAGGCCCCATCTGAGTACTGCATGCAGTACTGGAGGCGCACCTGCACAAGGACATTAACAAAATGGAGGCAGTCCGGAGAAGGGCAACTAAAATGATGCAGGGACTGCATCAGAAAACATATGAGGACAGATTAACAGAGCTGATTATGTATACCTAGAAAAAGGAGGGAGAGGTGATATGATTGAAACATTCAAACATCAAAACATCTCAAGGGCATTAACAAGGTGAAAGAGTCTAACATGTTTCAATATAAGAAAATAGCAGGACAAGAGGACACAGCATGAGATTAAAGGGAGGCCGATTAAGGGTAATGGAGGAAGTTATTTTCACAGAATGAGTGGTGGATGCATGGAACGGTCTACTTCAGGAAGTGGTGGCTATGAATACAGTGCAGGGCTTCAAACAGACATGGGATAGGCTTAAGGGAGCAATACAGATGAGCATGAAAAGATAGGCCATTGACAGAGTACAGGCCTATGGCACATTCATAAGGTACAAAAATGGGCAGACTGGATTGGCCTTGCAGTCCTTATCTGCCATCAACTTCTATGTTTCTATGTATTTTCCTCTCTATGTCTCTGTCTCTGTCTCTCTCTGTCTCTCTGTCTCTCTCTCTCTCTCTCTCTCTCTCTCACTCTCACAGGGATTGCACCTGTAACATAGAGACAAAGCAGTCATGGCAGCAAAAGCTCCTGACTGCAGAGAGTAGGCATGCTAAAAACCTTTATTTCCTACATAACAGACTTTGAATTATTGAAACGCCACAGTATGTCAATGGTGAGTGTACCCCAGAGAGGGTGAATGAATGTAGAACCCCAGTAAAGAGCACACCCTGATCATTATATTGTACCTCTGATTTCAATGCGGCAGCCTTTCCTCAGCAGAGGGCTCTTTTCCCATGATTAAGATGGCTCCTTGTTAAGGTAGAAATTGATGTCTGAATTCATGATCCCTTCAAACAACTGCAGTGTCTTCCCATTTAAGCAACGCAGGTGCACTGAAAGAATAATGTATAGAAGTGAAACACCAGCCGGTGTCAGTTTAAACTGTAAAAGATTAAGGTGTCGTAAGCCCAGTACTCCTAAAAATTAAAGATCCTTCATTCTGTGGGTTTCAGTCTCTTCCCCTGTTTCAGAAGAACTGTCTTGTCTTTTGGTGACATGAGATCCATGTATTGTACCTGCTTGAGTTGAGTTGAGTTCCACATTCCTGTATGATGCCACCACACACCCTCACTCACCTGAAAAGGTCCTATGGTGTTGATCCACTCTTCAACTGAAGCCATGCCTTGCTGGAACTGGCGACTGTGATATGAGAAACTAGGCTAAGTGTAGTTTAATGTTTTTCATTGGGATTTTAAACTTTGATGCATAATGTTGTTACTTTTGCATATTTCACCCCAAATTTTCAAGATGGCATTTTGGGACCCAACCTCATGACCAATGGTGGTGGAAATATGCAAATCAGGCCCAAAGGTGATTTTGTGGTCTCCTGGCAAAACCATCTTTTGGGTGGGATTTGAAATTTTTCACCACCATTGATCATGAGGTGGGGTCATAAGAAGGTTTTGTTGAAAATTTGGGGTCAAAATATGTAAAATGACACAGTTATGAGTGTTCGTTGAAATGTTTATGCTCACTCATAAAACTTTTGGTAATTTTAAATATTTGGACCCCATTTTAAAATTGCTGCTATTACACCACCCACCACCTCATGAACATGACATTTCTTATTTTTTCAAATCCTGGTCAAAATGCGTGTTTGCAGCACTTTGTGGTGGTGAATGGCGCTTTGCTGGCACATAATGACAGTATGGCATGAATTTGAAAATCTTCACCTACCTGGTTCATGAGGTGGGGTAATAATAAGAAGGTTATTTTGAAATTTGGTGTACAAATAAGTTAAATGCACTGGTTAACTTATGACTGAACTTTGCAGTATTTCAACATTCACTCATAACTTCCCCGATTTTCAGTATTTTGACCCCACACTTTCAAGACAGCCATAGATAGATAGATAGATAGATAGATAGATAGATAGATAGATGAGACAGACAGACAGATAGATAGATAGACAGACAGATAGAGATAGAGAGATAGAGAGATAAATATTCTTACAATAAAGTATTGTTAATGCATCAGCTGGGGTATCTTTACAAAGTAGAGAATGTGGTGTTAGGTTTTCAACCCTAATTCCCCACTTGCACCCTCAAGCAGCAAAAAGGAAAAACATTAGAGTTTTGGGTCTGTGGAGTTTGGGCAAATCAGTGGTGTGAACTTTGGGTTATCAACCCTAATACCCACCCCATTCCTGAGCAAACAACGCCACACATGACCTCCTTTTCTATGTAGGCCCACAAGGTCCTGTGTGAAGAAAGCTACAACAAACTGTTTTGACAATATGTGGTGAGACTTAATTCTCTACCTTTGAAGAGTATATCACTATGAGGGACTGGCTTGGACCTGTACCTTGTGCTTCAGACTATAGGCTATGGGCTGGGGAGGTGAGCATTAGGATTGACAACCCCAAGGAAAACCCCACCACTGATTCACCAAGACTCCAGAGACCCAAAACCCTAATGTTTTTCTTTTTGCAACTTGAAGGTGCAGGTGGGGAATTAGGGTTCCAACCCCTGTGAAGTTACCCCAGCTGATAAATTAACAATGTTGTTTTGCAAGAAAATTATCTATCTGTCTGTCTGTCTATCTACCTATCTGTCTGTCTGTCTGTCTGTGTGTCTGTCTGTCTGTCTATCTATCTATCTTTCTACTGTATCACCTATCTCCTACCTTGGTTCTCTATCCTGGGGTGCTAGGCATCTCCAACACCATGCAACCACCACCATGATACTCACTATTATTGTTACCAGTACCTCTCAAATCTCATCTAGCATGTGTGCATCATAGTCATTTGCACTATATATTGCTGTATCCAAATTCCCAGAGTAAACCTTCTGTTAGCAGCTTTGGTTATCCTAATACCCCAATAACATTTTAATAACTGTTGTGTTAAATGGCTCATCTGCTTGATGACTATAGCTTAGCCACGGGTCCCCAAATGGAGCTACTGCAAGCCATATTGGCTATTGCCATTATGCACCCAGACTGTACAACTTACACCCAGTAGTTCATTTTGCATTATTAAACACCTGCTGGGCTGGAGCCCAGCTTAAGATTTTGGTATTCATTTGCACCTCACAATGGACTGAAGCTACTGCACTCACTGCATGGAACTGCCATGCCCAAAATGGATGACTTCATCTGCACGTGCACCCATCACACTTCCACTAGGTGTTCCCTCACTGTCGTGCTCACTAATAGGTTTCCTAAGAAGCCAGCTGTTCACCACCAATGCCTTTGTCTTTCCCATTCTAGCTGGGATCCCACATCTCCAAGCCAACCATGTGTAGGGCCAAACCTTCTTACCTCACTGCATGCACTTCCATGAACAAAATGTCCAACATTTCCATATATGTGCCCTGTGTGATTCCTGCCATGCACTCTCTCTGCTCACACCCTCACTAGTGGGCTTCTTCTGGACATGCCACTGTTCATCCCTGAAGCCATCCACCTTCTCTTGTAGCACTACCTGAGACCTGCCTGATGACAGACACCTACTCCCTGAATGTCTGTGAAACACATGTGTACCTCCCTATGTAGCTGAGTCCTTGGTCATGTATTATATCATCCACCCTCAAGCTCCTCAGTCACGACAAGGGCTAACCACTCATTTTCTTCCTGATCTCGCCTCCCTTGTCCTAGTAACCTGGCAGCCTTGAGGGTCTAAAACAACTAGCGGAAGGATTGTGGTACCCATGGGTTTAGCATTAACTTTTTTAAATGTCTGGATGGACATGTAATGCCTTACAAGAATCCCTCTGTAGACTTCTCCTTGCTCCCATTGTGATCAACATACCCCTTAGTGCCCTGCTAACTGGTCTCAACATTCCCTGTTTCTAAGGGTTAGTATTATCAAACCTCAACTTGTTCCCTTTCTTTGCTCTGTCATAACTCTGTTACTCCGTATGTACTATGGGTAGGCAAAAGTTACAAATTCCATTGTCTTGGAACTTTCAATAAAATTGACAAATTTCACAGAGTTTACCGAACTTTCATGATTAGCAAGATCAGAATCTTCTGAATGTGTTTGGCAGATTTTGCCCTGTTCCGTGGAGTTTTGGGATGAACTATGGAATAATACACATGAACTGTTGAATAACATGTCTGAGAAATTTTTTTCCTCACAGTTTAATGAATTATTCCTCAATACATGTAATTATTCTGCAGTTCAGCTGACTTTTTCTCCACAGTTCAATACAATAATCTAAAATATATACATTTACCTGGCCGGTGGCGCTGAGGGATGAGGCGCTGAATGCCACACTGGCCGTGCGGCACCCGGGTTCGAATGGACTTAGTTCACCGGGGCTGGGAAGGAAGGATTGAGCATCCTACGACAGCTCTCCTTCCTTTGGGGTGGTTAGGAGATGCACTGCACTGCAGTGATACCCAGCGGAGACTGGGTGTTCGGCAGGTGCAGGCATTAGCATGAGGGGAGACGGCAGATGTTTGCACATTAGTGCATTGACGTCATTGCAGTCAGGCTCTCTAGAGAGGAAAGGAGAAAAAATCTCCCAAGCCTCCTAGATGATGACCACCATTGCCTGCTTCACCACCCCACCGACTAAGAGGGGCAGACTCCACTGTGCGCAGATTGATCACTCGGGGATAGAGGAGGGTTAGGAGGGTCTCCCCTTGCCCGCCTGGGGTAATCTGGGCCATCAAGGGACCCCGAAGATTCGCGAGTGTGTGGCACTCTAGCAGCAGACTCCGAGGTAGTCAGTAGGGTCGGGAAGCAGAGCACCTTGGTGGCCTGAAGGAGTGGAGGTTAGGAGACAGTAGAGGCATAGAAATAGAAAGTAGTAAAAAATACATATATTTTATTCCACTGTTCTAAGTCAGAATTTACAAAAAGTTGCTAATTTGAGTTCCACAATTTTGCTGAAGCAAAAGTCCAACTTTCGTGGAAATTCCTCTAGCACCTGCAGAAGTTTTTTACACATCTCTACTATGCAGTCCAATTCACCCAGCAATTATTATTCTCAGAGAAACCCTACTGCATCACTCACTTTGTGCAGCTCTGCAACTGCTGCTGCTCACTACCACATCCACAAGCAGTCACAATCAAAGCAGTCTGTCTCTGTAATGCTGCTTGCAGGGGTTCTTCCCAGTGGCATCACCAGGTTGTTTTGGGGAGGCTGAAGCCCCTATTGTAAGCTCAAGTCCCTCAATCATTTTCCCTGAAAATGTAAAGACTCACATCTTCACTGCTTGCTGAGGAAAAAAGAAGCCATGGTTTAGAGTCAGCACTTTACAGCGCTAATACATAGAGTGCTTTCCTTTTCTTTGCCTGGCCTGGGTCCTCTGAATCTCACTGAGATTGTTGGTGGTGCTAGTGGTGGAGGTCGGGGAGCTCTGCTCCCACCTAGTGCTTTGTTGCTCTGAACAGTGGCAGGGTAGAATTTTAGTGGTCTGGGTGCTGGTTTCCGCCCAGACACACTTTGCTGCTGCACCTCATGGTCCATCTGCTCAAACTTGTCCCCTCTTGGTGAATGCCACATGGACTGTGATCAGCTGGGTGCCCAGGTCTGCAACTGCAGTGGCACTAATTTACTGTGGAAGGGAGGTGGGGAAGAGAGCTGAGCAGAGGAACTCCACCACCAATAACCACCAAAACGGATGCCATTGCTTCATTCGGAGTGAGGGGGTACAGGAGAAGGACCAGTCGAGGGTCATCTAAGGACTGGAGCAAGAAAGATGTTTGAGGAACCCACAAAACAGATAAACATAAAAACAAAAAATGGCAAAACTTAAGGCAGAAAATAAAGAGCCCCCAAAAGGGCACCACACCCCGCAACCAGCACTGAAGGCCATGCAAAGGGATGGGAAGCAACTTGAGCCCCACAAAGGGAAGAGAAAGAAATTTAACAAAACAAAGAGAAAAAAAAATAACCACTCCAGCAAAGCTGGTCAGGGCAACAGCCTGCCAACCAACACGTGGCACTAGAGGCAGTAAACCAAGTTGGAAGGACAGGGGACTGCAATGGCAACCCCATGTGAGGCAACACTCAATGTCAATGCCAAAACAAAGCAGCCAACATACTGGAGAGGGAGACAGGGGAACTGCAATGGCAGCCCCAAAAACACAAACCATGCCACACTTATTCTTCAAAATAACAGGAAACAAACTAACAGACTTGCCATGCCATATTTTTATTCAAACAAAAGAGAACCTGGGTGAGCATTACCCTTGTCACTTTGCATCTGAAATGTAATGCTTGTGCTACATGCACTACTAGGCACCCAGTGTCAGGACACCCAGAAAACCCCAATACAAAACTTCAAACTGAGGGAGCAGACAACTAAAGAGAGCTCACCCTATGGAACTGGCTGCTGTTGGCCATCAAGAGGACTGCTGGTCCTTTCCAGAGCTAAGGTGTGACTGCTGCTGCTGCTGGAGACCTCCGAGGACCATTGGCTATAGAGGAGCAGCCACCCAGGAGCTACGAATCCGAGCTTCGTAAGCCTGCTCCATCCGCATTCCTGTGCTCTCTACTCTGTCAGTCACCCAGTCCAGAACTGCCACTGGCTAGCAGGAAAGACCCTTTCTAGCCTAGAGGTGGACCTGGCTTTTGGATAGATGATTGGTATCTCGGTTAAGATCAGCCCATTTGGCTGATTTATGGCCCTTAGGCACTGGCCGGAGACCTGGCCTGGCCAAGAAAAGGATCTAGCACCAGAAGTCTCCAGGAGGGGAGGGAGGAGGGAATAGAGAGACAGGAAATGGTCAGCCAGCCAGTTTGGTCAGTAAGCCAGCTGGCTGTGCATGGGGTGGTGGGGAGTTAACCCTTTCCTCCTGAGTCCTCTTTGATCTACTTGCCTCACAAACGTTGGGGCACTACACTCATCCACTCACAAATCTGATGGACAAAAAGGAAGTAAGTCTCATGAGAGGACTGATTGCACTGGTGGCTGGCTGCTGTGTACTGTGCTGTCAACAAAGAGAACATTGGGGCAGGAGTCAGGACGTCACCATGGGAGAGCTCAGAGCTTGGGGAGGGATTTGTCATCATCACTCCCAGGTTAGTTGGATCCCAATCTGACAGGGAGCACTGGGGGGTTACAACAAATGCACTCTGCCTCTGCTAGTCTCTTGGACTCTGTCAGTGGATTCAGAAGCATGAGAGTTTTGGCATGCCTTGTCTTGTAGGAGGGAACACATGGACAGGACTGGGAGCGACTGACATAAATTGAGATTGGTGACCACCTTTTAGTAATTGCCATGCCAACACAGTCAGCATTGCTTGCACAGCAGGTATATTTTTCAGACAGGCACTGATGTGGTACACATCTAAAAGGCTGTGCAGCATGAGTCTTTACACAGTTGCTTGGCAGTTTAGAGAAGGTAGATCTGTGCCTGTGGCTTGTGCGAAAAGAAATTTTGATTTATATAGCGCCTTTCATACAGACTGTATTCCTGAGTGCCTTACAATCCAAAGAGGGAGGAGAGAATTTTGCTGCCTTTTATATAGCAACCTACATAGACACAATCATACAACTCATCCCCAAACTCCTTAGAATCCAGGAAGAGGGGAGGAAGGGATAGTTTACAGCACACAGGAGATGCAAAGACTACAGAAATCGACAAAAGAGAGAGAGAGAGAGAAAGAGGCAGGCAGAGAGAGATTAACTAAGGGCAGGAATGTTAAGTGACTTATTCAGAATTATCCAGTGTGGAAGTGGTGGCTGTTTGCTCTGGGGTCCTGTAACCTTCCCAGCATATCTGCTGGGATAATGGTGTCTGGCTGGTCTCTTACTTGCTCTGGGGTCCAGTAACCTTCCAGCAGATCTGCTGGGATAATGGTGTCTGAATGGTCTCTTATTTGCTATGGGGGACTGTAACTTTCACAGCAGATCTGCTGGGATAATGGTGTCTCTCTTTCCATTGTTCTCACTGGTCCAGTAACCACATTTTTGCACATGTACCATTTAATAGATGTCATGATAACCAGGCTTCTCAACCATATATTTCACCATTAAAATGCAGGAAAAGCCACCATTTGAAGGTAAAAATCTCAAAGTTTTCCAGGGGCATGCCCTGGACCCCCAGCTTTGTTAGGATTTTGACTGTGGGGCATTAGCCCCCCAACTTTATACCTCTAGTGATGCCCCAGGTTCTTCCTACATTCTCCTAACCATGGTAACCTAACCCCATCACGTCTACAAAGTGGGCTTACCAAACTGTTCTGACTGGTCTTGCTGCTGCTGGAATCTCATCCAGCAGAAAGGAGCAAAGAGGCTTGGCTTTATTATCTTAAGCCTTTAGAACTTTTTGGCCCTCCTTTTCAGACCAAGATTTCTCCACCCCTGGGTGGCCCTATCCTATGAGAGTAACCCTCCTTTTTCCCATCCCCTGACATCCCTCTCTTATTTACCTTCTGCCATGCATTGGGGAAGGGCACTAGGTCAGAACACCATTCACAACAACAGCGCAGTCAAGAACTGAGCAGTAAGAATGGCGCATTGAAAACAGCACCCAGGATAAATGCCACACGGAACAATAGCACCAATGGTAGCAGTTCAAATACACATGTAAGACCCCTACCATGGTGAGGACACATAAGGAAACTTTTGTTTTGAGGGGCTCTGTCACCCTGCATCCTCAACATGGGGGATTCACCACCCAAATTCCACGATATATATATATGTGTATATATATATATATATATATATATATATAAAATACCACCAACAGCTAATCTGGTTCAAGGTCAGTTGGCATTCATCTGTATCCCCTCCCGAGTCGTGCCTGAAAATAGGCAGGATTTGTCTAGTGCACTTACCCGGTCATCAAAACTAAATAAATAAAAAATATATATATATTTATAAAATGGGTAGGGAAATTGTTGCTCTTTATTGATGAGCACCACCACATGACTGTGTGTATATCAGAGCATGACCACACCCTGCACTTTTACCCCCTCCAAAACCATTTTGACATTTTATAAGATAGATAAACCACTCTGAGGTGTCATGATGGCACCCTGATATCACATGCGCTTTGTAGGTGGTTGTATACGAGAATATAACAATGCACCAAGGCATGCTGTATCAGAGCACGACTGCACACCCTCAGAGTGGTTTATCTATTACATATATATATATATATATATAGATATATGAATATGACATGGCCTGACTGAAGATATCATATTTATCTTCAAGAGAGGCCAATGACATCATGATATCTCTGGCCCTTCATGAAGATAAATATTATATCTCCAGTTAGGCCATGTCATGTTCTGTTTATACAACATGTGTTTTGACCCTCCTCCCAAACTGGTCCGTCTCTCCATACCTCTGTCAACACAATACACAACATAGAAATGATGTAAACATGCTGCAGTACTTCATACATGTTTTGCCCTGTCATATTTTGCATATCCCCCAACAAAACATGCAGTATATGTCACTTTAAAAATTATCTGAATGAGTCTGTTATTTATAGGGTGTTTTAGGTAGAACCACTTGCCCTGTTTGTGTTCTAATATAGATGATTACAAGTGGTTGTGCTTGCAGAGATGTAAAATGAGGCACCCTCTAAAAAATTTTAGAAAGCTGTGCTTTTTATCCAGAGGTAATTGAGCATTGTAAAGCTACCGAATGTATACACATGACAGAGATGAAGTTGGTGGCTTCAGAATGTAGAGGCAAGCCTAAGTGAGTGTTGCTATAGCAAAGGGCACTCACGCTTGCGTCTATTCCTGTGAAGCTGCTGACTCTATCTCTCTCGTGTCTATATAGTCGGCAACTGATTTTGTTTTAACTTTTTACACACGGGTGCTTGCAATGTTATCTGGGGAACTGGGGAATAGTAGGAAGAGAAATACATGCTGTGAGATGACACCTCCTGCCTAATGTAAGGCCGCTGTGGTTACAGCACTGTAAGTTGCTTTTTATTGTAAAAACTGCAGCACAACCAGTTCTGCCTACTATTGTTCTTAATTTTGTTTTTTTCTGTTTAAAACTCGTAATTTGGGTTTAAATGGTTTTCTAGGGGTTAAAATGGACCGTGGAGAGGCAAGAGGAGCCCTGACTGACAGAGTACAATGCACACCTGTTGTAGTTCACCGATTAAAGTAATTGCACAAATACATCCTGTTATTTGGTGACAGCTGCAAGGGTGAGTGGAGGATCTGTGTACGTTGTTAGAGGGGTGGTGTTAGGCATTAGTGATGGACCAGTAGGGGTTGTGGGGATGTCCATTGAAGATACAGGGGTTGGAGGAGCAGATGCATGAGAAAGGTGAGTTTTGGGGGAGAGTGGTAGAAAGCTACAGGAAAGGGTGGGTCCACTGAACACAAAGGGAAGGGTGTTCAGGCGCTATGGGGGTGTTTACAAAATCTATTATTTAAACACAGTACTTAATTGAATATCTATCTAAAAGCAGAATGCACAGTTTTCAGCATGACACTGCATCTGAATCAAGCTACAGTAGTAGCCACAGACACTGCAAGCTATTTCCCGAAGAAATTTCTGTGATATTTCCAGAAATATCTGATGCTTTTGCATTTAAACAGTAGGGGCAGCAGAGAGAAACTCTTCAGAAATTTTATGTAAATATCTGAAATAGTTTGAATGCCTGATGCTGCCACTGTAACAGCACTGTCAGTTTGTAGCAGGAGCCAGATACCTTCGTGACTGGGATGGAGATGACTGACATCCTATGTGCCACAGCATCACTCCAGCTAGGCTTCCACAGAATCGGCCGACAAAGGAATCCATGTGATATTTTTTAAAAATTAAACAAAATTGGTTCAGTCAAAGGATGATTTAACAGTGAAATAGCCTACTGGTGTTTAACACAAAGAACGTTAGTAAACTAGCTCTTTAAAATACAAAACAGATTTTCTTATTATTTGTACTGTTAGTACGTTGTTTTAAATGTATGCCAGCACCTTAATATCATGTAGTCATAGCACTCATTCAGGCTGCATTAGAGAAACAAAAGTGAAAGTTGTTTAATGGCATGGCAGTGTGAAATGAAAGGATCAGTTTCAGTATGACATATAGGAGTGTGGAGATATCAAAATGACGTATAGGAATATGGAGATATCAATGATATCTCCACTGGCTGATTGAGATATCACTTTTATTCTTGCATTTATTACAAAACACATGTTATATATATATATATATATATATATATATATATATATATATAAACCAACTCCATGGGAGGGGTGGAACTCAGGGACTGGGAGAAACCTCGGGTGGGAATCATTGAGGAGGGATGGGGACCAGGCAGGACAACTGAGTGCAGGCACAGTAGCCACACAGGTCAGGTGGGAGGAAACACCAAAAGACAAACAGTCCCAGGAGAAATAATAAAACAAAACTCCAAAAGCACATGCAACCATAAGTTCCAGGACCTGAATCAAACCATGGTCCAACACTGTCCTGCCTGTGGTATTACTTGCTGCACCACAGCAGCTGCTTGGTAGCAGGTCACCTGACAGACCCTGTATCCTCTTCCTTTATACAGCAACAGCTACAGGGATAGCACTAATCCTACCTGTGCTATTCTATACCGTAGCTTTCTGTCTTTCTCAAATCTGACCACGTGCTTTTGAATGGTGCTATTGTTACTTTGCTGTTCTAAGCTGGTATGGAAGGGTGGCGGGGGAGGCCCTTTATACAGTACTTTCATCAGCTGTCTGTTTCTCGCTTACTAGAGAAATCTTTTAGACTACAACAGATAAAATTAAGTCTGTAGCTCCACATGAGGCCTTTTGTTGACTGATGTATGTTTTGTTGGTTTGTGTGTGTGTGTTTGTGTGTGTGCATGTGCTTGTGTGTTTGTGCACCAGTGTGCTTTGAGGGGTGAATATTGTATGAGTAAAATTTGCAGGATTGGAAAAAGAAACAGGGTGAGTGTGGAACAAAGGCAATAATATAAACAGAGAGTGAAAGGTAGGTTGGGACATATAGGTAAATGAACTGTGGCAGTCTCACAACTGCTTTAAAAATGTCATGCAAATCTTAAAAGCATATATATTGGAACCAGAGATAAACTTTTCCAGGAGGAATAAATCTCCCAAACCTGGTGTGTTTCACAGTTATTAACATGTTACCCTTTTCATTAAAAGTACTTCACTGGTTTGAAATGCAAATAGGGTAATTCATTTATTTAAAAAAAAAATAAGAGCCACATGGGTTTTCATTGTCTGTTATTGTTTTAGCCCCTCCCTCAACTCATTTACCAGCATATGAACAATTGTTTACCTTCCAAGTTAAAATGGAAGCATATTTTAGTAAATGTTATTTATTTATTTGTACATTTCGGAATTACAATCCTTTGAGTCAAAACTTATTTCAAAGGCTCATCACAAAAGTACAGAAACAACAGTTACATTGTTCCATGGACAAACACAGAGTTACATAGTTTCATTGTATATATCGTAACATAGTTACAGTCCAGAGAGTTTGCAGAGGTAGGTTGTATGACCGTACATTATAGATGAGATAATATCATTGCCCTATACAGTGCAGCAGATTTACATAGACAGGTTGTAATGAGAATGTATTTTACATGAGACAATATCAATGGCCTATAAAGGCGGTACAGTAGCTAGGCAATTGGTGTGAAAAAAGGAGGGTGTAGAAATTAGCAACCTGGGGACATTGTCAAGTAGTTGTAAACTAGCAGTTGTGCCCAGCCCACAAGAAGGAGGGCTAAAGAGGGCTGTAAGCGGGCATGGTTATACACATCTGCAGCAGTGCATAGCAAGTAGGTGGTAAATTGAGAGTGATTTGAAGGAACCGATTCTGGAGAGGTTGGTGTGGTGGCTGGGAGGAAGTTGAACCAAGATGGGGCCAAGTAACAAAAGGACTGCTGTGCAAGTGAGGTCCTGACTCCCGGCACCAGGAGGAGGCCATACAAGCCCTGTGGGTGGAGATGGCAGGGTAGCATGGTGGAGGGAGGAGGTCACCCCAAGAGGAGAGAGAGATCAAGGAGTATTTTTTGGTCAACAGACATGACTGGTAGCAGAGCCTTCCCTCAAAGTTAAGCACGTTGGCAGTGGAATAAAGTGAACAGGTGTGTGCATCTGCCAACACCAGTCAGAAGCCTGTAGGCCTTGATGGACAGTTGATTTTATTAACACAGTATTGTCTGCTGCAACCTAGCTTGGGAGGCCGTGGTCCACAAGGGACAGAACAGAGGAGGTGATAGCCAGTCAAGTGCCTAGGGGAAGGCAATCCCTGTGGCGTTATAGTAGGCCAATTCAAGAGTTCATGCCAGATAAGAGGGTGCTAATGTGGGAGTGGAAGGTAAGAGCTGGGTCAAAGCCAGTTTAAAGCCTCACTAAAAACATATTTATTTAGTCTGGTTTTTGGTGATAATATTTAGTTTTCCTTCTGCTGCCTTTTTTTTAATTTTTTAAGTTTTATATGTTTTATTAATTGAATGTTTGTTTGTCTTTATAATGTATTCGCACTTAGGTTACTGAAAAGTGCATTATAAAGAAAACTGATTGATTGATTGAAGTAATGCCCAGATATTTAAAGAGGACACTTGTTCATAAGGGGGGTAGTATCTGAGGGGTGTTTCTGGCCTTGCTTTTGGTGATGAGCAAATAGCATAGCTTTTGTTTTTTTTTAGATTAATGACCAACCTGTGGTCTGTAAACCATTGCTCTATCTGAGTGAGGGATAGCTGGAGAGAGACCTGAAGGGAGGCAGAGTTTGGGTGTGAGGCAAATAGGACTGCATTGTCAGCATATAGTAGTACCCTACCAGCTCAGGAGCTGGGTATGCTTTTGTCTCCATATGTGCAACCTTTTCTTTTGTATATTTTCAGTTTGAAAGGGCTGGTTCCCTTAATCGACTTGAACTACTTGTGCATGTGCAGCAGCCCAGTCTTTTGTTGTTGTCCTCAACAGTGCAGTGGGAGTAGGCTAGCACCCTATTTTCTTCAAAGTACTTGCTGCATTTCAGCTTGAAGGTTATTACAATATCTGCTGAAATCAAGTGTTCTGGCAGTCCAAGTGTTTACCAGTTATTCTGTAAAGTAGTTATTTCTAATGCTCCTCTTCAATTTTCCTCCATTTAATGACATTGTGTCCCCTGGACCTTTCATCCTTGAGTATCTTGAAAGCTACACTTTGTCTAATGGAGTTATCCTTTTAGATACTTGAATACTGCAATGATGTTTTCTGTTGCTTCTTCTTTCAATGGGGAACAATCCAAGTTCAGCCTGTTGGTACTGAACCCATGTTCTCCATGTCATCAGCCATCTAGTTTTTTCTCCGATGTACTTTCACCATGACATAGAAACATAGAATTTGATGGATGATAAGGACCCTTGGCCCACCTGGTCTGCTAATCTTTCCCTACCTACAGTCACACCACAGACCCCTAATTAATCTCTGGCTTTACCCTCCCCTTCCCTTAGCTTTAATGTCTCTTTATACATATCCCATGCCTTCTTAAATCCCATTACAGTTTTTGTCTTACCACCTTGTCAAAGAGGCTGTTCAAGGTGTCCACCACTCTTTCTATGAAGTAATGCTTCTCAGATTTCCTCTGAGTCTACCCCCTCCAGCTTCATACAATGACCCTTTGTTCTTGAGCTTCCTTTTCTCTGAAAAAAGGCTTCCCTATTGAACCTTATTTATTCCTTAAGGTATTTGAAAGTCTTCATATCATCCTCTCTCTCTCTCTCTCTCTCTCTCTTCTTTCATCCAGAGTATACATACTGAGGTCCTTCAGTCTCTCCTGATAGGGCTTTTGGTGCAGATCCGTCACCACTATAGTTACTCCTAGTCTGACTATCTCTATTCTGTCTATGTCCTTCCAGAGATGAGGACACAATACCTGGGTGGGTCTCACCAGAGAGTTATACAGAGGTAGCACCACCTCCTCTTGATGCTGGTGATACCTATCCTGAAGCACCCTAGCATCTCACTGGCTCTCCCACTGCCTTGACACACTGTTTGGCCACCTTTAGGTCATCAGATATGATAACACCCAGGTCTCTTTCCTGTTTGGTGGTCACCAGTACCACTCTCCCATTTTGTTTTCCATCCTGGGTTTTTACATCCCAAGTGCATGATTTTGAACTTTTTCACATTGAAACTTAGTTGCCACATTGTTAACCACTTCTCAAGCTTACCTAGATCTCTATTCATTTTTTTCCACCCCACTGGTGTCCACTCTATTGCAAATTTTAGTGTCATCTGCAAAACATACCTTCCTTCAAGTCCCTCTGCAATAGCGCTTATAAAGCTATTAAAGAGACTCATTCCAGTACTGATCTTTTCGGCACTCTGCTAGTCACCCTTCCTTCCTTGGATCAAACCCTGTTTACCACAACCTCTGTTGCCTATCCTCCAACCAATTTCCTACCCAGTTTCCCAATTATGGTCCAACTCCTATGTTGCCCTGCTTGTTTATGAATCTCCATGGGGAACAGTGTTGAAGGTCTTTCTTGAAATCTAGGTAGGCCACATCCACCGCTCCACCCTGATCTACTTCCCTGCTCTCCCGTCAAGAAATCTATGAGATTAGTTTGACATGACCTTCCCTGAGTGTATCTATGCTGCCTCAGATCTTGTAAGACTCTGGAGTCAAGATATTCCACAATCCCTTCTTTCAGTAGTGATTCCATTATTTTCCCACCACTAAAGTCAGGCTGATTCACCTGTAATTGCCAGTCTCCTCTATGCTCCCACTTTTGTGAAGTGGTACTACATCTGCCCTCCTCCAGTCCTCTAGGACCACACCCATTTCCAGTGAGTGGTTGAATAGGACTGTCAGAGGTGCAGCCAGCACTTCCCTGAGCTACCCTCAATAACCATGGATGTATTCCATCTGGCTCCATAGCCTTGTCCACCTTAAGGTTTGCACGTTTCTTTCATGACTCTCTCCTCAGTCAAATGGACTACTACCTACACCCCTTACTTTCATGCCCTTACACTGATCTGTAGTCCCTTTCATTTGTGAAAACTGAACAAAAATAATTGCTTATGATGTCTTCTTTTTCCTTGTCCCTTCCACCCCTCCTCAATTCCCTCCTTGGCATATAGCCCCAACCTTGGTCTTTCTCCTTTCACTAACATACCTGAAAATGTCTTGTCC
The DNA here is from genome assembly GCA_016271365.2 of Neoceratodus forsteri. Taxonomy (NCBI): domain Eukaryota; kingdom Metazoa; phylum Chordata; order Ceratodontiformes; family Ceratodontidae; genus Neoceratodus; species Neoceratodus forsteri. The sequence goes on from CM057453.1 coordinate 1,548,319,088, forward strand.
CCTTTCCTTGCTGCCTGTGCTATCTTTCATTCAGTTGTGCCTTTCAGCTCCAGACTGCTTTTTCTGCCTCCTCTGCTTTTCTTAATACACATCTATATCCTCCTCCATCTTGCCTCCTTATACCTCCTGCATGCTAACTTTTTTCCTTACCTTCCCAGTCACCTCTTTTGAGAATCATAGAAGTCTCATTTTCTTTTACTTTTGCTTACCTGTCTGATGCAGAGGTTTGTGACATTATACATTTTCAAATGTGGGGTCTAAAACTGCACACCATACTTGAAATGGGACCAGACCAAGGATCTGTATAAGGGCATTATAATGTCTCTGGACCTACTTAAAAGCTTCTCATTATTTATGGAATGATTTTGTTTGCCTTGATGTCTGTTGCCTCACACTGCTGCTTCCATTTAAAGTTGCTACTAATACTACCTAGTCTTTTTCTGCTTTTCAGAAACCTTTGCCATTCAGGTACTATTTGGATTCATGTTCTCGTTTTCATAGCTGCACCCGTTGCATTTCTTAACATTGAGGTGGATCTACCATTTTGCTGCCCACTGCCCAAACCTGTCCAGCTGGTTCACCCATGTTAGGGCTAAACTAAACTGAGCACTGTAAAAGAGCACAACCAAAATGCAGAGTGTCAATGCAGTGACATGAAATTGTGTTGCATGCAGACATGACAGCAGGAATTGCAGGAGCAGAAGTGTGCCTGTTCCATGATTTTCTTGGACTTTATCCCCACAACCCTCCTCATGGGGACTTTGCCCCTCACATACCTTGATATTTTCTATAAACAACTACAGCTGGTACATGTTGGGGAAAGACAAAATTAAGTAATGACAGCAACCCCTCCACATGCTCATAGTAGCAGATGCTGAGATATCCCAGATGCTGAAAACAGTCACAAACTAATGCCAACACCAATATTCCAACACCTCTTTCAGTGCCCTCTTGATGGGATACCTGTCCAGCTCTGTCTGCATTTCAGTTAACTCCTATTATGATGTAAATGCTATTTCACATTATTGGCATCAGCAGACTTGGTGATCCAGCTACTGGACCCCACCTCTTGGTCACATATGAATATATTGAACAATGAAGGTATAAACTGACCCTGTGGAATCCACTGGTCATTGTTCCCATGTTTATTAGTTACCATTAATTGTGGCTCTTTGATACTTATCCTGCAACCATTTTTGCTCATTTCTGCACACACCATATCATAACAAGTTTCTCTAGTTTATGAACTTGCCTCTGAGTTGTACAGTGTCAAATGACTTACTGAATTTTGCCCAGGCACCTTGCTGCTATTTTTGAACCTAGCACCTGTTTGCAACAAAAGTCACCATTTGCAGTAAAATTTTATGCTGTTATACTATTTAATTCAGGAACTTTCACTGTTTCTCACTCCCCCACCTCACACAGGCCAGATCACTCAGCCTTCTCCTATCACTTCCTCTCTCTGAATCAACTTCCCTAAGAAGTTTTCCACTTCCTTCAATCACTCCTTCAAATCCCCACTATGTCTTCTCCACAGCACAAATTGCTCATGCCACTCCTCCTCCGTCATTCCTTCCACCCCTAAGCTAATTCTCCTGGCTATATCCCTGGGTGACTTGACTTCATTGTATGGTCTCATATGCACTTAATACCTCCCAATTTTGTAACTCATATTGTCCTGCTATCCTATTTTATTGTGTTTCTTATTTTTTGTTGTACTTATCTGTATATTGCATTACCTTTGTTATACACTCTTAGAAAGGAAGTGTTAAATCTGACTACAAATTAGTAAATTTTAACACAGCAGTTAGTACAGTTAGGGAAAACACATGTGCCTTAAATTTAACAAATGCAGTGTGTTAAATAAATGTAACACAGTGGTGTATAAACTGATCACTACATAAATGTATAGATTTTACTAACACTTGTGTGTTGATTTTTAACACATTCATGTGTTATAATGCCCTTATTGAATGTGTTATATTAACACATAGTGTGTTAAATTCTGAAGTACTTTAATTTCACATTGAATGGAAAACACAATTGTTAATCAAAAAGTTCACAATTCTCTATACATGAATTTTAACTACAGTATCAATAGGCCTTGTTACCTAATCAACAAACCAAATGCACAGCAAACCTACACAGGTGACATGCTATTATGGAAGCTCATCAAGATGCTGTATTTGTATTATAACCTAATGATTGGGAGCCCAGGGGTACTATGGGAGTCTTACTTTTTAATATTATGGGAGCACATAGTAGAGATGAGAATAACTACAAAGATAAGAACCCCAGAGCAAATTCCCTGGAACAAAGATTACTCTGGAATGGTATTGACCATGCAGCCAAATCTGAAAGAAAAACTCAATTGCAAACACCAAATTAAGCACAGCATCATGGGAAGTATATGCAAATTGATATGAAGAAATTTACACTGGCTCAACTCTAAAAAGTATATAGTTTAGCATGTATAGAAACATTGTTAAAGCTGTAAAATAAAATAAAAATCCAATACTGCTTACAAAAACATTTTAATTAATTACTGTAATACAGCACTATACCATTTCTGGGTACAGTTGATCAACTAAATTAAGTGTTATGTTTTAACACATTTGTGAGTTAATATTACACATAGTGTTAAACTGTTATTTATAAACTTACAGGGTGGGATATTCAGACTGTGCCAGGCTGTGGCTCAAAGCTGAAGCAGATGCAACTGGGATGTGCCAGGGTGCTGAGAGGGTATATTGAACGTTGCTGTGCCATGGCTCAGCACCGCTCAATATCGCTCCATGGCCAACCGCATTGTGCATGGCACAGTGGCACTGCACCAGCGCAAGTGTCCAGATAGGAGCAGGGGATGCGCGCTAGCACAAGTGCCGCTATGCTAGGCACATCAACCTCGATATTCAATAGTCACATGCAAATGGGTCCATAACGTATGCAAGGTGCAAATGAGGCCATTTGCATGTCATTATGGTCCCATTTGCATGCAGGTGCACTGATCCCCAGTGACTTCAGACCTGGCGCCCTGCCAGGCTGCAGCTGTCAGGGACCAACTCCCCTGCACAAGTGGCAAAGTGCCCCACTGCCTGATAGCGGCATATGTAATAAAATGAAACCAAAATCCCTGGTGGTCCAGTGGACCGCTCCCAGCCTGATTGAGGCATGTGTATCAAAATTAAAGTTCCAAAATCCCTGGTGGTCCAGTGGACGCTCCCAGCCAATTGCAGGCATATGTACTAATATGAAAATGTCCAATATCCCTGGTGGTCCAGTGGACCACTCTGCAGCCCGATTGTGGGCATATGTACTAATATTAAAATGTCCAATATCTCTGGTGGTCCAGTGGACCACTCGCAGCCCAATAGCAGGCATATGTACTAATATTAAACGTCCAATATCCCTGGTGGTCCAATGGACAGCTTGCAGCCTGATCACAGGCATCAGTAATAAAATATGACAAACCAATCCATCCCTGGTGGTTCAGCAGTACCTCCCTCCACCCACCCACCCACCAACTGAGTCCCCACCACCTGATCCCCAGTCAGCGCGGGCGGCAGCTCTCACCTGCATGCTGCCCGTCGCTCACTGACTGACTCCATACAGTAGGGTTGTACACCATTGGTCCACAGCATGAGTCAATGGGCATGCAGCCTATATGTCATACACAGTCCAGAAATGTGAATGGATCCATTCACATATCTGGTCTGTGTAGCAATGGTATGGGCTGTATACCCATTGGCTCACTTGTGACCAGTGGGCATATTGCCCTACTGTATAGAGTCAGTCAGCTGGTGGTGGGGAAGCATGCGGTGGGGAGCTGCCACCCACCGCTGGCCAGGGGAGCAGGGTTATGAGGCCAGTGCGGGCGGTGGGGAAGGGGTACTGTTGACCACTAGGAATGGATTGGTATGTCATATTTTATTACTGATACCTATGATTGGCTATGAAGCGATCCACTGGACCACCAGGGGATTTTGGACTTTTATTTTATTACATATGCCCATGATCGGGCTGGGAGCGTCCATTGCACCACCATTGACATGAGAGGACTTTATTACAATACTAATGCCCATGATCAGGCATGGGGGTGCTACCACGAAGGTGCCAAGCAGAGCTCGGTGGCCACCACAGCTGACAGCTGCCATGTTGTGCCCTGCTATCCGGCAGCTCACCTGTGGTGGTCAGCTGCTCGTCTTTGTTTTTGGATCATCTGTGCAGCGCAGCAGTGGTCGCACCTGCTTGGGCTCAGCACATCCCAGGCTGAATATCAGGATGTGTGGAGCCTGCATGGGCATGCCCCCTACTTGCACTTCATACATTACTGATGCACTCCAGCACATCGGGATTTGTGCCAGGTACATTCCCTCTTTTTAATATCATGACGGGTGCATCAGTGAGTTGCGCATGGTGCAACCTTCTGAATATCCCACCCACAGTAAAAATAACATTTGTCGAAAGTTTGTTTTACACTGTAAATGTAATCACTGTTTTCAGAAATATGACACAATTGTGAGTTAATGCTACACACATTGTGTTAAGCAGGAGTTACACATTTACAGTGTAAAAATAACACTTCATTTCTTAGAGTGTACGTTTACCCTGTTTGTGCCCCTGGTTGTGCCTGGAAATGAGCTTCAGCTCAATGTGCTTTTCCCAGTTAGCAACTTTTAAATAAAATAAAATAAAATAAATAAATAATACATGGCCTAACAATTTGGATGGAGTTGTCATTTGAAATTAGCAGTGGACACAGGTTTACTCTATTCCTCTCCTTGAATGTTGAGGTGAAGTATATATTCATCTGTCTGTTATCTGTAATCATGTCACATGTGTATCGTTACTTTAGCGGACCAACATTACTTTGTATTTTTCTCTTCTAATACATGTATTTGAATATTTTTTAGGTGAGCAAGCATAGCTTGCTACAGTAAGCATAGCTTGTTAGTTAGGCACCAAGCTATACCTTGCTAGAGCTTCTTGTTGTCATGCATGTTCTTTTCTACATTTTGTAAAGATTAAAGTTGTATTTAGTCTAAGTGATTTGACTGAATGATGTCATTTGATGATGTCAGTGATAGGGCATTTAGGGCTTGACACAGTGTTTCAGACTTACACAAGCCTGGGCTCAATCCCCATTATGCCTTACGTTTTGTTTCTCATTACCATTTATGTACAGTAGTATGAGACATATTGTTAAAAGCCATTGCTGATCTGAGTGATAAAGGTTCAGCAAGGTTTGAAGCAGATTTTCAAAACATTGACCTGTTATTTCTATGCTACAGTCAACTTAATTAGTTTCAGCTAAGACTTGTCTAGGTTTGAATTCAATTTGGTGAGGAGCTTTACTTCCAACTGGCATAGAGTTCAGTACTATACCCACTTCAGTTGTGTATGGGCATCTGCCTTCAATACAGGAGATGCTTTCCCATAGCATGCATCTCTGTCTACATTATTGTTACAATTTGTGATGTTAGCATGCATTTCTGTCTAAAAAACTTCTGTTTCATCATGTGGAATGATAGCTAAGTGGTTGAATACCAGGACAGTTCTTTCTCTGATATGTTTTAAGCAACAATAACACACGATGAGGTGTAGGTTATCACCGGATAAGAGCATGCCGGTGTCACTAAGGCATGAGGCACTTGCGCCCAAGTGCCTTATACACTAAGCTGCTCTTATCAGGCGATAACTGACACATCATCGTGTTATTTCATGCTTATAAAATGGGCCCTCTGGTAAAGAAGTTTAGTTTAAAAAATTTACATAAGTGTACATAAAAAACATGAAAATATATGATTATATTGTTTGAAAAAATAGTTTCTCTTAGTGTCTTGGGAAGGAATTTTTTCAATAAACACCCAAAAGTACCTTTTTCTTTTAAAATTACTTTGACCAGAAAATTTTACTTATATGCAGCTAACAGACAATGGGAGCGACCATGTCCCTCTTAAATTATGTAGTCACTGTTATGTTTGCTGCCCCCATACAGATGTCATTTATCTTCCCTCCTTTAATTGTTTAATTTCTCTTTTTGCATCATTTTTCCTTGCCATTTCAGTAGATGGATGGATGGCTTGACTGACTGGGACCCAGTGTGTCCCATAGCAGCTGACATACACTGTTGTTTCCTGCTTCGTGGTCCAATGTGGGGGTTTCAAACTGTTAGTTGGTCAGTTTGAATATAGAACAAATGTTTTTGTTTTGCAATGGACCTAACTTTTCAGTATAAAGTTGTTGGTTGCAACAGCTCAGATTATAAGGACAGTATGGTGAGAGGGGACTCCAGAGATGTCAGAAAGGCTTAGCAGCAGGAGTGAGAACTGGACTTGTCTAAAGAAGAAATGGGTTGGGCAGTAAGTAAAATAAAGTTACTGGCCTGTAAGGAAGAAATGAGCTGGGCAGTGAGTCAAATGAAACTATTTAGGGCTTCTGTAGAAAGGGGAGGTTAGATACAGTAAGTGTTCACTTTTTTACTGTTTGTGGGGTGGGCATTTTCTAGATTGGGAAGTTACACTTGCACTACTAGTGCAGCAGCTTTTAGGACGTGTGCTCTGCTTTGACTGGCACCAAAGTATTTGGCAAAGAGTTTCTTTCACTTGACTGTGTACCCTTTCTGTGGGTTGAAGAGTTTTTTTTGTTGATTGGCGAGTTTTACTGTAAGTGAGATTGCCTCGGTGTGAGGTTCACAGCTGTGAGGCAGGAAGTGCAGTTTCCTCTGTTGCTCTGTGAGCTGTGTCAGTTTGTGTTCTGTTTTTGGCTGGCACAGCTCACTGATTCCATGGTGTTGTGGGGCTCAGGACTGGAGGGTAATGCCAGTTGGCTACTACTGTATATCATCTGATAGGACACAGCTCAGATGATGTAGTAGCCAATCAGGATGATGGATTTTTAGCCCATTTTATAAAAGTGTATATAATATATTTGATACCAGTGTACTGATGTTTTGAAATGTGTTTTAATGTTTATTTATGTATCACATGTAATTTTTTACTAAAATTCATTTACAACATTAACCTCTTATACATAGAAATACAGGCAACATCATATCTTAGAAAAAATAAAAAAGACATATCAATTATACATCAATTAAAACATCTGCAGGCCTTAACATTTAAAAGCAGGTGCTTCTTTAGAGAGTTTCCTGATAATGGTCTGGTTAGAGGTACTCTAAAATGACAAGGTAATGTATTCCAGAATTTTTGACCTGTAGCTAAAGCACTGAAAAGATCTTTGAGGAGATTTTTGTACTAACCTAAAACCTTTACCAAGAACCAGGTTTGGGAAAGCAGAGGGACCAGACATTTGCTCAATGTCACCAAATAACAGTAAAGCAAATGTGACAAATGAGAAGGGTGACTGCAGCAGATTCTGAGGGGCACAGGCAAAGGCTACAGTGGGAGGCAGTGATAAGAGAAAGGAGGTATTTGTTTTCTAAAAGCTGGTCATAGTATCATGCAAGCTGCATGAGGTAGCTAGTGAGTTCAGTGCACCATTTTACTCCCAGGTGGAGATAACAGAGGGAAGGAGTCACACAACCATAATATGCCAAGGAGAACCAGACCTAGCATACTCATCACAATGATGAGCAAAATGGTCAGTGGTGGAATAATGCCCAAGGGCTGGGTGAATGTCCTCAACCATATCTGCATAGGTGCCACCCCTAAGGCATGTGTGCAGCCTGATGGAGACATATGGACATCTGTCTCCTCCACAGAAGCATGTAGCATAGTGTAAACATATATTTCAGATGGCAAAACACGCCAGGTGCTTACATGAAGCCTGTCCACAGACCATCCCTCTGTGGCCTGACCATGCCATGCTCTGTCATGGTTGGCATCTCCCCTGCCACCACTGGTCCTGATGGCCCCACTCTGTGGAGGAGGACTAAGGAGACATGATCAACAGAATGCAGTGGAACACATAGCACAGTCCCATAAACCCTAAACAGTATGTACACATTCATATACACTGGTACTGTGCACCAGTAGCTATGTGTACATGGAGAGGATGGACAGGATCATGCAGGGCCACTTCTTACCATTGTGCACAACCATGGCACCCCATACAGGCAGGTGTACCATGTCTCACTCAAAGCTGGAACATTACATACCACTGTTGTAGCTATGGCCTAGCACTGTGTACATAAGGCCTGTGTAGTATCCCTCCATCCATCCATCCTCACCACCACTGTCCAACATACCCATACCTGTCAGCTACAGGCCATGTACACCATATAGTATATAGTAGGATGCATGTAGCCCCAGGTCACATAAAAGGGCATAGGAAGCATACCTGTGCGACATTATTGGAGGACATTGATCTGTAGGTGTAGCCCAGCACAATGGTAGGACCAAGCGTGATGCACCCAGTCCAATATAATAGTATATCATGCATTACAAGGCGATGCATACTGGCACCCATGCTGCATAACACAGACACTGTACATGAAACAGACAGTGGCCTCTGCAAAGAGGCATTTGGTATAACTGCTCCACAGCTACATGTACTGTAGACCACATGTCACATGACATAATTGTTCACTGTCACACTGCAACCATGTCATTATCTTAGCACACTCTTAGTGCCATGGCAGATGCATTGCTCAGAGATCCACTGTCAGTCCTGTAGTGTACGAGGCACTGCACACCACTGTACATTTTCTCTGTGTTATGCTGTGTGTATACATTGCTCAGTGCTGTTTATCCTCCCTTTTCTAACAGGGACTATGGGTGACATGGTGCATCAACATAAACACCATTTTCTGGAGAAGGAGGCAGTGTTAGCCCTGCCCAGGCCTACATGTCATGGGAGAGCCTTGTCAGCAAGAGGAAAGGGATCTTGGCCAAGATAAGGACCGCATGGACAGACATTACAGAGGCTGTCATTGCTGTCAAGGGGAAAGCTGCTCCTCCAGGAGGTAAAAACAGATGACAGACCAGAAGAATTGGACAAAGGCATTTGGTAATGGCACAATGAGACTTTGAGGCCACAAGTGGTGGCCCCAGCAGTACTGTTCCCCTAGCCCCTGAAAAGGAGTGAGAGACATAAGCATTGCATTATTTTGCATTAAGACCTTGTTATTTTGTGGTGATCTTTTGTGTTTTAGGAAAGGTCACAGTGACCACTGGAAGGTACTACTTTCTGATTACTAAGCCCTGTATAACTTAGCTAGGTACCTCCTACTGGTCAAAATTATATAACCCAGAATATGGAGGTAGGTTTATTATGCGGATTAATCATCACATCTATGGTATGTTTCTACTAGCTAATGTTAGACCTTGTTACTGTGACACATGTTTCATCTAGGGCATTAACAAAATAAGTTGGTCACCACTCCTAGATAAATATTATTCTGTGCCTGCATAATTTTTAGATATGTGCACTACTGATATCTAAATATGTAATTAATGCTCTACTGTACCATCTACACTTTGTAAGTATATCCTGTCTCTGTAATTGTTTTTCTTTTGTTGTTTCTGTCAAAATTAAAACACTTTTCACTGAAAAGGAGTGGAGGGCTCCACCCTGTGCCCAGTGGAGGTGATGGGCATCCCAGGAGGTGGTACAAGAACCAGGTTGAACTACCATAGACACATGAGTGACTATTTTAGCCCCATCACATTGGGCTTGTGTGTACATGCAACAGTGGCGTTAGGTTTGCATCCTGGGGCAGACAGAATGTGCTGGTGGTTCCAGCCAGACAGACAAAATGTGCAGGCACATAATATACTGCACAGGTCTATGGTAGGCATACACATCCTGCCCTAGGTATAGGCATGCATTGTGCATGGTCCATGGGACACCATGCATGTGGACATCACTGCTGCATTCCCTATCTGTAATGGTGTACCTGTTTGCAGGGTTGGACAGGTCTACCAGGATGCTTTGGTCATTTCATGCATTACTCTACCTCTGTTGTGTTTCATGTCAACTTCTACCTCTACAGCTCTTTGTATTTATCATCTATTTGGATGGAGTATTGGTGGCACTGCAGGTATATTTAGAGGAACACACAGAGCTACTATATTAAGTTTCCATGGAACATTCACATGCATGTGTCACCCTGGTCCCTCCCATATTGGTTTCCCATGTTAGATGCTGTATCAGCTTTGCAGGTGGGACATCAGTACCACAGCCAGATGCTGACTTTTGGATGTGTTATGCAAAGGTGTAGGCTGCATAGTGGTATCCAGGTATTTTGGTGGGGTGATGTCTGCGGGTAATCACCTACTATGCCACAGTGATTCTGTGTGATCATTGGTAATGGGGTGTCTGGTGTGTACCATGCTGGGGTGTATGGCCCATGCACTGCTAGGGGACATGAGTGGCAGTACACATTACACTAGGCCTGCATGCTGCCATGGTTAGCACACAGGTATGCACATTACTCTGTAATTTCTCTCTTTTTCTGCTCTTTACAGCCCAGTCCATGGTACAGGACACTATCCTGGATGATGGGCTGGCCCTTTATGAGAGCAGCTACCCTGAGGCCCACCAATAGGGCACCATCAGATTCCAGCAGTGAGGAGGAGAATGAGGAGGAGGAGGACATGGACATGGAACAGACCTATGTGGAGGATTGGAGGAAAGGGGTCCAGGTCAAATGGGGCAGGTTACCTGCCACTACAGGCCCCTATTGATGGGGTCCATGCACCCCTCCCCAACACAGCCATTACTTTGCCACCCCACTCTGTTCCCTTAGCACAGCCCCCACTGTGACACCCCAGGACCCTGCCCCATGGAACTGCCACTACCCTGCAGCTCCAGAACCCTGCCACTGGCACTGCAGGGTCCAACCAAAGCACTGACCATTCCAGGAGGGGAGTGTCACCCTACAGTGGATGCCTCAGCATCACACTACCCCCAGTGAAGGCAGCTGGATGCCCAGCATGCCCGGGACACCAAGGACACTGTGCACCTTTGGTCATTGCTTTCTCCTCAGTGGGTTCAGTACTCCACAAGACCATGGCTGTGGGCAGCTAACACCCTCTCAACACCCATCCCCATTAAATGGACAATGCCCCCACAATAAGCTCCTAGATACATCATGCATGGTACAGGACACACTTAAGGTGCCTGTTTCCTTAGCCCTGTCCCACATGTTCCACCTCATGCCCCCACACCACACATGGTCCCCCACCTGCCTGGATGATCTTTTAATTTATTCCTTCTCCTTGGAACCCCCACCCTGATGGCATTGTATTTACTTTTGGCCACCTCAGAACCCCCTGGAATGCAACTATATTTATTTTATCCCCTTTTAACCCTCCTCACCCAGATAGAATTCTATTTACTTTTTGTTCCCTTTAGACCCATCTGCTGAACAGCATTGTATTTACTTTCATCCCCCACCTGGATGGTATTGTATTTACTTTTGTCCGCCTTTAAAACCCCTGCCTAGATGATGCTGTGATTTACTTGTGTTCCCCTTTGAACCCCTACCTAGATGGCATTGTATTTACTTTTGTTCCCCCACTTGCATGACATTGTTTTACTTTGTCCCCTTTGAACCCTCCAGATGGTATTGTATGTGGGCTTTTGACCCCTTGGAACCCCCACCTGGATGGCATTGTATTTACTGTTGCCCATGTTTAACCCCCCATCCTGGATGGACTGGTAAAGTAGGCCATGTCTATCAAAAATACCTTTTATGTCTTTTCAAAGTGCAAACATATTGTCTTGTTGGCATTTTCTTGTAATAAAAGTTCTACAACCAAACTGTATCACAGTTCCATATCTGTGAAAAGGAAAAAAAAAGGTACCACTACAGTGTTTTCATTTTTTTTTTTTTGGTCCAACATATACTGTACCTTTAAGAACATGAAAATGATCTGTTTAAATAAACAGTTTTATTACACTACAATGAACCAGATGCATTCAACAATGTCAGATACAGTGAATGCACATAATGAAATATTTTCCCTCATAAACTTGAGAGCAATGTGCATGAAAACACATCTGTTATTGTTTTAAGCCATTTGCATCATTTCAATAAGAAAACAAAATTCTGGTTTCATGAGCCAACAATTCTTCCTTCATGATATGCTCAGAAAAATAAAGTTTGTGTCTTGAAAGAATATTTATACAAAACAGTAAATGACATCTGTGAACCAAAAAGAATGAAGTTCGGAGGTCAACACAACACAGGAAGTTGGCCATCTTGCTTTCAAGCATAGGAGAGACTACAACACAATCTGAGTACTACTCAGCTATTTTTACCTTTTCAAACTGTTTTACATTATATTTCTGAACAAATAATGATTGATCCTAGTACATCTTGTACTAGGGTCATGGAATATCTGAATTTCAGTACTGCAGGTCTTGTATTTGATCTGCAGCTTGCTTAACTGTAGATGACATGCATGAAATTGTTTTCTTGTTTCATGAATTGGTATTCTTCTTTTGTGAGTATCTCAGGATCTCAAGAAAGAAGATCATGAAGCAAGATCAGCTCATGAAACAGGAATGCCAAGTTACTGAGACAAGAATTTTTAAAAGACTGCAGAATGTTTGAAAATGGTCCCCTGAAATAGAAATACCAGAAATTAAGTAGTTTGAATGACAGAATCATCAGAAACCTATAGAATTAGGTAAGTAAGGTCATAGTAACTAGATAGAAATGCAGCTTCAATGTTATCACATAGCTCAAGGGTTTTGCTACACTGTTCTTACTGGTATGTAGTATTAAGGCAAGACAATTATTCCAGCAATATTTCATATTACTAGACAATGTTAAGACATTGCATGAAATATCATAGCAAAATGATTCAGTTTACATCAGTAGTCTTACCACTTGGAATACCTGGTAAAAGAAGGGACACCTCCTGTGTGACACAATATATACAGTAGGTGTGCTCTGGCCAATCAAGCACCAAACAAGTTTCGTGTTAAATATTATCCAATCATTTATAAATATTTTCTGCCATTTAACCAATCACAGTCAACCACAGGTAACCCAGTAGAAATAATAAACAAATAAACAAAGTACATAACCCTCACTGTTAAACTTGTAAGCTGAATGGTAAGCAATTAGTAATGTTTTCCAATGAAATGACAATAAAGGAAAAACTTTTTGCATAGTTTGTTTGACAACCCAGCATTGGTAAACTGAAGGAAAAGTGTCAGTTGGAAGAGACTACTATGAGAGACACACACATTTAGGACTGATGTTATAGGCAGTGTCTTTAAAGAGATTCAGTGTGGCAAAAAGCTTCATGTCTACTGTTTGGATTGTGGGCAGTTCAGTTGGGGAAGGGGATACACAGTTTGCTAGGAGAAGTCATTTGGCAATGATTCAGAACTGGAAAACTGTGATATTCATTAGTTTGGTAAGTGAGGCATGAGATGGGAGCAACTCATACCACCTATATGAAGACTTTGACCAGTCATCCCAAGCTAGACACACTGCTCATCCACATTTGAGGTAAGGATTTGGACTACAAAAGGGTATAGACTTACTAGAATCAGCTAAATTGGCTGAGCTACATGTAATGTTGCCTAACTGTAAGATTCTGTATTCAGATATTACAGAATGCATGTTCTGGAAAGGCCAGCAGTATGCACCTGGAATTGAAAGATCATGCAGAAAAGTGGGCATTCAAATATTTTTTGAGTGATCTGGGAATGCACACCATTGCTCAATCTCAAATGAAATGTTGTAGTGATTCACTTTTTCTAAAACATGGGGTGCATTTCTCAGACATTGGAAATGTTATTTTCCTGAGACCTCCAATATGGAGTTCAATATGTGTTGTGATATGTGTTCACAACCACTAGATACACATGTGCAGTACCCTGATGCAACCCCACAATGGCTCTTTTGAAAGCCACATCTTCATTGGTCAAAAATAAATACTAAAAGCATGACACACACACACATAAATTAGCCTTACTAGTGTTTGTTAACAAAATGAGTAATACACACAACCGGTGGCATGATATGATTTGTGCATACAACACACAACTGCAGTAAGAGTATACATGAAATCTATAGTGTATTAATTCATCTTGCAGGTGCATATATATCCTATTATGGACACCCTGTATATGGTCATTACTTGTTGTAGCATTACTGTAAGTCATTGTGGTTTTACCACAACATCTGATTTTGTACATCCCTATGCCTTTATAGAGATTCAATACACAGTGAGATGATGTGTGTAGCACAATGACATTTGTGCTGCTTTTCTTGCCATTTCATAAGTGCAGCTACAGGTATTTAGTAATGCAGCATGCACACAGTTCATGAATCTAGAAGTGCATTCTTTCCTCATGTTTACATGTTCTTTTTTCTTCTTCTTCACAAATAATGCCTAAGATGTGGACTGATGAGAAGGTGCTTACCCTAGTTAAAAGAGCCAAAAGCATGGGACAGCTGTGATTGTGATAAGGGACTTGACTGGTTGTCTTCAGGAAATGGTACACCAAAGACCCAGACTCCTGCTGTCACAAATGGAAACTGCTGCAACAGCATTTTACTGACTGAAAAAGCTGGCAATGTCCAGGAGAAGGAAGAGATAGACACCATGAAAGTATGTACCATAACAAAATACTGTCAGAATTTGTAAACATTGTGATTGTCAAACAGTTTGTTTCCTTGTAGTGAAGTGAAGTGTGTGATGGGAGGGAGGCACAATATGATATCATAGGAGGAGGACTTGGAGGCAAATGATACTGCATGTGACCGAGACTTGCTGGTGTGTCATCTTATTTTAAAATACTTGTATACAGAGTAGTTTACATGGAAGCATTTTGGATCTTGATAGCATGGTAAAGCAAAAGATATGTGATATATGTCATACACTGGTAGTGTATCTTATTACAATGTAACAGAAATAACATTTATGTGACGTACAATGTAAAATATTATCTGTTAACAAAAACATGAAGTCACAGTTCTGTTTGTATTGATCTGAACCATTGTTACATTTTGAAGATCCATTCATGACCATTTCTACACAATATATTTGTTTTCACTGAAATAGTCACTTGTTTATACCATGTGGCTTGTTGCCAATGCAAGACATGTGAATATGTAGCATGACAATTGTGTTATAATATCTCTTTCTGTCTTCTTTCTCATTGTTGTTCATCCTCGCTTCCCTATCACTACCAAAGGGAAGTGCATCTGGATCCACTCTCAGAAGATGTGTTAGAGGAGGATCCAAGTGTTCCAGAGGATAATGTCACAATCATCAAGGAAGATGGTGTAGTACAGTTGCACAATCACACCACATAGCATTACTTGCAACTGTGATACAGTCATATGTAAACTGCCTGTGTTTGTTATGCTTATGAGACTGCATTGTAGAAAGGGTTAACAGTAAAGTGAAGGAAAGCAACAGCATCACATAAAAGACTTCACAAGAAAATCTTATACCTATACCATGCATACCAACTATACATCTTTATAAAGATTATAAATCATACTAATGATTGTTGTTTCATGAAAATGGACATTGCTTTGTAAATTGTATCTCTTACTTTTGAAAAATAATACACCTTTGAGTGGAAATGCAGTATGATAGGTGAATATACAACTTATGATTTTAACATTTATGTTTATGAGACACTGTGTTATAATAATAACACTACCTGCAATATTTAGAAGTCTCCAGCTGTGACTGGCTAACAAAGATGCCAGGATGTATCATACTATAGAACCTGTTTAAAATGTACAGGAATATATAATAGAAATTATTGTGATAATATACTGTTGCACTAGACGGGGAACAATATGGTATAATATGTAATATCATTGAAACTTTGTTTGATTGTCAATAATATAATGGCAATTTGTTATCATATTACTGAAGTCTATCTTCATGTATTTGTCTATTACAGAAGATAATGCAGATGGCAAAGGTACCAGTGGTGTCACAGAGCGGGCTATGGAGGAAGCCTTAAAACATCTAATGCTTTCTCTGTTGGTCAGGACAGTACACCAGTTGGTGCTGCTGGCTCATCTGAACCTCAGCACCAAGAAGATGAGTCTTAGCCTGGTCTGTCCAGTAAATCTGGCACTGCTGCAAGATGATTGTCTCACACGTGGAAACTTAAGTTTACAATGATTGTTGCACAGCTTCATATGTACTTCTTTTTCTCATTTTTTGTGGGTTGGTTCTTTTCTATTTTTTTTTTTTACTTGTGGTTGGGAGACATCTGTGTCATCCAGCAATCCAGATAAAGTAATGTATTTGTAATATTAATTGTATATGCATATTATTGAAAATGTAGTTGCACTGCAGTACTGACATAAGTATCTCAAGACAACAACTCTTCCTTCTGTAATCATAAGCAAGTGAAACCGCAATAACAAAATTCAAAGTAACATTTCTGAATGAATCCAAGTACTCTGCTGATATGTGGGGAATCAGGAGTTTCAAAGAATGTCTGGTGAAGATGAGGTAAACTAACAACATATTATGCAATGCATAATTTTTATGATTATTCACAGTGAAACAATACATTGGTGTTTTGCTCTGTGATGCTTACCATACACCATACAGAATAAAGTACAGGTATGATGAACTGCACAGTGCATTGCCAAGTACAGTTGCCAAGACAACAGTAAACTATGTACCATCAGTATCCATATCAGTTGTCATCATTGCAACCCTTATTGCAGACACAGTTTTGCTGTATATAGTTACCTATATATGGTTTATATACAGTATATAGAGAGGTGTAGCTGCATAACCATGGGTTCAAAATATGTTTGTCCTGAACTACTGACAACAGTACCACAGCACAACAAGATGTCCTTGTACAACAGTTCTTACTTCATTATGCCAAGAAAGAACCATACCTTGATATGGTCATTGATTGGCTGCAAATATTCTCACAATATATCATATGAGAGAAAACAGACATCAGGGTGTTGTCACAAGAAAAGAGGATATCAATGATCATCATACATATTTTAGTTAAAAAGGTGATACAGAGAATAATGTATGGGCAGCCATACAAAACAAGGCTGTGTTCCATCAATGGGTTGAGATGACAACATATGAACCTTGACAGCAAAGTCTGAGAGGTCTATGGTGTCATCTCAACCTTAACATGGAAACACTTGCAAGTTGTGTGTGGTTGCTCATATTTCATTTTATATGGTATATGTTTACGTTAGGAATACTAGATGCCCCAAAGTGAAACAAAAATAACTTTCAATTTCTTTATTCTGATGATCTGATCTATGACCAAACCTAATTTACAGACATTTGCAGAGTTAAAGGTATAACTTTGGGCCCATGGTGCTTAGTAAGCAGCTGTGTGAGGTGAATGAGGAATGTAAAATTTTATGACTTTTGAACTGTGCAGAACATATGTTCAGAATGCACATAATGATATTTTGCAATGTCTAGAATGTGTACAACAAGGATTTTGAGCAGGCTGGGTTTTATATAGAACAATGGGTAGCCAAATACTATAATATTATTAAGAAATTATGTATCGTGTGCACATATTTACTAAAGGTTTCTTTTTCCTATTTTGTCATCCACAGATCTACACTGGTTGCTGTTAAGCAAGGTAGATTATACAGTACATGCACTGAATCTCCCAATGTATTGCTTTGTAGTCTAATATAGCTATGAAAGCTTCCCCTACATCATTGGTTCCTAGATGTCAACAATAACCACAATGGTGTAAAACACCCTTTAAAGTTTCCCAACTTGTTTTGTTCTCTGGCATAAGTAATAAGAAGTTTAACTACATTGCTTCACAGTTTTTATTGAACATGACAGCGCAAATGTATCTAGTAACAACAGTGACTTACCTACCAGTAGAGATGCAGTGAATTTAAAATCCACCAGCGAAGTGAAAGCGAAGTGGAGTGCCCCATAGGAAAGGCTCACTTTGCCTTTATTATTTACGCTGTCATTCCACCTTAAACACAAAGTAAGGTGAGTGACAAATAATATTGGCAGCATCCCACCCCACACAATCACCAGAATGAATGTGCATCCGCAGTGCTATTGTCTTGTGTCCAGAAACCCCAGTGCTGATGAAGTGAAATGAGAATGTAACAAGAAATGCAAATTCTCCCAGAATTAATGGCGCACTCAGTCATGCGCAGTAGTGGTCAGGTCAGCACACAGAGTCACCACAATTATTGTGCATCCCCAAAATGCTATTGTCTTGTGTCCTGAAAGTCTCCCAGTGCTGATGAAGTGAAATGAGAGCGTAACAAGAAATGCAGTCTCCCAGAATTAATGGTGCCCTGCAAACGCACAGACAGGTTAAGATTGTGCTGCACACTCAAGGGATGCATACGAAAAGGCACAACACCTAACCAGTGCTCACAAGTCACAAATCCAAGTCTGGAAAGGGATATATTTTGCCTGTTGGGGTTAGTGCACGGCAGTAACTAATCCACTACCAGTAAAGATACCACAAAGCAGTATAAAAATTTCTTGCAGGTGCAGTGGATAGGTTCACACTGCTGCAATTACTCTGTAACACAAAAAAGGTGTCTGATTTAATGGCACATCGCACACACACTCACACACTCAAGTAATGTGAGCAATTGAAAACCTTTAGTAATATAACTAAATGTTTTAAACAGACAAATTGTACACTGCTGCATGACAACAATCAGCAAAAAGAGTCAAAAATTACTGAACATATTATTGTGTGTACATTAACACAGTTATACAAGAAAATATAACCAAAACAGAAAGACTGCCTTTTCTCCCAGTTAATCTACCTACACCACAGATATGCCCTCCCCAAGCACACTTCACAGTACACAGACTGACTGTTCTCAATTAACATTCAAAATCCACACACAACAATAAACACTGAATGATATGAGCACAGAAGGGTTTCTACAATCGATGTACTAAATTTTGAGCAAAATATTACTCAAAAGGCATTTTAAACAGCTTTTAGAGGTTTGATTCACAGAGCTCTGAGAACAAACTGTCTCCAGCTACCACTGCACACACACTACCCAGGCCAGAACTGAGGCTGTGCGAACCATCTAGAGCCCATGTGACCTGCAATCCCATGAATAACTTCAGAATTTCATTTGGAGCTCAATTACAGGGTGATGTAAGGCAAATTACATTGATTTCAATGTACTTCACCTTAAAATTGGTGGAGAAGTGGTTTGGAGAAGGCAGAATAACGCAAAGTCATTGGTTTCAATGGACTTCGATTCCTCATTATGAAGTAAAGTACTCTGCTTCACATTGTGGAGTTCTCCACGGATTCCACGTTACTCAGTGAATCACTTCACGGAGCAAATTGGGCCACTTTACCCATCACTACTTACAGTACTGTAACTCACATGCTGTATAAGAAGGAATGCAAATGCCTATGGCTGTACTTCCCTGATGAGCTGTAGCACAAAACTCCCTGACTTAAAAACACTTATTAATGAGTACAATGGTGGAGTGGTGAAGCCTGAGAGATACTACAAACCATGCTTACAATACATCCAAGTAACTAGTAAAAAATTAATGTTGTGATTTGTGACATGATCATGAATCGTGATTTGTGACTGCATTTGTGACTGTGATGATGAAGAATGTGATTTGTATCACGGTGACTCGTGATGATGGTCCTGACTTAAAACGATATTAATGAGTACAATGTTCATGCAGAATTATGCACCACACCTGTCCAGTACTCAGAAGGAAGCCAAAGAAACAACTGTGACTTGAGTTACAGATGGAGATTGGGCCCTAAAGAGATGCAAATGCACAGACAGATTAAGACTACACTGCACACTGAAGAGATGCAGATGCAAAGGCACAACACCCAACCAGTGTTCACCATCAGAAATTCAAATCTGGAAACGAATACCTTTGCCGTGTCGGTTGGGTCGGGCTGTGGGGGGGCAGTGTAGTCACTAGTACCAGTATCAGTAAAGATACCACAAAGAAGTACAAAATCACACAGCTGCAATGGATAGCAGGTTTACATTGCTGAAATTATTATGTGGCACAATAAAAGGTGTCTGATTTGATGAAGCACGTCATACACATACTCACACTAAGTAATGTGTAGCAAACTGAAAACTTCAGTAATATAACCACATATTTTAAACAAACTAAAATTATGCACTGCTGCACCACAACAATCAACAAAAAGGCAAGAATTATTGAAAATATTACTGAGCGTACATTAACACAGCTATACAAGAAAAATATCACCAAAACAGAAAGCAGTCTTTTACTCCAAGTTAATCTATCTACACCACAGATACGCTCCTCCCCAAAGCACACTTCCATTGTCTCTCAGTACACAGACTGAATGTTGTACCTTAACATTCAAAATCTACACACAAACAATAAACGCTCAATGATATGAGCACAGGAGGGTTTTCTATAATTGATGAACTAAAGTTTCAGAAAAAATGACTCAAAAGGCTTTTTAACAACTTTTAGAAGGTTTGAATTGCAGAGGGCTCTCAGAGCAGATTGTCTCCTACAGCTTCCTACACACACTACCTAAACTGAGGCTGTGCAAAACAATCTAGAGCCAATGTGGCCTGAAATCCCATGAATCACTGCAAAATTTGCCTTTGGAGCTTAAAAACAAGGCAAAGTGAGGCGAAATACATTATTTTCAATGTATTTCGCCTTAAGAATTGGTGGAGTAGTGGTTTGAAAGGCAGAATAATGCGAAATCATTGTTTTGAATGGACATCGGTTATCCATTATAATGTAAAGTACTCACTTCCGTTGTGTGGAACCTCCAGCGAATTAACCCCTTCCTCCATGAATCACTTACGCAGAGTGAATGGGGCCACTTAGCCCATCTCTACCTGCCAGGTGATGTAACAGTTTCATGAATCAAAACCTTATTTTACTTCAAGAGTACAAAACAGTGTGGAAGAATACTGTCTTTGTAGCTGTAAACTTTCATCACAGTTGTGCATAGTATTCATTGGTCTGTCATTTCATAAACAACATAGGCAAGAATGCCCTTCAACTCCATGATTCAACAGCAGTCAGCTAATGTCTCATGCTTACAAAGAAACAGTTTTCCTACAGCATGGTGCTGGAGTTGTGGGAGGGTTCATCAATAATTTGTAACACTGCAATTTGTCAAGTGTTACTGGTTAATACTGTACAGCTGTGACATACAAATGCTATTTAAAATATGTGTACCCTGCTGACACAGTATCTACTACAATAAATGTTAAAAGTCTGTGTACAAGTGTAAGGAGGTAAGGACCAATCAATTCATACAGCACTGACAAGCAACACCGATCAGTACCTACCAACCACTCTTACCATGAGAAATCCGATGCTTTCAAAATTGGCAGCAGCTATTGCCCATTTGCCCATTTACCTATGATTCCCGGGGTGACTGGAACCTGGTTTTCAAAATTACCTAGACAGAACTTTTAAATCAACTGCAGGACTTTCAGAGAGTTTACTGACCAATTAGGTCTGCTAGACCCATGAGTCTACTACACCATCTGACCATTTATATACTTTTCATTCAGTCTCTAAATTCTTACTCCTGGATAGACTACTGCTTAATTACCTGGCAATTTTACCCACCTTATACTCATGTCAAATAGAAACAATGGTTCTCTCTGATCACTCTCCCATTTCAATGGCACTTGATGTGTTTATTCAGTTTGACAGAGACCATATCTCATCACTGGATACTCAACTTTGTGTGACCCAGTTACTGTTGACTGCTTGCAATCTTTTATCAAGTAAACCTCACAGAATAGTCTGGGCTCTGTTTTTGCTTGAGATAAATTATGAGGTTCCCTGAAATGTAGCTGGAGAGGTGAACTAATTGGTCTGGCTTCAAAGTGTGAAAAAGCTTGGGAAAATCAAGTTAATACTTTACTGCATGATATTCGTGAATTAGAAAGGCAGCTCTACACTTACTCACCAGATAATATAAGAATTCATCTCTCTCAGTTAAGGGCCTAGTACCCAGCCTATCTCCTGGAGCAAGCAGATCAAGCTATTCCTTGAGCTAAAGCTAACTATATAGGACAGGGAGAAGGTAGGTAAATTATTTGCCTCCATCTTGACAATAAAAGTCACTTGTTAGATTAAATCATTACACAACCCTTTGTCTGCTACTTTAACAATGAACCCCACAGAATCTATATACATTTTTAGGAATAGTTCACTTCCTTGTATACTGAAGAGGCACACCCCTTTGATATTGATCTGACCATTTATAACTTTCTGGAGGGAGTGACTTTACCACAGCTAATGGAGGACCAATACGGCATTTTATCAGCTCAAATCAGGGAGGATGAAGTGAAGGATGCTATCACTTAGCTCCTATTGGATAAAGTTCCAGGCCCAGATGGTTTCCCATCAATTTCTATCATTTATTTGTGGACAAGATTACCCCCATGCTAACCAAACTATTTAATTATTTACAATAACCTTCAGGAATCTCCCGGTTTGAGGCACGATAGTAGTATTACCCAAACCAGCAAAAGATGATGCTCAGCCAGCTAGCTAAAGACCGATATTCAAAGGAAAGCAGTGTTCCCAGTCCAGCTGACCTCAGAAAAGTGTGTAAAATGAAGATAATCAGTATTATATCCATGGGAGAGGGCTTAGTCAAACAGGGCTTAAAACACTACTAGATTTGGACATATAAAGACCCACTCACCAAACTGTTTATTTCAAAACAATTTTTATTTTAAATTTTTCCAGACTTTATTTTTATCTTATGTTTCAGGAAAACCCCTTCATCAGAGAGTCTGGTATTCTATGTATTGATAATGTAAGTTAACTTTAATACATTTTCATGACAGTCGTCTTTTATCTTAGTGGTCTTTCAGCTGGTGGTGGTAAATGAAAAGTTTTACAGCTTTTGCTAGTTTGTTTGGTCAGCAGACCCTAGAACTGACCTACTGAACCCAGCCATTGAGCTGCAAGAAGAATTAATAATTCTGCAGCTGCAGCTACAACACTGCCATCACAATTAAATGACACACCAAGCAAATAAACAGAAAGCTCTTTTTGGAACCTGTCCAAAATGGAATTTTCAGACAAAGGGCTCAGTTCTCAAAGAACCCTTAGACTGATGCAAGCTTTCACCAAGAGCAGCCTGTGTCAAAGCCCTGTGCACCAGGGACCCTGTGCTGGATTCTGTATTGGGCAGGTCCTGACAGCAAAGTCCTGCAGCTTGCAGCAGCCAGTAGCCATGCCAAACAGAGTGTGCACCAGGAGGATTTACGCTAGGTGGCTATGTGCCACTTAGACCTTGGTGGGTTAGCAGTCCCTCCAACATTCCTGTATCTATAAATAAATATTACATTCACCACCTGGTGGTCTACGGTCTCCCCAATATGCCTGTATCTGTTAATGAATATTACATTCACTACCTGGTAGTCTAGCAGTCCCCTTCCCCAGATCCCCAATGTTACCCATTATAATTATTATCAATACACCCTTCCCTGGTGGTCTAGTGGCCCTCTTCCTGATCCCCGCGATGTCACCGTTATAATATTACATGCTGTACACCCCCTGCTGATCTTATGGCACCTTTCTCTGATCTCCATTGTGACCCTTTTAACATTAATTATTGAAATCCCTTCCTGAGGGTCTTGTGGCCCCTCCCAAACCCTGATGTGACCCTTATAACATTAATTATTGAAGCCCCTTCCTGGTGGTCAAGTGCCCCCAATTCCCAATGTGACCTCTTAGAGACATAGAAACATAGAGAAAAATGATGGCAGAAGGAGACCAAGGGTTCATCAAGTCTGCCCAAGTGTTCCTGAGAACTACTCTGAACTCAGAACCTAACCCCCTACAGTTTTATACTCTCAACTGCTCACACATCTTTTGTTTGTGCATTAGCTCTGTCCCATTCAGTTTTAATGTCACCATCTTAGCTTCAACCACCTCAGCTGGAGACCTATTAAATGGTTCTATTACTCTTTGTGTAAAATAGTGTTTCCTAAGCTCTCTCTTGAAGCTTCCAAACCCCTCCAACTTCCACTCGTGACATCTAGTGCTGGAGTCAGTAACTCTGTTAAATAAGTCAGAGGAAAGCACTTTGTTTATTCTTCTTAGGAACTTGTATGTCTCAATCATGCTCCTCTCCTTCCTATCCTCCAGTGAGAACACAGTCAATGCTTCTAAATGCCCTCATATGAGAGAACTTGGAGGCCCTGAATCATTTTGTCACCCTTCTCTGGACAGCCTTCAGCCTGTTCTTATCCTTCTTTAGATGTGGGCTCTAATTCTGGACAGTGTAGTCTAGATGGGGCCTACCAGGACCTGTAGGGAGGGAGTATTGCCTCCCTGTTTCTACTGTCAAACCCCACCCTATGCACCATAGCATTCTGCTGGCCATGCTGTAAGCTGTGTTGCATTTGCTGGTCTGTTTATGGTACTTCAAATGATGACTCATAGGTCCTGTTTCTCCTGAGAGTCATTTAGCTGGATCCTGTTAAGCCAGTATACTATTCTCGGGTCTCCCCTACCAATATGGTCCACTTTGCACTTTTCTGCATTGAACCTCAGCTGCCAGATCTTAGATCATCTTTCTAGTCTCTGAAGGTCACTTTGAAGGTCCCTAACCACTTCCTTGCAGTTGACCCTTCCTCCTAGTTTGGTGTCATCCATGAATGGAGCAATTTTGCTCTGTATACTATACCGATGTCACTATTAAATGCATTAAACAGGACAGACCCTAACACTGGAGTCCTATGGCACCCCCACTAGTAACTTCTCCTTCCTCTGATCTCTCTCTATTGACTACCACTCTCTGCTGTCTGTCCTTGTGCCAATTTCTTATCCACTTGATAATGCTCATGGCTGCTCCCAGGTCCTCCAACTTTGTTGGCAGGTGGTTGTGCGGCACAGTGTCAAAGGCCTTACTGAAGTCAAAGTAGAGGAGGTCTACTGGGTGGCCTCTGTCTAATTCCCTAGTCACCCAGTCAAAAATGTGTTACATTCATCTGGCATGACCTCCCACTATGTACATATTTTGCCTATCATCCTGAAGGCAATTCTTTCTAGGTACTCCACCATGTCCTGCTTTATTAAGGCTTTCATTAGTTTCCTCCACTGAAGTAAGGCTATCAGGTTGGTAGTTGCCAGCTTCCTCACAGCTCCATCCCTTGTGGAGAGAACAACATCTGCTGTTTTCCAGTCTCTTGGCACTGTTCCCGACTGGAATGAACTGTTGAACAGATGTGCCAGTGGATCTGCCAACTCTCTGACCAGTTCTTTTAGCACTCTTCGGTGAATTCCATTTGGCCCTGGGGATTTATCTTCCATGATTTTTTCTAATGCCTCCTTAACCCTGCTGGTAGTGATTGATGGTGTGTCTGTTTGAGGACCTCACAATATAGGCATTAAATCCCCTTCCTGGTGGTCGAATGACCCTCCACCCCACCCCAGCAAGTGGTGTCCACCACCTCCACCATCCCAAAACAGAGCCAGCAACTGGCACAGCCCTACTCTCACACCTCTGTGGCTGGCCACCAACTGAACTGCCACTGAGCCTGTACTGTAAAAGCATACACACTCATTGTTTGTGAGTACGCACACTTTACAGTATGCATGAGTGACAGTTCAGTTGGCAAATGGATGTGGAGGTGAGAGGAGGGCTGTGCTGATTGCTGGCTCAGTTTTGAGATGGGGCAATGGGGTGGTAGGCACTACCTGCTGGGGTGGGGACCACTGATCACTTCATGGACACCGCACACTCCAGCATGGTCAATATACTAGAATAGAATTTAGTGCTAGCCACAAAGTGGTGATATTTGTGTAAATTTATTTTCACTCTAAACTAGAAATCATCATTCACCTTAATGGAAAAAGTGTTAATTAGCGTAATTTTATTTTCACGCTTCTGAGCACTTCAGTGAATATAGTGAAAGTTTATGTACAGTGAATATTTCCTATTCTACAATAATTGCCTCATCTTTGAGGAAGACCAGGCACTGACATGGTGTTCATGGACTTATCAAAAGCTTTCGACACTGCCGACCACAGTATTATGAGAGACAGACTGTTGGACATAGGGATAGTGAAAAGAAGCTACAGTACAAAATGGTTAGAGCCTGCCTAAGTGACGGAAGGCAGTTTGTTGTAGTGGGTAATTAACATTTGGATATGCAACCAGTAGTAAGGGAGTCCCACAAGGCTTGATATTGGGCCCACCATTATTTTTAATTTATGTAAATGAGGTAAAGCAATGTTATTTCAACTACAAAGCATGTCTATATGCAGACAATACAGTAATGGTGGCTAGACTCTTTTAGAGACCGTATGGCTCAAAAATTGCAGGCAGACTTTCACAACTTAGTCAGTGGTTTTATGACAAATAAAAACAACCTAACAAAATACAAAATAGATGTATTATACAACATAATGGCCCATTTATTCTTATTGACTGCAGGACTTACAACTGTATAATGTACTAAGTGTTAAAATGGGTACATTTGGAACAAAACATAAAATGGTGTGGGCAAGACAAATGTACAAAATAAAAGGATTCTAAACCCTTATGTCTATTAGAGAAATTGGGAAAGGTGGAGCATAAAATAAAAATAATTTAAGAAACAAAAACTCCAGGGAACTGAGAATACCTGAACCAGAAACAAATTTGGGAGATGACATTTTCTTTATAAGGTACTAACAACTTGGGCAAAATTAGCGACCATGTTAAGTTTGCTAAAACCCCAAAACGTTTCACTACTCAATTGAAAATGAATTATCCTGTAGATACATGTGTAATGGCTGATACATCGTATAGTTCTGCTACATACTTGCACAAACTATGAAAAGCAGCTTGCTTGCTTGTTGCACTTTATAGTAAATGTTTTAATATTGTTGTTTCTGTAGAAATGTCTTTTAGTAATTTATGTCAGGTAACCGCTGAAACTTGTTTGAAATATTTGTTAGTTTGTACCTTTTAAAACTTATTTAAAAGTACCACTTAGGTCCTAATGGTGTACAATGTACCATCTTTTATTTCCTGTATAAAATAAAGATTTTACTACTACAACCAGGAAGGGGATTTAATACTTAGTATCATAAGGGTTCACATCAGGGATTGGGGAGGGGCCACTCAACCACCAGGAAGGGGCTTTCAAAATCAATTCTATAATGGGTCACAATGGGGATTGGGAGGGTGCCACTTGACCACCAGGAAAGAGGGCTTCAATAATCAATGTCATTAGGGGTCACAATGGGGATAGAGAGAGAGGAGCCACTAGACCACCATGGAATGGGGTGGTATGTGTTATATTATAATGGGGGACATCAGGGATCGGGGGACACGACTACCAGGGAAGGCAGCTTTCATAATTATCATTAAAAGAGGTCACAATGGGGATTGGGGATGGGGCCACTTGACCACCAGGGAAGGGGCTTCAATAATTAATGCTATAAGGGGTCACACTAAGGGATAGGGAGGATGGACCATGGCACATTACTGCAAACAGGCAACTCTCCCAGAGGTGATTTTTTACACCCTTAGACCAACTCTGGCTGGTCTAAGGGTACTTAGAATTTCTTCTTCGGGAGAATTCTGAGAATCCCATATTCAGGGATGTGGCAGCTTGCATCTGCCACATGCCAACTAGTTCCATGTTGCAACCCATTCTTGGGTGCACGGGCAGCATAATCCCCATTTGGGGCAGGCAGCCTGTGGTTGATGCAGGCTGCCATTGAGAATGGATCTCAGTGCATTGTATGATGCATGGGGCACTTTGCACCATTCATTGTGGTGCAAGCCCTTGTGCTGCAGCGGAGCTTTGAGAATCAAGCCCAAATGTTTCTGATAACTAACTGATAGGTCCCACATCTGACAGTGTTAAAATGCCACCTAAATTCATGGCTTCTTCTCCTAACACCAAACAGAAACAAACATGCCAGTCCATAGTTTTGTGAACAACTCAATACTATTTTATGAAGCAAAATCTTTGGTTCAGAAACAGAGGCATTAGCAACGGAAGCTGAGGTGGGAAATATCTCTGAACATGTAACTATCATTAACGGAGTGTTAAACAGTATGCTACAGTAGTTATCTGTAGAAGAGTGTTAGTAGAAATGGTAGAGTCTGCCAATTGTTTGTCCCTCTTGTACCAGAGTCTGGGATAAACAAGATGTCTTTGCAAATGAGGTGCTGTCCTTTACAGCAGTAGCAGGATGTGGCAAACAATAAATTTAGTGGTAAGGGGACAAAAACATGGATGGTGACCTTCCTTGAGTCAGCCCACTCCCATGCAAGCTCCCCTTCTCCTCTGGGCTGATATCCCCATTACTATTTGACCTGGTAGTAACTTGCAGGGCCCTAGTCAGGCTCAGATCCTCTGGAACCTGTGCAGGAGGAGCAGTGCTGAAACAGGGATCAAGGTCTGTAATGTTGTTGAGGCGTAGTTCTGCTGGTGCTGGTCCTTCTGCTGTTGCTGCAGTCATCCCAGTGTCCTCTAGTAATGAGGGAGGCCTCAATCTTCTTTCCTTGGCCTTCTTCTTTTCTCAGTGGTTACAAGATACTGGTTGCCACAGCTCCTGATGCAGATGGATCAGGAAATCCCTCTTCATGAAGTCCAATGCTGTCTTGGTGAGGGGCATGGGTCACGAGGGATTTCATCTCACATGAAGGTGACTCCTGTCCAGTGGAGAGTATTGGTCCTTTCAGTACATTGACTGACTTTGGTATAGGTTGGGGCATGACATTCATGCTCAAAGCAAGGAATTAAAACTGTGGGCTGCTCCATTCTGACACACTTACAGGGTAGCCAGGTACTGCATATGTTATTCATCTGACACCCCATCAGCATCTTATGAATTGACGTGAACTCCCTCCTGTGAGTGGTTAGCTCCTCTGAGAAGTCTTGATAAACCTGCATTATGTGCCTTCCACCATCCAAGGGACCTCTCATTGGCCAGGCTGAGAATTCATTCTTCTCTGGGAATTTTAAGACTTACCACCAGAAATGTCCTGGATTTATCTTCCGACTTTAATGGGGGTGGTTGTGTGGAATAGTGTGCCTTCTCAGTGTCCAGCTGTGAATCTCCCACGTTCATTGTAAGATTGGGGGAAACAAATACAGGAAGCCAGCTGTATTTTTTACCTTAGAACCCTGTGGAACCAGATTAACCACAGGTTGTTTTTCCAGGTCTTTGACCTCCTCTATAACTGCTGTATCATCAGGTCTTGATGTTGTTCACCCCACAAACTTTTGCCACACTTATAAGGGTTTCTGCTTTGTAGACTCTTAGTTTTATGTCTGTAATCCCTCTTAGATCTCTGCACCAATAATTGCATTTCCAACATTGTGTGCAGAGGTTTTGTAATCATTTTTACTTTACAGGCTCCAATGGACCTTTGCTATCCAACTTTACTTTTGTGCTGCATTGTCACCTAACCTGCCACTCATTGATGCCAAACAAATGAACACTACAAAATTTACTCCATGTCCTAAGAAAAATGATACTATGCAGGAAAGCACTATTGTATCTTTGGTACAGGGATTTACTTAATTGGTAGGACTGAAGCTACCATAGGACAACAGATTCAAATCTGAAGCTCTGCAATCAGGTGGTCATGTTTTGCAGCATCTCATTAGTACTCCTACCTTTATTATTTTTAAAACATATGTGTCTTCTAATGCAGATTCTGGCTGTCTATTGGAGTCTTCTGTCACATAAACAACACTGGGGTCAATGCACTGTTATGTCTGACCCCTGCTCATCCATCAGCATCAAATCTGTATCTGTGGAAGCATTCTTTAGTACTCCTGCACTCTGTTTCATGTACAGCTTTGCTCCATGAAAGGAAGTTAAGTCCTCTTTTTAATTTTTATTATAGCCCAAGGTTGTAACTTCCTGCAGGTCTTATGGTCTCTAACAGTTAGCCTTGACTGTGATGGCAATGAGTACTCTGTAGCACCATAGAAGCACAGTGACTTTACTGTACTGCCCAATGTCCCCAGCTGCAGTTTTCAGTCTGGGGAGCAACACTCAGTACATCATCTGAGTGTCATAAAGATACAGATTGGTGCCTGCAAACCATTGTGACAGGAGAGGTCCCAGGCAGGGATCAGATAAAGTAAGACCTTTTGCAGGGGTTAAAAACATTACTATGTTATACTGTATGTAACATAACCAAGGCTTTGAGACTTCTGCTTGGTAGAAAATATAGTCTGAGCTAGGCTAGCAATGCAGTAACTGAGGGTTTCTGTTGCTCTGTTAGCATCTTGGCTCATGCCTCTCACCTGGACTGCAGATCCTAGCCAACAGGGAGAGGAAAGAGCATTGCAGAGGATGTTCTCCCGTCTGAGTGTTAATTTTCCATTTATTAATGACTGAAAAGCACATTGGGCAGTACTTCCCACTTTCAAAAGCATATGGGGTGAAACATTTAGCCACAAATACAACACTATAGAGAACACAAGTATACATTATGTAATATAAATACAAAACAGAAAAACATAAAATAATCATGTATACTGCCATTTTACAGCATTAACAAATTTTGCCAAATGTGCAAGTTAAATGATTGGCTAGATGAACAAATACAAATTTTGGATGGGAAGGAATTCAAGAGTTGTTACTTCACTACAGGAGAAGGCATGCTGTCCTAACAAAGTTCTGCTAAATGGTTGTTTTACACGCAAATTAGTTGCAGATTTTGAATATTGGGTACAATCATTTGGAACTTTCATACTAAGAAATAATGGTTTGTACTGAATTCATTCACAATTGGTAACATTTCTTGATTTATTATTTAGTTCACCTTGGCTTCCAAAGGTAGCCATTTAAGTTTAGTATATAAACATCATTGATGTGCACTGTATGAGGCTCAACATCAGAAATAAGATGACAAGCCATTTTAGAGAACTTTATTTAGGATGGGTCACTGTCTTCTGTTAACATGTATATAGTCTAATAAAACTATGCTCTGTTAGAGGTAGAATTACATTTTGAACAGCCAGGTTATGTGGTTCATGTCACTTAAGTTCTCTAGTGCTAGAGAAGTCCCAATAAAGAGTTTGCTAGTTTAACCAAAATGTCTCTATGTAAAGAAGAGGACAAAGACTTATGCAGAACAATTCCAAGATAGCAAAAGGAATTCACACTTTTGGTTTGAACATTGTCCAGTGAGAAAAAATTGATCTTTGGGTCCTTACTGTTCTGGTTCATAACACTGGTAAAAATATGGATTTTTTTACATTACAAGTCTATTTTAATTAACCATTTTGTAATATATAAGACAGAAGAAAAAAAGAAATGTCATTGAAATTTTACCATGAAAAAAAAAAAAGAACTGCATCAACTGGAAACAATTAGTATTTGATTGCCTGCAGATACTTGGAAGACCATGTATGAACAGGCTAAAATGTAAGGCCCAAGGATCAAGACCAATGGTGCTGCTAGAGTTATTGGTTTGACAAAGGACAACACGCTGCCAAGGTCACTCTCCGAGCATTATTACTGAGATAATCTGGGATCCAATTAACAACTACTCAGACAGCTGACAGTAAAATACATTTTCAGCAATGACTTGTCATCCACTAGAACAAATGCCATAAACAAATTCATGAAAAATCCTGCTGCATGTTCACCAATATCCATGACCCTGAAAATGACCAAACAAGCCAGTAGCAGTGCTGTAGTTCTTATAGAAACCATGCAGTACATCAGTTAACAAACTGTATTTATCCAAATATGTAAAGAATCATACTGTACACACTCATAATCTTTTCTAAGTGGAGATAATATGAAAATTAGATGGTAATTGTCCAGACTGAGGCATTGCCACCTTTTAATTTTTGAGTAATATATGCTTCTTTCCAAGTAATAGAAAGCCTTAAAAAATCTGTCTGTCTCTGTCTGTATATCTGTCTGTCTGGCTATTTATGTATCTGTATGTCTGTCTGTCTATCTATCTGTCTCTATCTATCTATCTATCTATCTATCTATCTATCTATCTATCTATCTATCTATCTACTATATCTCTAGCTAGCTATATATCTAAATCTTTAATTTAGTAGATGGAGCAATGCTTAAACCTTGCAATATAAAGCAAAACAAAACAATACTCATAAAAAAAGTTATCCTGTAGTTCTAAAAACACACATAATGACTAGAATTAGACTGCATGTTTTATGCAAGATGCCCAGCTATGGTAGCTCATAAGACATCTGTGTTATGGTAATATTCTGTTCCAAGGACAGCTATACTTTTGCCTGTTAATGTATTTTATGAGTTGGTTTGCAGACATGCTGCTGAGAAGAAACCAACTGAAGTCATTTTACTGACTCTGATCTCAAGTAGTACAATTCACCATTTTGACAGTAACCTTATGGTACGGGTTCAGTCATTGGTAAGATATTAATCCTCACCTGTAGATGGCAGCAACTACTTGCCAATAAAGGCATTATACTTCAACTCTGACTGAATAATTACATGGATGAAAATGAAAAAAGTAGATGTTCTCTGTCTCTCTGCATCATATGGCAAAATGTTTGCACTCCTGCTCTATATGGAAAATGGATCATTGTCAAAAGAGCACACATCTCATTTACTTTTCGTCAGTCATATGCTTTCTTTTCCAAATATGACACAGCTAATCAATTTTCTGTATAGCAATGCAAGAAAGTGTTCTTTGTTTTCCCTGAAGATTTCTATGTGATACACAAATAAACTAGAACCATGTTATTGACAGGTAGAGGTAATTGGGCAGAATTATCGGCAGGTTTATGCCAACAGAAGTATACAGTTATTGATAGGCCCTGGCCTATAGAGTCCTGGTATATTACTGACTAGTTCATGCTAGCAAAGCCATAGTTGTTAACAGATATACTATATAGCAATAGAGCCATGACTATTGATAGACATCACAATTCATCCATCACTCTCAATGCTAATAAAAACAAAACAAAATCTGACCAGAGCCAATAGGGCTGCAGGCAAGGAATTTGGTGTAAAAATTTTGAAAATGACTAAAGTTACTAGCCTTCATTAACAAAATGTAATGTAGGTCCTAAATTTGTTGTTTTGTAATATTTGTACACAAGATTTTCAACATAGTCTTGTTATGACCCTGACTCATGAAGAAGGGCAGAGCAATGTTCAGATCCTGCACAAAAGGTGGTTTCAAGCAAGTACTGTAAAATCAACTTTGGGATGCAAATACACATGTTGGGCAGGAGCTGAAAATGACAGCTGTCACATTCATGAGGTGCTATAAAGAAATGGCTATTTTGAAAATATATCCAAATATATTTGGTTTAAAAATATTGAATATTACCACACTTACAAGCCTGCATTTGCAAATTCAACATAGCCTGATCAACTTTTTTTAACTTGTTAGACCAGATTGAGAACATAGCCTTCTTATGACCCCCACCTCATGAACAATTACAGAGTAAATGTTCAGTTCATAACTGAAAGGTAATTTTGCACAGGGACCACAAATCACCTTTTGGATGTTAAAAACAAACATTTTGGCCAGTATTTGAAAAATGACAGCTGTCACATTCATGAGGTGATGCAAAATATGACTATGTTGTGAATTTGGGGAAAAATGATATTACCAAAGTTATGAGCCTGCATTCACAAAATTCAACATATGCTCATAACTTTGCTGTTTTTAATATTTTTATACCAAAGTTTTGATATGGCCTTCTTATGACCCCACCTCATAAACAAAGGCAGAGAAAATTTCACCTGCCCAAAAGGTGATTTTGTGCAGGAACAACACAATCACCTTTCGGGACAGATCTGCCTAATGACAGTTCAACTGTTCATCAGATAGGGTTCCATGTTGAAAGAAGGCATGTTGAAAATTTGGGCCAAAAATATGCAACAATGCCCAAATCATGTCACTAAGTTCAAAACACGATTGAAATACATTGAAGCGCATACATGTTTCTTCAGTTTGCAGTCCAGCTTTGAAGAGTAAAGAAGTGTCTGCAGTCCAGAGAGGATTACAGTGTTGGACTCCCAATTGGTAAGTAAGGGCTTTGGGGGATGTTGAATGGGAGGCCAGTTGGGGGCAGTTATGGCCACAAAAGACATCAATGGAACATTTTCTTTTTACAGGGTTTTACATTTAAAAAAAAACACATGGAGGATTCCTCAGTGTGACACTGGGTGAATGGGCACCCCAGTGTCACTACCATGTTTCCAGGGTTGGTAGTGGTAGGTGCTGAGATGACAGAGGTGGGGGGCAATACGGCCACAAAAGACATTGATGGACCATTTTCTTTTACAGGGTTTTATATTTAAAAACGTACTGAGAATTCCTCTGCATGACACTGAGGGATCAGGTACCCCAGTGTCACTGCTATGTTTTGAGGGTGTAGGGTGGTGGGTGCTGAGAGGAAGGTTGGGTTGGGGAATATCAATATATATTAAAAGAGAAGATGAATGAATCAGCATGCATGGTAGTGTGGAATGCTGTAAAAAAATGTGAGGATTCTTCATCAGGACACTAGAAGATTGAGACCGCCAGTGTCACTGTTATGTTTCTGGGGGCTGCTAAGAGGGAGGCATGGATGGGTGGGGGATAGTGCAGTGCTTCTTTCTTGCCGACAGCAAGCAGAGTGCTTCACGGTCATGGAGGCGACTGTGTTGAAACTCCAACATGTTGTTTGTTTCAAGAATGCAAGGAATGCGGAGTCCACTTTGAAAGCAATAGGTTCGCAGGGCTCTGCCCACTGCAGCCTTGTAATGATGTAGAATTAAAATACAAGGATATTCCTTATAAACAGAGCATTGTGGTGAATGTAAAATTATGTAGAGGCCTGGTAATAACTTATGATTAGTGGTGAATGCAGCAGTACTATGATCATGAGACAAATAAGAGGAAAGTGCAATGTGATGAATAATACTATGAAAATAGCCTAGTAATAAGAAGACTATTGTAGTGAATGTAATACTTATGGAAAGAAGCCTAATACTATGTCACTACAATATCCTGTTGAATATAATAATAATAATATGGAAATAAGTCTAGTAATAACATAAAGAGGAATACATGGGTATGTGTGTATAATGAGAAATTTACACACACCTGAGGGGTGTGATACTTAGCGATGTAAGTTTGTCATGGCAGTCATACACGTCTATTGATTCCATGATGTTTGATCTTTATTCAGGACTTCATGACTTTCACTAGTGTCATCAGAATGTAGCAATGATGACAGTGCCACAACATTTACTACTGTTTACTAATGATTTCATGAACAAACAATGAGTCATTAACCCTCATCCATGACAAACTTACATCCCTAGTGATGCTTCATAAACCCAGAGTGAAGCTTGTGGGGTTTCTAATGGCATCATACTCCCGAGTGTGTATAAAATTTTAGTTTTTTTGCACACCTACTCATTTGTTCTTTTAGAAAAAATGATGAGTAGTGTTTTCTGCCAAAAGAACTGATGCCAGAATGTTGTTTTAACTTTCACTTTCTTGTCCTGTAAGGGTCACATCTTTTGATTGAGCCTCTCTTCCCATTCTATGTATATGGCAATGATTGTAGGCTACCAGAGCTCTCTTCAGAGCTGGGGTGAGCCTTGATGAACTCCTCACGGTAATTCCAACACTGATTTCATCTGGATCTCCTGGTTTACACCCTTCAAGAGCTAATTGACCACACAGCATTCAAAGTTTATGCTACTGTACCAGAAATGCTACCAAAAAAATCTTAAAGGCAAGCAATATTATAAATATTACAGTGTCCATTTGTGTATTGCTGTGAATTTGGAGCTTTCTGTGCTTAAATGTATTGTAGGTCTCTATGGAATTAGGAATTTGTGTGCTTATGGCCTTGGAATGCTGAAGCCAGAAATTTGTGTTCACATTTTGTAGATGTGTCACAAGATGCCACTGGCCCTGCAGTTCATTAACAGGCTCTATAGCTTAGTATGACTTTTAACATTCTACTCTGACATTTACTGAATTGCATTAACAAAAAAAAAAGACTGAGGGACATTAAAATGGACATGCCAAGGTAGGATTTTACAATTATAAAACATATTTATATTAACTGTACATTTTCCATGAGACGCCTTGCCCCACCGCTTATAATTGGGACTGCTGTGGGCACACCTTTCCTTCTGGGTACAGTGAACAGTCATCCACCTTGCAGCTGACATTATTACAACTCCATGGTTATCCCTCTGAACTCTATTATTGTTAGTGGTTTCATTTTCTTTCAAATATTTTACCAAGAAAGACATACTGAACTGGCAACAGCTCACTACCAGATCGTCCTGAGGAGCTGGATGAGGGTGAACAACATAAGGAGTACAAGACTAACAGTACATAAACAGTTGTTCAGCAATATTATTCTGTGCCAAGTACTACAGTGCAAACAAATTTATTACATACAGAATAATGCATGGGGTGGTGTGTGTTACAAGAACATAATACACACCGAGGGTGTGTGATGCTTGCCAGAAGCACAGGACCAGGAACTCGGGGCTTAATAAAAGCATCACACACCAAATGTGTGTGTATTAAATTCAAGTAAGCAATCCAACCCATGCTTTATTTTATAATTTCTGGTCATCAACTTTTTCTCACCTCCCCCGCCCCTTAATGTTACTTACAGAGGCGGCAATGTATTGCTGTTTGGTGCAGTACAGCAATACTATGGAGCAGTCCAGGAAGACTGGCTTCTGACTCCAAGCCCATTGTCTTGCTAATACATACATTTTTAACCCTCAGTAATCCTCTCCCACCCTCTTAGAAAACACTGAGAAGATTTTCAGTTTGGTACTGCATCTGATGTATAAGTTTAGTTGGGTTTCACAGCAGCACTTATATACCAGTTTCTTAGATGGCAGTTTTGATCCAATTTAAAGTAAGATTAGTTTTTTCACTTTGATTGCAAATCTCGCTTTGTTTGTGCTTTTAGTTTGATGGCCTTTCAAGAGTAAAACTGCCATCTGACACAGGATGCGCTTTAGAGTGTCTCAAGACCACAACTGCAGTGCTCTGTGTGTGTTTGCCATAATAACCAGCCAGATATTATAGAAAATAATAACTGGCCATCCCTAATGAAAAATTGATGAGCAGTTCTCATACATAAAGAAGAATGGATAGCTAAGTATCTATTACTGGTGAGAGTAATAGCATCAAGAGGTTCTGGACACTCAGTTGCCTCAAGAGTGAAGCTTGAGAGGTCTCTGATGTCCAGAACCTCGAGATGCTTGAAGCTCACCAGTAATAGATACTTAGCTATCCATTGTTCTTTTAATATATAGATTCGAAGTTACATCTTTTTTTTTATTTGATGTTGCGGGCAGTCGGCTGCTGTAGTGAAGGATTCTCTGTACTGGCCGACTGCCGCAGTGTCTCAGAACCCATGCACTCCATGACCCCTCACTATCACTTTCGTCAGCTCTGTTGGCTGTCCAAAATATTTTTTTCTGTGTTTTCTTCTTAATCCTACCTATGATGTCTTCTTCTGATGTAGGATCGACTCAGGTAGTTTCATTTGTGAACCAAAGTGCTGGCGGAGTAGAAACACTCTCAGTTAGCTAGAGACTGGCCGCCATGTTTTTAAAATTATTTTTGCCCACCTACAGAGGAAAAGTGGCCAATCGGAAGGCACGCTTGGAGACGTGCAGAGAGAGACTGGTGCATGTACTGTTGAGCTTCTGTGATAATACTATCATTCAGGTCCTGAACAAAACTATTACAGGGCCTAAGCGATGGTATTATCACTCTTGAAGATAATGGTATTATCACTTAGGGAGTGATACTATTGCGAGGAAATTTTTGTATACTTTAGGATACTATTGAATCCACAATCCATATATTAAAAAAAATAATACTTGGGGTAAAAGAAGAATTTTAACACACCTGAGGCATTGATGCTACATAAACCCATTAGAGTGAAGCTAGAGGGTTTTACAAGCATCCAACATCGAGGTGTGTATACAATTGAGTTTTACATTACTCTATGTTCTCTTTAATATAATTGCTGTGGAGTGTTTTTGCCATAGCAGTTATATAAATACAATTTGATCTCCATGCCAATATCAGCGATTGGGCTGACATGTGGAGACAGTGTGCACATGCAAGCAGTTAGGGAAACCCAGCCGAATGTTCCAGAGTGGGACTAACCCACCAGGATACCTGGTAATTTCTAGGTGCGCCTCCCCTCTGGGGTGCCCACCCACTTCCTGAACTCTCAGAATCTTAGCATTCAACATCTTTCATTTTAATTGAATGGAGTATTTGGGACACTGAGTGTAATGTAAGAAACAAGCACAAAGCTTGAATATCAAAATTAAGTGGACTACTGATATGAATGTGTCACCCTGGCCCTCCCTATTGATTTTCAAAGTGGGCCTCTGCATCCACTTTCCAGCTGGGCCCCCTGTACCCCAGTCTGACCCTGGCATGTTCACTGTTATAACCAGCTGGTTATAATCACAAATTATAACCAGCTTCACTATGGGAGAAAACACTCCCAGTTATTATTTTCCTGTTCTGCCTATGAATAACTGTTAGCTAGATTTATTTTCATTTTTCCTATTGCTCTGTTGATGTGGATCCCTTTAATTTCCCTTTATTTAACTTATTCAGGGTTGCTCCTGAAAAGGGACTTTGGTTCCAGGGACTACCTGGTTACCAAAAAACAATAAATACATGAATGTAGATGGGTTGGGCTTATGCTTAGCAGCTCATGGTTTAATTTTATGGCACTCATGTGCCCCTATTTCTGTGATTTTCATGGTTTTGCCAGTCCTATGGTAGGAAACTCAAGTCTCTTTTATCAGTACAGGTCTCGGAGGAGTCAGCCCCGAGTTGAACTGACAAATATCTGATAATGCAGTAGCTTAAAATGCAGTTCTATTAGAGAATTTAACATCTGAAACCCAGGGCCCAATATTCTAAAGTTTGTATGGGCACTAACGGTTTTTGCCAGTGCAAATCAGGGTTTGTGTTGGAACCCATATTCAAATGGGGCTTTTGCATGGCCAAAGAGGTTAGCACCTGCTCAAAATATAATGTGTGTGTGTGTGGGCAAGGGAGGGCGTGGCCATGAAGCTATGCGCTACCCCATATTTAGCAGTTTTCGCTGTGCAAAGGGCTTAGCACTGTCCTTTCAAGCAGCACAAATAACACCAAACAAAACCCCACCTTAACTCCATTCAACCCTAGTGGCTGTTGGAGATAATGTAGCCACCCAGCCAGCTGGCCACTGGAGAGAGTACGCCTGCCCCCTGTGGTCCCTGGGTACCCCCGCCAATCGCTGGCCTGTTCTGTAAGAGACAATCATCCCAAGTGCTACTGGTACCCCTCCCTCCCTCTGATTGTCTTCCCTGACTTCAAGAATATTATCCCTGGTGCTAGTAGTAACCCCTCCTCCAATTGCCATCCCTGGCTTCAAAAATTGTATCCCTGGTGCTAATGGTAACCCTCTCCTCCAATCCCAGTCCTGGCTATAAGAATATTATCCCTGGTGCTACTGGTGCTCTCCCCAATTGCCTACCCTGATGTACAAACAACCCTTCCCTCATGTTCACTGGACCCCCCCTTGGCACACGGGCACCCACCCACTTACTGTATCCTCAGCAGTGGTGCTCTGTGTCCATACAGTGACTGGCACAGCCCTCCTCACACCTCCTCAGCCAGCAACCACATCAACAGCCAGGAGCGCACTACTTATTTATAGGACAGGGTGATGTGCCCTGTCCAGTAAATAAGAGGCACATTCCCTGGCTACACATATGGCAGCTGGCCAAAGAGGTGTGATGAATTCTGTACTGGTCAATATATGCACCTGCACTTTTCTGTACTGCTAAGGATACAGTGATTGGGGGAGGTACCGGTGCTGCAGGGTTAACCTCTGGACACCAGGGAGGAGTTGTTTGTATGTCAGGGCTGGCAAGCACAGGTGGAGGGCATCACTAGTACCATGGATAATATTCTTGAAGCCAGGGATGGATCGATGGAGGGGGTTACCACTAGCACCAGGGATAATATTCTTGAAGCAAGGGACGGCAATCGGAGGGAGGTAGGTTACCACTAGCACCAGGGATAGTTGTCTCTTACAGAATGGACTGGCAATCAGTGGGGGTGGGGTGAGGAGCCCACTAGCACCAAGGATATGTACATGTCTGGGACTGGGCAATTGGTGGGTAGTATGCTAACCTTCCTTGCTACCCATGCAAATGAGCCTATGAAGGGCATGCAATGGCCCCTTAGTGCCTTGCATGCCCATTGGGTCATTTGCATGGGTTCCTTTAATATTACAAATCACACTCTGGGGCAATCCATTCTGGTAGAATACTTTGGGAGCCCTGTCAGGATAGTGTTAAGTGGCTTAGTGCTTAGTGCTGGGCTGTTATGGCCTATTTTCAATTGAATAGCACTGGTGAGCTATTCCACTGAATATAGCATCTTCTGGCACCTGGGCAAGTGCAAGATGCAGTGCAGATTTGGGGAGGGAGGCCTACTAGCACCAAGGATATGTACATCTCTGGGACTGGGCACGGAGGGTGCAGTGCCATGCTAACCTTCTCACTACCCATCCAAATAAGACCATAATGGACATGCAAATGGCCCTTAGCACCTGCATGCCCAATGGGCTCATTTGCAAGGGTCCCTTTCAATAATGCAAAAAGCACTATGGGGCTATCCATTCCAGAGGTGCATTTTGAGTGCCCTGTCGGGACAGCACTAGGTGGTTTAGCACTGGGCCTACATGGCCTATTTTCAGTTAAACAGCTCTGGCATGCTGTTCCACTGAATATAGCATCTCTGGGCACCCTTGAAAGTGCAAGGTGCAATGCAAAATTTGATGCTGCGCTTGCACATATTTGAGTATCTGACTCTAGGTGTTTGATTTTCATGGACTCTTACAAACTTTTAGGGCCAAAATGAAACTATTAGTTTGCAATGAATAGTGTGAGCTAGAGGAGCAAACCAATGGTTAGCGGACTTGTTCGGATGTTGAGTTAGCTCTGGCTGCAGGAAAAATTTACTAACACATCAGATATCAGGCTGAGAGATAGCTACATAGGGATCACTGTATTGATAGCTAGTTCATATAGATTATGGAAACAAAAACTCAGTTTCAAATGAAAAATCTTCTAATAAATAAACACTAGCAACTTGAATGCTATTTTCCACTATCCCTAGCACTATACTGTTAGAGGACACAAAAACAAACAAAAAAATAAAACCTCTTGGGGAAAACAGGAAAATTTCTCCTCAACCCTTAAGGTGATCCAACTTACTCCCTAGTTGCCATCAACCTCTAAACCCAGCTTCCAGGGTGGACAGGTGGCATTTCAACTGGATGGAGGAACAAAGAGGCAGGGCTTCAGAGTCCCATCCCTTTTATAGCCATTTGGTTCCTTCCCTCCAGTCAAACTCTTCCCACCCCGGGTGGACCTACTTTCCTTGCCTACCCTGCCCTTTTCCCATTCCACTGTCTACCCCTACAAATCTTCTGCCTGCAACAGAGAAAAGGCCCCCAGGCATTCCACCCAGGCTTCAAGAAGCCTCGTTGCCTTTGTCTATTGTCTGATTAGGTCCTTATCCATTTTACCTAAACAGAAGAGACACACAATGTTTTGGAAAAAATAGCCACAGCCATGTCTTCATTTATAAACCACAAGAAGTAATATTACAACATGCACAGCAGTGAGTGTCAGCCACCTCTTTTTGGTGGTCCTAACACCCTGGTCTATCCACTTACCCCAAGTGGACTCCACTGTGTGGACCTGCCAACTTTAAAAAGGAACACCTCCTCCAGGGGTCTCTGGCCTCTGAGGCACAAGGAGTGACTTCAGAGTTTGTGTCATGCACCCCTCCCTCATCAGAAGGTACTACACACACAGATCAAAGCTCATGGATGCTATCCTGACTGGCCCATCAGATTCCCATCATCGGGGACCTTGACTCCTGTCAGTCATGAGAGAAACCCATCTGTGTTAGTGGCAGGTTCCCACATTACCTCCATTGTACTTTACCTGCAAGACTACCTTGCTGCCACACTTACATGACTAAAACATCCTACACTGCATCACTAGCAGTATCCTGTTAGAGGAAACAAAAAAACCTGGAAAACCTCTTGGGCAAAACAGGAAAATTCCTCCTCCACCCCTAAGGTGATCCCTTTATTGGAATAAGAGGCTCCTACTTGCTTTCAACCCTCTAAACTCTGCTTCCAGGGTGGGTGGCTGGTGACAATTTCAAACAGATGGCAGAACAAAATACTGTACTTCACCATCTCAGACCCTTTTATAGCCTGTTTGCTCCTTCCCTCCATCCCAACTCTTTCCAATCCCTGGGTGGACTTAGTAGAAATGGAGGAAACAGCATCTGGGATGGCAGTGCCAATGTCAGGAATAGGAAAGCAGGAAAGCAGTTTGTGGTGAATGGCACCTATCAGACTAGGCTGTACACAGTAAGGAGGAAAAATAAAACCATACTTTACAGTGATACTTTTCTTTATTGAGGCGCAGAGGTGCAGCAGGCTTCAGGTAATCCAGAAACAATGTGCGATGTACACCACTACATACAAAGGCCATCAGCCACCAAAGAGAAGAAATCCCCATCTCCTCCTTCTGCTTATGTCACCACCTAAAGCATTTCAGACTAAAGCACTTTCATAAAGGCTAATTGACAAACTGCACAGGTCTTCTTAAATACAGACATTCCTTAAAAACAGTACACATTTAAAATGATGAGACATGAAAGTGCAAGTGCTTAAAAGCTATATACAATTATATAAATATCTGATAAAATCTAAACCATATAGCTTTAAGAGACATGTACTTAAACCTTTATACTGTTGTCAAAATCCAGAAATTGGGGAAAGAAACCTTGTTCTGATGATGTACAGACATTCAGCATGTGTAAAAGTGTCACCATCTGTAAACAAAACAGACACTTGAACACTAAAAGGGAAATCAGAAGCAAATGCTCAGTTACTGAATTGCCAAGGAATCCCAAAATAAAAGCACAAAATGACACTTGAAAATTTTATCTTACTGGCAATCCTGTGAACACTTCCAAGTCTATCAGGATGA
Organism: Neoceratodus forsteri; assembly: GCA_016271365.2. Classification (NCBI taxonomy): domain Eukaryota; kingdom Metazoa; phylum Chordata; order Ceratodontiformes; family Ceratodontidae; genus Neoceratodus; species Neoceratodus forsteri. Next base: position 1,548,362,071 of record CM057453.1, read on the forward strand.
ACTGATCAATTGTGCAAATTCTGTAAAAGAGGTAAACACATGAATACAACCATTTCAATAATGAAGTGATGTAGCCAGCCAGTGGTGTTGGAGTGCTGAGGCACTGGATGCTTACCTTGAGCTGCACTGGTAACCCATGTTCAGGAACGAGCATGGGTCGCCAGGGGTTGGCAGAGGGAGAAGGATTGAGCATCTGATGGACTGCCTTCTTCTCCAAAGAGGAGGGGTTTCACTTCCGAAGCCCAATTGCCCTCTGGCAGTGGCTGGGGTCAGGGGTGGGTGACAGCTCAGGAGGAGTCTGGGCAGGTGCCTGGAGGAGGAGCATGAGGATGCATGCATGTCTACCTCCACTGGCATCATTAAATGTCCAAGACCCAAGGGGGTTGAAGCCAACATGGCACCTCTCATGCGGCTTGATGGCAGTCCGTGAGTGTTCGCTAGGCTGTGCTGCCACCTGATCAAGATCCATGATGGTGAGGAGATGGAGGCTCCCTGATGGCCCACTCTAGGGATAAGCCACAGGGCTTTGAGGGTGCCAGTGTGTGGTTCCAGTAGAGACAGATGGTGGCGGATCCCTGCAGGATGCAATGGACATAGGGGATGCAGAAGGTGGCTGACGAGGAAAAAGAAATAAAAAATAATAATGTTAAGTGATGTTAACACAAGTAATTTAAATATGATATTGTATAGGATCACGTAAGTCAGGATGGAGATTATACTCATATTCCATACCTTACTCACTGCATCAACCTGGTACTGTGGAGCCTGGCGTTTAAGTTCAATCAATCAAAATCTTTATTTAACCAGGCGATCACCAGTGAGCAAAGCTCATTTTCGAGGTGGATCTTGGTTGACAACAAGAACATTATACATGGGTGTGACTCAAAATAAAATAAAATACAATAGAATACAGCATATACAAAAGTATCAGCAAGAAGCATTGACAGTAGAATATGTCGGATCAGAAGATACAATAGGTTATGGATAGGACACAATTTTTTAGCATTTATGTAAAAAAATATACAGGCCAGAGGGTACACCAAGCATAAATAGAACATAATGTAAAAAGGTATATAGTGATCCAGTATAAGTGACACATTGCTAAATTAGTTTGTGACTTTATTGATGGAAGGATTTAAAATGTTTAATGTTACAGGGGCAGAGGATAGGAATAGGAATAAAAAGGCTTAAGTATAGGCAGCCACAATACTAGAGATTGGATGGTTCAGACCTAGAGGGGTACTAAGGGTAGGGGAAGGAGGAAGGGGTAGGAATTTAGGGCTAGGGTCGGGGTCAATGGGGTGAGGAAAGGACAGATGCGGGGAACAGAAAGGGGAGAGGGAAGTTATTAGGTGTGACCAGTCTTTTAGCAACAGCAAATTTGGAGGGCATCATGGCAGCATCAGGGGTGGAGCTACTTACATAGTACTGTATCATCTGCAAATAGGTGTATTTGTTCTTCTTTGATGGGGGCATCTAAGTTGTTAATATGAATGGCAAGAGCAAGGGACAAAGAATGGAGCCTTGGGTACACCCTCAACAGGGTTTTAATGGAGAAACTTCCCTTTCTGTCTTTACTTGCTGCAATCGACCTGAGATGTAGTTAGAGAACCATTTAAGGGATCAGGAATCCAAACCAATGTTCTGGAGGAACAACAGATGCAGCCTCTGATCAACAGTGTCAAACACCTTGCTTAAGTCCAAGAAAACTGCACAAAGCTATTTTTGTCCACTTCAAGTTGCCAGTCATTTGTCACCTTGGCTAGAGCTGAGATTGTACTGTGCTGTGCCCAAAACTGGATTGTAACGGTTGAGCACTCTTTCTGATTCCAGATAGTTCCGAAGCTGAGAGCTCACTATTTTCTCAACATCTTTGACAGGATTGGAAGCAGGGAGATTTTATTAAAGTCATTAGGATCTCCTGATTTGAACAAAGGACCACAGGTGCATTTTTCCAGATGGGCGTAGGTCACCCTGGGACAAAGATAAGTTAAAGAGATGTTAATTGGGACTGCAAGACATGGTGGTCGATCTTTAAGAGCTGGTCAATAAGGTCAGCTCCAGCACTTTTCCTGGTGTCTAACTGTAGGAGAAGATCTTCGCTTCTTTCAGAGAAGTAGGCTGTAGAGAGAAGGATGGACTGGGGATAGGTTTTTCTTGTGTTTCTAATCCAGTTGTTGGTGGAAGGTATTAGTGGGAGAGGAGTTGAAGGCTAGCCATGCAGTAGCAAATGATTATTGAGACAGTCGAGATAGATGGTCTGTCGGTGATGACAGTATTGCTGATCAGTAATTTAGTAGGTAGGGAATTACCAGTGGTGTGACCTTCAGTATCTTTGATTGTTCTTCAGAATTTGGAGGAATTTCTTGAGAAGTTCTCCAGCTGTGAGTGGTAGAAAGTAGTTTTGGCTTCTCCAACCATTTTGGTGCAGAGATTTCTCACTCCTAAATGAATTCCAGTTGTTTGTAAGATTCGTTTTTCTGGTGGTTCTCCAGAGTACATCCCTACTCCACAAAGCATCTTTCAAGTCTTCTGTAAACCACCAGCAGGGTTTGTTTCTGGCACAAACTTTCACTAAGGAGCATGCTTGTTGAAAGCCCCAGCACAATTTCTGAGAAATGTCATAAGCCGTAGTCGAGACTTAGCTAGATATAAGTCCTGCAGCGCAGGCGTCTCTTAGCTCTGAGATATACCCATAGGGATCGAAGTTACGTGTGCACCTTTTAAAGGAAAAATTTTGGTGCAGTTGTAATTTTAAGTGTAGATCTTACACGCGATTAAACAATGGTCGATAATATCAGAGAAAAGACACCCATGTGGAGAATGAATGGGGTTTGTTAACTAAAATGATATCCAAAAGAGTACTGTTATTAGGGTTGAGCTTATTAGTATGAGTGGTTTAGTTTATTATCTGTGACAACCCAAGGGAAACACAGAACATTTTAGTGGGTGGATGCACTGGGAGCCAGTCTAAATTGAAGTCCCTAGGATAATATACTTGAGGATGCAGGACCCAGGATGTTTCAAGATGTTTCAACAACGTAGCCCAGCCAACGAGGATCTGTAGTCCTATGTATACATAATGAGACACCGGTAGCAATTAGAATCCGTAAGGACAGGCTTTGAATTCTTTTGGGACAGACGTTGAGTCAATAATGGAGACAGGGAATTTATCCTTGATGTAAATGTCTACCCCACCACCTCTTGTCTGCCTGTCGGATCTAAACAAGGAGTAGGAGGGACGTTAACTTTGGTGTTACTGGTTGCTGGTTGGAGCCAGGACTTCATATTCATCAGGACATCTGGAGTGGTATGACATACCCAGGCCTGTACTGAAGTAATTTTTTTAATAAGCTGCATACATTAACATGCAAGAAGCTGAGCCCTTGAGGCTTTGTAACTCTGCTGGGGATTCCATGGATACCAGATGGCCTGGATTAAGCTCAACATTTCCTGAGCATAGAAGTAGTAGGAGCAAGAGTTTCCTGCAGAGTCCTGGGAGGAGTGTGGATAGCTGAGTCTCCTCCCGGTTGTGTGGTTCATCCAAAGCAATATAGGGTGTACTGAGGCTAGTTCCTAGCTTTGCCTGAAATACAAGAATACCTTGACCGAGAGAGTCAAGGGACGAGGGGAGTATGCAGAGGGTGGAGTACCCCATGGGCTGGCTCTAGAAGAGTTCCTGTATGCTGAGGCAGATGAAGCACCAACAGTGGGTTAGGAAAAATTAAAACACATGCAAGTATGCCGGCCTGGTGGCGCTGAGGGTTGAGGCGCTGGTCGCCACACCTGCGTACCATGCCGGCGACCAACCGGGTTCGGAACGAGCACGCGGGTTGTCGAGTCGGCCGGGAGGAGATGGATCGAGCGTCGGGAGGACTGCTTTCCACCTCCGGGTGGGGGATTCAGGCGGCCAGTGTTTGCCTGACCCCTAGCGGAGGCTAGGAATCGCACAGCGCAGCCGCAGACAGGAGCGGGATGTGGCAGACGTTGACCAGCGCTGCACGGAGCATGCGCCGCATTTCAGTCACTGGCGCCATTGCACGCCATGCCCGCGCCGGAGAAAATTTGAAAAAATGGAGCCTGCAGCACGACGCGTTCCGTCGCCCATTCCCGGAGGACGCCTCCTGGCATGGACCCGCTTTGGGTGGGTTGAGTCGCTCCCCACCTCCCTGCCGTGAAGGGTAAGTCACGGGGTGCTGAAGGGAGGGGTCTCATGTCTGGGGATGGCGCGGAGGAATGCGGAGTGGGGGACTCTGAAGAAATAACATCCTAAAAAAAAAAAAAAAACACATAAAGTTCTTCTACTTGATAGAAAATGTCCCGGCAGGCTGACATAAGAAAGGGCTTCTCTACTCTTGGAGATATTTTTGATTCAAATTCAATTCCAAGGCACATAAGATGAGCAAAGACAAACATGAAGGCAGGTAATATGCCCTCATTATGAGACTATCACCCAATGGGCACTGCTAGTACTTAACAGTAGGAGGGATTGTCAGAGGAGAAGACATTTTTATTCCTATAGAATAGTACTAGAGGCAGTGGGCTTGAAACAGAATTCCTAATTGCAACTCCTGGGCAGACTAAGTAATAGAGAGTTTGCCTGTCTATAGAATAGTACTAGAGGCAGTAAAGCTTTGAAACAGTCTACCTAGCTATGTCTCAGGGGCAGACTAGTTTTAGAGAGGTCACCTGACCTTAGGCATTTGCCTTAGCAAGGCAAGATAAGATAGTAAGCAACTAGCTGGCTTTAATACAAAAAGGGATGGGAGGAGAGGCTGATGCTGACCATAAATAGCCAATAAGGGAAAAATCAGATAGAAATGGGTGGAGACTGTACACATTTAAGGAGACCTAGGAGAGGGTGGGAGGTGTGCAGAAAAATTGAGTAGTAATTTGCAGAGCAAGCACTGTATCGGTGCAATTACAGTTAGAGTGAAACTGCGTGGATCCAGCTCACCCAGTTAGGTAACTGCATCTAGCTGCAAGGCTCACTGTTCAGCGAGAGTCGATCGGATGCAGCTGGGGAATGGGCAGGTTATCTTGGAAAAGGGGAGAATGGGCTAATTTACAAAATACAAATTAGGGCCAAGTACAGGGATGCAGGCTTAAATTCTGCCCCACAGCTAGGAGGCTCCAGTCTCAGGCAATGTGCCTGGCCAATCAGGAGCTCTACACAGGCATGGAGCTAATAGAGCTTACCTGAGAAGGCACGAATTTAAAAAGCAAAGCAACTTGCAATTACAAGTGGTGGTCGGTTCAGCATTCACACAGCCCAGAGAAGCCATGGCTGTAATCCAAGCATCGTACCTTATCTGTCTCTTTGTGGGGTGGATGGATCAGGCTCCTTGCACTGTGGAGGTGCTTCAGCTGGATTGTGACTGCATACAGTTCCCCATGTTAATGAGCACCTTATGCAGAGAACAGGTCTAGAATAAACAAGACCATCAATTTGCACTTTCCTTTGTGCTTGAAATGTTCTTGCTGATTGCTAGAGCCCACTGGCTAAGGTGCTTGTGGAGGCAAACAGATGTGCAGTACTGTTCCTGTACAATGCTGCCCCTAGTTGGTGTATAACTTGCTTTTGGGTTTGCTGAGCCTTTTATACTTGTCGTTATCCTTTATATTAGCTCAAGATGTGCGCACCTTGCTTTGTACTCTATACCTTGCATACTAATTCAACTTGTGTGTGCCTTGGTTTGCACCTGTACCATATTTACAAATCTCAGTATTTCCACTCCGTATATTACATTGTTATCTTTGACATTTGTATTGTCCTTCATTGTACTGTGCTTGTTATACATTTTCCTCTGTTGTGCTTCTCCCAAGGTGTGCCTGAAAATAGGCAACTGTTCTGTCTAGGTACATAGCTGGTAAATAAAACTAAATAAATAAATGCTGCCTACTGACTGTTTAACAACACCAAAGATGATGATGATGTATAGCAGCCTACAAGAAATTCAGGATGTCTCAGAGGAAGGAAGACAGGGAAGTTTACCTGAAGATGGCTAGCATAGCAGGTAGGTAGTCCAGTGGGATAAAGTGTGAATCAACTGCAGTTAGCTGAGGAATCACAAAGTGGAAAGGTCCCCTTTTCACTATAATAGTGACAAAAGGCTTTTTCACTATAATAGCGAGAAAAGGACAAGAAAGATGTGATTGTTAGGCTCAGGAAAGGAGACTGGTAGGTGGAGGAGAATGGGGAAGCAAGGTACGAATGAGTATTTCTGCACCATCTTCACCAGGGAGAGAGAAGAACCAGTCCTCTAGGGGGAAAGAGAGGAGAATGGGGGAGGGATGTCTGTGAGGCACAAATGTTTTCATTGAGGTGGATAGGATGAGGATAGAGCTGCAAGCATTGGTGGAGGATGTTGAGGACTGGTAGATCCATTGGTTGGCCTGCTCAATAGTTCCCTGGAATCAGGCATGGTACTACAGGACTGGAGAATGGCACATGTAGTGCTCCTTCATAAAAGCAGTCCCAAGAATGGCCCAAGGAATTACAGAATGGTCAATCTGCTTCTGTCATGTGCTGAGCTGATGGAGACCATACCTAAAAAAGTTGAATGATTATCATGGTCCTCAGGATGAGTATGGGCTTTAGGATGAGAGTGTAAAAAATCTGATTAACTTTGAGTGGGTCACTAAACAGCGGACAGATACCAAGCAGTGGATATCCATTACCTGACTTCAGTAAGGCCTTGACTATGTACCTTTGGCTGAGGTTGATCAGGTAGTTGGCAGATTTTGGAGTTGGGAAGAAGTTGACCAGGTGGGTGGGAAACCTGGCTGAGGGACAGGACCCGGGTGTGGTGGTCAGAGTGAGCTATTTAGCACCAGGGAGGTCACCGTAGGATCAGACAGGGCTTGGTGCTCAGACGAGTGCTTTTCAATCTCTTTATCAACAATATTGATGATGGCATTAAGGGCAAATGTTCCCATTGATGGATGACACTAAGCTCTGTGGGAGGATAGACACAGCAGAAGGGATACAATATCTAAAGGAGGATCTTGAAAAAATAGAGACATGGTTCAGGATTTGGCAGCTTGGCTTCAAAGCAAAGAAATACAAAGTTATGTAAATTGGAGCAAAGAAATAGAGGACTGAGAACAGTTTAGAGGGGCTATGTATCTGCATCAGAGGAGGAAAGGGACTGCAGGTGATTATCACTAGTGACCAGTTCCATGTGATGATAGCGATCAAAAACAGCGATCTCTATCATTGCGAATGTGTCACCGAAAAGCATTTAGTCAACATACAACTAGCAGCGACCCAACTTCCAGACAACACAGAAGTTTTATGTAGGAGTCTGCGCACACCACACCCACCACATCCCCTAACTAAAGATTGTCAACCCAGGGGTGCATGTTTGAGGAGGGGGCTAAATAAGGAAAAAAAACACAGAGTCTCAAGCAGCAGCAAAACAACAGTCCCCAGCAGGTCTCAAAACCAGTTCCTGCTGCAATGTAGCCAGCCACCCTCACCACCACACCACAGGGCTAGGCCGGCTATAGCAGGATCCCACCACCCATACAGACCCCTCCCTCCTATCCCTCCTGTCCCTCCCTCCACCTCCCTATCCCTCCTTCTGGTCGCTCTGCTCACTCTGATGTCGCTACCTAGCAGGGTAGCTGTTATTAAGTGATATAAATGAGTTGTTGTTTATACATTCACTCATTTATTATCACTATCATCATGGACTACCCTAGTGACCTGAAACACCCCATGCAATGTAGGACAGCAACAGCAAGGGCAAATAAATGGTGGGCTGCATTACCAGAGGGATCAGCAGTAGGTGGAAGGAGGTAATACTGCCCTGTATAGGTCATTAGTGAGGCTGCATTTGGAGTATAGTATACAATACTCATGCCTTACCTGAAAAAGACATTAACCTGCTGGAAACAGTTCAAAGGAGGACAATGAAGATGATAATGGACCAACAGGGTAAGATGTACCGGAGAGGTTAGAAGCCCTGAACATGTACTCCTTGGATGAAAGAGGAGAAGTAGAGGACATTATTTATTTATTTGGTTTTTGTTTACCGGTAGTACACTAGACAACAATGTTGCCTATATTCAGGCACGCGACCCAGAGAGTACAGGTAGGAGAGACCAGAGTCAACATTAAAGAGTATTTCATGATGCAGCATGAGGTGAGAACAAACATTTGAACAGTATACAGCCAGGTACAGTCCTTATCAGTGACAACAAAAGAAAACAGATAACATTACATTAATTATTTTCATCCGATGATACATCATTGACTAAATTGAAATGAAAACAGCAAACAAAACTTAAAAGTAGTTTTATAACAATAGGATTTCTGCTGGATGTGGAAACATTCAGATTTTGGAGACCAGCAGGAAATCAGTAAGTGCCAATAGGGAGAAGAAAATGCCTCGGAGGAGGCTCAAGTTACAGCATAAGAGCAGCAGTTAGATTCTAATAGGTGTGCCAAGACCCAGTTTAAAGGCCTTGTGGGATTTGGAGAGTTTGATGTGAGGAATGGAATTCCAGGAGCGGGGGGCAGATATGGCAAAGGATACATGAGTGAGACCTTCAAGTATTTGATGGGAATAAATAGGGTGGATAAGGAGGGTTCTTCAGCTTAGTGGGGACAGCATAGTAGGGGGACAGTCTCAAGTTGAAGGAGGGAGGTTAGGTGAGAGGCTAGGAGGCACTTCTTCACAGAAAGGGTGGTGACATGTTTGAATCTGTTTCAGATGAGGTGGTTTTGTTGGAGACAGTGGGCAGCTTCAAAAGAACCTGGGATAAAGTTAAGGGGAAAATAAGGGACAAGAAAAGGGCAAACAGAGTGGAAGGTCAGACTGGAGTGAGGGACAGGGTCAGTAACCTATGCTAATGACCCTGCACTATGAGCAAACTAGATAGATTTATTCTGTTGGCTTCATTGTGTTGTCGTATGTTCAAATGTGTATGTTTAGCATTTACAAATGTGACACCAAGCATAGCTAGTTGTGGCAAAGGAAATTTTGACAGCAGTATCCAGACACATTTCATCATGTAGAAATCTGATGACAGGCACCAAAGTAGTTCAGGCTTTTACATGAAAATAGCAGTGGAAACATTTTAGTCATACTGTTATTGCATGGAAGCTGTTGGAAAACATTCAGCAGCAGGAACCACCTGCCTCTACCACCTGAGACAAGATGTGACAACAAGGTGGAATTCCTTAATCTAATTAAGTGGGATAAATGTGGTTTAGTGGGACAAAATTTATTGAGGATATTTTAGAAATTACTAACTGGTGAAATTTGCTCAAAACTTCATAGGCACATAATAGGTAATGCCACTAGAAGTTCGCTTGTGTTAACTTTCATAAAGTACTTAACATCACTAAACCACCTTGCCTGCACTAGAGATGCAGCAAAATGTTATTTATCTGGTGAAATTCTGTCAAAATCCCTAATTTTACCCAGCGAAACATTTCATGTAATTATGGCCTTTCAGCGAAATTTCACTGCCCACTTTCGCCTTGAATTTCGCTTTGCACTTCTATAAAGCAAAATTAGGCTTTTCTCTGTTGGTGGTCACATGGTTGAGTCTAAACAGGCAGGAAGTGAGTGGTTCATTTCATGTGCTACATGTCTCTAGAGTAAGCAGGCAGCATCTAGACTTGGAGTCAGAGCCCACCTCACGGACCTCAAAATGAAGCTTCTGCCACCATTTACCAAGGATTACAGGCCTAATCGTATGCCACTGCTGAACATGCCCAGAAGTCCAGAAATGTTTCCCAAAAATGTTCAACTAAATTGAGACCATAATCTGGTGTCATTCATGCTGTTATCTGGTTCACATCCACCACCAGAACAGAAATCTGCTGTTTTCTGCACTGTTTACGTTTTTCAGGCCTAATCTTGGTGCTGCCACTGCCGAACTTGCCCAGAAGTCCAGAAATGTTTCCCAAAAATGTTCAAGTAAATTGAGACAGAAATCTGGTGTCATTCATGCTGTTATATGGTGTCCCCCACCTCATGGACCTCAACTCCAGGGCGTGGCAGCTCCACTGCTACTATGCCCACTGCTAGAGAGAAAAGGATTCTCACACTCTTCCTCCACCAGCCCACTAAGCCCTTCCTCCTCCTCCTCCTCCTCCTGCTCTGTGGTACTGCTATTGCTAACATTAAGCTTGACAAGGGAAGTCCACCAACTGCTCTGATATCTTTCCAGTGTTGGTGCCAATGCAATGGGTCCTTGTTTTTCAAGTGGACATGCTGGCCACTGGTGCCTATGTGACTGCCCTTTTTCCACAACTGACACATGCTTGACACAGCTGACATATCACCTATGGTGTTATCAGCTGCATCAAGCATGAAAAATCCCAGACTAGGGACTTTGCACCTCTAGATTTGACATGGCACTGGAACTTGGACAACGGAGCCAAAGGCGTGGAAGTTTTGCTTTTGGGCCACTTGCATGACTTTCACCATGCTACATTTGGGAGGAAATTTACTGGACTGCTTGTTGTAGGCTTGCTGATAGCCTCACCCTCAGGCTTGGCATCTAAATAGGCTACATCATCACCTTTCAGCTTTTTCACTTCTGGCTCTCACATGGGATCCAAACACATGTCATCATCTGTACTGAAACATATTATATCCTCCTCCCTATCACTGTCTACTTCCAGAGAAGCTTTTCCTTTCTCTGGCATCTCCTCACCATCAGCTCCACTTTGAGCAGGAACAACGGTCACACAAACAATATTTTCCACCTCCTCCTGGACTTCTGTGCTCCACTGGTGTGAGTGTCTCCTTATTCCCAGTATCATCCCAACAAGCATGCTAACTACAGATTGGGCAGTAAAAATGAGTCACAGACTTGAAGCCACTTCTAACTTCTACTTTGTTGGTACTGGCTGCCACAGCAGCAGCGGAGCCCACAGAAGGCACTGATTCAGAAACAAGTTTGCTTACTGGAAGTGGAACTGTATTTCTACTTTTCCAACAGACTTTTTGAGCCACCTCACACCCAGTCACCTTTCCTGAACTGGAACGTCTCTTGGCAGGCATATTTATATGCTTGTTCCATTTGCCTTCCTCCAGAAGTATATAATTATGTATTTCATTGAATAAGTATGATTGAACACCTGCAGTAGTATCTGCAAAGGGCAAACAGAAATCAGAACAGGTAACAGCACTGTAGTCTATACAACTATCTACAACTGCTACTGTAACCTATTCAAGTGTTAAAACACTATTTTGCTTTTTCAATTACAAAAACACAAATTAAATAACAAGGGTAACAGGAGGACAGAATTAAGAGACTTTAAATACCAGACTGACAGAGAAACACCACCACAAGGATGTTCAGTAACTTTGAACAAATACTTCAGCAGTTCTTAATAAAATGTCAGTTTTAAATGGAATGGTTATTACACAACTTGATAATAACCGGGTAGGTACAGGAAGGTTCAAGCAAACTAATTTGTAAATCAACTGCATAGAACACCTCACAGACATTATCCGATCTACGGTCCGGATAGTGATGTCTGGAGAAGCAAGTACTGCAATGTGTTAGAACTTACTAAATACAATTTTGTCTTATAGATATATCAGATGGAAGGGACAACAAGATTTGAAATGAACAAACAAAGTCACCTCCACCAGTTTTGCAGGGACCACAACTCTATTGAAAACTATTTCATTTTTTATATAGTACAGGTCAGGTAGTAAACACCAGTGGTGTCACAGGAGAAAGGGTTAATATGGTAAGCAAATTAAACAGAAAAAACAGGAACACTGCAGTGCAGAGGCTAGATCACAATATTAAATTATGTGAGCTATTCTACAATGCAGTGTACCTGGATATGGACAAGTGTTTGCTGTCCACAGATACTTCCAATACAAAAATAAAGCAGAAAAGTGATTAAACAAGAGAAACAGGAACAGAACTACTCAGAATGAGTAACTGTTCAGATAACGTTACCCAAAAAGGGTCAATATGTAGGAAAGATATTAAAAATAAGTAACACACCAACAAAAGCATTAGGACTTAAAATAAATAATAGAAACTCACTCACAAATTGTGAGAAATCTGTTGAATATTAGAACTAGCCTGCTCTGCTTTCACACACACACACACACCACAGTTGACCCTGCCCCTCAGAACTCCCTCACAGACACAGAGAAACTAAAAACACTATCTAAATTTAACTAAGTATTATCCAAAGATGCCAAAACAAAAAAATGTTTACTAGCAGCACTAGGAACAAAATTTAGATTTTGAGGAGCAATTAGCTCTCAAAAATAACAAATAAAGAGTTTTTGAAAGGTTCATTGGCTGTGATGCACCACACTGAACTACTCTCCGACTCAACAGACAATCTACTGTGCAGGAAACAGCCTGCATGTGATATTTCAGGTATTTACCCACAATACATTGCAAATTTGCAAGTGAAATTGAAAAGCATTAGTGAAATTGGCAAAATTGAGCAAAATGTCACATTACATGAAACTGCCATCCCAGGTGAAATTACATTTTCCTATCACGAAAATTCGTTAAATATTTCACTAGGCGAAATTTTCCAATTTCGCACAACTCTAACTTCACTAGCATCATGGCACTACAATATCCTTCCAACGCCTCCCGCGCAGTGATGCCTGCATCATGCTCATCATGACTAAAGATATCCAGATACTTCTGCATCAATGGCTTAAGTCACAACTAGTTGTAAGACATGGTGTCATTTGGGCTACTGTTTTCAAATAGTAAAAATATACATTATTTGCAGGGTTCTTGAAGAGTCAGCAGGTGGTTTTGTACAGAAACAATGCTGAAAGTGCATATGCTTCCACAAGTCATTAAGTCAGTGAGCTATAGTGGTTATCTGGCATACTGCAAAAATCAAGCTAGTGTATAGTGATGTCCATGACTATTCTTAATGGTTTGTCACTCAACATAGTCATCTGACACTTGGTACCACTATACTTCTACTATAGAGCCTCCTATGAATGCTACCTTATTGCCACTTTACCCTGTTTTTACCTTCCTCTGCAATAGCTACTCAAGTGTATGACTGGGCAAAATGTATGAACATGGTTTTGACAAATGTATCACAATATTCCACAATTTCATAAGCTCATGAAATTCCACTTTAATTATTGACATTATTTTTGAATGTTTGGCTATTTATAACTTGGCCAGCCTTTGTGCAAGTCATTAGAGAGTTGACACACAGCCTCTTGTTTTTTTTTTTCCGTATTGGTTTTTCTCCCAGCCAGCACCTAGTCTCTCAGAGTATACCCTGTTCACAGGTACATACCCTGATCAGGATGAACCAACCATCATTCAGTTGGCTACTCAGTTATTCTCCAACATATTTTTCTCTTCAATTTCCTCTGGTGGGGCAATGCCTCTGTTTGCCTTGCATACCCACAGCTTCCCATGTGGCAAGAGGAAGCTCCCTGGCTCAGCTGCAAGGGTCACTGTGTTGGTGAAACTACCACCAATCCTCCCGACTGAGGTGCACTGCCAGCGACAACTGTCTCAGAGATGGCCTGCCCTGACATGATTTTCTGGGCTCACTGGATTGTCAGCATGGCAGTGTGATGTTCTCTGCTGGGCCATGGGCGTGGCCACAAACTAATATTAATGGTCAATGAATCTAAAAAGTTGGTGATTATCTGTTCTCTAGTTTTTAAGCTATAGGAACTTAAAATTCTACAGTTTGCATAATTGTGAAATGTAACTAAAATTTCTGTAAGTCTGGAGGCATTAAACTCAGACATTTGCAAAGATAGAGATCTGACATTTCTACATGTCTGCATGGACAACCTTGGCAAAGTTATCATATCAAATTTGGCAATTGACAAATCCTTTTCAAATACATGGAAATAACTGAAATCATAATTTGGTGAAATTTATGACATGTTTGTGGAGATTTTAGAAATTTCTCAGAAGCAAATCTGAATTTCACCAGCATTTCCGGCAGAAGATACCTTTTGCCCAACACTATCTCCTTCTCTTCTTTTTCATGCCAGCACTGAATCTCCTGTATCCCTGGTTATTCTTCACCCATTCATTATCCTCCTGCCATCATGTTTTGTCACACCAATGATTTCTGTTATTTTTATGATATGCTATATAATTAAGCCTTTCCTTTTATTGAGGGTCATGCATTCAGTAACAGAATTTCCAATATTTGTCATAAAATGGATATGAAAAAGCTGCACCCTAGTTGACTGAGAGGCCTTGGAACCCAGTGTATTAAGGAGTGACAACCACCAGGTAGGGAAACCTTTCAGCATCTTGAATGCAGAGTACCCATATATCACTGGTCTCAAGTATTCTTAAATAGAATGCTTGACAGACATGTTAATAATGTAAAACAGACAAGCATCCTGAAGTGCCTTAAGTTTCAAAAAGTCAAGAAATATTTGTATGCATTATAATCGCAGATTCAGAATGTTAGGCCACAGACCCTCACTATCGCAGTAGATCCTGCTAACAATATGCCTCACCCACCCCAGCCGAACAAGTGCCTGCCAGCTCTGCAATCTGCAATGCCATTGGAGTTGTATGACCAGCCATGATCATCTTTAACCCACTCTCCTCGACACACCAGCTTCCTGCCCCACCATTTTTGATTGTAATCTCCTCACCACCCTACTGCCATGGCAGCACAAAAGAAACACAGCAACCATTGGCAGCACTACTCACTGTAAATCTCTTACCATTGACAGGCCACACACAGGTGTTCCCTCCCTCTTTGTCTGCTAGGTACTGGCTGCCTAGCACTCTCTGTTCCTGTCACTTTACCGGTGACCAGCAACACTGAAAATTATTATGCTCATGTGGTTTTTATGCCAGCCACATAGTGCTTGAATGATCAGTTGTCTACTTAGGCAGAAGATGGGATAATAGGAAATGAAACGCTGTACTAGAAATGGGGAGGGTTTAAAAGTCAATGCAAGAGTCAGGCAAAAATAAATAAAAGAAGATATTATCACCACTGATACCTAGTACAATGTCCGACCCAAAACTAAAAGGAACTGCATGAATGTCAGCAGACTGTGGCAAAAGAATCTGAAAGGAGCTGCATGAATGAGTTAGAGCTGAGTTACAGCATTTTGGCAACTGTTTTCCAAGGCTTTGTGCTGGATCCAGCAACACTTATGCAACTCAACAAGAAATACTAAAGCAACTCATGGTGTGACAGTTTAATATGAATTGTACTGTAGTACATGATGCATTTTGTGGTGTGATTAAGGGCCAACTTTGGGCTGCTCACTGCAACTCGTGAAATGAGACATGATATCTCTAGACTTTTTTCAGTACACCAGACAATATTCTCTTCTTTCACTCCTACCAATCAATTTTATACAAAAATACAAAAGAATTATGCATGTTGATATACAAAATATTAATTAGATGAATGTCACAGTTTTGTTCATTAATAATCTCATGTATACTGTGTGGTTAATTATTTGGATCTATATTAAGGCAAGCTCAGTAGGCTGCCCACTTTAACTCACACACATGAGTTGTGGTATCTTTAGACATCTTTGGACAAAGGAGCATTCCTCTGAATGTGTCAAGGTGTGCTTGTACTGCCACCTGCAATAAATATATTGGCACTTTAATAAATGTTTTCAAGAGCAGTGTTTTATTACTGAATGGTAGTGTGTGCAGGATTTTCAAGTTACATTGATACTTTTTACTTATACTTAAGCACCCCGTCCCAGTACAGTATCCTGTTTTGACCTTACGATTTGTATCTTTAGACTATTTAACACTATTACAGTTTTGTTCTGTTTTTGTGAACTTTATGTACCCCTCCTCTCTCCACCCCCAGACTCTCTCTGGTGGGGACATTCGATCACCTCCATCCCACCTGCCTGAAGGCTCAGTCCCACTGTTGGTTGACCCAGTCTCTGATCCACGCTCCAGGTGCCCATTCTCCCCAGATTTAAGACCCGGCAGGACCGCCACTCTCCTTTGGTGACCTTATGTGGAATCTGGGTGGTCATCCAGGAAGTGGAGGAGCACTGAAGACAGCTGACACACTATGCACTGGGTGTGGGTGGTCCCTGGTCCCTTCACCTACCAGGGATCGGGATTTTCCTTGTTACTGTTCCCTGAGCTTGGATGTGCAATGATGTCCTGCATGCAGTATACATGTTCCACACACACTCATAAGACATCTGCCGCAGCTCACCCTCTACTTGTGAATCACTAAATGCTGTGACTCCAAGCATCCACTAGGGTCCCCAGAACTGCAGCCAGCCAAACCCCCACCCTTGGGAAAGAAGAGCAGTCCTCTGGATGCTCAATCCTTTCCTGTCCCTGCAGACCCCGATGTCCTGGGCTCATTCCTGAGCCTGGGTAGTCAGCGTGGTGTGGCGTCAGGACCTCAACCCTCAGTGCCACCAGGATGGCTAACACTATTACAGTTGATATACCTCTTTGTCTTCTTCCAATCTAGTTTATTTAAAAAATACAAACATAGTAATAAAATAATAATAAATGTATTTATAAATAAAAATTACTACACGCCTGCTCACTCAAATACGTATTATATAAAGGTAATATACTTGCCCTAAATTGTCTTTGTTTCTTTAGTTGTTGCTTAATAAAAATAATAAGAAAAGTTATGTTTATAAATATAAAAGTACTGCATGTATACTACATTTATGTTCTCTCTTATAAGCACTGTATTATATTAAAGGGCAATACACTTGCCCTAAATTGTCACTTGTTTTTTTGTGTTGGCGCTTTCCTTTTTGGCTTGTTATATATAATTGGAAAAAGCAATGGTCCCTGTGGGCTGTTTCAGAGTCCAGCACACCACCACAAAAACAACAATCCCTAGCATGCCATTCCAACACTGCCATGCAAGGAAGCTGGAGTAATAAATACTTTTGCTTTCTGATGGCATATTTTGCCTCTATTTTTAGTCTGCTAACCTCCTAGGACAATTACTACCATGCAAACCAAAGTTTTGGACCAAACTGTAGAAGCTGACTGAAGAAAATTGTCCAGAATTAATGAAGAACTAAATCTGCCATTGGCCAAATACTTTGCCCCTATCCATAAGAACTGTTTTAATGACTGTCTTTTCTGATATGGTCTTAATTGTTGAATGAAATACACATTTGCTTATCATGTATAGTTATAATGGTAACCTCCTGACTTTTCTACATAGCTTACAGGTTGACCCTCAGTGAAGGGTTCTGTCTGCATATCATTCCATGAAGGTTTTTATTTTATTGAGCTCTTTCAGGGTTTGCACAACACTAATTTTGGTCAGTTCTTTTAAGGATATTATGAGAATATGTGTATATGAGATAACAGCTTTATGTACTGTACCTACCTGCTATTCAAAAGTACTATAGTTCAGTTCTTTTTGTACTATGAAGTAGGCTAATTTTCCACACATCGACAATGGCAGAGTAGCCACAATGTAAACTGCTAGGTAGCCACAGCAGAACAATGCCGCATGACTGGGATGTCAACATATCAAGGTACACAATCTACAGGAGGGACAGGGATGGTAGCAGAGGAGGAGGAGGAGGTAGCTCTCTACATAAGGAAGGGATCAAAGCAATGGAGCTAAAGGGTAAGCAGGGAGGAGAGGAGGCACCGTGGAGCACCCTGGAGACAGGAAATGGCACCACAATCTGCATGGGGTTGTATACAGACCCCTGTCTCAGGGGAGGAAATGGACAAGGAAATGATAGAAGGCATCCCTAGGATGGAGGAAAATGGAACATATTGTTGATGGGGACCTGAATATGCCAGATGTTAACTGGAGCACATTTGCTACAGTCACATCTAAAAGTAGGATCATTCTTGATGCCCTACAGGAGTATGCCTCAGACAGTTAGTGTTGGAACCCACTCGGGAGGGAGCAATCTTAGACCTGGTACTCTCAAATGGGTACTGAGAGAGGATCTCAGATTTGGAAGTGGGTAGCATCTGGGAACAAGTGACCACCAAACAGTGTGGTTCACAATACACACAGCTGTAAAGTCAAACCATACAAATGTGAGGGTACTGGACTTTGGGAGGGTTGACTTTAGCAAAATGGGAGAGTGTCTAAGAAAAGCACTAGCAAACGGGCAAGAAGGAGGGTGGAGGAACAATGGGAACCATCAAAACTGCCATCAGAGAGGCAACAAGCCTTTGTGTGGAGCAAATAACAAATCAAAATGAAGGAAAAAAGCACTATGGTTCTCAAAAGAGGTGGTAGGGAAGGTTAGGGGAAAAAGACAGCATTCAGGAAGTATAAAAGAAACACAGAAGAGTAGGACAGAGAACTGTACCAGTTAAAGCAGAAGGAAAAGGGAAGGAAGTCAAAAAGCAAAGGCCCAAACTGAGGAAAGGATAGTCAGCTCAGTAAGAAGAGAATAAAACCATTTATAGAGTACGTTAGGGAGTGAAGAAAGACCAAGGGAGGGGTAGTGACGCTAAATATAGGGACGGAGGGTGCAGAGGTGACAGTGAAAAAGCAGGAATACTGAATGAATACTTCTGCTCAGTATTCACAGAGGTAGAGGAGGAGGAGGTACCTAATTCAATCAATAGAAGCACTCTGGATAGGGGCATCAATACCAGTCCATTCACAGAAGTATGGTTCTAAAAGAACTCCTGAAACTGAAGGTGAACAAAGCAATGGGACCTGACAGGATTACCCAGAATTCAAAAGAAGTAAAGGAGAACTAGTGACACCACTGAATACCCTTTTAACAAATCATGGTAGGATGGTGTGGTACCTGAGGACTGGAGGAGGGCGGATGTGATTCCCTTCACAAAGTAGGAGCAAAGCATAGGCAGAAAACTACAGACCTGTTAGCTTGACCTTGGTGGCAGGGAAAATTATGGAATCACTTCTGAAAGAAAGAATTGTTGAGTACCTAGAGGCCAGCAAGGCACAGAACCCAAGGCAGTGTAGATTCACAGCAGGAAGGTCATGTGAGATGAATCTAATAGATTTCTTTGACTGGGTGACCAAGTAGTAGACCAGGGAGGACTGTGGACATGGCCTACCTAGACTTTGAATAAAGCATTTGACACAGTCCCAGACAAAAGATTAATAAACAAGTTAGCCAACCTGGGAGTGGGTCCCAGGATGGTAGTCTGGGTAAAATTGGCTGGACAACAGGACACAGAGGGTAGTAGTAAATGGAGTCCACTCCAATGAAAGGGGGCTACTAGCGGGGTACCACAGTGTTCAGTACTGGGACCAATCCTTTTAATGTCTTTATAAGTGAGATTGCAGAGGGACTGGAAGGAAAAGTATGCCCTTGCAAATGACACAAAGATCTTCACCAGGGTTGATACACTGGGGGAGAATGGATTTGGCAAGGTTGGAGGAATGGTCAAACTTATGGCAGCATGTATTCAGTGCAAAGAAGTGCAAGTAATGCACCTGGGAAACAAAAACCAGGGAAGAGTACACAATGGAAGGGTGTACTAACAACAACAAATATGGAAAGGGACATAGGTTAATCATATCAGATGACTTAAAGGTAAGCAAGCAATGTAAGAAGGCAGTAAGGACAGCTGGGGGATACTAGGATGTATAGATAGAAACATCATCAGTAGAAAACAGGAAGTTGTTATCCTCTGTACAAACAGTTGGTGAGACCCCATCTGAGTACTACATGCAGTTCTGGAGACCCTATCCTGCAAGGACATAGACAGGAGGAGGCAGTCTAGGAGGCAACTAAATGGTGCAGGGTCTGCACCAGAAGCCATACAAAGACAGTCAAAAGGAGCTTAATATGTATACCTCGAGGAAAAGATGGAGAGTGGGGACATGATAGAAACTTCAAGTACCTCAAGGAATCAACAAAGTCCAAGAAGGTAGCATCTTCAGAAAAATAGATGTGCAAGAACAAGGGGAACAATTTGAAGATAGAGGAGGACAGCTCATTGGCAACGTAAGGAAGTATTTTTCCATGGAGAGGTGGTGGACACATGGAACCGCCTTCCTGAGGAGGTTGGGGTCAAAAACAGTGGGGTATTCAAGAATGCATGGGACAGACATAAGACAATTCTGGTGGGGGTTAGAAAGAAATAGGCTGTAGGTTAACTAGGAGCTGCAGCTTATCCAATAGGTAGAGAAATGAGCAGACTGGGTGGCTCAAACGGGCCTTATCTGCCGTCAAAGTCTATGTTTCTATGCTTCATGCTTGTTGCCTGCTACACTAAAGCTTCATGTGCACACACAATATTAACTTAGGATAGGCAACCACTGAGGCTATGTGCCCCAAACCATGGTACTTGCCTACTTTATAAATGGCTAGGTTCCAGCTACTACAAATTAACGTCACTAGATGACTGCTCTATTAATTTGGCTAGGTACCTGCTACAGGTGACAAGGCAATTGTCCTCCACACATAGGCCTACAGTATGTGTTGGAATTGCTCAGGAGGGTACAGTTAGCAGCCAAGCAGAATGGATGAATACCATGGGAAAACCTATTATGCCAGTCTGATTTTACTTCAAATGTTGCATTTATTCAATGTTCCTTTGACTCTTAAAACACCAACAGATGCTGAAAACACTGAACCACTCAATGATCAAGGATAAGAGGACATGCCATAGAGAACAAACCCACAGCAGGCCCAGAACCTCTTCAGGTCTTGGGCTTCCATCACAACATCCAGTGGTAGTGGTGTCACATGTTCAGATGACCCTGACATAATACTGACTTTCCTTCAGAGATCCATTCAGTCATTAACCCAGTCCATACAATGGATCAACCAAATGCTAGAAAGTTTCATAGAATGGCTTATAACCTTGAAAGTCAAGGTAACAGGGATGAAAACCATGATAGAGGAGATGACCTCACATGTTGGTAAACCATTAATAGCCACAACTGCTTTGGTAAAAGGAACACTTTTGTGATCCAGTTTGGTGCTTTAGAGATTCAGACACAGGGGAATAATCTGAGGCATATTGATATTATTGTAGGCCTCAAGAGAACAATCCAGTCTCTTTTGTTTAAATTGTGGCTCACAGCAACATTGGAGCAACTGATACAGCCAAGCCTGTGACTGGGACAAGATTATAGAATTATACCCTACAGAGTACAGTGGTTTGCATTAGAGGGAGTGATCAGGACTCAGTCCTGTATGCAGTGAGAATAACATAAAGGTTTGAGGTATTCATTCATACTGGGTATTCATACTGGGTATAGAGTGAAAGAAGACATTTCTTGCCCATACTATTGCTCCCCACATCAGTGGGTCCACCAGTTCCTTTGCCATTAACCAGCTGTCTATTATTCTTTGAATCTTCTACATTTCCACTGTTCACTATGTTCTCTGGTAGCCCATTCCACAGCCTTCCTGTTCTATTTACAAAGGATAATATTCACTATTCAGTTTAGCTGCTGTCAGTTTAATTTGCTTCTTATGACCTCTTAGACCTCCTGGTTTCTTTTTCATTTCTATACTCATTTCTTTACTTAGTTCCTGATCCATCGTCAATTTGTATAACATAAAAGGTCATCCCTTATCCTTCTCTGTTCTAGGGAGAACAATCTTGTTTTAACCAGCCTATCATTATAATTTAATTTGGATAAAGCACCTATGTTTTTTGTATATCTCCTTTGTATCCTCTCTAGTTTCTTGATGTAAGCCCTGCTTATATGGATTCCATAACTGGGATCCATAGTCTCAGTAAGGTCTGACATACAGTTTGTATAGTGGTAACCTGCAATTCATTGTTTTGTTAATGATGCATCAGTTAATATTTTAATCATATAATTAGCTCTTGTTAACATATGAGTACTATATTTATTGACGTTCAGCTTATTGTCTACAATGATTCCACAGTCCTTTTCATTGTCCACAGTCTTTAGTATTACCCCATTTAGCTCATAGGTCTGCAAAGTATTATTTTTTCCCATATGCATACTGACACATTTTGCACACTGAAAAACATTCTGTTTCTAACCGCCAGTCTTTGATTAACTTTAAATCACATTTCATGTCCTGCTGCTGTTCTACATTACTCACAGGTCCACCTAATTTGATGTCATCTGCAAACTGTATTATATCATTCTTAATGTTCACCTGCAAATCACTTATGAAGATTGAAAATACAGGTACATGTGAGAAGTTGACATTTTCTTGGATTTAAACCATACAGCCCAACAGAGATGATAAGATTTTGATGGTGTACAGTGCAAGTTTTAGGATTCTGCAGAGGAATCAGTGTGATTTTCCTCACTCAACTTAGATTATATGATAATACCAAGATGCACTAGTTCATTTGTCAAAGAAAGCAGCAACCTGATCTGAAAAAAAAAAAACAGAACGGAAATGAACTGAACCAGACCAGCATACAGAATCCTTGAAGAGTGAAGGCTGAAAAGCTCCAATAATGGTAGTGACCATAGGCTAAGGTGCCTATATGCCACAATGGTGATAACAGGAATCGGATGTTGAGTATTCTAATATTTGAAAAGGCAAAGAGCCATGCAGAGAGAATGCAGTGCAACCAGGAGCAAAGGTACTGTGCAAAACAAAAGCTGGTGCAGCACACACGACAATCAAACTTAAGAGGCTACTCAAGGTAAATATGCAAAACAGCTTTATTCAAAAGATTCACACAGCAAGCAATGAACACAGTGTGGTACAGGGTGGTAGTAAAACCTCAATGTTTCACAGGCATGATCTTTTCAAGTGGACAACATTACAAGTGAATAGTGCCTGCCTGTTTCTAAAACAAACCTTAGTGAGACAATAACAACACAAATAAAGTGAAAATGAATAATTAAAAACAGTCCACAAAGACAGTAGCTGACACACAAGTAATATTTACTGTTTAAACATTTTCACTTTACAGTTTGAATAATTGCAGAAGCCTCACATATGTGCTCTAGCAGATAACACTACAGTGTTTCTTTTTATGTTGGCTTGCCGCACTTGCGTGCAGGTCAACATATTGGGAGAGTGGAGATTTGGAGGCACAGCTGCTGGTGGGAGATGCAGAGCACGCATCAGTAGGTGCATCCCTCATTCCCCAATAAGCCAGCATGCAGCTGACACCAACATTATGTAAAGTGGACATAACTTGTAACAAAGTGCCACTGCAATCAGAGACAAGCTCGTCATGCGGCGGCATAAGACACGCCCTCCCATACGTGCCTTTCCTAATGAAACATTTCAATAAACATGGTGCCAAAAGCCGCGCAGCGGGTGAAGCTCGCACCCTCTTGTGACATGCCAACGGGGAGCCCACTCCGTCAGCATCACCCCCAACTGTTGAATGCTGAGGGGTGCCCAATCCCCCATCAGCTCGCGCCTCCCGACTTTGTTTGCCGGTGGGGTGCCCAATCCTGGCGGCATTACCCCCCACCATGTTGTGTGCCAATGAGGGTGCCCAATCCCCGTTGGCTAGTGACCCCCAAACCCACTTAGGTGGCACACTGGGAGTCCACCCCAGCGTGCCAAAACAGTCCCATGCCTTTGTTTGCGGTGAGGGTGCCCAATCCTCCGAGGCATTAACTTCCGGGTTGTGTGCCACGCGGGTGCCCAATCCGCCGGCTACTAACTCCCAAACCCACTTAGGTGGCATGCTGGGAGCCCACCTCAGAGTGCCAAACTGTCCTAAAGTGGCGTTTTCTGTACCTAGAATAAGGAAAACGGTCCCTCGTAGTTCAGGTCAGCCTCCTCCCCACCCGCAGCACTCCACCCACCGCGCACCCTGCCTCCCCTCACCCCTCACCCCATACTTACCTCCAGAGTCTGGCGGATGATCTTCACTGGACTGGGAACATGCCCGCACTCTTCAAAGCTGACCACGAACTGAGGAAATGCCGGTAAGCTGTATAATGGAGTGAATAGTGTTTTTCAACTTTGTTGCATATCTCAGGCATTTCTTAGACTTTTTGCACCAAATTTTCAACATGGGGTTTCTGGGG
This sequence comes from Neoceratodus forsteri, assembly GCA_016271365.2. Lineage (NCBI taxonomy): Eukaryota > Metazoa > Chordata > Ceratodontiformes > Ceratodontidae > Neoceratodus > Neoceratodus forsteri. Next base: position 1,548,385,967 of record CM057453.1, read on the forward strand.
CCTCCTTATGAATTCTGTCACTGTCATGGCATTTATCAGCCTCAAAGGTGATTTCGCAGTCACTGCGGCGAAATCACTTCCTTAACCGAAATGACAGTGGTGGTGGTGTTCATGAGGTGCCCTCTTAAAAAGCCTAAGTTCCAAATTTGGTGGAAAAATCCAACAAATGCCTGTTTTATGAGCGCTGCAGTGCTATGCAGTTGCCATGCAGGCTTGTAACTTCAGCATTCACAATATTTTACTGCCAGATTTTCAGCATTGTCATTTTGTACACCTCCTTGTGAACAGCACAGCTGTCATTTTCCACATCCTACCCGAAATGTGTTTCCGCACTTGGCACAATAGCTAGTCGCTGTGGGAAATCTGTGTTTGGGTCAGATTATGAAAATGACAGTGACACAGTTCATGAGCAGAGAATCTAAAATGCCTATGTTGAAAATTTGGTGATGATACTCCATAAAATAATTGTGTTATGAGTATGCATTGGCAGATTGCACGACGCCGCATCGGCCGCGTATTTGTGATATTTTCAGTCTGGATTTTCACCATTGCCATTTTTCCACACCTCTTGATGAACAGTACAGCCGTCATTTGACATATCATGCCCAAAATGTGTTTTCGTACTTCTGGCGCAGAATAGCGCGGGTCGCTGTGTGAAATCACTTCTTGGGACACTTTGAGGAAATAACAGTAACACTGTACATGAGCAGAGGTGCTAAAATGCCTATGTTGAAATTTGATTGCGAATGCCCATAAAATACTGGCGTTGCAAGCGTGCATTGCATATTTCCCACTCACCTAGTAGCTTCGCAAATTTGGTATATTTACATGCCACATTTTAACACTGGCATTTTTTCCACCTCCTTATGAACTGTGCAGCTGTCATTTCTCACATCCTGCCCGACATGTTTTCCCACACTGCACTACCAAACATCCAAAGGGACACCCTAATGCTTGTCACTCTCTGCAGGGTGGGGTGGTTGGCATCAGTTCAATACTTCACTGCCATTCCTATGATGCATCTCTAACTCCTGACCACCAATGCCAATGCCAGCAAGCCAACATTCGGCATTGACAATGCTTATTTTAATAGTGGTTATCTTTGTTCCAAGGACCCCAGGAAAACATAAAAGTCAATGAGTTGTACATGAGTTTTAGTTAGAGCTGGGGAGGTTGCAACTTTCAGTGGAACTTTCACAAAATTTTGTAAATTTCATTACATTTTCTGCACTTCTGCCATTGACAAAATCAGAATCTTCCAGAATGTTTGGTGAATTTTCACCCTGTCCTGCAGAATTTTCTGACTGAATTGTGGAGTAATACACATGAACTGTGGAAGGCCAGTTTTGAGGAATTCCATTCTGCAGTTTAATTCATTAATCCACAATATATGTAATTATTCTGCAGTTCAGTAATCAGTTCTGCAGAATTTCCTTCTGCAGTTTAATGCATTATTCCACAATTCATACATTCATGCCACATTTCAGTGACTCATCATAGTGTAGAATGAACATATGAACTGTGAATTGATATATTAAACTTCAGAAATAAATTCAAGAGAACTGACCACAGACAGTGATCAATTCTGAGGAATTTCCATGGTTTAATACAATAAACCACAATTCATACATTCATTCTGTTGTTCTAAGTTGAATTTCCATGAATGTTGCCAGTGCATTCTGAAATTTCACAAAAGCGAAATTATGACATTTGCCAAAATTCTACGAGGAAGTTTAATTTTACACAGCCCTAGTTTTAGTGCAAATTTGACTATTTTTGGGGCATTTTGTAATACAAACATAGAAACTGATGACAGATAAGGTCCTCTTTGCCCATCCAGTCTGCCTTGTTTCTTGTGTTGCTTTCGCTGCAGACCCTTCTAGGTCAATGGCACTTTCTCCTACACCCTTACCTCCCCTTATGATTCCCTTGTGCTTATCCCAGGCTTTTTGAACTCTGCCATTGTTTTTTAACACTGCATTTTGGGTCACTTGAAAGTTTCTACAGTGTTATAAGATACTAGGAATGTGCTGTTCTCACAAAAGCAGAACTAGAGGGTGCAGGGGAAGCAGTCATCCACTTAGGCTCTGTCTGTGAACTGGAGCCCCCAGCCAAATGTGTGATGATTCCTGTTGTTATCGCTTGAAGATTATCTAATTTTGCAGACCTGTGTAGCACTGTGTTTGGCTAATAGATGTGTGTGGCAGAGCAAACTGCATACATTTGTGTGTAAAATTCAATCCACTCTGGTGACAATGAACTGCTGAGACTTGAAGCTAATATCTGTATTATCCGCTTCAGGTCAAAACATAGAATCTGGGGGTATCTGATGACCCCAGAAGATTATCAGAGATCTGTAAGGAGTATTGTTTACTGACATGCCTCACACAATACTCAGGTAGATCATTGAAGGGTCAATTTACATATCTTCAGTCATGTTTAGAAAAGAAAACATCCTCTCTACCCCAGGCTGCATAGTTCATTAGGTCTCACTGTAGATTTTATATACTCCTTTCTGCTTCATCAGAAAGATGTATTTCAAGGTATGTCATTTAAGGAGAATAATCTTTACATTTCCTAGAATATGAGTTAAACTGAACATATGTGATGTCTGTTTAAGAACCCAGGATATTTTCTTGTGTGTTTGGTTAGAAATTGTCATATTTTTTGTAGGGTCTCTTGTTAATGTAGCTTATTCTGAACCAGTACTCTGTTTTATGTTTGCTTATAATCATGTGCAACAAGTGAACATATTGGTTCCACTCTGGCAGAGTAGTGACCAGGGAGGCATGTACTGCAAAGCAGTCAATGCAACTGAGCATGCAGGAGGATTAGCATGTACACACCTAATCCTCACAAGGCTGCTGCAGAGAGAACTACTGAAGCTTGCCAATGAAAAAAATCTCAGATATGAAAGGGGTAAAGCTGCACCTATCACAGTGTGGCTCATACTTTCATAAATGTTTGCCCATTAGTCAGTGTCACCCTCCCAGTGTGTCCAGAAGACCAGCAGCAGGTACTCAATGTTACACTGGTGTCCCCCTCTCCTCAGACACAAGTTTCAAATGAGAATATTAACTAGTTCCCCATAGTATACCAGTAGCTTTCACTGCCACCCAACTGTGGTTGCAAATGGTTGCAAAACTGGTGCAGAGCACAGGGCTTTGGCTTCATTGGGGACTGGGGGTCCACCTGGAGAGATAAAGGTCTATACTGGCACAATGGTCTGCATCTGTCCACAAAGGGAACCAAGCTCCTAGGTGACAGGTTTAATTCTTCCTTAGCAAGCTTTTAAAACTAGCCAGGGAGGTGCTGATAGGAGGCAGAACATTTCAAGCTTCCCACCACAAAACATGGCGGGTAGTAAGGTAAACACTGAGGTACAGAGCTAAACACAGGGCAGGACAAGGGTAAATGGAAAACTAGACAAGGGACATAGAGCAGAGATGGAGGAAAAAGGATAAAGCCAACATTAAATAGAGGGCAATGAGTACCAATGCCCACAGTCTGAGAAACAAGCTTCATGAGCTAGTAGCCCTGATGGAAGATGAACATTTGGATATTGTGGCAGTCATGGAAACATGGTACACATAGAACCATGACTGGGATGTCAACACCGGTGCACAATCTACAAAAGAGGACAGGAAGGTAAAGAGGAGGTGAAGTAGCTCTATACATGAGGGAAGGATAAAAGCTACAGAAATAAAAAGTAAAAGGGAGGACAAGAGGCACTCTGGGTCACCTTAGAGACAGGGAATGGCATCACAATCTGCACAGGGTTGTATACAGACCCCCATCTCAAGAGGAGGAAATGGACAAGAAAATGATAGAGGACATTCTCAAAATAGCTGAAAAGGGGAGATACTGTTGATGGGGGACCTGAATATGCCAGATGTTAACTGGATGACATGTACTGCAGCCACACTAGAGCAGGGTCATTCTCGATGCCATGCAGGGGCAAGTCTTAGACAGCTAGTGTTGGAACCCACTCAGGAGGAGAATACTACACCTGGTACTCTCAATGGAGAGAGGATCACAAATTTAGGAAGTCAGTGGACATCTGAGAACAAGTGACTGATGCACAGTGTGCTCCACAATGAGCACAACCATGGAGATAAGCCATACAAAAACAAGGATACTGGACTTTAGAAGGGCTGACTTTGGCAAAATGGGTGAATACCTGAAGAAACGCACTAGCAAATGACCAAAAGGAGGGTTTGTTTGTTTGTTTAAAACTTTATTTTATACAGGAACAAATGATTAGCGCCAAAGACACTGTTTACAATCAGGTCCTGTAAAATAATTCCATAAATAAGCATCAACAAACTACAATACAAACACCATTAACATAATAATTAACATTACCCATAACATACACATTCATTCTGCAAATATTCAGATAATTTACCTTAAAACTTGACAGGCTAACTATTTTTTGTAGGTATTTAGGCAATTTATTCCATGAAGAAGCACATCTATTTTGTAGCTTCATTTCCCTTAATTACTACAATATTAAGTATTGGAATTCTATTTTCTGAATTTCTTGTACAAAACCTTGGTTCTCCGAAGACTGTAACATAACATACTTAGCTAAAGGATGAATGCTTTTACATATAATCTTGTGACAATTAATTAGCCATACATAATTTCTTTGAGCCTCAGGATGCAACCAATTTAACTGATCATATAACTTACAGTGATGCATTTTATATTCACCCTTAATAATGAATTTAGCTAATCTATAAACTGTTTGATTAACTTTTTAACACTGTCTGAGAGGAATTCATATAAATCAACGCACCATATTCAATACCAGTATTAGCATTTGCTTAACAAGTTTCTCTCTAGCTAATTTAGGCAAAACACCTGTTAATCTTCTGAGGGCACCCAATCTTTGGTTAACTTTTTTATCTGTATATCAACATGATTTTCAAATGTCATATCAGAATCTATATACAATCCCAAATACCTGTAACCTTTTACTACTTCTCAATTTGTACACCATTAGTTAAGTGGATGTGTAACCGTGGCTCAGTTTTCCAACCTATGCCCTAGCGAAACTTCATACACTGAAATTTTCCTCGCATTAAGTAAAAGACCAAAGTCACCCATCCACTTCTCCAATAAAATTAAACCACTCTGCAACTGTTGTTCTAGTTCCCACATTATCTGCTGAGACCAGCAAAACTGTATCGTCGCGTATAATCTGATCTCCCATGTTTTATTGTTTGCGCAAGTTCATTTACATAGACATTAAACATCAACGGATGAGTATCGATCCCTGAGGGACACCATGATTTATTTTTTCAAGGCTCGACACTGAGTCTCCATTGATGACACACTGTCTATGATTTGCCAAGTATGATGCCATCCATGTTAATGGTCCTTCCTCTATCCCAACCAACCAAAGTCTTTCCAATAATTTTCTATGCTGAACCAAATCAAAAGCTTTACTCAGGTCCATGAACAATGTGGACAAGGGTGGAAGAACAATGGAGAAAAATCAAACTGCCATCATAGAGGCAACAAGCCTTTGTGTGAAACAAATAAAGAAAACAAAGCGGAGTAAAAAAAAACACTATGGTTCTCAAAAGAGGTGGCAGGAAAGTTAAGGAGAAAAAGGCTGCATTCAAAAGTATAAGGAATCACAGAAGGAGCATGACAGGGAACTATATCAATTAAAGCAGAAAGAAGTGGGAAGGCAGTCAGAATAGCAAGGCCCAAAGCGAGGAAAAATAGCCAACTCAGTTAAGAAGGGGAATAAAACCTTTTATAGGTACATTAGGGAGCATAGAAAGGTTAAGGGAGGATAGTGAAGATTAATAAAGGAGAGGGGAGGTGGGCAGAGGGAGACAGAGAAAAGGCAGAGATACTGAATGAATAATTTTGCTCAGTATTCACAAAAGAAGATGAGGAGGTTACCTAAACCAGACAATAGAAGCACTCTGGGTAGGGGTTGACAAAAGTGCATTCACAGAAGAAAGAGTCCTGAAAGAACTCCTAAAACTCAAGGTGGACAAAGCAATGGGCCTGACGGATTCAATTCAGAATTCTAAAAAGAACTAAGGAGGATCTGTAGACACCACTGACCACGCTTTTTAACAAATCATGGCAGGATGGGGTGGTACCTGAGGACTAGAGGAGGGCAGATGTGATTCCCCTTCACAAAAGTGGGAGCAAGGCAGAAGCAGGAAACACAGACCTGTAGTTTGACCTCAGTGGTAGGAAATGATGGAATCACTTCTAGAAAATAATTGTTGAGTACCAGAGGTCAATGGGGCACAGGACCCAAAGCACCATGGATTTACAGCAGGAAGGTCATGTCAGATGACTCAAATTGATTTCTTTGACTGGGTGACCAAAGTAATAGACCAGGGAGGGCTGTGGATATGGCCTACCTAGACTTTAGCAAGGCATTTGACACAGTCCTGCACAAAGATTAATAATCCAGTTAGCCAGCCTGGGAGTGGGTCCCAGGGTGGTAGCCCTAGGCTAGCAAACTGGCTGCACAACAGGACACAGAAGATAATAGAGAATGGAACACATTCGAAGAAGTTACTAGTGGTGTACCTCAGGGCTCAGTATAGGGTCCAGTCCTCTTTAACATCTTTATAGGTAACATTTCAGAAGGTCTGGAGGAAAGGTATGCCTCTTTGCAGATAACACAAAGATCTGTAACAGAGTTGATACACAAGGGGATAGAAAAGATAAAAGGGACTTGGCAAGGTTGGAGGAATGGTCAGACATATGGCAACTTAGATTCAATTCAAAGAAGTGCAAAGTAATGCACCTGGAAACAAAACCCAGGAGAAGAGTACACAATAGCAGGAGGTACTAACAACAACAAAAATGGAAAGGGACCTGGGGTAGTCATATCAGATGACCTAAAGGTGGGTAAGCAATGTGAGAAGTTGGTAAGGAGAGCCAGGAGGATACTGGATGCATAGGAAGGGGCATCACAAGTAGAAAAAGGAAGTGGTTGTCCCTCTATACAGACAGTTGGTGAGATCCCATCTGGAGTACTGTGCAGTTTTGGAGACCCCATCTCACGTAAGACATAGACAGGATGGAAGCAGTCCAGAGGAGGGCAACTAAAATGGTGCAGGGTCTGCATTAGAAACCATATGAAGAGAGACTGAGAGCTTAATATGTATACCCTTGATGAAAGGAGGATGGGGAACATGATAGAAACTTTCAAGTACCTCAAGGGAATCAACAAAGTCCAGGAGGGTAGCATCTTTCAGAAAAAGATGTGTAAGAACAAGGGCACAATTTAAAGATAGAGGGAATGGCTCAGGGGTAATGTGAGGAAATTTTTTCATGAAGACAGTGGTGGATACATGGAACCGCCTTCTGGGGAGGTCGTTGGGTCTAAAACAGTGGGGAATTCAAACAATCATGGGACAGACATAAGACAATTATAGTGGGGATTGCAGGAAGTAGGCTGTTGGTTAACTAGAATCTGCAGCTTATCCGGTAGGTAGGAAATGGGCAGACTGGGTGGGCCAAGTGGTCATATCTGCTGTCAAAGTCTATGTTTCTATGTAACTGCACAATGTTTGTGGATTGAGGCGAAAGAGAGAGAGAGAGAGAGAGAGATAGTAGCCCTGTGCTACTGAGAAGCAAACTATTAATTCCTGAGGGAGAGAGGGGACACAGGGGGTTGGCTGACCGTAGAGCTTACCCAAATCACTAGTCCCTGCAGCCTTCAATTCCATCCATTTTTCAGTTTCTATCTATCCCCTGCCAACTCTTTACCTCTCCTGCCATGCCCAGTTGTGACTTTTACTGATTCTTCTTTTTACTCTACCTGGTACTACTGCAGCTGATTTTCCACTTGGCACCTAGTGGCCCCACTATACACCACAACTGTGAAGTCTCCCATCCCTATCCCTTCAACCACACAACTGCACTATATATCAGAAGAGCAGGGAGACAGACAGCCCTGAGTGCCACCAGCTGAAGTCCCACTCCCAGCATCTAGCAGCCCCTTTCTCTGCCTGATCATAAAGTCTCCCATCCCTCACTCACTGCTGCCCACCAACTGAACTATGTCAGTGAAATGGGGAAAATATAGTACAGCCTTGAGGACTGCTAGCTGAAGTCCTACTCCTTGGCATCTAGTAGCCCCTCTATCTGTCCAATCGTGAAGTCTCCTGTCCCTCACTTGCTGCCACCTGCCAACTGCACTAAATGTCAGCAGAGCAAGGAGAAGAGCATGGCCCTGAGTGTCAACAGCTAGTCCCTCTCCCTGGCTTCTCTCAGCCCTCTCTCTGCCCAGTTGTGAAGTCTCCCATCCCTGTCCTCTCATTCACCAACTGCACTAAATGTCAGCAAAGAGTGGAGAAAGATTGTAGCCATGAGCACCACCAGCTAAAGTCCTACTCCATTGCATCTTGGGTCCCTCTCTCCACCCTTTCGTGAAGTCTCCCATCCCTTACCTACCACCAACTGCACTAAATGTTGGCAAAGTAGGCAGAAAGAGTGCCGCCTTAGTTCAGCATCAGCTGTTACAGCCTGCTGAGCTTCATGTGGTCTGGAATGGCACACACACCATAACTTTATAATGATATTAAGGAAGTACATAGGTTGGTACACAAAATAGAATTGGGACCCACAGATGAGACTGACTCTGACACCCGGAGGAAGCATGAACTGGAGGCAGTTCTTATAGACAGGCAGTGAATAAAAGCAAGGTGTGGCAGCTCCATTTATTTTTTTTTTAAAACTGTCTCAGATCTTTTGTAAGGTTATGGAATGATTGGCATTTGAACTATACCCGGGGACTGAGCACTAAAGTTTTTTTTTCTTGGGTGATATTTATGTCTATGTACAGTATGTGAATCATGTGCTTCTTTATTGATTTATCAGACTTTTACAGGAAGCACTGATACAGACATGGTTGTCCCACTTCAGCACTTCTTAATTCAGTGTATAATGCCACCTGTTCCTGCTGCCAGTTTGTATCGAACATTTTGCTTGTACCGGGATTTAGTGGTATACAGTATATCGTGTCAAAATGGGCAAAAAACAATGTCTCAAAAAGCAGTTCAAGTTTGTAAAAGGGCCATGTGGCCCAGTGCTGTTTACCTGGTTAACACATTTTAAATAAATAGATGGTAAGGTCTCACAATCACACACGTCCTGTACAGACTTCATTTATTGCATATTCAGACTGTCTTTATTGCATATTCACTTGCCCCTAATTTAGGAATTTTGTTACTTAAGTCTTAGGTCAATATATAAAGTACATGTGCTGCTGCTGCTGCTCTGTACCTTTATTTACAGATGTTACTCTAATGCACTGGTTATTGCTTTGAGTTAACGTCAAATGTATGTTGATGTTATTTAGTTTTTATGGCATATGTTTGATAGAAACTATCCTTGGAAGTGTCTTGTTCACGTGCAAGACTTGTATGTTTATGAGTGATGCTGGGTGTCTTAGTTCCACATAGTTAATTGGAATTATGTTTACTTACAGTATAGACAGCACGTCATCCCTGTAAATTTCAGTGTTGTGTGCCTTCTGAGATTTAATTAAGAGTAAATAACAGTTACTATCTGGTACTTTCTCTCATGTGTAACAAATGTGAAGATATCAGTAGACACCTTTGTAAGAGTTTTTGTACAATAGCTAATGTATAATATCCTTCATGGACATCAATTGTAAGTCTGTTTTGCTTACAAAATGATAAAAGGAGAGAAAAAAGAGTTCAGCCCTGAGTGCTGCCAATGCTAGATTAAGACAGCAGCAGCAGGAATGATTAGACTTGGGGACTTACAACTCCTGAATCCATTTGGAGTACCTGTGAGAGTGGGATTATGGGAGGTTCGGAGAGTGGGACTTGCAGGAGAGATCTGTGCTTACCTGGGCTGTCTGTTGCATTCCTTAGACTGGGTCACACACACGCTCCACTCTTTGGTGAGGAGAGCAGTCGAGAGGCAGGGTTGTGAAAGAGACAAAGAGAAAGACCAGGTCCATGTCATATAGGTCAGAAGTGGGATGAGTCATGAACCAGGACCACCTGCCCAGTGGAGTCATACACAAGATCTGGTAAGTGGGGACTGACAGATGTATAAAGCAGGTGGATAACATATACAATAATGTATGGGAAAGTGTGCAATGAAATTAATGGTTGCTCGAGGTGTGGGATGTTACATAACCCCAAGGCGAAGCCCAAGATGTTTATTAAAGCATCCCAAACCGAGGGCAACCATTAATTTCTGATTTAAGCACACTTTCCTATAGTTTATTATTTATAATTGCTGGACTGCAATTTTTTTCCAGCCCTGTGTCTGAATCTCTCTCACACATACACTCTGACTCTCTGTCTCACATACACACACACACACACACAACTCTGACTCTTTGTCTCACATACATATACATATACACTTACACACACACACACACACACACACACACACACACTCTCTGTCTCACACACACACACACCCTGTCTGTCTTCACATTCACCTTTTTTCTTAAACTTTCCTTTTTAATCGTTGCTGTTTTCTTTCCTTTTTACTTTGACCAAAGTTCTGTGTTGCAATCACGATTGTCTTAACTCAAGGAGCGAGGTCTGAGCCATTGTTCCTGGCAGTTGTCCCTCACGGCTTTCGAATGGCACGATCAACCAGATAGTCTGTTGTTTTATATTTATTTTAAAAACACGATGAGGACTTTCAGTCTGGCGGCTCCTCGCTATGCGGATAAGGAGCCGCCATGTTTCTCACAGTGGAAGCTCTCAGTAGGACATTAATAGCCGATCATGGAGTGGCTGTTTCTAATTGACGGGAGCGTATTTGCTGTTACAACCCGTGGGTTATAACGGAAAAATTATAACTGGCTTCAGCCTATGGAAAAATTGCTGGCCAGTTATTATATTGTATTTACTGCAGAGTTAGGCCAGGATTTTTACCAACAGCATTATCATCATTATTAGTTTATTGTTTTTGAGACATTAACATTCTAGCTCAGTACCATCTTTAATCTTTAATGGAACATTTTTTCTCAGATAACTGTGTACTATAAGTCTGCAGAGCTGAAACCATAAAAGGATTATTCAATTCAATAAAAACTTCAAATGAAACTAAGATATAGCTTGTGTACCACTAATTATACCAACAAACTCTGGTCAGAACCGATATGGCTGTGGAGAGCTTTTGGGATGCCTTTACCCATTATTTCTAATGAATGTGCACAATACAGAACTGTTGAGAGGCAGTTTCAATATGGTCTTCTTTACACATTTTTCAATGTGTTTTTCTAAATGTGACTGCTGATGGCTCTATGTTTAGCTTGGATAATTCACAGAAGACATGGCATCTTATTTTCAGTGGGCTCTACAGTGACACAATATTATGCTGCATTGCATACAATCACAACACACTGAAAAAATATTTTACATCTGGACTAGGCTATCCAGAATAAAAATGGTAAAATCATGACCCACTGAAAAATGGAAATTACGGACTCACCGTAAGTCTGATCTTTCTGTGTATTTTCATCATTCATCACCTTTGGGTACTTGGCCAGAGGTCATGACCCCACGGGAGCTCTTTGTATGGATGGGTGGAGTTGCACCCATCGGGCGCCACCCTCGAGGATGACGACTGCGTGGCACCTCGTGGGTTGGCCGTTAGGTGTTGAAATGACCAGCCCTCCCACCAGTTCTGAGTCGCCATAGAGGTTAGAAAAAGGGTTGGGAGGGTGGGACAAGGAAGTCCAAGGACAGACAAAGGAAAAGATATAAAACTAAAAGGAGAAATAAATGACTGAGAGGACAGGAGAAGTTTGAAGACTAAGGGATTGAGTAGGGGCCACAATCTCTGAAGTAAAAAGGAGGAGTGAGGGAGGGATAAGGATTTTAGAAGTAAGGAAAAATTGAGATGGGGACAGGAGAAACATACCCTGTAACCTTGACCTGTCTCCAGTTTATATAGGAACTGGAAGGAGTAGCCAAAAGGCTAACTGCCAGAATTGCAGGCACAGTATTATTGGAAAACTCCTACAAGCAGAATCAGCTATTCAGGAAGAAAAGACAGGAAAACATGGATATCTCTCTCCTCAAAGGAGATTTTGGTGCAAGAAACCTAGTTTCTTAAATTAACTGAGGTTATGTCCACAGGACAAGGAAATCAAAGTAAATCAAGGATTGATGGGGAGAAGGGAGAAGGAAAAAGGGGCAACTGCCAACCCCCACCCCACATGGGTGGAGCTGAAGACTGAAGATGGAGTGCCCCCAATCCTGACCACTCTACCACTAAAGAAAACTATCCTCTATGTGCCCCAGTTTACCCTGCTCCTGACTAACAGAAAGGGGGGCAAGAGAGGGGCACAGAGAGGGGGCACAGAGAGGAGGGGGACCCAGAGACTGAGGGTGGGATTGTGATGAATGGTGAAGATACACGAAAGATCAGAATTACAGTAGGAATGCATTCCATCTCTTATCTCGTCCAATCTTCATCATTTCATCACCTTTGAGCGAGTGCTGAGCCCCCCAATGGGGGTTTATAACCCTAAGGGGCTGAGTCCCTAGCTCTCAGTGAGTGACACACTAAGAGGGAGAACCTTCATGGGTCTGGAGAGGCCCGAGAGTGGGGAGAGTAAGACAAGAACCCCCCAGAGGGGGTGAGAAGTTGTTCGACAAACGCCACCTCCACTCTACAGGAGAAGAGATAGGTTCTCTGGTGGGCAGAGTTAATCTCCCTACACTGGGCCAAGGGAACAAAAGGGAAAGATGCAGCCATGCCATCTGCCTAGTGCAGATCGCTTGTTTCCTATACCTGGTAGCTACCTCATTGGCATCATATGATGCCCTTGCTTGGTGCCTTGCTAGCTCCAGGCCATGTGCAGAAAGTGCAATGGCTTGTCTGCTTTGCTCCATGTCAGGCATGGAGGCCAGGAGCTGACCCAGCCTAGACGACAGGAACCTGTCATATGTTGCATAGTGGGCCTGATGTGCTGAAATAGAGAGCTGCAATCATGCTGAGTAGAACATCCTCCTCCTCCAGAAGTCAAAATCTGAGGAGTCTTGATCTGGTGGCCAGTCACAGTGAGGGGTGCGAGCCCATCACGAGTGTCCAGTTACGCTAATATTGACTGAGGATGAGGCATGAAACCTGGAGACTCTGGGGGCACAATACAGCTGGCAGAGATCCCATGGGGCAAGAACTCTGGGAAAGTGTCTCTGCCAGAAACGCAATGACATGTCCTGAAAGGAGCAGGCCAGGGGGCACCACGGTGTGTCCTCACTGAAATCACCCAGAAAGGCATGCGCGCTGAGTGCTCTGGATTGTGTTGAGGGGAGGGTGATGCAGGTTCTCTAACATCCTCATGTGGAATCGTGGATACTCAGCAAGATCAGCAGCTGGAGAGATGTTGACAGATGGCTCTCCCCCAGAAGAGGGGGATGAAGAGTCAGAGGACCTCGAAGGTTCAGAAACTGCCTGCTCAGGGGAGGTTGAAAACCTGTCTGTCCATAGCCTTAATGTAAGAGGGAAACTGAGCAGCCTGAGCTCTGAACTCCTCTCAGGAGAGAGGCCCACTAGGACCAAGAATGCCTGGGAGCTCAGGAGAATGTGGCAGATGGATGGGGAAGAGCCAACAACAGAAATCAGCTGACCTCTACCTGGGCTAGGGAGTACACCAGGAGCCCTAGAGAAGGAAGGAGCTCTGAAAACTCCACAGCTGACAGCTGATCAACCAAACTAGAACTGCCTAGGCTGCACCCTGAAGAATCCCCCATGAGGCGACCGGGCCGTGTAGGTCCAGAAGGAAGGTCCCCTACCACCAAAGAATGGGGCTCTCTCATGGAAACCAAAAGGGAAGGGTGGAGATCTGCACTACGGCTTCTCCCAGAGCCTGGGTGGGCTCCGGAAAAGGCCACACAGGCCCCATGCCCCTTGGACCCTCAGAATCTGGAGAGTGTCCTCCTCCCAGAGAGAGCAAGCCTAGGCAGCTGGCAGTTCTGTTCAGCCCCTGAAGGCCATCCAGGGAGCAGCACCTCCCTCCCGTGGGTGCTCTGATAGGCCCCAAAGTTGGGCCATCCAGGCACACCACCTGAGGGGTACCACCATTGAGTGGTCAGAGGACCCTCTGAGGCCAGGTTTCAGGGCAATGGTGGCCTGCACCACTGCTTGCTGGTCAGAACCCCTAACTCTGGCAACGGCAGTCACTGTCCACTCCTCAGAGGGTCTGACTCCAGCCTGTCAAGGATACTACCAGGTGTCCATGCCAGTAGCCAACTCCAAAGAGCCAGACTGCATGTATGACTCAGAGTCTGACTCTCCTCTGAAGAGGTGAAGATTGAAGTCCTGTGCCAAACAGTGCACAGATGCCCACTGCCATACCTACTGAACAGAGCACCAGAACCAGAGACTGCAACAGAGTCGACACCAATGCCCTCCTCCACACCGTAAATGGTGCCAGAAGAGGACATGGCCTCAACAAGGGCAGCAGCCTTGGGTCGGAGCCTGTCACAGCACTGTCCTGGCGCTGGTGCTGCAAGAAGTGCGAGACAAGAAATGGCACCGACGCATGGCTCTGACCACGCCTCAGTGCCACAAACGGTGCTTAGGCTGGAGACCCCCATGGCACCAACCTGCCCCATGGTGCCATGAGTGGCACAGAGGGCAGAGACGGCACTGCCAATGGCCCTGACAAGCACTCTCAGCGCTGAGCTCCAAAACCCCACGCGCCATGCCCATGCTTGAGCCTGAATGGCTCCAGAACTGGCCATGGATGCTTTGCTCAACCATTGCGCAGTGAACAGTGCTGGGTGAGAAACAGTCAGGACAGCAATCAGAGAGCCTCCCCACGGCACCGAGCAGCAACGCATCGAGTGACGGACCAGCCCGATGACAGCACCACTGGTGCCTTCGCACCAAAGCCCAGAACAGCACTGACAGACAGCATTGAGGATGGCACCAACCCAGGTCTTCTGAACCATGGGTACAACACTGGGGAGCTTTCACCCCGAGCGATTGCCAAGGCAGTGCCTCCCGCCTGTCTCCTGGAAGGGACAGACTGGGCCTCCCACCATGAAAGGGGCCTCTGCCATAGCTAGGCTACAGAGGCTGAGGCCCCTCCCCTCAGTCTGTATAGAACCAGGAGGGAACCCGGATGGAAGGCAGAGAGAACACGGCTTGGCCTGACGAGTGCGCGCCCGTCCCCAAAGTTGTTGGAGCTAGCCCTACTTTCCATGTGCATTGCTTGATGACATGGCGGTCCATGGAGAAGCAGGCATTGCACAAATCCATGTCGTGAAGCGGGCCAAGGCACTCAAGGCAACGGTCGTCGTGTTGGTCGGTGATGAAGTACTTGTCGGTCGCATGGGCACCGTCGCATGGGGGGCCATTCCATCTTAGAAGTTTTCTTGCCCTCCAACCGAGACATGACCTACGGAAAAGAACACCAAACAAGACCCAACATAGCAAAATAAAATAAGGAACAGTCTTAACAGGCAACGTTGAGTGGAGGAACAGAACTGGCAGGATACTCAAAGTCAATGGACTACTGAAGCAACATGGGGTCGAGAATATGCAGTTGAAGGCTTCAATGGTAGAGGTAGGCCTCTGAAAATTCTTCTGAAAGTTTCCCACAAGGTGAACTCTATGGTGGGAGATGAAGAACTGGCGAGGGTAGAGTCAACAACACCTAATGGCCAACCATGAGTACCACTCAGTGCATTGACCTCAAGGGGCAGTGCCGATGATGCGTGCTCGCCCATCCAAAAAAGAGCTCCTGCAGGTCATGACCTCTGGCCAGTACCCTAGGTAATGAATGGTGAAGATTGACACAGATAAGATCAATATATTGCATGTAATCTGGGAAATCCTGGTAAATACAGTGCAAAATGTGTAAAATGAAGATTCCTATGACAATATGATATAGTATCTCTCCTGCCTATCCAGGATACAAAATATAGGATAAGAAAATTTGAAGGAAATCTACTGTAAACTGAACTTCACTGTGTTCACTGATGTAAACAGTTTCTTTATTGTTTTATAACACATTAGATTGCAGTATTTATTTTGAATGTTATGGCCATGAGGATGGTGTGTACAATATGTGTGTGTGTGTGTGTGTGTGTGTGTGTGTCTGTGTGTGTGTTTGCAGTAGCTCAATATTTTTCCCAAAAAGTATAGTAAAAATGCTTGGTGATTTCTATATATTTAGTCTTGGATAGCTCACAGAAGACCTGGCATATGTCTGAGACAGTGCTTATCAGATAGTGTCTTAAGAGGTTAAAAACAGTGTAAATCTTTTGATTTGTTGCTGGGAAAGGGTGACATTTATGAAGTATGAATCTTTCTTGAAAGATAATACCTGTCAACTGAAGCTAGTAGCAAGAAAATGTTTAAATGCTAAGTATTTCAATGTGCAAGTTGTTGCATTTTGAAGGTAAACAAATCTCTAGTTTAATAGGCAACCAATATTTAACAAGCTGTTTCAGTTTTCTAATGGCCATCTGATAAGCAGCTTGGAGTGCTGTCTCCAATATTCTAAACAGAAAGAAGGGAGCATTTATTTCAGCTGTGATTTATAGTTGTGGATGAATGCATTGAAAACTCCAAAATGTGTTCCACGTTCCTCCATTTTCCAGCTACAGATTGGCAAGATGGCTGTAGACTCCGCCCACAGCCATAGTAACACTAGAAGTACTGTTTGCTGTTATCATAATGGCAAATAGTACTTCTAGTTTTGTTTTATAATTAGTTTTGTTTAAAAATGGTTATATCGATTATTGGAAGGCTATAGCCTGTAGGTTTAAAGTGCAGTGCAACTGACCACACCCATTTGGCCTATTTAAGGGATGTTCTCCTCATTCCACACACAAGCATTTTCCTTGCCCTTATCCACCCCTTCTCCTCCAGTGGCACGCTCTCTCTCTCTCTCTCTCTCTCTCTCCCGTGGGCTTCTTCCTAAGGTACCTTGTAGGGAATCACTCCCACTGACACCTCAAGGGATGGAACCCCCAGGGTTCCTTACCTTCATCCACTACAGGGTGGTATATCCTATGGATAGAGAGGCGAACAGTCAAAGTCTATCTATGTTACACAAGCATGAAACCAGTTGCACAGGCGCATTGAACCAAATTTAACATACACCAATCTATATATCTAATGTAATCAATCTGTCCATGTACCGCCTAACAGTAAGGTCAGCAGAAACTAATACAGTCTCTGAATTTGAGGCTATGAACCAGCCTTCTTTAGTAAATCTTTTGAATTATCAGTGGGACCTGATGTTGAAGTTGTGATATTTTTAGGTAGCAGTTGAGAGTGGAAAGGATGAGAAACAGGACAACAGCAGGAGCTGTCGCTGTCTTCTCCTCCTCCTCCTCGGGATGTAAAAAGAGATGAATGAGGAGATGCAAACAATAGAGAGAGAGAGAGAGAAGGTTGGGAGAGCATTCCATGTCCCATGCTGTGAATACTCCTAAGTGGAATCCTGGATACTACCTCTTGTTAGTGAAATTGACCTGCCCAGGGCCCTGTCATTAATGACTGTGTAGTACGAAAATACAGACTGCAGGGTCTTAGACAAGAGTAACTTGGGTTGGGAGCCTTGGTCACCAACTGGTGATGGTTGGGGTTTCCATGGACCAAGTGCGGAGAGGAGAGTAGAAGTTTCTGATCCACTTCTTTAGGAAAGTTTATTAAATGCAGGCAGATAACTGAAATGTGAAGACCATGTTGCTGTTGGTATAGAATGTTTATCTTGATTCCTCAGGCCTATTGTAATTTCCTTACTTCAATGCTAGTTCCCAGTAGCAGTAAGCGTAGCTTTTGCAACAAAGAGACAGAACAAATGAAGAAAGCCCTCAGCGCTGGGCCCAGCTGAATGGAAAGATTTTCCATATGAAATTCAGCTCCGAGCTATAAGAATTAGCCAATATCATGGGGCAGGGGACTCTCCATTTGTTGCTTTTTCAAAGAAAAACACTGTCAAGAAAGTTGTTGTTTTGTAGAAGGCAATGAGTTGGTAGAGTGGGCTCTGTTGCTGATTGGAAACAAGACATGGTGAAAAAATATCACCCACCCCATAAAATACATAAATAAATAAAAATGTCCTGCTACAGTTTTATTGCACAGCAGTGATAGTAGCCCACTCTAGGACTGCTGCTGCTCTTTATCAGGCTAGCTTCTTGTGGGCATTTTATTTTAGACCATACCTTTGATTTAGGAACATCGTTAGGCCATGAAGCATCTCTTCTGTCACTCCCAATTATCTTGCCATCTTTGTCAGGACACATTTCACTTTGTCATCCCAAGCATCTCTGACTCATTGAAATTAGTTGCTGGATAATACTGGGGAAAATGAGGGATGTGAGGAATGCAGATGACTGTGACTGATGCATGTTGACAAAACAATTCAGAGGCACATTCCCTGTAGGAAAGTGAGGTGTAAACTGCCCCACTGCACTGTTCAAGTGACTCTTAAGGGCTTTTACATTAGAGAATCTGCACCAGTGCCCATGGTGCAGATCCTTTAATAAAGAGATGCCAGAATGTTGCAAGCCACTCTGTTGTGTGGCCAATGTATTCCCTAGTTTTCTTAGGTACTCAGGCCGGAGTGGACCAGTGTAGATTCTTTTTAAGCATGTGTATGCCCCTTCTGGGAGCTTACTGCAATTTTGCCCTGTATTTAGCTTGCCTGACCTCTGGGATCCCTGATGGCCTGAGGGCAGGATGGCCAGGCTATAAGGGAGGAGTTTGGCACCAAATGGGGAGGAGAGCCAGTGGGGAGAGAAAGGAATGGGAGTTGGGCAGATTTTGGCTGGAGAGCTGAAGTTTGTGGCCGGGGTGGGTCAACTGTCACTCCAGTCCACCACCCTCGATGAAATGTGTGCCTGGAGTCATCGGGATCATCCAGTGCTGCTGTGAGTTTGACTGAGGGTGGGGACCACCACTTCATGTTGGGAGCCATGGCCCAGGGATTAGAGGAGCCTGCAATGTGACCCTGGCACTGGGGCAGGGCAGCATGGTGGGTCCCTGCATGTTTAAGATATGGCAGTTGCCACAGGGTCCATGGTGCATGGGTCAGTGGTGGCAGCTCAGCCCCTTGAGGCCATTGGTGGCAGCCTGTATTCCATCACTGGAGAAGCCCTGTGTCCACCTAACAGCAGTGGGAAGCCCCGTGTCCCAGCACTGTGGGTTGGGACCACCCAGAGGGAATCCATGGGGTGCTCTGCAGTGTGGAGAGACTGGGAAATAGTTTGGGGAGGACTGTGGAAAAAGAGATGATGTTCCAGGCTGCTGTTTGGGTCCCAAGGAATGAGTGCTGGAGGGAGTTTGGAGATGCTGTGTGTGTTGAGGCCTGTTTAGCATGTGGAGAAAAGCTTGTTGCCATCATTTGGACAGGAGCCTTATTCATCCCTTGAGTGCCCGAAAGATCCCTGGATCAAAGTATGTACCTTGGTTTTGACCATGAGAAATGTGGACTGCCAACCATATAGTGCTACCTCAGTTGTTCCATGGAGTGGTTACCAGTTTTCAATTAAATCAGTTTGGATCATTTAATCAGTTGTGGACAATGGACTTAATCTTTGCTTTCCTGTGAATATCTTAACCAACATTTGCACCCCAGCTGCTGCACTCTGGTAAAGACTGCCTGCACCCCTGGACTATCCAGCAAAACCTAGCTAAATGAGCTATTCTTTTTGAATTGTGTTTCATAGCTGTGCACTGCCCCCTCCCTTACCACCTGGAATACCCCTAGACAGCTGGAGGGGGCTTACATGTAAAAAGCTGTCTCTGCCTGCACCGTGCAGTCCTATTCACAAACCCCTCCACCAGAAATGACTCCAAAACGCCTGAAGGCCATCAGAAACACTGAATCGCTGCAACATGTAAAAGAAAAGAGCAGTGGACGAGCAGAGTGGAACACGCCAATTCAAGGTGGCAACATGCAAGCTCAGTGTAATGTAAAACCAGCTTTAGTGGCATGGGGTTTGGGATGAGAAGCCCTCCTGCATATAAGTAGCTAATACAAATTTGTGTGCCAGATGTTAGTAAGCTCACTAACATGCTGTTTAGTGACTCAGTGGTTGCAACATGATGTAATGCCATTCACATGGTGTTGTGCTGCGCTGTGAGCTCATAGGACTAGTACCACTGGAAGAAACATTTGCATTGTCGCCTCCTTTCTACACTAAGGCCATGTGGCTGCAACTGTATAGAGAAGACTTATGTCCATCATGGTGTATGGCACAACGGGAACAAAAAAAAAAAACTCACTAAGTGGTTACTGTGTCTGAACAGTGATGAATAATAGGACTCTAATTATGCTGTTTTGCTCCTTACTTTAATGCTGTAGTGCTTAACTGTGCCCATATTTCCACTATTTGCTGCCAATCCCAGATGTTGACTTGCAGTTTAGTGAAAAGGGACAATCAATGCCTGATGGTAAGTTACTCTTTGAGTAAAGTTGTGTCTGATTAATGGTGCCTTCCAGTCAGCATACTGTCTGAGTTTCTACCTGGTAATAAAGCACAGCTCTACTTAAAGTTAAAATACAGTTAAGCAATAACAGTATAGGTGTCAGGTTTACGAGGTAATAACTGGACCAGGAGCAATACACACAGGCCATAGGCTGAGGGGTTTATTCACAGAATTACAGAAATCTGAAGGCAGAAAAGGACCTCATCAGCCCATCAAGTCTGCCCTTCCTCCTCCTCTACTCATTTCACTCTTACTTCCCCCACTTCCCTTCACTTCCCAATCCCATTGTCTGTCCCATGCCTCTTAAATCCTCCATCATTTCAAACTCCACCACCTCATCTGGCAGTTTATTCAGGCCTCCACCACCTTCTCCGTGAAGAAATGCCCCTCACATTGCCTGTATATCCTCCACCTTCCAATCTTAGACTAGCCCTCTGGTTCTAGCCCCTCCTTCCTTCTGAACAAGCTCCCTCCTTCACCTTATTGATCCCCTTCACATATTGAAAGTTTCAATCATGTCCTTCCTCTCCTCTAGTCTCCAATGGACACAGATCCATCCCTACAGCTCTGTTCACATGGTTTCCTGCATACCATGCACCATCTTTGTTGCTTTTCTCTGAACCGTTTCCATCCCATCAATGTCCTTGCATAGATGGACTCCAGAACTGGACCCCATACTCCAAGTGTGGTCTCACCATGGCCTTTAATAGGTGCATCAGCATCTCCTCCTTCTGCCAGTTATAGCCCTCCCAATGCATGCCAACATTCTATTTGCATTCCCCACTGCTTTGCTACACTGACTACTCACCTTAAGGTTGCTTGATGCTATAATCCCCAGATACTTTTCCTGCTCCATTTTTGACTTCCTCCCTCCTTGAGTGTAATTAGTTTGTGGGTTTTGCACCCAAGATGCATCACAGCACACTTTTGGCATTGACTTTTAGTTGCCAAGAATCCAACCACCCTCTAGAGTCCTCAGGTTCTGCTACATGTCCTCTACCCCAGGGGTATCCCACCCTATTGCAGATTTTCATATCATCTGCAAATAGGCGTACTCATCTTCAGACCTCTGCTATATCACTGATGCATATATTAAAAAGTAGGGGTCCCAGCACTGACCCCTGGGGCACCCACTTGTTACCCCTCATCATAGAATGCACCCCATTTACCAACACACTCTGCTTGCGTCCACCAACCAGTTCTCCACCCACCTTTTGTTATTTTCTCCCACCCTAAGCTTTCCAGCTTATTTCCTAGCCATCTGTGCAGGACGGTGTCAAAGGTCTTACTTGAAGTCCAGATATGCCACGCCCACCACCCCTCCAGTCAATCACCTGCATCACCAAATTGCAGAACTCTATCAGGTTCGTTTGGCATGACCTCCCATTTGTGAATCCATGCTATCTTTCAGCCTGCAGTCTGCTGTCCACCAGCTAGTTCACCATCTTTCCTTTATTGATGCCTCCATCACCTTGCCCACTATCGAGGTTAGGCTGACTGGTCGATAGTTTTCTGTCACCTCTACTACCCCTCTTGTGCTGTGGCACCACATCCACCTTCCTCCAGTCCCTTGGCACACACCCTGTATCCATGGACTAGTTAAACAGTCTCATTAATGGGGCTGCTAGCTCTTCCTGTGTTCCCTGAGTACCCTTGGGTGCAAGCAATCCAGCCCCATTGCCTTGTCCATGTTTAATCTGCCCAGTTCCTTCCTTACCTGTCTATGTTGAACATACTAGGATCCACCTTTTTGCCCTACCGTTCCCCAGTTCTGGTCCCCTACTGCCCCCTCCTCTTTGAAGACCAAGTAAAAGTATTATTCAGCACCTCTGCTTTCTCAAAGTTCCATTCCAGTTGTATTCCCCTCCTCTGCAACCTTACTATCCCGCCTCACCTTATTTATTTCCCACATATCTAAAATAAGTTTTATCCTCCTTTGACCCACTCGCTCTTTTCTCCTCAGTCTCTGCTTTAACCCTCCTTATCTTCTGCCCTGACATCCTCCTCTTTTCTTCATAAGTCACCTGTCCTTCCCCTTTGTGTCTTCTTATATTCCCTGAATGCCCTTTTCTTTTCCTGATCACCTCTGCCACCTCCTTGTAAACTAGAGTGGTCTCCTCCTTTTTTTTGTTCTTTTCACCTTTTTAATGCAAATTTTAGTGGCCTTAAATACCCTGCTTTGATAGTGCCCTATATAGCTCCTCAACATCTCCTATATTCCTCTCTGCCATTTCTTCCTCAAATATCCTCCTCATTTTGTTAAAGCCTGTCTTTCTGAGTCCATCACCCTTGTTCTAGTCTGTTTTATTTCCTCCCCATTATTACTCTGAACCTCACAGTCCTGTGATCACTAGTATCTAGTCCTTTACCCACCTCCACCTCTTCCACACTCTCTCCCATCTGTAAGGACCACGTCCAGCAGGTTTCTCCCCAAGTGGGCTCCCCTGACAAGCTGTCTCATGAATACCCCTTGTAACGCCTCAAGGATCCCCTGCTCTTAGTTGATGCTGCAGCCAGGATCCCAGTCCACACCAGGAGATTTAGGTCCCCACTAGCAGAAGCTCCACCTTGAGAGCCATCTTTGTAACTGCCTGTATCAGCTGCCTATCCTTCACTCCCCTGTGATGGAGTCTGTAAACTTCTCTGTCCTCAATGATTTCCCAGTCTGTTTATTAAGCATGATCCACAAGAGCTCTGCCTCCCTTACTCCTCCTGCCCTTCCGTTGCTCTAATGTTGTCTTTTGATGTATAATGCCACCGACCCCTTTACCATCCCTGTCCTTCCTAAACAGTCTGTAGCCTGGGATAACGGTCTCCCAAGCATGATTTTCTGTCCACCATGTTTTACTGATGCTACTCACCATGTTTCTACCACTGGCTCTCACCCTTTCCTCATTAACTTCCTGCTGTACCCACCCTTCTCTGTCCACTCCAGCCTTGTTAAAGTCCCACCCCATCCGTAGTAGTGTCCCAATTATCTACCCCTCCTCCGTCATTATCATAATAAACAAGTACACAACAGCCAATTTTTCCTCCAGTCGTCGGTAATATATCCCTCTCTCTTTACTCTCTAACCTGCCACCCCATACATGGCCTCTTTCCCTATATGTGTAGTTGCCAGTTGCCTCATCAAAAGATCTCTTGCTTATAACCCTGTATGCCAATGGTTGATTGTAATATCTGCTGACTTCTTCAATTGTAAAATAATGCTGTTTTTTTTTATTTATTTCAACCTTGTACTCACACTGTATACACTGTATATACTTTTTTCTTCCTTGTATATTATTGCTTTTTGTATACCTGCTTGTACTGTACTTTTGATGTATTCATGACCAGGTCCACCTTTCAAATGAGCCTTGCTCAATGGTACCCGCCTGGATAAATAAAGATTTTGATTGATTGATTGATTGATGTCCAGTCCCTCATCCACTATAATGGCCTCCAAGTCCACCATTTTGTTCTCCAAACTCCTAGTGTTGGCTAATAGTCCCTTCCACCAGGCCCTCCTTCACTACTCTCCCTACCAACCTTTGCTCTTTCTTGCTTTCTACCAGAATTCTATCTCCATCTTGGGGGTTGATAGCCTCCCATCACTCCTGCCACTTTGAGTGGCACCTCTTGATCCCCCAAATTAGCTTAAATTATACTCTTTTTCGATAAAGTCCCCTAACATTTTCTTTAGCACTGCCTGTTCCTCCTGCTCAGATGTAGCTTGTCCGGGGCAAATAGGATCTCATCCACCCATGTTGCTCCCCAGACCCCCTACACTAACCCAAACCCCAGCTGCCTACACCAACCCTCCAGCCATCGACTGAATTCTTCAATCCTCTACTTTCTACCTGTGCTTGCTCTTAGCACAGGCAGTATCTCGAAAAAGCAATCAAATGGAATCCCTCACTGCTGCAGAATCTAGCAAGCTCCTCAAAAATTAGCCTGCACATCCATCAGACTACTCCTTTCCTGATCATTGGTGCCTAGGTGGAACACCAAGTGTGACCTCTCATCTTGCTGCTTCCCATGAGGGTATATTGTGCCTCACCTTTAGTGATATCACTCCTGGCAGACACTCAACCAAAATGGTGCTGCCCTGTCTCCATTTCTCCCCATCTGATTCCTCTGTATAGAGTCCCTTATGAGCACAACTCTGCCACTCCTTCCTTCTGCTTGTGCTTTTGATTCCCTAGCTTACACCCCTTCCTGGCATCACATTTTCCTCCTGGTCCAATTTTCCCTTGTCCATCTCCTCCCAAGAGTTTTGCGCCCCAGTTCTAAATCTCTTACCTCCCCATGTCCCCACAAGACTCCTCATCTAGCTTCCCTTTCAAGGGCTCTGACCTCTCCATTTGCTCCATTCCTTCCTCTCTACTGCCTGCATCCCTCAGCATGGGTACTCCTCCTTGCCCCGTCCCTTTATCCTTTACCTTCCTGAGGTTGCTGTAGGCTTTTTCCTTTCCTTTCTGTGTGTTGTGTCCCCTCAAGATTGTTTTCACCCTCTTCTTTCTCATTTTGGTTATTTTCCTCCAGGTCCCCACCCAAAGGTGCATCTCCCATTCCTGATCCTTTCAGCACTTTAGCCCCTTCATCTGACTCCTCTGAATACCTCGCTGCAGCACTCCTTGCCATCCTCCTCCTCAAGTGTCCACAGGGGTGTGAATCTGTTCTACTGCTCAGTCCC
The DNA here is from genome assembly GCA_016271365.2 of Neoceratodus forsteri. Lineage (NCBI taxonomy): Eukaryota > Metazoa > Chordata > Ceratodontiformes > Ceratodontidae > Neoceratodus > Neoceratodus forsteri. Next base: position 1,548,411,093 of record CM057453.1, read on the forward strand.
CTTACTTCGCAGCCTGCTGCTTGATGCTCCCCCTCTAATTCCTGCCACTTCCTGATGATGCTTGCTGTGCTTTTTTGATCCTACCACATGCCACTTCCCCTGGCCCCTCTCATCCTCTATGTCTCTTGTACCTAAGCCTCCTGCAGCCTCCCTTGTGCACCCCTTTCTCCTCTCACCCTCTGGTACACCCTCTGGTCCTCCTCCAGTTCTCACCCTTCACACCTACATCTACCCCTATTCTAATACCCTGCAGCTCCTCCTATGTTCGCTCTTTCGCCCACCTCCTTCCAATTTACATTTCTTTGGACCTTCTCCAATCCTCTCCACTTCCTCTCTCCCCACCCTTCTTAGTGCCCATTGCAGCCACCCCACTTCCTCTCTTAGCTGTGTAAGCTGGCTGCACACCATGTAGCCCCAGCCTTCATGTAATATCCAACACCATGGCTGCCCACACCCACTGCAGCCTACCAATCTCCCAAGAGTTTCTGTGCCCTAATGGCCTGGAGACCATTTTCAAGACCTGCCTGATCCCGTGTCAGGCTACTTCTCAACTTTGCTCCCATGCATTTGATAAAGGTCACAGAATCTACTAGTACTGTACCTTTTTGTTCCTCTCCCACCTAGCCTTCATGAAATCACTATCCACCAAGCATGCATCAAAGTACTTTAACCCCACAGATCTCCTAATACAGTCTACCTTGCAAATGTTCTACCCTTAAATCAATTCAGCTCCCTTTGTTCTAAGTGATCACGATAGGAATAGAATCATAAGAATTCACATTGAAATCATTACTCTTTGAGTATGTACCACTGGTCTGGTTTCTACTGAGCAAAGCTCCTGATGCCTAAACTAGAAATACACAAAGCTTTATTGTCTCCATCATTGATTATGGGCTTACTATCTATGGAGCAGCCACAGCTACAGCATTATGGCAAATCATTACAGTGCTGAATATGGCCTGCAGCCTCTTTACTGGTGCTACCCACCACACGATACCTGTGACCTCTATGAACAGTCAAACTGGCTGCAACTTCAGGAAGGATTACTTTCCAAACCTTCCTGCTGGCAAAAGTAATTGAAGGGACTCATGCCCCTGGGGTTCAGTCACTCTTAATCCCAGCCAACCACTCCTGTTACACAAGAAGCTCTGACAACTATTCTCCTTCTGTTCCTGCTGTCGCACTGCCCAAGGCCAGCAGTCTTTTGCATGTAGAGCCCCAAGATGTTTAACTCCCTGGGCAGCAAACTCACCAACTTAGGCACCATCTAAGGTTCAAACACAAGCTATGTCAAATGATTGTGTCCATAGCCACCTGTGACCATTTCTCCTAACCTCCCTAACAGTCACTCCTGTTCTATGCACCTCTCTACTATCCCCACCTCTGCCTGCCAGCCCCCATACTCCTGCCTCTCCCCAGCCCTGGTCCACCACCTTCTCTTACCTTCCTTCAACTCCTTCCCTTTCCCTTTTAATCTGCTTGCCCCACCTGATGTTGCACAAGATCCCTGATCCTGCCTCCTACCCACCTCTCCTTCTACCTCCCTCCCAGTTACCCTCTACGCCACTCTCTCTTCCCACTTTCCTATGCTACCTGGCACAACTGGCAGCAACTCAGTTTTTCCACTCCACCTTTCCCTTTGACAATACCCTTCTGGCAGCTGTAGTTCATGTAAATATTGTTTGCTGTGACTCATCATTCTTAAGTGTATGCTTGATTGTGTTGTTCTAACTGTTAAATATATTACCTGTTGCTTTTAGACCATGTATACCCTGTACTGAAATTTGTATTCCAGCTGCTTGTTTGCTAATCTCACACAAATTGTATTTCTACTCTTTGTATACTGATGTGTAACCTTTGTAAAGAGCCATTGGTTCAAAGGTATTTATCCAAAATTCTAGTAAATAAAATAAATAAATCACTGTATCTATTACTGTTATTATGTAGTAAAAAGAAAAGCTGGAAGAAAAAGAAAAAGTTTTGAAAAGCACTGGAATTGGCTTTTAGCACTACGACACATCTGTGAGAAACTTGGAAATGTTAGGCAATTTCTCAGATGCACTGTAATGTCTGCCTTGGCCAATCAGAACACAGAGATTAGCATACAGTCCCAACTGTAGTTATTGCAGACATTCTGGAATGCCTGTGTTCTGTTGGCTGAGTGGAGCATTCCTGTATAATTATAACAAATTGGTTACAACTGCTTTGTTCTCTGCCATTCCTCCATTGATGAACTGAAGTGCCACTGCAAGCTTTTCAATAGAGTATTGCTGTTAGTGCTGGCCATAACTCCAGAATTTAGTGATGAAGTGATGTGGTGGTTAACAGTTACCTAGGAAACTTATTGAGCTCCCTCCATAGGAACTTATCCACTGATGTTTGTTAATCTGGTTTGCCGATCAGAGATTTTCCCACAATGAATACGCTTCAAAGCAGGTGACTCGATTAATGGACTTGAGTAACTACTGGTGTGTTGTAAGGCACAAGGTCACTGGCCGAGTTGCAATGCAGCCACAACGAGCTTTGATAAAGTTTAATGCAAACTCTGAGTGTGTTATTGCACTTGTGAAACTGATTTAACAAAACATGTTAGAAAAACAAAATCTGTGACCATGTATTAAGCAATAGTGTTAGGCCCTGTCCACACTACACCAGAAAAATCCCTCTGTAATGTTACAGAGGGTCCAAACCGTTACCGTAACAGTTTGCATTTACACTAGTATCATCACAGAAAGCGTTTTCAAAACTGTTGCTGAAAACTGATATTTTGAGCCTATCTACACTACATAAGTAAAATCCTGCAATGTTTTCAGTGGTAGGGTGGATGCACTGTAACATTTTGACCCTGTCTACACTGCACTGAAAATCTGTAATGGTTTTGAAACCGTACAGACTGGAAATGTTACAGTGCATCCACACTACCACTGAAAACGCTTTTGAAAACATTACAGGATTTTACTTGTGTAGTGTGGACAGGGTTAAACTGAGGTTTGAAACCATTATAGAAAGCATTGTTGAAACCACCTCACAACAGGTTTCTATAATGGTTATGAAAACACTTTCTGTAACGTTACCAGTGTAAACGCAAAACCGTTATGGTAACTGTTTGGACCCTCTGTAACATTACAGAGGGGACTTCCAAGGTAGTGTAGACAGGGCCTTTCAGTCTGTAATGGTTTCAAAATGTTACAGATTTTCAGTGCAGTTTGACAGGTCCTTATAGTACATGGTCAGTTGATGGGTCCTGCCCAGTGATGGAACTCCATTTATTTTACCTATTTTAAAATTTTTGTTAATGGCAGTTCTAAATGCTTACATCTAGATTTTAGGTATGGTGGAAGTGGCACAGTGTGTTATTCAGTGTTATATTACAATTTGTGTTAAACTGAACTTTTTGCATTTTGCATAGGACAGCCTTACTTAGATGCAAAATTTATGTTTAGAAGGAGCCTTGCTTTTATTACTGTTTACCACTGGTGAACTGAAGCACAGGGACATTATGTGACTTACTCAATGAATCAGTGACAGTGGATCGGGATTTTCTAGGTTTGAATGGTTTACAGTTCTATGTTCTGGGTCACAAGCCTTTCCAGGACTGGTGGGGTACTACTTTGTCCTTCAGGCAGAAGGATGGGGAAGTGGCAGCTGCTGCTGTGTCAGCTTATGCTAGTGCTGCTCCACGACCATTCAGCTTGGAGGCTTGAGTACCATTTTGTCCACACCCTCCTTGATGTGCCAACTCCAGTAGGTTCTGGACTGTAAAAACTGAATGAGTGCATGGCAACTCTGGACAAACTGTAACAATTGTGTAGCAAAACAAAAAAAAATGAAGTGGTTTGTTGACAATTTGGGGATGATGGTAGAATAATACATTTTATGTTTAAGCTGTAAACACATGCTTTAACTTATTGTATCCTGGGAAGCCATTTAGTATCAGGTTAAGCAATGGATGGTTCAGACTTCAAAGAAGCTATTAAGACAGAAGTTTGAAGTATCATAGAATCATAGATATCTGAGGCAGAAAATGCACTGGAAACGCAGCTAAAGCACAAACCTACCACGTGACTATGACATCTGCCACTCAGCAATAAGTGCGCTAAAGCCACTCGCTTAGCTAAATCTGAATACTTCTGCTCAACCTTCCAGACCAATATTAATGGATGTTCCAAATTCTGGAAAGTGGTCCACTCTCTTTCTCCCTCCTCCTCCTTCCCACCCTTCTCCTCAAGACCAACAACACCCAGGTTGCCGAGCATCTTAAGGTTGCCACCAAATTTAATTCATATTTTACCTCCTGTACCTCTGCCCTCCTTCCCACCTTACTGTCTCCCCTACCAGCTGACCCCTCCTCTTGCAGTCCTCCTGCCTCACCGCATCTCTTTTCCTTCACTAATATCTCACCTTCTTACACTTTGCAAGCATGTTCTGCCCTCAACCCTCCAAAGGTAGCTCGCCTGATGGCCAGGACCCTAAGTTACTGTACCCATCTGCTCCAGCTATCGTGACTCCTCTATCTTTACTCCTCAACCTCTCCTTCAATACAGCATCCATCACTCCTGTATGGAAACACGCCACTGTACTCCGCTGCCCAAGGGTGGCAACCCTCCATTCCTTCTAACTATTGACTCATCTCTCTCCCCCCTACCCACCCTTGCTAAGCTACAAGAGCATATTGTCCTATCTACATAGAAACATAGAAGTTGACAGCTGATAAGGACCTCAAGGCCCATCCAGTCTGCCCATTTTTTCTACCTTATGAATGTGCCATATGCCTGTACTCTTTCAATAGCCTATCTTTTCATACTCATCTTTATTGCTCCCTTATGCCTATCCCATGCCTGTTTGAAGTCCTGCACTGTATTCATATCCACCACTTCCTGAGGTAGGCCGTCCATGCATCCACTAACCTTTCTGTGAAAAAGAACTTCCTCACATTCCCCTTAATTGGCCTCCTCTAATCTCATGCTGTGTCCTCTTGTCCTGCTATTTTACTTATATTGAAACATATTAGACTCATTCACCTTGTTAATGCCCTTAAGATGTTTGAATGTTTTGATCATATCACTCTCTCCTCCTTTGCTGTAGGATATACATGTTGAGCTCCGTTAATCTGTCCTCATATGTTTTCTGATGCAGTCCATGCACCATTTTGTTGCCTTTCTCTAGACTGATTCTATTTTGTTAATGTCCTTGTGCAGGTGGGGCCTCCAGTACTACATGCACAACTCCAGATGGTCTAACTAGTGTCTTTTAAAGAGGAATTATTACCTCCTTTTTACTACTTGTGATACCTGCTAATACCCAACATCCTTCTAGCCTTACCTACTGCTTTAGTGGTCTGCTTGGATGATTTCAGGTCATCTGTGATGATGATGCCCAAGTCTCTTTCTTTTCTTGTGATTGCCAGCAACTCCTCTCCCAACCTATAGGTGGCTTCAGGGTTTCTCTTCCCTATGTGCATGATCTTGCACTTCTTTGCATTAAACCCCATTTGCCACTCTTCTGACCATGTTGCCAGTTTATCAGATCTCGTCTCATTCTGTCCACTCCATCTGGATCATCTACTCTGTTGCACATATTGGTGTCATCTGCAAACAGACAAACCTTATCCTCCAGTCCATCTGCAATGTCACTGATGAAGATATTGAAGAGGACTGGCCCCAGGACTGATCCCTGAGGTACCCACTTGTGACTTGCATCTCTTCTGACTGTATACCATTTACCACCACTCTCTATTTCTGCCCGCCAACCAGTTTGCCACCCAGTTGACCAACTTGACCCACCCTGAGCCTACCCAGCTTATTAATCAATCTTAGCTCTCTTCTTACCTTATGACTCAAACTTTTCACTCTGTTCCAATCTGGCTTCTGGAAGAACCATTCCACCACCACCTCCCTGATTAGGCTCACTGATTCTATCCTCTCAGGGATGTACAGTGGCCAAAACACTTCTGCCATTTTTTGAACCTAGCTAGGCTTTCGACACCATCTCCCATACCCTACTCCTAGATGCCTCTCCTTGTCTGGCCTAACCAATCTGTCACAAACTGGTTCAAGGCTTACCTAGTAGGTCGGACCCAGTAGGTCAGAATAGCAGACTCTACTTCCCTTCCCTCCCCATCAACACTGGTGTACCCCAGGAGTCTGTACTGGGTCCTATCTTATTTTCCATATTCCTAAATGACCCCCACAGCCTGATCCATTTTGTCTATCTATATGTACACTGATGACACAGCCATCTTCACATCTGGCCAGTCCCGGTTGATGTTGAATCAGATTACAGCTCAACTTCAATAATGTTCAGCACTTGTTCAGCTCCCATCAACTCTCCTAAATGCCAAGAAGACTGTCTTCATGACTTTTGGCACCAGGCAGAGACTCTCTAGGATCCCTCCTCCCTCCCTCCATTCCCTTGACATGACAGTCATTGAGGACACCTCAACCTTTGGGTACTTGGGGGTTTGTCTTGACTGACACCTCAACTTTCTGGACATGTGGACGCATCCTGAAGAAACTGCACCCCAAGCTTGGAGCATTATATAGGAACCTGTAGTTCCTCCCACTATTGGCAAGGCGGGAGCTTGTTCAGAAAATGATCCTACCTATTCCAAACAATGTAGCCACAACTTCATAAAGGGGGCTCATCAGTCAATAGTAAAAACAGGGTAGTGCACCTAATACCTCGGAGCTGTAAACTTAATCCATTCCCAGAGAAAACACTCAGAAAACTGCATGGCCCAGATATTCAAATTGTGCTAGGCTGTGGCGCGAAGCCTGGGTGCAGCTCAGCTTGGCGCTGCACAGGGGTGTGGCCTGGGCGATGTTCAGCAGAGCTGCGCTGTGGAACCGGCAGCTTTGAATATCGCATGCTGGCCACCCCACTGTGCAGTGGTACAGTGGCACTGTGCCAGCGCAAGTGGCCAGAGGAGCATGGAGATGCGCTAGAGCAAGTGCCGTTGCGCCATTCACAGCACCTGCGATATTCAAAGGGGACATGCAAATGGAGCTATAATTTATGCAAGACGACATGGGGCCATTTGCATGTCATTATGGCCCCATTTGCATCCCATTAGCATGCAGGTGCACTGATCCCTGATGACTTGCGCCTGGCGCCTGCCAGGCAGCAGCCATCGGAACTGACGCCTGCAGCCCGATCACGGGCATTTGTCTAAAACAAGACTTCCTCATCCAATATCCCTGGCAGGCATGTGTTATATTAAAAAGACTTCCTTGTCCAATGGACTGCTATGTGCCGATCATGGGCATCATTATAATAAACCCCCATCAATATGTCTGGTGGTCCAATGGTGGTCCAGTGGACGAATGCTGACCGATTACGGGCATCTGTTCAAATGAAACCCCCGTCCAATATCCCTGGTGGTCCAGTGGACGAATGCTGCCCGATCCACGGGCATCCGTTTCAACAGAAATCGTCCTATTATCCTGGTGGTCTAGGGTACCCCCACCCACCCACTGAGTCCCACCGCCCGCCTCCCCATCAGTGGTGAGCGGCACCCCACCCACCTGCCACCCCTCCGCCCTGCTGACTGACTCAGTAGGCTGCACGCCCATTGGTTCATGCGTGAGCCAATGGGCGAGCAGCTCCTTACTACATTATTTCCAGATATGTGAATGCTTCATTCACATATCTGGAATGTAGTACAGCACGGTGAACCAATGGCGTGCAGCCCTACCGAGGTGTCAGTCGGCGGGTGGCAGGTGGTGGTTGTGCTGCTGCCCGCCGCTGACTGGGGGAAAGCGGGCGGTGGGACCTAGTAGGCAGGTGGGAGTGGCCACCCAGTCCACCAGGTAATAGGACGATTTCTGTTAAATGGATACCCGCATTACAGCATTCGTCCACTGGACCACCAGGGATATTGACAGGGGGTTTATTATAACGATGCCTGCATCAGGCACATAGCGTCCACTGGACCACCAGGGATATTGAACGAGGCAGTCTTTTAATATGACTCATGCCTGTGATCAAGCATATAGCGTCCACTGGACCACCAGGGACATTGAACGAGGCAGTCTTTTTAATATTTTTTATTTTATTTATTTATTGGAAACAATCGAATTACAAACCTTTGAGTCACAGACTCTTTGCAAAGGCTCCACGTCGGTTACAAAGGGTGGAGGGTAGACAGATACAGTAGAGAATATACTTGAAACAGACAGAATATACATAACAAAATCAAAGGAGCAGTCCAGGCAAAACTTAATGACTGGTAAGGAAGTTAGGCCTGCAATCTTGGGTTACCCAGGCTGGGATTTTGGTGAGATATGTGGGGCCTGTGAGACCCTGAGTCAAGAGTAGGGGGAGGGAGGCGGTCATCTGGGTGAGCAGAGTTAGCCATGTAGTCACATATGGCTCTTTCAAGGAGGTGAGCTTTAGGCCTGTTTTAAAGTGAGAGATGCTGTGGGTCTGTGAAAGTGAGTGTGGTAATGCATTGAGCCAGAGAGGGCTCGGTATCGGAAGGATCTTTGCCCTAGAGGGTTCTACATTGAGGTACAAGGAAAGGGAGCTTGCAGAGAGTCTTGTATTGCATCTGTGAGGTGCAGAACTGATTAAGGGGAAAAGTCCCACGGGGCTAGGTGAAGGTGTATTTTTTTGCAGGATGCAGGTGTGGAACTGTAATCGATGTTGGAAGTTTAACCAACCAGATAACGCATAGAGATCACAGGTGTGGGTTAGCCTACATCACAACCAGTGACTAGGCGGCAGGCTTTGTTCAGGACAATGTTTATCCTATTCAGGGAGGTGGGTTCAGCAGAGCCAGATATGGTGATCCGTAGTCTACCAGGAGAGGATGGAGGAGGTAACTGCAGCTGCATAGCCTTGGGGGTAAGCAGTGCTTGAGCGGTACAGGATGCCCACCTAGAGCTGATAGAGGAGGAGAGAATTTGGGTATGCCTCTGGTAGGAGAGGGAGGTGTCTAAAGTGACACCTAGGTATTTGAAATTGGAAACTTGTTCCAGAGGGGCACCTAGCAGCTCTTGATGAGGAGAGCAGACTGACTATAAGGACTTTGGCGGTGGGCAAAAATCATGGACTTAGTTTTATTATAGTTGATAATTAGGCGGTGTTCAGAGAACCAGGTCTCTAGTTCCCGGAATTGCCTTTGAAGGGTCTGCTGGAGGCGGTAGGGTGGGCGTGTTTCCAGAACAGAACCGCATCATCAGCATAGAGGAGCAACTGACCGCTGCAGGCCTTAGGGAGGGAGTTTAGGAAGAGGGTGAACAGCAGTGGGCCAAGGATAGACCCCTGAGGGACCCCAGAGGAAACTGTTTTAGGGGTGGAGAGGGTGGAGCATATCCTGACTTGTTGCGAGCGGCCTGAGAGGTAATCAACGAACCAGGTCAATGTCTCGGGGACCACATTTAGTTTAGGGAGGACCTGAAGCAGAAGCTCGTGACTGACCGTGTCGAAGGCCTTGGTTGGATCACGTGATATGGCCCCCGCCAATAGAGCCATGGTCGAGGGCTTCGTGGTAGGAACGAGGTGAGCTCTGTGAGAGCGGTGATGGTACTATGACCTGAGCGGAAACCATGCTGCTCCTGGCTGAGGAGCATATGCTTAGTTAGGTGTTCGGTTAACTGGTCAGAGACTATTCTTTCTAGGGCTTTGGAGAGAGGTGGAAGTATAGAGATGGGTCTGTAGTTGCTGGTGTTAGTGGGGTCACCGCCCTTCAGGATGGGAGTGATTATGGCTCTTCCAGGTAGAAGGAACTGGCCAAGGCAGAGCGAGAGGTTAAAATTTTAGTGAGGTGCTGATGGCGTGGCATCAAGGGAGAGCCTCAGGAGTTTAAGATCAAGGAGTCATTGCTGTAGCGGGAATTAGAGATAGCCCTGGTAATATAGCATTTTGCCTCGTGGTAGGTGATGACTCGAAGCCGGAAAGGGGGGTATTTTAGAACTCGAGTTGGGGGAGTGAGGAGGAGGATGGGAGAGATCAGAGAGGCCGAGTTAAGGGCTTCAGCGATAGTGGGATGATCATGAGTGACCTCACCATTAATAGTGAGTTGCGTGGGGGTGGGGGAGCGAGATTTGCCACTGAGCTCCTTTATCTTGTCCCAAAATTTTTTCCCATCACCCCAGGTAGAGGTTAGGTGTGTTGGTAGTAGAGGGCCGCTTCGCCGCCAAAGCCCATGTACATTTATTGCGAGCCTCCTGTAGAGTTGTCTATCCAGGGTGCTTTGGGAGTCTATGGCTTTGTGCCAGAGGTTATCTCTTTGCTGAAGCAGGCTTAGTAGTGGGGTGTGATCCAAGGGTGGATCTGGTTCACAACAAGCTTAGAAAAGGGGCGTATAAGTCACAGGCTTTGTTGAAGGTGGTTATGAAGTGAGCCAGGGCGAAGTCAACTGACTGGGCAGTGTAAATGGGTAGCCAGTTGCTGTTGGTTAGGTGGGCTTTAAGGTTCTTTAAACCTCTTTTGAGTCTCGTTGCCAGGAGATTTTAGGGAGTGCTGGGGGCAACTTGCACGACCACCAGCAGGCTACTGGTGAGTGGTCGCTGATAGCATCTCATGCCTGCGATCGGGCACATAGCAGTCCACTGGACCACCAGGGATATTAGATGGGGGTTATTATAACGATGCCCACCATCAGGCACATAGCGGTCCACTGGACCACCAGAGATATTGGACTGGGACTTTATTTTCAACATATGCCCACTATGGGGCATGGGTGGGCGCCACCAGATGCAGCCAGAATTTGGGTGACCACCCAGAGGTGGCAACTGCCGTGTTGCTCCCTGCAATCGGCAGCTCACCGTGGTAGCCATCAGTTGTTCCTTTTTTTTTTGGCTTAACTTTGTGCAGGCGCAAGTAGGGTTGCGCATGCATGGCTCTACACATCCCAGGCTGAATATCGGGCTGTGCAGGTTATGTATGGGAATGACCTCCCCACCTGTGCCTACATACATTACTGATGTGCTCCGGCACATCGATTTGTGCGCGCACTTTTTCCTTTTGAATATCGCGCTGGTAGATTAGTGGGCTGCGCATGGTGCAACACTGTTGGCGCCATGTGCAACCTTTTGAATATCTGGGCCCATGGCCTGGATATTAAAACTGCACCAGGCTGTGGCACAAGCCTGGGTGCAGCTCAACAGCTGCAGGGGTGTGGCCTAGGTGATATTCAATGGAGCTGCACTATGGCTCAGCAGCTTTGAATATCGCACCCTGGCCACCCCACTGTGCATGGCACAGTGGCACTGTGCCAGCACAAGTGGGCCAGAGAGAAGCATGGAGATGCTGCTGAGCAAGTGCCATTGCTCCATTCACAGCACCTGCAATATTCAAAAGAGGACATGCAAATGGGGCCATAATTTATGCAAGGCACATGGGTCCATTTGCATGTCATTATGGCCCCTTGCATCCCATTAGCATGCAGGGGTCGATCCCTGATGACTTGTGCCTGGCACCCTGCCAGGCAGCAGCCATCAGGGACCGACACCTGCAGCCCTATCATGGGCATTTGTCTAAAACAAGACTTCCCGTCCATATCCCTGGTGGTCCAGTGGACCGTTATGTGCCCAATCACGGGCGTGTGTTATATTAAAAGATTTCCTCGTCAATATCCCTGGTGGTCCAGTGGACCTCTATGTGCCCGATCACAGGCATCATTATAATAAAGCCCCGTCCAATATCCCTGGTGGTCAGTGGACCGCTATGTGCCCGATCGCGGGCATCGTTATAATAAACCCTCTCCCGTCCAATATCCCTGGTGGTTCAGTGGACCGAATGCTGCCCGATCGTGGGCATCTGTTCAAATGAAACCCCCATCCAATATCCTGGTCCAGTGGACACGAATGCTGCCAATCGTGGGCATCCATTTAACAGAAATCATCCCATTACCCTGGTGGTCTAAGGTACCCCTCCCACCAGCCCACTGGAGTCTCACGCGCCCTCCCCTGGTCAGCCAGCGGGCGGCAGCACCACCGCCTCCACCCTGCTACCCGCTGACTGACACTCAGTAGCCAGACGCTTATTGGTTCACAGCGTGAGCCACGGGCATGCAGCTCTCATTGTATTAATACATTCCAGATATGTGAATAATCATTCACATATCTGGAATGTGTAGTATGGCATTTATTGCACGCCCATTGGCTCATGCTGGAACCAATGGGCATGCAGCTCCCACCGAGGTGTCAGTCGGCGGGCGGCAGGCGGGTGGTGGCAGGGTGGGTGCTGCCGCCCACCGCTGACCTGGGGGAGCGGGTGGTAGAACCCAGTGGGCAGGTGGGGAGGGGCACCCTAGAGCACCAGGGTATAGGAGATTTCTGTTAAACGGATGCCCCGATCGGCAGCATTTGGTCCACTGGACCACCAGGGATATTGGACGGGGTTTATTATAACGATGCCCACGATCGGGCACATAGCAGTCCACTGGACCAAGGGATATTGACGGGACTTTATTTTCAACATATGCCCGCGATCAGGCATGGGGCATGCCGCCAGGTGCAGCTAGAACTGGTGGCCATCTACAGGTGGCAGCTGCTGTGTTGTGCCCTGCAATGCGGCAGCTCACCTTGGGGTAGCCATCAGTTGTTCCTTTTTTTTGGATTAACTTTGTGCAGGCGCAAGTAGGGGTTGTGCATGTATGGCTCTGCACATTCTGGGCTGAATATCGGGCTGTGGGTTATGCGTAGAACGCCCCCCTACCTGTGCCTGCATACATTCTGAATGTGCTCTGGCACGTCGGGATTTGTGCAGTGCACTTTTGCCTTTTGAATATCACGTCAGGCACATCAGTGGATTGCGCATGCGAACACTGTGCGCCATGTGCAACCCTTTGAATATCTGAGCCCATGTGTTTAAGTTGAGGTCAGCACTTGTAAGAAACGCACAAGTTCACACTTGTAATATCAAACCATTTACTTTAATGTGAAAACTTTAAAAGAAAAGGAATAATGGACAAGTTGTTATTCAGTTCAGAAGAAACATTATACAGCTCACCACTCGCAGTAGGTCTATTAAAGAAGGCGTCTTAGAAAATACACATGCGGCTCACAGAGAAGGATAAGCCCTTTCCTTGGTGGGTCCCATGGTGTAAAAAAATCACCTTAGCCTGTTGAGGAGTCATGGATCTGATTAAAAACCTCATACTGCTGGCAAACAAATGACCACACACACAATTAAGGACAAAAGCTTAACAGAGTTAACAAAGACTAGAAACCGCTGCATAAAATCTTTGCTGCCTGCTGCAGTTGCTTCCCTGGTACCGCTGACTACTGCAATGTAATCTACAGTGCCACTCCCAAGTCTTCCCTAGCCAGATGGACGACATCATCAACTCCTTTTGTCGTTTCGCTCTCTGACTTCTTGCACCCACCACTGTAGCCCTATCACTCTCTATCTCTTACTCTCTAGAAAATCGCCTTCTCCACTGTGCCAATTTTGTGTCACAATTCTGGTTTGGGTCTCTCTCCTTATCTCTCTCTTCCTTACTATCCACTCTATCTCTCGGACCATTGTCTTAGATCATATGATCCTCGTCAATTGGTAATTCCTCATCCTTCGACTATGATAGGCCAGTCAGCCTTCTTGTATCACTTCCTAAGCTATGGTATACCCTCCCCCAAATCCACTTATCTTCCTCCCCTACTCCTTACCTTTAGCCCTAAATAACTTCCTCTCAGTAAACTGTACCTGCAGCTAATCCCTCTGCCATTTTCCTTCTCTGCTCAGTTCACCTGCCATATACTACCCTCCTTTCTTCTACATTAGTCCTGTGAATAAGTTGTCCCCCTTACGGATTGCACTAAGCTGTTCCTCTGGTTGTCTATTACTGTCCTTTACCAACGACTTATTTGAAAATTGCCTTATGTTCAGTGTTTTGTATCCTGCTATGATGTTACAGTGTTTTGCTTCTCTGCCTAAACTATATTAATTTTCTAATCTGGATTATGTACCTTATGGTATTGTACATTGTTTTTATACAGTATTGAAGTAACCTGTTATGTTGCTGCCTTTGTCTCACATCATCATTTAAATTGTATTTTGTCAGTTGGTTGTATTTATTGTAGATGTATGTATGTATGTTATTTTTCCCCATTTTTCCTTCCCCAGGATGCACCATGAGACAAGCAACTTGTTGTTCAGTGTGCCCTTCCTGATGAAGCTTTTCAATAAATAAATAATAAATAAATGGAAAAGGACCTCTCTGGCCATTTGAGTCTGCCCTTCCTCCAACTTGTCTCCTTTGCCAAGTGACATCCCCATCTGCCCACTGGTCAACCCCTAGTATCTATCCCATGTCCTCTTGAATCTTTCCACTGTTTAGGCCCCCACACCTCTTCAGGTAGTTTGTTCCAGGAATCCACCACCTCTCTGTGAAATAACACCCTCACATTGCCCTTAAATCTTCCTCCTTCTAGTCTAAAACTATGACCTCTAGTTTTAGCATTCTCCTTCCTTGTAAATAAGCTCCCTCCCCATTTTATTAATCCCTTCATGTGCTTAAATGTTTCTCTCATGTCCCACGACTCCTTCTTGTTTCCAATGGATACAGATCCATTTCCTCCACCTCACTTCATAGGTCTTCCTATCCATACCATGCAAGATCTTGGTTCCCTTCTCTGAACCCTTTCAATCCTGCTCTATGTCCTTGCATAGGTGAGGTCTTCAGAACTGAATCCCATACTCCAGATGAGGTCTTACCGTGGTTTTATAGAGAGGCATCAGCACCTCCCTCCTTCTGCTAGTTATGTCACTCCCTATGCACACCAGCATTCTATTTGCTTTGCCCACTGCCTTGCTGCATTGGTTGCCCACCTTAAGGTTGTTAGAAATTATAATCTCCAGGTCCTCTCCTGCTCCATTGGCCTAATATCTTCCCCGCAGTGTGTAAATGGCTTGCATTTTTATGCCCCATGTGCATTACTATACACTTTTGGCACTGAATGTCAGCTGCCATATTTCTGACTTCCTTGAATTTTCAAGTGCTCCCTCATGGCCTCCACCTCCCAGGTTGTCCACCTTATTGCAGATATTTGTATCATCTGCAAATAGGTACCCTCCCTTCCAGTGCCTCTGCTATATTGCTAATATAGATACTAAAAAGGATAGATCCCAGTACTGAACCCTGGGGTACCCCGCTGTCACCTCTTTTCTCCTCGGAATGTACCCCAATTACCACCACCTCTGGTTTCTGTCCTTCAACTGATTTTCCACCCACCTAGTTATTTTCTGTCCCACCCTAAGCTTTCCAACTTATTAACCAGCCTTCTAGAGAGACAGTGTTGACTGCCTTCCAAGTCCAGGCAGGCCAAATCCACTGCCCCCAATCGACCACCTTTGTCACCCAATTAAAAACTCTATTAGGTTAGTCTGGCATGACCTCCGCTTTGTAAAGCAAAGCTGCCTATTGTCCTGCAGTCCACTGTCTACAAGGTAGTATACCACCCTTACTTTATTAGTACCTCCATCACCTTACCCACCATGAAGGTGAGACTTAACGCAATCTCTGCCTCCTCCTTGCTGCCCCTTATGTAGTGGCACCACGTCAGCTTCCTTTCAGTCTCCTGGCACCCGCCTGTATCCAGGGACAAGTTAAACAGTCTTGTCTGTGGTGTTCACAAAATGGGGGTGGGGACCCTTTTGAAATACTACCAAAGACTTCTAGTTAGTTCCAATATCTTATTTATTCTTTTTCCTACATTTCACCCCTATCAGGGCTTGTTCACTGGGTATATATTCTTAATTCTCTTGATATTCTTGTTTATATTTGTTAACATACAACATAAATTTTAGTTGTCATTTATTGCTTTAAAAGCTAAACATACAAAACGTTTTTTGGTACTAGGTGTCCTACCTCATTAGGCTGTACAATATTTATAATGGCTCATAAGATTTCTTTCAACTATTGTGCCAGCATTTGTGATATAAATTTCATTCTCTGAGATAAAACTGCAACAACATGAAGATGCACATGTTGATAGAGCCTCAGGGGGCTGAAGACATTCTATAAAGAACATTGCTCCATTTCCCACCATGCTTTAAGTTTTGTCAGTGGTGTTGCTAGCTCCTCCTTTAGTTCTCAGAGCATACCGGGTCATAATGTCACTCGGCTTAATAGCGCGTGGCATTTGCTGAACAGAGCTGTGTGATCTCCGTGTGGGACCCTCCTGGAGTTAGAATCCTAGTGGGGGGTCCAGGGCGCTGCCCACATAACTGGGGTGTGGGAGAGCCCCATGAAAAAAAAGATATCACTGAATCGCGAACGCGACATGTCGCAGCAACATTCTGCTGTGTGCGTGTATTGACTCATGCTGTTCCCAGAGTACCATAGGATGTAAGCCATCTGGCCCCATTGCCTGATCCACCTTCAACCTTTCTAGTTCCTCTCTACCCTGTCCTCACTGAACTGGCTAGGATCCACCCTTTGTCAACCCCTCCTACCCCTTAACTCAGGTCCGTGAAGACTGAGCAAAGTAGCTAATAAGCACCTCTGTCTTTCAAAATCCCTCCACTTGTACTTCCCTCTTCCCCTCACTCATACTATACCCTGTCTCACCTTCCTTTCTCTCCCACATACCTAAAAAGTTTTATCTCCCATTGGGCCTGTCTAACAGTTCTCTCTTCTGTATCTGCTTTTGCCCTCCTAATATTCTGTACTGCTATTTTCAGCTTCTCTCTGTAAGTCTCCTGTCCTCCTTCCTCTGGGTCTTCTTATGTATTCTGAATGCCTTTTTTGTTTCCCTAATTGCTCCTGTCGCCTCCCTGGTAAAGCAGAGTGGCCTCTTTCTTTTTGTTCTTTCTTACCTTCTTGATGCAGAGTTCAATGGCTTTCAGTAACCCCTTAATAGATTTCCATAATCCTCCACATTTCCTGTTTTCTCCTTCCCCTCCATTTCTTCCCTGAATATCTCCCTCATTCTGTTTAAGTCCACCTGCCTGAAATTCAGAACCTTCGTGCTGGTCCAATTTGCTTCCTTCCCCATCCTTACCCTGAAACTCAGTGTATTATGGTCACTTGTACATAGGCTGTCTCCCACAACAACTTCTTCCACACTTTTCCCATTGGTTAGGACCATGTCCAGTATGTTATACTCCTAGTGGGCTCCTAACCAGCTGTTGCAGGAAAACACCCTAGAGAGAATCAAGGATCTCTCTGCTCCTGGCTGATGCTGCTGATGGTATTTCCTAGTCCACATCGGGAGGTTTAGGTCCCCACTAGTAGTAGTACATTTTATGTTTAAGCTGTAAACACATGCTTTTGCTCTTTGGACCTGGGCAGCCATTTAGTATCAGGTTAAGCAATGGATGGTTCAGACTTCTAATGGAGCTTTTAAGACAGAAGTCTGAATAGTCTTTAGGGAAAGTTTAAGGTGAAATGTATGTGTGAAAAATTACACGTTACTGAGAACTTGTGTTTTCAATTATTTGGTCAAGTCTGTCTGCATGTAACAACAGTCTAGAGAGATTATTCCACCAAGAGAATAGGGACAGCCTTTTAGTTTAATTGTACTTTAAAAATAGTCAAGGATGCGGGTTCAAGACCCAGAGTAGGTAGGAGTTGTCAGATAAATGTAGTGTGGCCCTGCAGTGATAAAAGACTAGATTCAGAATCCATAATTGTACCACATAAGATATTAGCAGTTTTAAAGAGCAGCTGATGTCTTCAGAAGAAGTTTTACAAAACATAATATTTAGACACAGTTTGGATTGTATTTCACATTAGCTCTGTATTCTCTGCCCATTATTGCTTTCTGAGGTTATTTGCATGAAAACAGTATATTTGCTCTTGAAAAGTTTATCTATTCCTGCTGCTGTCTCCATACCTGAGGTCATAATGCACTGCTTGTGACATCACAGTTACTTCATGGCAATAGATTGTGATGTCACAACAAAGGGTTATGACTTGAAGTCGGGAGTAAGCTAAAGAGGTAGATTAACTCTAAGGTATAAAGGTCATGTATTCATGCAGATTTTCTCAGTAATAAATAATGAGGAGGAGAAATCTATAGAATATACAGAAACATAGAAACATAGAAGTTGATGGCAGATAAGGACCATAAGGCCCATCTAGTTTGTCCATTTTTTCTACTTTATGAAGATACCATATATGGAATGCAAGCTGAATTGTACCTAAATATCATGTTTTTCAAAGTTTTCTTTGGGCGTCAGCAGCTCTTTAAATAGGATTGGTTACAAAAATGCTGTGAGCATATCATTATTAAAGACAGTGGAAAGCAGCACAGGGGAGTGGAAGGGACTCTGGTACTGTCGTTCACACCCACACACAATTTTGCACATAGTTATTGAGACTGGCATTGTTTTTGTTGTAAAATATATTATTTAATAGTAAAATAGTAAAATGGAAATATTGGTGGCCAGTGGGCTAGTAACTGATCACCCTGCCTCTTCACAAGCGCTGGTATCCTAGTATGAAATTCAGTCTGCCTGAGCTGCCTGTGGTAATTTTTATAGTAAAGTAATTACTTAATGTTTATTAATTTCCTCCTGTGATAAAATGCTGCTCTATGGTTAACATAGTGAATGCCGAGGTGGCAGCTGTAGAGGCAACTGGTGCCAAACAAATGAATGAGAGGGAGTGTGAGTGATCGAGCATCAGTCCCACAGTCGAGCACTCCATGCTCAATAATGGATCCTTGGATCTGCCTTGGTGGCCACCTCACTCTGCAGCTGGTTGGAAGATAGGTTTTTGGCCTAAAAGAGCACTCCTATTTCTCACATAGCAGAGAGGTAAATGCATGATGCGCTCCTCTCGAGGCAGAATCAACTAGATAAATAAATTTCTATCCATAGTTGGCAGGTGAAATGTGCCAGACATTAATGAATTTAGAGATTGGCTCTTACTGAAATAATGAATAAATACTTAAAGGGCGCAGTCTGGAATCATGGCTCTGGAAGCACTACTTACATCAAGTAAATGCAAACACTGTATACAGGAGCTCAAAAGGAGCCATTTTGTGCATAAAAGGGTGTGATTGGAGCACGGAGCTCACAGCTTTACATGCATTCAAAATACATGTTAATTAAGTAAATAAAATTAAAGGCATATGGGGCTATAGGAGTCCTGGGCACAACACACAAATGTTGAAAAGTTTAATAAGTGCACAAGACAAAAACAGAGCACTTTGAATGCAGACACTGTCAATGTTAGCTATTTAATCCACAATACATTTGCCATGTTCAGCATTGTGTTGCTAAGCTGATTTTTACAAAATTGAACTAGACTTGGCCGACACATACAGTACAGTGTTCTACACATCAGGAAAAATAGTTTTGAGTGGATAAAATGTAAAGTAAAAGAGTCACAAAGCTTTTAGGGAGAGTGGGTCCTGAGTGAAGCACATCCATGCAAGCAGTTACACAAGAGGTGGGGCTTAGCATGGGAAAATGAATATGTAATTTCTGAGTAAAAACTGTCATGGTCAGTAAGTTAAAGGGGAAATGACTATTCTGACTGAAAAAAAAAGAACAGAAAAGTGCTTAGACATGATTATTTATGTATTTTAATGATAAAAGAATGTTAGTCTTAGCGACTCCACTTTCCAGGGGGCTATTGAGCATAGAAAACATTCAGCAGAAAGCTTAGAAAGACAGTTGTCCAATCATTACAGTATAAAAAAAAAGTGCTTTACCCTGGGAAAATTATCATTTTGTGTGATAAAGGAAATGTATTTTAAAATGACTTTAAGTTATTAAAATCAGAAACATTAGAATGTTCAGAGGGCAGCTGAGCTTCAAATTTGAGAATTCCAGTGTGGCTTATGCTACTGCAGGGATGATTTTGATTGGTGCTGAGCATCTGGACAGGTCAGTGTCTGTTAATGACCACTAATTTAAATATACTAATGAGCTTTTGCTTATAAAAGAGCTGCACAGCCAGTGTGTAGTCAGTCTGAGTAGGAGAGTGATCAAGAAGGAAGGTGCCAATGCTAAAGGGTGTCCTGTCTGAAGAGGTCTGATGTGGGAAACAGCCTGACAGAGGCAGTTTAATTTAAATACAAGTGTAGGATTAGGGATCACCTGTATCCCAGAACAGGGTCGGATAAGGCAGTAAGTGAGAACAGGGTAAAGAATAAAAAGCCTGTTGCTTTAAGTGCCTGATGATCCTGTATGCCAAGTTTTCCTTACAGAAGAAGAAAAGCTACAAACCTGAAGAAATCATCACTTCTCCTCACAACATCATCAACCTTCCGACTCAAAGGGGGCCCTCCAACTACAACAAGATACAACAACTTCAACAACAGAATTTCTTCAGTAAATCCAGAGGAGTGTGGTACAGTACAAACCTTGTTGATACAGTTTGGGGACTATTTTAAAAGCACAGTGACACTGTTTTGCAGAGAATTTGCCTCAGTCCTTCTGAATTTAAGAGACTTTTGTCAAAGTGAAGGACTGAACCTGAAGGGACTGAAGGGGGATTCGTCACAACTTTTAATGTACCAGTATGCAGCATGTTTAATGCCACTGCCTATTTCAAATGTTTTAAAGTAATGAATGTAAAGATGACTACTGATTTTAATGGTTTAGCTGAATAGAAGTACAGTACAGTAACTGAGTAATTGGATACCTGAGTGGGTATCTGGCAGAAGGGGTCAGTGGGCTGACTAAGGTAGATAAGGCCTAGTAGTCACCTATAAGCCTTTAAGGCAAGTGAAGTGTATGGCACTGGGGTCTGACGTAAGGCCTAGTGCTGGCTAACAGTAATTGGATACCAGGGAGGGTGTCTGGCAGAAAGGGTCAGTGGACTGACTGCTCGGAGGTATGGTCCTGTAGTCACTGCATTCCATAGTTCTACATAGAGTGCACACAGAAATTGGATACCAGGGTGGGTATCTGGCAGAAGGGGTTGGTGGACTGACTGCTCAGAGATGGACCCAGTATTCACTGCACTCCTTAGTTCTAAAGTGAATAAAGCTCAGGATTAAGGCCTAGGTGGGCACCTATCCTGGTGTGATATCTGGAGAGCTGGTAGGTGGCTAGTGCCTACAGTCTCAGGGTAACTACACGGTAATTAATGGAGTGGAGGTGCCCTGCTTGGATCAATATAGAGTATACAGTAATTCTGATTTATGTTTGAATTGTCATTTAATTTTGAATTCAAACTGTGTCATTCATGGCTGTGATTACTAAGATTTCTTTCACAACTTCAGTAAACTTTACCTTTTTGCTCAACAACCCAAGTGTCAGATTCCTTGTTTGCAGTACCAGTGTCTCACATTTCTGCAGGTCTCAGGTCAGTCCGTGCAGAATTCCCAACTCTTGGCAGCGCTTAGCTGCTCCAGTTGGGGAGGTAAGGTACAGTACTTAGGTAGTACCCAACTGAGTAAGGGTTGTCATAGTGGAAGGAACAAAGAATCCTATGATACCACCTATCTCTGTGTGGAATGGTCCCATCAGTGGACAGAGGTTAATACAAGAATGTGGGTGACCCATCACATTCAGTTATTTTTCTTTCTGAGTCAACTGACTGCCACATGAACAAAACTTGGCAAGAAAGAAAGGAATGTGTTTTTAGAAAGCACCTTTCATGCACCCTACATGCCAATGTGCTTTACCAGTCATGAGCAGTTGCAGGAACCATCAGACAAGCACATGGAGGTTATATAAGATGAAGGGAGGTTGAAAGTACAGTACCAGTGTGATCTAATGGTTACAGCATTTGCTTGGGACCCAACTCAGAGGTTCAAACCCCACCAGAGTCAAAAATTGGTGTGTGAGTTTCAACAAGTTACCTAACCTCTCTGTACTGCAGATCACCCTACTGCAGAAACAGTTAGAAGTAAGCCCCACTGAAAATAAGCCCACCTGCCTACTACTGGGAGATTTTTGTATTGGGCTAGTCAAATAGCAACATTTTCATTTAATCTTGCCTGCTAATGCTGGAGAACGTAACCTTCAAAAGTACATCAGTGGGGCCACTGTAGAATGTCTGGGGCCAGTGGATTTTCTCAGTCACTAATCCTGCTGGCTAGTGACTACAAAACATATTTTGACCCTTTGTTCATCCCAGCTGGGCTATGCTGGTAAATCATAATAAAATAAAATATCTACTGGCAAAATAGACCCATGAGGGATAATATCTTTCTTTATGTGGGCTCTTAGCACAGCAGATAAGTGCTTAATCGAACACTAGGTGATAAAATGACCACTGACTTGGTTCCAGTTTACTCAAAAATTGTCAGTATTTTCAGTATTGTCAGTAATTAAAATCTGAAAAATCTAATAATCAGAAATAGTAGATCTTAGAGAGGCTTTCCACAGATCCATAATTTCCCCACCCACCATCCTGCTGTTATGGTGGACTTTTCCTTCAGCTTCCTGGTACAGCTCTACATAGTGAGTCTATCCTTTTATCAAGTGCCACCACTTGCTGTGTGGTCAGTGGTGTTTGCTTTATTCCCTGCCTCACTGTGTGTGATTAGTGGAGTCTGCTTGAGTCCTGCTGTTAGTGAATGCTTTTGAACTCCATTCACCAACAGCAAGAAACTGAAGTAGTCAGTTGAGTCACCCACAATATATTGGTGATGCCTTGTGCTGATGAAATGCACGACCCCATCTTCTGATCCCTATGAGGTCATCACACTGATGTCTTACAGTTCAATGTATTATGGCTCTATGGAGACCTCTAGAAGATCTACTGATTCCGTAAGTAACACACTTTCTTCCTCCTCCTCCTCCTTCTGTCAAGTCCCATGATGGTGATGGTCCTCTTGTGTGTGTACCATGCCCAGGATTCAGTGATGACAGTGTCTCCTCCTTCACTGACTCCAGGCTTAATGATGGTGCCATTGTAAATCTTCCATGCGTGTACTGATGACAAAGGCCTCTGAGATGCCTGATGCCAGCATTCTGCTCCCTCTGAGCTGCACATGCATACCGAGTGGATGAAAACTGCAAAGTCTTTCTGACTTACAGAATGGAAAGAAAAAATTGCTATGTTTGACCAAAATCCTCACTGTCAGACTTGGGTATTTTTAATCCCTAAGGAAGTGCCACATTTGGCAGTATGCAGCCTAAAGGACACCAGCTTCATCCTGCATTTGTCTGAGTATTTTTTATTTTCTCCCACTCCACAAGAATGGTGTGGGAGGCAAGGGTTTGCATGCAAATGTACATGAGCAAGCCAACATATGGCACCAGCTGATTTTTCCTCCTAGCAATGCTGTCTGCAAGGCCACCTGTGGCTGCCCAGGTGGTGCTCTCAATGGAGGAACAGAGCATTTGTTGGGATTCTCAGACTTCTCCCTAATGCCCCAGGCTCATTCTCAAACCCATGGCACCAGCATTGTAAGTGGTAGCTCTACAGCTGCATTGATGGCCAGCCACAACTCTCTTGTACAAAAGTGCCCATCTTTGAGGGATAAGATATCCTAATCTGTTGCTGCAGAAAAGAATGAGATGTCCTATGATGATGATATAGTGGCTTTGGAGTCTGAAAATGGATGAGCTCTGTTTCTAGGTGACCAAAACAGTACATCACTTGATGCCACGCCTTTATAATTAAGAGTTTAAAAGGAAAACATCTGATTTAGGGACTTCTTTTTTAATGTCAGGATCCTCTTCCAGACCCTCTCCCCATGCCCTGGTTAACTAAGCTGAACAATGGCAATTAAATGGCAACAGGTACAGACCTCCACTCTCCACCTGAAGCAACTGCTGTCTGACTGTCAGTGAACACTCAGGCATTGTAGAAACGCCTGTTTCTACAGTACTCACGATTACTCACTGATAGTCAGATGGATTCTGCACAGTACTCACGCTCACTCACTGACTGGTGGCTTTTCTACATTACTCACAATCACTCACTGACAGATGGCAGATGACTGAGATAGTGAGCAGAGGGCTGTGCCAGTCCATATCACTCTTACCATAGTTCAGCTTATGTGAATGGGGTGTTGGATGGTGTATGGAGGACAGTCCTGAGCAGGCAGATCAGGATGTGGTCGAATGTCCTTACAAAACAGCTGAGTGGAACCACTACACCACCAGGAATATTAAACACAGCTACAGGACGACAATCAGTAGGTGGGGGACCACTAGGCCACCAAAATATTCATGACAGCTACAGAACGGCAACTGAGGGGACTACTAGACTAGCAGGAATATTCAAGAGAGCTAAAGGATGGGTGCTAGGGGAGCACACATGCTTATGAACCTATAATGTCATGTAAATGGTATATAGCTTCTTACATGCCCAAGGACTCATAAGCATGCTAGGGCTGAATATGGCCAACAGGAGCCTTGGCAGTATACCATTTGACCTGTGTTATCTTCATTGGGCTTCTCCATATTCAGTCTGAGGCTATGTAGGTGCACTGCACAGTCACTATGAGCTGCTGACTTGGCCCCATATTCAGACAGAGCAGTCTGCTGTTAGTGGGCTAATTGCCTGAATATTGCCACTGAGCCAGCCATGCGCTAATTACCGCACTGTGCTCCTGTCAATGCAGCGCACATGGCTGGCTCTGAATATGGAGACCTATTCCTCTTAGCCTGATGGAACTCAGACTCCACAAAACAATGGCTACTGGGAGCATTAAGGTCTGCCCTTTTCTCAAGATACAGTTGTTCTAACATGTAACAGAATGCAAGTAACATGTTTTGCATTGACAAACGCTGGTTTATTTAGTTAGCAGTTTCATAACTCAGTGACATTAGCTGAGCTGGAGCCCATGATGAAGCTTTCCTTTTGCAGGGTTTCCTCTCAACTGATGTCACTGTGTTCCGAACCCCTAACTAGTTAAGGAAGCATTGATCGACCCTAAAATGTTTATTTGTATGTTGTCACACCAGTTGTGACAGGTTATCTACAGTTTACCTTACATAGTCTCTCTGCATGCTCCTTTCAGAGAAAAATACATGACACTGATCAGAGATTGCTTGGTTTTAGCAGCTGTGTAGTTGTAGGGCATAGATAATGCAGTAGTAAAAATTAACAAATTAATAGCATGAGTTATAATACTGAAATTTTCATGACTGTGAAAAGAAGATGTTCACACATAATGTTGTTTTCTTAGACTGTGACCTTGAATTTTCAAGATGGTCTCCCTGCATATAAACATAACAGGTGTCATTTATGAATGCTACCCAAAACATGATTTTATGGCCCTGGCATAAAACAGGTTTTGAGGGAGATTTGAGAATGATACCTGCCATGTTCATTAGATGGGTAAAACATGACTACACTGAAAATGTGGTTTCAAAAATAAACCATTGCAATGTTATGAGTAAACATTAAAAATGTCAGTGTTTGTTTACAACAGTGTTGTTTTTGAAATTTTGACTCAAATGTTCAACAGTCTTTTATAACTACTACCTTATGAACAGGACAGGTGTTATTTATGAAATCCCAACCGAAATGTAATTCTGTAGCATGAGCGTGAAATTATATTTTGGGCAGGATTTGCAAAGTAACACCTGTCATGTTCATGAGGTGGGCTAAAATGGCTATGTTGAAATGGGATCAAAATCTGGAAAATAACAAAGTTGTATGTAAATGTTGAGGAATTTCAATGTTTCTACAGAACTTTGTTGTGTTTTAAGATTCTGAGCTCAAGTTTATCAGCACAATCTTTTTAGTTCTTCACCTTATGAACATAACAGGTGTTTTTTATGAAATACTGGCCAAAATTCCATTATTCAGCATGAGCGTGAAATGATGTCTTAGACAGGATTTTAAAATGACACCGGTCATGTTCATGAGGTAAGGGAATCAAAGGGTTATGTAGAAAATCTGTGACCAAATTATGTGATAAAAAATAATTAGTAAACACTGAAAAAATGTTGCATTTCATCATAACTTTTTTTTACATTTTAACACCATATTTTCAACATAGACATTTTGTGACTCCATCGTATGATCAAGACTGGTGGAATTTTTTAAATTGCATCCAAAAGATGCATTTGTGACCATCTGTTTCAGAGGGATTTGAAAAATTACACCTGCATTGCTCATGAGGTGGGGTAAAAAGGGAATGTTAAAATGTTGGGCAAAAATGACAGTGTTATCAGTAAAAATTCAAAACATATAAAATGTCATTCAATGGACTTACCTTGATTTCAGTCAGTTCTTGGTCTTTGTTTGGAGTAAGGGTATGACATTCAGCAGTTAGAGAGGATTATAGCAGCAGATCGTAGAGAGGTAAGTGAGGGTGTGGGGTAGTGTGTGCAGAGAGTGAGGGTAGGGGGGTCAGGGGTGGGTGGTCTGAGGTTGGGAGGAATAGATATCACTGGACCATTTTCTTTTCAAGTGCTATCATAAAACAAAAAGAATGATGAGGACAGTTTTCTTTATTTCAGGGATTGCCACTGGGATTGGACATCTCAGTGTCGATGTGTTGTTTGGCTGCACCAGGATGGGCACCCAGTTTTGAGTTGTTGGATTTGTGTTAGCAGGCACCAGGATTTTGGCACTTCTGTGCAAGAGTATGTCCGGGGAAGGGTGACAGCTGGATTGGGTGAGAAAGGAAATACCAATGGCAGGTTTGAGTATCTGCCACCAGTTAGATTTAAAAACTGGATCAGGCACAAGGGAGATATGGGTGATGGGGTTGAGTACCCACCACTGGTGCAGTTTAAAAGCTGTGTTGTTATGTTTCTGGGGCAGGATTGACCACTGGAATTTGGGAGGGTTGTGTTTTCTGGTGGTGGGGTTGGGCACCCAAATGCCAGATGATGTGGGGAATTGTAACAGGCAGTGAGTAAACAGAGAGTCACTCTGTTAGGCTGCAAGACTGATGATGATGCTTCTTTTCTGGCCACTGGGAAGAAAATACCTTTGATAGGTGTGGCTGCATCCTTTTATATGTGAAAAGTTTCTGGGGTGGTGCATAGTGATGCAATGCATTGGATCTCTTGTTAGGAAGCATGACAAAGCTGCTCCTCTCTTCCCCATGCTTCATTAAAATGGCTTCCATTTTCCCAGCAGTAGGAAGCAAAAGCTGTTTGGTTTAGAAGGACTCATTTTTACACTACAACAGATAGCATTTTGTGAAGTAAAGGCAGTTTTGTAAGCTGGTATGATGGCATGAGCTTTGGTGAAAGAAATGGTGGCCCAGGTGTAGTTGCATTTGGAGGAGTTTGGCGCTGAGGTTCCTTATGCAGTAGTAGTGGTCCGATCCTTTTAGGATTTCAAATACGGTCCATTTGGATGTGAGTGAACAGTTTAATAAAAAAAAATATTTTTCTACATTACGTTACATCTACTGTATTGAATTGCACCTTTAAACCACACTTTTTCTTTTAGGTGCTTTGGAGGAAAGCGGGTTTGTAAACGCTGTCCTGATAGGAAGCAGCTGGAGACCTTGGCAGTCGGGAAGGGTAGATGCAAATGACTTTGCAAGATAGGTTAACAGCTTAAACAAAACAGTCTCTGAATTTAAGGGCTATAATATGTAATGTTTGCAACTATAAAGCAGTAATTATAAAGCAGGGCCAGAGTGCTCTTTATTTTTGAACTTCCAACAACAGCCTGTTAAATATGTGACGTTTTACTTAACTTATTCTATTGTTTCTAAAGTTCCTAATTAGAACTGCTTCAAAAAGTTGGAACAGTATATTAGAACATGTGATATGTAAATTGGGGATCTGTTCTTGAAGAAGACCTGAAAGTTGGGCAGTCATCATTACACACAAGTTCTGCAAGTAACTCTCTCCTTATTTAAGAACTTTGTGTCAAGTCTTTAAGTAATCTTAGTAATGAATTGCACATTGGAGATGCTCAGTATACTGCAGAACTAGGAGGAGAAGAAAAGGCTGTCATAGCTTTTTCAAGCATCTAGAGGAGAATTTTAAAACCTAATTTGTAAAAAAAGTGTGGCCCTCAACCCCAATTATTGGAGACAGACTTATTTTTTAGTTAATACTCATTTTAAATATTTTCTCCAGAATGATTTTTCCACTCCATTTGAATTTCCATGTTCACAAACTTTTAACTTCTGTATGAAACAACCTCTATTCATTTTCTACCTCTCTTTCATATATAGCAAAATATGTTATGTTTCAGGACCACATTGTCCTTCTTCAGACTTAAGAACAGCTCAATTAGCAGGCTGAAAAATAAATCAAATCATCATTTAATACTGCTGTCTCTCACTAAACTTTTAACATAAAATTATGTATCCACGAAAATGTTATGTACATTAGGCGGAACAGACCTGTACAAATCCTTCTGGCTTATTCTCTGCTTAATACATTCATAAGACCATGCCTAACTCGGTTCCTCAAAATAAATATTAAGGTTGTCAACCATTTATGACAGGAGACATCTACAGCTCCTCATTTAAATTCACACAAAAATTCTTATATAGTTCTCTGTTCCTTTTAAATTCATCTTATTTTACTCTTATAGTGTAATCCGCTTTGCAACTGAAAACACCCAATAACTAATCAGTTTCAAAATAAGGAGTGTCAAATTTAATCTTTATTCCAAAGTTTACACTCTAACAACATAAAATATCATCACTTACTTCTCTTTTACTCAGAGTTAGCCTGATGTCAGGACCCATTCATTCTCTATGGTCATCACTCAGGACTCATCCCGTGCCATTAAGCCAGATGCCATAATGTTCATTCAGTGTTCCTTCTTCCAAAAGGATATGGAAGGGGCTGGGCTATCTAGGAAGCATGTCAGAGGTGCGTGACATCACACCCACACGCTCACCTCTTCCAGCCCAGTCAAATTGAAACTGTCTACCGACTCTGAATTAGAGTCTAAATACACAGTCCCCTTTACCATTTTAGTTAGCTGTTCTAAAATTATAATAGTACATGGTCTCATTTCTCAGTCTTGGGGTTTGAAAACGAATATGGAACAGGTCCACTGCAGTGCAGGAACCCGCTTATCAGGGACATTATTGTTGGAAAGTTCTCTCACTACTGAAATTTATCTATCTTACCATAATAATCACTTGCCATGAAAACATTTCCATCTTCCAAAGCAAATTATGTGACATATCTCACATCTATAGTTACTTACTTAAGCTAATATGTTATCATGTTAAAGAGTGTCTATAAATCTATTCAACTCGGAGGTCACTTTCAGCTGCAAAAGGTCAAATCCTTCATTTTGATTATATCCAATTTGGAAACTATTATTATCTGCCATTTATCTAGATCCTATTCAGAAAATAAGAATAAACAAACAACCCTAAATAACTCGGAGGTCACTTTCAGTTGCAAAGGTCAAACACATCACTTTGGATATATCCAACTTAGAAATTATTATTATTTTGCCTAACATGTGTCTGTACCCTATTCAACAAGTCAGAATAAACAACAGCCCTTACATATCCAATAAACTTACAATAATGTAAGTATATATAGTCTTATTTATTTATATTGTAAAGATGGATTACTTCTGAATTATAGGGGTAATTCCTTGCTAAGTGAACATCTTTGGGAAGGGACTAGTACCCCCATGCAGGTAGCCAGTTTTTAAAACAAACTTGAGTAAACTAAAATGTCTGTATTTTAATGCATGTAGCTTACACTATAAATTTGATGAGTTAAAATCACCCTAATGACAAATGGGCTGATATAATTTTATAACAGAGACATGGGGAGATAGTATGTCCAACAGGGCTTTTCCTTCCTGGGTACATCTTATATAGGTGTGACAGAAAAGACAAAAAGGTGGTGTGCTATTTTCTTAAGGAATGAGTTACAAGTGGTAGACATTTCAAATAAAACAAAATATAAACAGTATTGCTGAAACTGTATCGTTAAACTGATAATTAATAAACAACAGTTTGTAATATTAGAGGTGTGTTATTGCCACCAAGCATGTCCAGTGACTACTTGGACATTATTATTGATGAAATAGAGACTGGGTGTTCAGTGGGTGAAACTATATTGATAGGGACTTTAATTTACCCGATATAGAATGGGAAGACATGATGGCACATCAAATTCAGGAAGAAAGATTATTAATATGTGTGCACAATGTGGATTATCTCAAGGAGTTAATCAACCTACCCGTGGTTCTAATTTGCTAGATTTGGTATTTTGTAGTAAATCCTTGACTTTGTTTGATATCTGTATACATTCCTCTATTGGTAATAGTGACTATTGTTGTATTAGATTTTTCTTAGCACATGTTTTCATACTGGCATCTTGTAAGACTAAAACTTATACATACGATAAGACTGACATTAACATTATTAAAAATAAACTAGATAGTGTTAATTGGTTGCATATCTTTAGCACCATGAAAATAGAAGAATATTATGAAGTATTACATGATAACATAATTGATTTAAGGAACAATCATGTTCCTTTCGGACATAAAACTTCTGCTAACAAATCTAAACCAAAATGGATGAAAAGATTTAAATAAACTTATTTAAAAAGGATAAATGTAATACAATTTATCTAAAATCTCCTACATTGGCAAACTGGAGCTGTTTCTTGGATATCCAAAAAATGTAAATACAGAATACTAGGACAAAAAGAAAGAGTGAGATAAAATTTGCATTAAGTGCTGGCAAAGATAACTAGCAAATCTTTTTACGAAATATTAACTCTTTAAAGAAATCTTCCTGTCAAGTTGGTCCTATCCAATAAGTGACAAACTAATTTGTGATCCAATTGATATGGCTAATCTGTTTAATATTAATTTCTGTAGCGTGTTCCAACAACATCAGACCAATAATTCAATTGTTCTTCCTTGGGTGATCATATCGTTATAGCTGAATCAGATATTCTTGCTAAATTAAGAAATCTAAAAGGTAAAATCAGCTCATCCCCAGATGATATTCCAGGGCATTTATTATATCTTTTAGCAGACAGTTTGGCCACCCCATTGAAACTTCTATTTGAATATTGTTTAAACCACAGTTTTGTGCCAGAAATTTGGAAAACCACTTACGTAATACCCATCTACAAAAAGACCCAAAAATAAATGGGAAAATTATAGACCAATAAAGCAACATCCTCTATCGGTAAGATTTTAGAAAGTATTATTAAGGACTTGTTAACTGTAACCTTTGAAAATATTGATACTGTACAACATAAGTTTAGGAAAGGGAGAAGCTGCTTAACTAACTTGTTGTGTTTTTATGAGGATTTAAGTCTGCAGCTGGATAACAGACACCCATATGACAGTCTATATTGATTTTAGCAGCCTTTGACTATCTCCCACATTGGGCATTAATAAAAAATTACATCTTTTAAATGTTAACTCAAATTTAATTAGATGGATAACAAACTGGTTGGAAAGCCGTTCACAAAAGTAATGTTTAATGGTCAGTTTTCATGTAGGGATTTGTCACTAGTGGGTTCCACAGGGATCAGTGTTGGCCCAACCCTTTTCAATTTTTCATAGCAGATATAACAAAACAAAATTGTTTAAATACTATAAAATATGCTGATGATACAAAATTGGAGGTCCATGTGCTAATCCAGAGCAAACATCAGCTATTCAAAAGACCTAGACTTAGTGACCAAATGGATTGCTTGGGGATGAAACTCATCTTCTCTAAGTGTAGGTAATGCATTTTGGGATGAACAACCAGCCAAATGTAAAACTTTAAATATAGGTGTGGTGGGAGTAACTGAAACTTGGTGGGTCGATCCTTAATTTGGTCCAGAGAAATTCCAGGTTATAAATTATATCATAAAAACAGATTAGATAAGCAAGGCGGTGGAGTTTTTATGTACATACGAAATGATATTCCTTCTTTGCAGTGTGTTCTCCTTTCCTTTGAAAAGTATATGGGTTAAAATCTTATTGAAGGAGCAGTCCTATATAACTATTGATAACATCTATCGACCTCCATCTGCAAATTCAGATTACACAACTGATATGTTTAAAGAAATTACACATTTTTCAGAATCTCAAGATACTGTAATATTTGGTGACTTTAACCTCCCTCATATTAACTGGGACTCATTCTCAGGACAGTCCTATGCTGAGAAAGGACTAATAGATGTGGTAGTTAGTACTGGATTACAACAACTTGTTACTGAACCCACTCAAGGTCCTAATATTTTGGATCTATTATTTACTAACATAGAGTAACAAATTAGCAATTTACAAATTTGGGATCCACTTGGGACCAATGATCATTCATCTATTCTTTTGAAATTCAACAGTTTAAAACTACACAAAGGAAGTTATACTATACAAAAATTATAACAAAGCATATTTTTTCTAAAATCAGTGAATACTTACAAAACATAAACTGAGAATCTAATCTCCTTAATTGTACAACACAACAAGCTTGGGACTTTTTAAAACATTGTACATTATTTGGAAAATACCTTTATTCCATCTAAAAGGAAATTTAATAATAAAGGAAAAATTCCCTTGGTTCAGCAAGACAATTAAAATCAGATTAAAATAACAATTAAACTTTTAGGAAACTTAAGAATAGTTCTGTTCCATTTAAAACTACTCTATTACATAAATACAGACTATCTGTGAAAACTTAAAAAATTCTATTAAATTGGCAAAAATAAGCTAGAATTTAAACTAGCTCACACAAAGACTGTCACAAATCACTTTTCTCCATATAAATAGTAAAAGGTGTATCAAGGACCATTGGTCCCATTATAACCAATGGCTCTTCTCATCTGATATAGAAACCTTAAATCTCTTTAATAAGTACTTTTGTTCTGTCTTCTCTCAAAAATCACCTATTAGTACATTTGAAGTTCACCACATAGATTATCATAGGCTCTATCCAACTGACATTATATAGGCTATCAAAAAACTAAAAAATATTAGTCTGGGCCCAGATGGTATTCATCCATGGTTTCTGATCGAAACCTCTATAAATATTTATATACCTTTGTCAATTACTTTCAATAAATTCTTACAAGAAAGCATTGTACCAAATGACTGGCATTCAGCAATAGTTACTCCCATATTTAAAAAGGCAATAGAGGTTCTGTGAAAATTATCGTCCCATTAGCCTGACCTCAGTGGCTGGTAAATTAATGGAACAAGTAATGAAGTCTCTAATAGATCAAGATTGTAAAAATTAGGAATTTATGATTCAAATCAGCATGGGTTTACTCCCAAGTAGTCCTGCACCACCAATCTGATATCTTTTTACAATAATATAAGTACTCTACTAGATGTGGGTATCCCTACTGATGTAATTCTTTTGGACTTTAGCAGAACTTTTGAAAAGTCTCACATGAAAACTCATTACTAAAATGCACAATCTAGGTTTGTCACCTGACATTGTCAGCTGGACTTTAAACTAGTTGACAAATCATTCTCAGAGAGTCAGAATTAATGATATATTGTCTGATTTGGGTAGTGTGACAAGTGGTGTACCAAGGGTCAGGTCTTGGGACCAACATTGTTTAACCTCTTTATCAGTGATTTGCAAACAGGGCCAAATAACTTCATAGTCAAATTTGCAGATGATACTAAATTGGGGGCAAGGTTAATAATCAAGAAAATACTTCTGCATTAAAGAAGGATTTGGAAAAATTAACACTTTGTGCAAATGAAAATCATATGCAGTTTAATGAAGGCAAATGTTTAGTAGTGCATTTCGTTAAATAATCCAAAACGATATATCATATAAATGGACTACCACTTCACTCATCAAATTGTGAAAAGATTTAGGGATATAAGTTAATAAAACTTACATCAAATGATCACTGTGTTAGAACTGCTTGCATGACCAACAGACTTTGAGTCAAATAAAACGCACTTTTGTTAATCGCACTGAACAATGCCTTATTCCATTGTATAGGGTATATATTAGTCCAGATCTAGACTATGGCTCCCCTTTCTGGAATCCAAACCAAAAAAGATATAGCAACTCTTGAACAGGTTCAAAGGAGAGTAACTAGAATGATTCCAAGATTAACAAACTTAGATTATCAGAACAGATTAAAAGCTACTGGTCTCTTCTGTCTTCAAACTAGAAGATTAAGAGGGATATGCTTATGGTTTTAATTTAATAAATTCACCAGATCTAATGGAAAATGTGGTCTAACACTCAAAAGGAGACATATTCCAAGACTGCATAATAAACAGCTTGAAGTAAAAACTTATAAAACCAGCAAAAGGGGAAACTTTTTCCAATAAGAGCATCCATTGTATGGAACACCTTGCCACAAGAATTGGTAGAGGCAACTAGTGCCACTGTCTTTAAAACAAATTAGATGTTTGGTTGAGGGATAATAGATAAATAATGTCCCACATAGTGTAGGGAACAGTCTCGATGGGCTCTGGCCTTCTTCTGTTCTTTCATACCAAGTAATACCAAGTAAGTAATACCAAGAAGCATATCTACACACTGGACAATAGGTTACTGGCAAGTACATCTTTTGAAAAGGATTTGGGTGTTCTAATATCAGATGACCTCCTTCCAACCTCTCATATAAATGAGGTTATTCTAAAAGTCAGTCATATTATTTGGTCTATTAAATGTAACATTGTATCAAGGGACAAAAGGTATTGATGCCACTGTTTAAAGCTTATGTTATTCCCCATTTGGATTACTCTTCCCAATTATGGTGTCCATATTGGCAACAGGATATCATGGTATTGCAAAAGAGTTCAGAGGAGGTACACCAAATGGTGAGAGTCTTAAAAGATATGCCATATGAGGGTAGGTTGAACTCCTTACACCTAATGCCTTTATCAGTAAGACGCATAAGGGTGATCTCCTCCTTACTACGATATTATAAATGATTCTTATCTTATAGTTAATTTAGGCTTTGCTAAGATTTATCTCATAATCTAGGGGACATCCTTTACAGATACAAATTAAGAAATTTAATTTTCTTCCGAGGAAATTCTTTTTCTAAGTATGGGTTAAGTTATGGAATGCATTGCCCTTAGAGGTGATAATTAGTAATTGTGAACATACTTATAAAACATGCTTGGATAAACTTATCCTTGCCGGTTCAATTTTAGTTATTATTAACATATAGGAGTAATTCATGGGCCTTTTGGCTCTCTAGCTCCAATTGAAAACTTAGTATAAAACTTAGTATTATTAAAAGGGGGAGAGGGAGAGAAGCTCTATGTTTAACATGTTGCTTATCATTTTACTTGAAAGTAGACCACAAAAGTCTCATTCAAACCATATCTTTTATATGTGTTTTCAGAGTGAATATCCGCCAAACCTCTCTCTTGCTAGTATCATATTTCGATCACCACCCAGACAGGTTCATGTATCTTTTCTATTCCAAAATGTATGGTAGATATCTGATGTTTTCTTTAAAATGCCTGGCTAGAGAAGACTTTTCATCCTCCCTCCTAATGGAACTTTTATGTTCGGTTATTCTCTGTTTTAATGATCTCATGGTTTGTCCAATGTAATAGAGACCACAGGGATATCGTAAGCAATAATATCCAACAGGGTGGGCGGTATTGTGCTATACTGGACCGCCTGAGGCGTATGAGGCTGACGCCACAGGCGGAGGGCCTTATAGCCCTGAAAGGTCCGGTATAGCTCAATACCACCCACCCTGGAGGGTATTATTGCACTTAGAAAATGAGCTATCAGTAACAGTTATATAAAATATTAGAAACATTAAAATAAATAAATGAAGAAGTAAAATGAATACAAAAGTCAGTGTAGATGTTAAGTAGTTACTTTACTAATGCCAGTAGAGTGTGCTGCTATTTAGGCTTGTTAGTTTTTTTCCCCAATTCCATTGTTTCTTAGATTGTTTCTGCACCCTTCCAATAGTAGTAAATAAATGCAGTATTTTAGGGCTTTTGTTTTTTCTACCACACTACCCTCTTCGGAGTAGCTACCCTGCAGTTTCAGTCATCATTTATTTTGCTGTATGTTATGATCATGATCGCATCGATCAAAAGGAACCGGAAATTAGAAAATGAGCTATCTGCCCAGGCTATCTGATTGCTGTATTTTGCCATCGCGATTGCAAAAGGAACCGGAAATTAAAAGATGGGCTGATTGCTGGCAGTTCTTTACCTCCCTATCCCACCCGGAGTTGCAGTGAGTGTTTCCTTTGTTCTTTCTTTTTTTTTTGTGAGCCACTGTAAGGTTTGTGAGCACAATCCTTTCCCAAAAAAAGATCCTGAAGTTGGTAAAGGAGTTGTGCCTGCTGTCAAGTGCTGTCCAGTGTTAAACAGGATATGGTGCCACGATGTGGTGGGTGTTGTGAGCCGAGCATGCTTAAGTAATAAAAATGTGTGGTTTCTACACTGCCACTGGTGCAATCTGGACCGTTAGTCAGGGCACTGCATTTCCCGCCCCATCAGTTTACACTTGGTGTCATCTGGAGTCATGGCTGCATTTCTGATTGTTTCTGTCAGCTAATGGCTTGAAGTGATTATGGATGGCAGCCAAAATATTTATTGAGGTACAGGAATGGGGAAAATCATTATAGACTGTGACTTTAGTTGTTGTAAGGGGAACGACTTTCTGGGTTTACAGAGAATAAAATGGCGGCTTTTGCCAGCTGTCAAATTGCTGACATTCGAACAGCTGAGGGAGCTCCGGATCGGGCACAAAGTCTGGTACCTTTTATTGGCTGGGGTCTGTTGCCACATAGATTAGGGGTATGCAGGGCCTATCAGCCAATCAGGATGCCGATTCTTAATGCCCATTTTCTAAAATACAATACACCACAAAGTCACTATTGCATGTAATTAAAGTTCTGTACCTTGTTGAATTGCTGTTATCCTGCCTCTGAATTGTTATTGCCTGTATCTTTGTAATTCTCCTGGGTCATACCTGAAAATAGGCACTTGACTGTCTAGCATGCTTACCTGGTAAACAAAAGCTAAATAAAATAAATAAATAAATATTTCTGGTCCTTACAGGTACTCTTCAGAATTTTAGTTTTCAATCCATTATTACAGTGGCTGCAATTCCCACATGGAAAAAAACCTTTAATGTCTCTCTGTAGCCAGGTTGTAGGTGGAGAGGATGGGGACCAGTTGGGTTCTTACAAGTTTATTCTTTATTGCTGTTGTTCTCTTAGCTGTCACCCATGCTTTTTGTGAAAATAACATTTCCATGATCTGTTGCATATAATATATTCCAGTTTCTTAGTATGGTATCTTTTATTTTCCAAAACATCTGGAATACTTCATCGATATTGTGATTTTATTGCCAGTGTTAGTACCTTTTATGTTATCCTTCAAACATTCTTGTCTGTTTTTCATTACATTTTTTTCTGCTTGGTCTAGTATACTGTCATTATAGCCTCTTTTTCGAAACCTGGTTTTCATCTCTGCCACATTTTCTTTAAATCTTTCTTCATTCCCACTGTTTCTTTTTACACACAGTCTTTGACTATATGGAATACTGTTTTTAATCATGGTGGGTGGGAACTCCTTGCATGTAAAATGGTGTTTCTGTCTGAATCCTTATGGTACAGGTTTGTTGTAATTATTTTCCTTCTTTGATTAGTAATAGGTCCAAAATGGAACTTCTTTCTCTTGGTGGTTCATGGTGAACTAAAGACATGGTGTGGCACCATTCAAGTACTCATAAAACTTGTCTGGTTCTTCTTTTGCTCCATCCCAAACAATCAGAAAGTCATCAATAAAACATTGACATAATTTCAGATGATTTTTATACTGATTTGCAATGGAATAAACATATTGATTCTCAAACTCAGACATGAACAAGTTGGCATAGGTCGGTGCCAATGTTGCACCCATAGCTGTCCCGTTAGTTGTCTATGGCTGTTGTCTTCAAATTTAAAATAATTAGTTTTCAAAACAAATTCTGTTACAGTTATCAAAAATTCCATATCTGGTTTATTTTCCTCTCTTTTTCCAGTGTGTTCTTTAAAGCTGAAAGTCCTTCTGAGTGTGGAATGGAAGTACATAGACTTTTTACATTCAGGGTCACCAGACAGTAGTGTTCTGTATCATTTTCTTGATTCAGCTTTTCTATAATTTGTATACAGTGTTTACTGTCTTTAATATAGGATAAAGTATCTGGAACTAATTCCTTGCAATAATGGTCCACACAAATTGATAGTGGTTCTGTAATAGATTCTATACTGAGATGATAGGTCCCCAGGAGGTTTGTTTATATTTTATGTATTTTTGGGATACAGTAAAATAACTGTACCTTTGGATGCTGGTTCAACAGTTCTGGTTTAATCCATTCTTCTATCAACCTTCTATCTGTTGCTTCTGTAATAATTTCCCATAATTTTTCTTTTAAGGTGTTATATGGTATAGATCTGACCCTTTCATATGTTTCTTGGTCATTCAATTGGCTTAAACATTCAGTTTGATAATCCACATAATTTTGTATGACTATTTGTTCCTCTTGTCTGCCGGTCTAATTATGATTTGTTTATCTTCTGCTAGGGAGTTTAATGCATCTCTTTCAATTTTATGAAGATTATGAGACATTTGTTGTTCATTCTCATTTTAAGTATAATTTCAACTTCCATATTTATTTTCTATATACATTGTAATTTTGGGTGGAGAAAAGCTTATTGGATCAAATGTTGAAGTGGCTCCCAGGGCTTGTTTAAGTTTATATTTTTCTTGTTTATTTGTCAGCTTTTCTTGAGTATTCTCTTTAAAGAGAAGTAATGTTTCAGTCATAGTTTTCTAAAACATTTTTCCAGATCTAATCGTAATTCAAACGGTTTGATTTTTCCGTGAGGCTATAAGATAAATCTTTACTTAAAACTCTCTTCTCTGCCTCAGTTAAAACTTGTGTTGATAAATTATAAACACTCAATTTTGAGTTGTTTTGGACCTTGTCTCATGTACCTTGTTGCTTTCCCTTTGTTTAGACCTTCTGTATCTCTTTCTTTTCTCTTTCTCTTTGACTTGTAGTGGATGGTTCTGATTCATCTTGATGTTTGGGAAAATTCTGTTCAAACTGTCTATCCCTGGAAGAGCAAGTCTGTCTGTATGGTTCAAAGTATTCATCTCTTTGATATCCCTGATTATAGCAGTTCCTGTATGGTGTATATTGTCTAGAATATGTTCTACAACCCTGGCATCACCTCTGGTTCCTTGGACAATATATCCTAGGTTTATTTTCTCTATTAAACCTGTGTTCTTGTGTGTCTGACTCAGATGAGGGTGTTGAGGTGTCTGTCTCATCTAAATTGTATATAGTGGTTTGATAATCATATTTCTTCCATGAAAAGATTTTGCCTTCTTTATAATCTATGATGTTCTGATGAAATTTCTGTAAATTTATATTTTTATATGGTTATCATATTCCTGTAGTGATTTCTCAATTCCATCCATTAATTGTTTGAGCTGGGAGATTTCAATAGTTTCCTTAAGTTGAGTTTCTAACACTTGAATTTCTTCTAGAACTTTTGTTTGTTCTGTGGTTAAAGTCTCAATTGGTAAAAGCATAAAGTCAAACAAGCATTTTGTTCTAATACCATCCCACTTTAATTGAATCCATCAGGCAAATCCTAAATGCAATTCTACTAACACCCTCAAACCTTGTGGAACTCTCTTCTGTTTTACATATTCTAAAAGTGTTACTGCATGCCAATCAAGGTGTATCTCTTCTCTTTTAGTGCTTCCAATTAGTTTACACATGCCTTCAGAATTTCAGTTGTATCTATTTGCCTTTTGCTTTTTACCAGGCCCATAATATGATCAGCTTCCTCTTGATTTATACTAATTGCTGTGGACCTCACGTTAGTCATTTCCCCAAGTTCCAAAAATTGGCCATATTTCTTCTCAAAATAAGCTTTTATCTCTTATAATACAATTTAGGAAAACACAAAATTTCCTTCCACTAGGGAAATTGCTGCAACTCAGATTTGTATAATGTTTCCTCAGTTCTCTGTTATTTCTGTCAATAGCAATATGAAAGTGGGGATGCACATATGAAACTGCAAGACCTAATTTGTAAAAAAGTGAGGCACTCAACCCCAATTATTGGAGACAGACTTCGCTTTTAGTTAATACTCATTTTAATTATTTTCTCCAGAATTATTTTTCTCAGTCCATTTGAATTTCCATTTCACAAACTTTTCAATGTTCGCAAACTTTTAACTTCTTGTATAAAACAACCTCTGTTCATTTCTTCTACCCTCTTTCATATATAGCAAAATATAGTTACGCTTCAGGACCACCATGTCCCTTCTTCAGACTTAAGAGTAGCTCAATTAGCATGCTGAAAAAATAAATCAAACCATAATTTTAATACTTTGTCTTTCACTAATGTTTAACATAAAATTTTGTATCCACGAAAATTTTATGTACGCTTAGTGTGGAAGAGATCTGTGTATAAATCTTTCTGGCTTATTCTCTGCTTAATACATTCATAAGACCGTGCCTGACACGGATCCTGAAAATAAGTATTAAGGTAGGCAACCACTATGTCAGGAGACATCTAAAGCTCCTCATTTAAATTCAACACAAAAAATTATTGTATAAGTCTCTGTCCCTTTAAATTCATCTTATTTTACTCTTACAGTGTAACTTCACTTTGCAACTGAAAACACACCCTAACTAATCAGTTTCAAAATAAGGAGTATCAAATTTAATTGATATTCCAAAGTTCACACTCGAACAACATAACACATCATCACTTACTTCTCTTTTACTTGGAGTTAGCCTGGTGTCAGGACCCCATTCATTCTCTATGGCTTCACTCAGGACTCATCCTGTGCCATTAAGCCAGATGCCACCATCGTTATTCGAACTGTTCCTTCTTATATAATAAACACTACGTGAAAAAGAAACAGTGGAAATGAAGAAAGATATAAAGAAAATGTGGCAGAGATGAAAACCAGGTTTAGAGAAAGGGCTATAATGACAGTACACTAGACCAAGCAGAAAGAAAATGTAACAAAAAAGAGACAAGAACTTTTGAAGGACAACATAAAAGATACTAACACTGGCAATAAAATCATGATGTCCATGCAATATTCCAGATGTTTTGGAAAATAAAAGACACCAAACTAAGAAACTGGAATATATTATGTGCAACAGATCAGGTAAATTTATTTTCACAAAAACATGGGTAACAGCTAAGAAAACAACAACAATAAAGAATAAACTTGTAAGAACTCAACACTGGTTCCCACCCTCTCCACCTACAAGCTGGCTACAGACAGACATTAAAGGCTTTTTTTCTGTGTGGGAATTGCACCCACTGTAATAATGGATTGAAAACTAAAATTCTGAAGAATACCTGTAAGGACCAGAAATATGAGATCAGAATGCAATAGTGACCTCGTGGTGTACTATATTGTATGTCCATGTGGTCTCTATTACATTGGACAAATCATGAGACCATTAAAATAGAGAATAACTGAACATAAAAGTTGCATTAGAAGGAGGATGAAAGTCTTCTAGCCAGACATTTTAAAGAGAGAAAACATCAGATATCTACCATACATTTTTGAATAGAAAAGATACATCAACCTGTCTGAGGTGGTGATCGAAATATGATATTGGCAAGGAGAGGGGTTTGTGGACATTCACTCTGAAAACACATATAAAAAGATATGGTTTAAATGAGACTTTGTGTGGTCTACTTTCAAGTAAAATGATAAGCAACATGTTAAACATAGAGGCTGGATATTCAAAGGGTTCGCCATCGCTAATAGGGGTTCTGTTCTAATCAATTTGCGCCATTCTGCGATATTCAGCAGGGAGGCAGTTGTGCCACTGAAAACAGGCTGAGCAACAGGCGCAATGCAAATGAAGGCATGCACAACCGAGGAGTGGATCCATGCATAAAGAGCTGCAATGCGATATTCAAAGGTTTGGCGCACGCGCAATAGCGAACAGTCGGAAGGTGCCCCACAGCGGAAATGAGCCAAAATAAAAAGGCTCAAGGAAGAGGTGCAAGAATGCTACAGGAATGCCAAGTGAGACAGACAGAGAGAGACAGACAGTGACAGTCCAGAACAGGGCAGGCAAGGGAAGTTGTGGGGCCATAGGCTGCAGAGGACAGCGGGGTACCCGTGCAGTGGAGGTAGCAGTCAGAACAATGGGGTAACAGAGCAACATCAGCTGGGGGTCACAATCCAGGAGATGGACAGTGCCAGCTTCCACATGGAAGCTGTAATG
Source organism: Neoceratodus forsteri (assembly GCA_016271365.2). Lineage (NCBI taxonomy): Eukaryota > Metazoa > Chordata > Ceratodontiformes > Ceratodontidae > Neoceratodus > Neoceratodus forsteri. The sequence continues at coordinate 1,548,453,046 of CM057453.1, forward strand.
AGAGGATGAGAATGCATGCTGCAGAGGACGTGGCGTGGAAGGGCCCGTTGTGATCGCCCCAACAGACGATACCTGCGCCGCATCAGCTTTGAGCTGTACACAAATGTAGAGATCATGGGCCAGTACCACCTGAACAGGGCAATACTGAGACGGCTCTGGAGCTGTGCAGTGATGTGATGCAGGCACCCCTCACAACGGAGTCACGCTCTGTCAGTGGAGACCAAGGTGACAGCCCACGTGTGCCTGCTCACCACGGGCACCTTCAGAGGCTGACAGGGACACCACAGGCATCACACAGTTGGCCACGTCATGCATCCTCACCCCAATTCCTCAGCGCACTGCTGCCACATGCTGCGAGCACATCCATTTCCCCAGCACCGTGGCAGAGCATACAGAAAACATGCAGGAGTTCCACAGGGTAGCACGTATGCCTGGCATGCTAGGGGCCATAGACTGCACCCATGTGGCCATTCGCATGCCACCTGGCCCCAATGGGGCTGCATATAGGAACAGGAAGGGCTATTCCAGTGTCAACTGCCAGGTGGTGTGTGATGCCACTGGCTCATAATCAATGTCTGTGCCACACACCCTGGTGGAGCACATGATGCCTTCATATGGTATCAGTCCACACTGTGCCATCGATTTGAGAGTGGGGACATCCCCACAGGCCATCTAGTGGGTGAGTACGCATGTAGGAATTGCAAACTTGGGGCAAGGGTGGGAATGCCACAGGTGCTATGGTAGTGGCACACAGGGATACTGGCAATATGGACCTGAACAAGATACTTATCTCCACCATCTCCACACAGGTGACAGTGGATACCCACTGCGTCCCTGGCTGCTCACACCATACTGGCACCCCATGACCCCATCGCATAGCGCTATAATGAGGCTCATGCCGCCACACGCAACATCATCGAGCGGGTGTTTGGGATGCTCAAGGCACGCTCCGATGCCTAGACACCTCGTGGTACCCTCATTACACAGCCCTCAAAGGCCTGTGGGATATTCCTGGCCTGTTGTATCCTGCATAACATGGCCAAAGGCTGTGGGATAGCCATTCAGGTTGAGGAGGGACAGGGATGAGGACACCAGTGGCGCGGTGATGATGGTGATGAGCAGCCCCTTGGACGGTGGGACCCCGACTGATCCGGCAGGCCCAGCTGCACCGGGACACCATCACGGAGGAGCATTATGCACAACACAGGTAAGTCAAGGGGCCATGTGCAACCAACACTGTCCAGGCGCAACCCACAGGCACACAGGGTAACACACCAGGGGTGCATGACGGCAAGGGAGTGGAAGGGTCCAGGCACACAAACACACCATCAGGGAGGGTGAACAGTCATATGGACACACACACACACACCAGGCACAAAGCATACATGGACAGGTGCACAGCAGAGCAGGAACAGACATGGCAAGCACACAGATCCACAGACCACACCCACCACCTGTACTGTCCAAGTACGTGTGTCAGATGCTGGGCACCCTTGCACCTTGGTGTACAGTACAATGTAGGCATCATCATGCACACGCACCTGTGGACAGCAGTCGGGATGGTGTGCAGGTGGTCCGTGGTGTCAGCGTGTTGGGCAGGGCACACACCAGTGCACTGCCCACCATGATGCACATTGCACACAGGGCAGCACCAGACAGGGCCCGCACTGGGAGACAGGTCAGTCATGTTGCACTGTTCCACGCCACCGTGGATGCATGGGTGGCCCAGCCGTGACCTAACAGCACTGGCAGGCTGAGCAGGGACCACATGGGGTGGTACCAATGGACCACCATGGGGTCCCACTGCGCGATGCAGACCTTTTCCGCACAGGTCTGCAGCATGCCAAACATACCTGCACCAGGGGTGCTCAGGATGCCCACAGCAGAACCGCGCATCAACAGGCTGGGTGTCGCCACGGCGCCGGAGCGGGAGTGGAGCGTGCTGTGTGGGGTGCGCAGGCCAGGGCACCTGCTTGTGTGTGCCCAATGCAGCCACGACAGCCACCAATGCCTGGGTCTGCCTGTCAATGGCGGCGGTCACATCCATCCACATTTGGACCATCTCTGCAAGGATCAGAGCACAGTCCCTGCTGTGCCGCTCCACAGCCACGACAGTGCCTCCATGGATGTTGCAACCCACCTTGCTGCTGTACTGATTCCTGCAGAAGGTGGGTGTCTCTTCAAATGGGTACTCTGCCACAACGGCATCCTGTCCCAGGGTATGGAAGGTCCTGATGCTCAACACCCTTGAGGGTGGGTGCTGTTCACCAGGACCAAGAATGGCATATCAGGGCGGTGTGCATGTGCCACCACTCTACACTGTACCCCCAGACCTGGTGGGTGACTGCTGCTGCTGCCCCTCCAACCGCTGTGCCCCAGGGACCACTCGCTCCACTGCTGTGGCCGCAACAGTGCCAGACACCTGCACAGCCACCGTGCTGCCCCACCGGTGCTGACGGGCACAGCCTGGGACTGTGCTGACATGCTGGCACACACATTGGAACCAGCTAGGCCCAGGGCACGTGCTGGCCTGCTGTGTGTCCATCATGGGACACACACGTGTCACTGCCCATTGCAGTCCTTGCATCATCAATGGTGCAGGTACGTGCTACAGCCACAGTCACAGCGCTGGCATGCTTGCATGCCAGACTGCTGAGACACAGGCTGTGCACCCCCACACCTGACTCACCGACAGCAGAGGTGGCAGCCAGGCGCATGCTGGTGCAGTGCATGCTGGCTGGTGACAGAGGTGGATGGACCCTCCTCCAACCTCGGCAGGTCTTCCTCACTGCCTGGTCCCACCACCACCATCCCCTGAGGACGAACAGGATCTGTAACAGAAAGTGAGGACATGTGAGTGCATGTGAACAACCTCCCCCAACACCACCACCATGTCATACCTGCAGTGATAGGCTTCCACCTATCTGGAATCCACCTCCTGGTACGCCTCAATAGCACTCCGCTGCATTGATGCAGCCAGTTGGTCCTCAGCCGGGTCAGCTCTGCCACGCTGGCTGGCCCCCACCTGTGCCAGCATGTGCCGCCCTGAGGGCTGCCACCTTCTCCTTCACCCTCCCGCGGTCTGTCCCCATCTTCTTTGCATTCCTGCACGGAGTGCTGGTGGCTTCCGCAGGTTCACTGCCTGAGCTACCCCTCCCATGCAGCTGCACGGGCCTGAGGGGTGCCCCACCATCCACTCAGTAGTGGCTCCTCTTCCAGGTAGGCCTGGAAGAGGCCTCTGTCTCCACCTTGGTGAAGTTGGCCCTCCTCCTTCGCCCCACCATCCTCACCCTCACCTTGGCTCTGCTCGGTCATGTCGGTCTGTATGGGTGGAAGTGGACACCTGTCACTGTGCAGTCTACAGCGTTATCCCATGCCCATTGTCCAGAACATCACACAGCATGCAACTCACCTCTCACCGCAGTAACCGAATCTGGTCAGCGCAGCCCAATGTCGCGTATTCATAGCACAATGCATTCAAATTAGGAGTGGCGCAACTTAATGACATGCTAATCGCGCCACCGCGCCTTTGAATGGCTGATCTGATGATTTGCATGTCGGCTGAATATCGCGCCGCTGCCTTTTGGCGCAATATGGTTGGAGCCGCTAAGCCAATGGCACATTTCTGTGACTGTGTGGTACACTGCATTGTGCATGCCCAGGTAGCTTACGCAGGCATCTGCCGTGCTGATGACGCTGTGCGTGATCAGCAATTCAGGCCACGCCACCATATGCCAATGGTGCTACGCAGCGCTGGTCACCATATGGCGCTGTGGCAGTACCGCGCAATAGTCCACTGTGGCACTGAGCACGCAGGTATCCGATCGCCCAGGACATGTGGACATCCGATGGTTTTGTGGCGTGGCCTTGCGCTTCTTGACCCATGACCTTGTGCCAACCTTTGCCCCCTGGCGCTGTATGTCTGGCATGTATGCTGGCTCTATCGCACTGTTGTTGACGGCAGCGATGTGACGACTGACAGCGCTGGCGTAACACGCGATAGGCAGTGATGGAGTGTATTGCACAACATTTCCACGGAGCCAGCGCTGGCGGAGCGCCATATTGCCACTGTACATTTTGAAAATGGCACGCAGGAGAGCACCACAATGGGGGCTTTGGAATTAGCTAACCTAGTGGCTGTGGTGGAGCCTCACGATGGCTCACTGTTTGAGGGAGTGCCCCTGCAGGTGCCACACACCCATGTGTGGCAGCAGGTCACCGCTGCCCTGGAGCAGGCCACTGGGTTGAGGAGGACCCTGAGCAGTGCAGACACCGCCACGGTGACCTGCAGAGGAGGGAGCGTGCTCTGCTTGCATGCCTCAGGTCACATGCCAGGAGGGCATTGTGCCCAGGCCGGTGGGTGTGCTGTGTATGCACCGGTATTGTCTGCATGGGTGACTGTGTAATGTAATCTGCGCTGGGGGTGGGTTGGACTGTGGTTTGCTGTGAGGGTGTTTGCAGGTGTGTGCTGTTTGGGTCTGGTTGTGTGGGCAGGCACACTCAATGGGCAAGGGCTGTCTGCTTTGGGATCTCACTGATGTGTTTCTCTTCCTTTGTCTCCACAGGCGTGGAGGAGGAGGCAGGCACATGCTGAGGCCTGGGATAGTGGTGTCAGGGTGGCTGGCGGAGGAGGTGTGACAGCCACAGCCACAGCAGCAGCAACAGCAGCAGCCACAGCTGCGCAGCACCCGCTGAAGTGGCTTGATGAGGGTGAGTGTCATTACATCATGGATGCTATTGCATGCTGGGGGCACGGACATCTTCCATGGACAACACTACCATGCATGCAACATGTGACAGTCATCACTGTCCAGTGGCACTGCATATGTGTGTGTGTGTGTGTGTGTGCATCACTGGTGGTCCATGCATGCACTGGGCACATGGCTGTGGCACTAGCATCCCACCATGTAGCCACGTCACTGGGCAGCCTTGGTTGTGCTGTGCTGGACATGGGCGGTGTGTGTGTGCAGTGGTACACATGGCCATTGCTGGCTGGTTGGGCTTGTCTTGTGCACGGTCACTGTGGGTGGGTGCAGTCCATCACAGGAGTGGGGCACTTGGCTGTATGCCATGCATGATGGGTGGGATTCAGGGATGTGGACAGTCACAGCCATTGACTCTGTTCCCTTGTCCTAGGTATCTGGATCCTGCGCTTGTTGGAGCAGGGCATGCAGAGGCTAACACAAATGGCGTTGGACACCCATGCATTACTCTTCAACCTACAGCAGCATGGCATGCAGCGCTGGAGGATGCCACAGGCACAGCGCCAGGTGGGAGGAGGGCAGACTGCCAGGTGGTAGCCAGTCGTCAGCGGACCCCACCTTCCCTCTCCCAGTTGTTCACCCCTGCCCCTTACCCACCCCTACCTCATACCCATACCCCAACCCTGCCTTGTACATATGTTTGTGTTTGTTGTTCTCATTATGCTTCTAATTACATTTGTATTTTGATATGAATGCTGTGGTGGTCTCTGATTTGCAGCTGGCTATCGGTGCTCAGTTGCAGTGGTGTGCATGGCGTCAGGTGTGGTATGGTCATGAGGTATGTGTGTGCGTGTGTGTGTGGCGGTGTCTCTGGTGTGGGTGAGGCTTCCAGTCAGTATTGCTGTCCGCTGCCACCCACTGCTGGGTGGTCATGGTGGGTTTGGCTTGTGTGGTTCTGTGGTTCACGAGGTTGCAGTGTTCCGGGGACCCTGGGGATTCCTGCAGTGCTGGTCATTGTGCATGGGTGATGTCTTGGGGTCACAGTGCTGGGTGTGCTGTGCACGGGGGTCTACTGGGCACTGGGTGCTCCACTTTGTGTGCCAGTCTCGGGTTGACAGTAGGTGTGCTGCAGTAGCACCGGGATGTGCTTGTTTGCTTGTCCCCATGGCCCAGTGGCTGCTCCATCCCTCCCCAGTTATGCTGTGCTTGGGGTGTGGGGTACATTGTTGGTTCGGCAGTGTGTCCCTGTGCCCATCTCTGTAGCATGGGTGGTGTGCCCCTGCCTACCTCCCTGGTTGTGCAGTTCCATTGCTATGCTGCTGGGTTGTCTTTGCTTGCCCTATAGTGCTCTGGACTGCTCAGCTGGGCTAGCCTTGTTGCGCTATGGCGCATCATTTCTCTCAGCTTCCTCATTGGTTGCGCTATGGCGCATCATATCTGCTCAGCTTCCTTCCTGGTTGCGCTATGGCGCAGTTTCTGTGATATTCAGACATTGGCTACTTGTGCAATTGGCCTTTGCTCCATGTTTGAATATCGCGACGATTGTGCATGTGCGCAAGTGACTTGTGCTTGTTCCTGTTGTTGCGCACTTTTTGGGCGTAGTTTGAATATCCAGCCCAGAGTTTCTCTCCTCTCCCCTTTTAATAAGACTACATATACTTACATTATTGTAAGTTTATTGGATATTTATGGGTTGTTGTTTATTCTGACTTGTTGAATAGGGTCCAGACACATGTTAGGCAAAATAATAATAGTTTCTAAGTTGGATATACCCAAATTGATGTGTTTGACCTTTTGCAGCTGAAAGTGACCTCCAAGTTATTTAGGGCTGTTTGTTTATTTTTATTTTCTGAATAGGATCTAGATAAATGGTAGGTGAAATAATAGTAGTTTCAAATTGGATATAACCAAAACAATGAGTTTGACCTTTTGCAGCTGAACGTGACCTCCGAGTTGAATAGATTTATAGACACACTTTAACATGATAAAATATTAGTTTAAGAGTAACTATAGATGTGAGCTATGTCACATAATTTGTTTTGGAAGATGGAAATGTTTTCACAGCAAGTGATTATTATGGTAAAATAGATAAAGTTCAGTAGTGAGAGAACTTTCCAACAATAATATCCCTAATAAGCAGATTCCTGCACTGCAGTGGATCTGTTCCATATTGTTTTCAAAACCCAAGACCGAGAAATGAGACCAGACACTATTATAATTTTAGAACAGCTAACTAAAACGGTAAAGGGACTGTGTATTTAGACTCTAATTCAGAGTCAGTAGACAGTTTCAATTTGACCAGGCAGGAAAGGGTGAACATGTGGGCATGATGTCATTGTGCCTCTGACATGCTTCCCAGATAGCCCAGACCCTTCAATTCCTTTTGGAAGAAGGAACAGTTTGAATGAACATGGTGGCGTCTGGCTTAATGGCATGAGATGAGTCCTGAGTGATGACTATAGAGAATGAATGGGGTCCTGACACCAGGCTAGCTCTGAGTAAACAGAGAAGTAAGTGATGATATTTTATGTTGTTCGAGTGTGTAAATTTTGGGATATCAATTAAATTTTACACTCTTATTTTGCAACTGATTAGTTAGGGGTGTTTTCAGTTGCAAAGCGAAGTTACACTATAAGAGTAAAATAAGATGAATTTAAAAGGAACAGAGAACTATACAATAATTTTTCATGTAAATTTAAATGAGGAGCTTTAGATGTCTCCTGACATAAATGGTTGACAACCTTAATATTTATTTTCAGGAACATGTCAGGCATGATCTTATCAATGTATTAAGCAGAGAATAAGCCAGAAGGATTTGTACACAGGTCTGTTCCACCTAATGTACATAAAATTTTCGTGGATACAATTTTATGTTAAAAGTTTAGTGAGACACAGCAGTATTAAAATGATGGTTTGATTTATTTTTCAGCCTACCAATTAAGCTACTCTTATGTCTGAAGAAGGGACAAGGTAGGCCTAGAATGCAACTTATTTTGCTATATATGAAAGAGAGGTAGAAAAAATGAACAGAGGCTGTTTTATACAAGAAGTTAAAAGTTTGTGAACATTGAAAAGTTTGTGAACATGGAAATTCAAATGGAGTGGGAAAAATATAATTCTGGAGAAAATAATTAAAATTAGTATTAACTAAAAAGATGTCTGTCTCCAATAATTGGGGTTGAGAGCCACACATTTTTTACAAATTAGGTCTTGCAGTTCCATATGTGGTGTCCCCCTTCTTTAATATCACTATTGACAGAAATAACAGGGAACTGAGGGAAGCATTATACAAATCGGAGAATTTAAAATTCAGAAAACAAGCTACAGTTTAGATTGTGACTATAAAACTGGTCAGAAAGCAAAACCAGAAAGCTTCATCAATTGAAACTGCCATTTAAAAAATGTTGCAATCTGTTTGCCATTAAACTAACTGCTGTTGGTCAAGAAAAAAAGAAAGAAAGGAGAGGGAAATTGGCTGCTTCAAAAATTAAAGTAGTTTTGTCCCCAGGAGAAATAGAAGGCCCTTCCTCTAAGGGAGAGACAGATGCACCACCTGGCCCATCAGAAGAATCAGCACAAAATTCAGATGTTGATTCAATTTCAAGGGAAATCACTAGTCCAGAACCCTCTGCTTCAAACCTTAACCAAGAAAATAAAAGTTCAAGACCCAACCCCATATCAGAAAATCCTCCAGAATGGGCCATACAGATGATTAAAAATATGTTGGCCTTACAGTCATCAAGTGAAAAACTGCAATATTTACTGGACTCGGTCAAATTATTATCTGAAAGTATTCAAAAATTGACAGTAATTTGAAACAGAGTAGTATACGAATATCAGACCTTGAAAAGAGACATTATGATTTAGAAGATATTGGGCCAGATATTCAAGCTGTACCTGGCGCCAAATCCATAGTGCTGCATTGCTCCAGGCTGCAATATTCAAAAGCCCTAATAGCGTCGGCGCTGTGTGGTAGCGTCGATGCTAAAAGATAATGTATGCAGGGGTGGGGGTTAGGAGAGTGGCCAGGAATGTCGGCACAGCAGCATATGCAAAAGTACAGTGTTGCGCTTACAGGACTTAGCGCCACCCATAGCGTGGTGCTAAATACTGCCATTGAAAAGCATGCTGTAATGCGGCAGTGGACTGGTCCCCCCAGCATGAACCAACCTCGTAGTAGAATTAAGCATGTATATGCCCTTGTATACAAGTGGTTCCCCACCCCTCATCATGATCCCGACCCTGTAGTAGTGATATTTACACATATTCCTGGTAGTCTAGTGGCGCCTCCCGGCAGTGCCAGCCACCCACCTCACCAACAGTCCCCAACTGCCAGGTGGGGGGTCACTAGACTACCAGGGAATATGTGCCTGTCTTTATGCATTCTTGGGTCCCCACTGTGTTCCACCCACTACTGCAGCTGGGTACCTATGTTCTTGGGTGGGCATCCTCCAGGGCATGTATGGCCGTGGGCAGTGTGTCTGTGTTTAGCTATCTATCTGTATAGATATATATATATATTCAATGGTTATGGGTCGATGGGACCTGGTTTCCCCACTACCTACGATGCCTCTAACCGCCTCCTGACCCCTGAAAGCCAGATCTCGTAGCCTAGAGGGGCTGGCGGGTGCCAGGTAGGCACGGTCGATGGGACCTGGTTCCTCCACGCCACCTATGATGCCTCTAACGCCTCCCGACCCCTGAAAGCCGGATCTCAGCAGCTCTAGAGAGGGCTAGCCGGGTGCCAGGTGGGCATGGTCGATGGGACCTGGTTCCCCACACCACCTACGACACCTCTAGCCACCTCCCGACCCCTGAAAGCCGGGTAAGGATATTCCTCTGACTGGGGAAGCAGTGATCAGCTGCGATTGGCTTACAGCGCATTGTGCTAGCTCTGATTGGCCTCCGGTCTCAGACCCTGCTTCCTGATTGGTCTAGGTGATTTTGGGCTTGCTGGGCTCGGGCCCATAGACTTGCACTGCTCAGTGCCGAAATTTTACGCCCACCCCTTCCCCCGGCTTTATTAAATAGTCTTCCTGTCGCCGCCCTTGCTTCTAACTACCCTCCCTCTCCTTACATCCTATCCTGTCCTACTTTACAAACTCCTCCCACTCCTCCTGCACTCTCCTATTCACAGCTAGCTTCACTGGGTGATTTGCTGGACACACGCCTCAGTGTATTCTCAGCCCCTGGCTTCTTTCTCCCATTTCTCTTTCCTTCCCTGCTACATCCACTATCCTCACACCCTTACCTCCGCACCTAGCTATCATGCCTTCCTGTAACCAATTCTTCTGTCCCTTCTTGCCCTCTCCTTGCTTCCTACACTTTGCCATCTTCCAATCACTTCCTATCCCTCTCCACACTGTACTCCGTCCTCATGGCCAGCTACCCTCCATCAAGTACAATTGCAATCTCCCCAAATGGTGCCATCTGGCAATGGATTGTATAATAATGAACAAAAGCGATGATGGCCTGGGGTGACTTGGCATCTATTTCTGACCAATGCCTTACACTGGATCCTAGATGCCTGCACTGGACCTATTCACATAAGCAGCGGAGACGTACTACTATCTACCAGGGCCCCGATTTTCTAAGGCACACCGGAGCAAAGTTCTGCAGCAGGGTTCTCATTTGCCACAGAACTTCTGCGGCACTCAACACCAATTTCTGTGGCAATTCTATGCACATTTTACCCTTAATTTTTTTCCTTTTTGTTTTTTTGCCATATCTGACACAATGCACGCTCGTAACACAGTCATTTTATGGGTGTTTGTCACAAAATTTTCAACATAGCCAGTTTAAGACCTCTGCTCATGAACAGTATCACTGTGATTTTATTAATCTGTCCGAACATTGATTTCGTACACCGACTGCGCCATTCTGCGCTACAAGGGAATGGAAACACATTTTGGGTGAGATGTGAAAATGACAGCTACTGCTCATAAGACAGTGTGGTGAAATGGCAATGTTGAAACTCTGGAAGTGAAAATATTGAAATTTCACGAACTTACGAGCCTGAGTAGGAACTGCTACATAGCATGCGCTCGTTAAACAGTCATTTTTGGAATTTTTCACCAAATTTTAAACATAGCCATTTCAAGACCTCTGCTCATGAACAGTGTCACTGTGATTTTCTTAATTTGTCCCATACATTGATTTCAAGACACTGACTGCGCCATTCTGCGCTACAAGGGTGGAAACACATTTTGGGTGAGATGTGAAAATGACAGCTGTACTACTCATAAGACAGTGTGGTGAAATGGCAATGTTGAAACTCTGGACTGAAAATATTGAAATTTCGCGAACTTACGAGCCTGCGTAGGAACTGCTCAACGCACGCTTGTTAAACAGTAATTTTTTGAATTTTGGCACCAAATTTTCAACATGGGGATTTTGGGCCCTTTCTCATGAATGATATCACTGTCATGGTGGTATTCAGTCCCGAAGGGTGATTTCGTAGTCACTGAGCAGTCACTGCACGAAATCACCCTTCGAGCCCCAATAAAGCCATGACAGTGACATCATTCATGAGAAGGGTCCCAAAACCCCATGTTGAAAATTTGGTGCAAAATTCAAAAATGCCTGAGATATGCAATAAAGTTGAACCCTCCTATCTAGCCCATTATACAGCTTACCGGCATTTCCTCAGTTCGCGAGTCGCCTTTGAAGAGTGCAGACGTGTTCCGTCCACCGAAGATCGTCGCAGACCGAGTCCGGAGTAAGGATGGGGTGGGGGGTGTGGGGAGGCTGGGTGCAGTGGGTGGGTGCGGGATGTGGGAGGGGGCTCGGGAGGCGCTGTGGGACAGTTTTTGTTTTACAGGGAAAAAAAAAAGGCGTTGAGGGACCGCTTGCCATGCTGGGGTGGGCTCCCAGCGTGGCACAATGACTTTGGAGGTCGTTCAGCCGACAGGGATTGGGCACCCCGTCGGCAAAAACAAAACTATTAGCACGTTTGCCCGCTGGGGTGAGCTCCCAGCGTGCACAAGGACCTTGAGGCATTCAGCGATGGGGATTAGGCACCCCGACCGGCAAATGAAATGAGACGTTTGTTCAGCAGGCGGCGTAGAATTCAGCGGGTGATGGAAAATTCCGGATATTTCCGCTGTTTGCTGCATCCGCGAATCACGGAAAACTGGGGCTCTAATATCTACTATGAATTACGGCTATTGACTCTCAAACTCCTGCTCCTCCTTCTCTTAATGTCAGGTTGTGTACATCCAAATCCTGGCCCTATCTCCTATAACACAAAAAGCCAGCCAACATGGAGGGGGACTCACTATTATCACTCTAATATTTGCAGTCTCCTACCTAAACTGGCCTCCTTCAAACCTTTACCAGCCAACATAACCCTGACATCCTGGCCATTGTTGAAACTTGGCTGACACCTAACACCCCTGACCATGCCATATCGCTACAAGGCTACAAAATATTCAGGCTGGATAGGACCTCAAAAGGGGTGGTGGTTGTGCTATTTACATAAAGGATTATCTCACATGCCTCCCTGTCTCGTTTTCCACTACTGAAACTGCTGTACAACTCCTCCCAATCAAGCTACTCCTTGGTGCCCACAACAAAGTCCTCACGGTTACTGCTATTTATATTCCACAAAAGATCCAGACTGTACTTGAATTTTCCGATCTCAACCTCCTGATGCCGAGCTCTTACTCCTTGGTGACTTTAATATTAACTGGCTATCACCTGACACAGGGTCGACTAAGGATGCTATCCTTGCTGCAAATTTAACACAGCTGGTCAATTCACCCACTAGGAAAAACTATAAATCTGGGAACAACACCCCAATTGACTGGATCCTTGCAAATCACCCTGCTCAAATAAATAATGTTGCTGTTCTCCGGACTCTCTTAGTGATCACTCTCCCATAAAATGTACTTGGTCAAATAAGTTCAGAAAACCTCCTCCCATAACCATCTCTAGTAGAGTACTACCTTTCTGCAACCTTACTCAACTCAAGGAAAATATTAGGCAGAAGGACTGGTCTCCTATGTACAACACTCAAGATGTTGACGTAGCCCTTAATCACTTTATCAACACTTTCAATGCTGCCTGTGACTCATATGCACCTGTAAAAACGTAAAGTGAAAGTGCTCTCTAATCCCTGGCTCACTGCCAAGCTACTGTCACTACTCAAAGGTAGGGACCACCTCTGGCTATCGCAAGAGCCACTGGCTCACTGACTGACATCCTAAAGTATAAACAGGTCCAAAATCACTGCACCAAAGAGACCACCGGATGAAAAGCTCTTATTTCAAGAATGCCTCTCCAACTCCTGGGGATGGCAAATCTTCTGAGACAATTTAAGAAATATCACAGGAAAGCAGGCCAAGTCCTCTCCTACTATACTTACTGTGGATGGTACTACCAACCTTGACCCGTTGGTCATCCATAAATACCCTTAATGAGACATTCACTGACCTTAGCGGTGTCCTCTCATCTGACTACTTCTCAACATTGACCCTCCTATCTCCATATCCCTTCTGCCTCTCCAAACATACCGCCTTCCATCTCAAAATAGTAAAGCACATGAAGTCCATAAATACATAAAGAAGGCTATATCTAAATCCCGGCAAGCAGTGACTCTATTGACCTTAAATTACTGTCCCTTACTCTGACGAAGTTCTACTCCCCTCACCAGATTATTCAATCCCTCCTCTGCTCCAGCAAGTTCCCTAGTAAATGGAAAGCTGCAATTGTCACTCCTGTGCACAAAATGGTGACAAGTCCCTGCCTGGCAACTATAGACCTATTTCAATACTACCTCCCTCCCTCTCAAAGGCTCTTGAACGTGTGGGAGACCAGCTTACAGACTACCTGCAGAAATATAACATCCTCTGTGCCCAGCAACATGGATTCAGACAAGGGCATAGCACATAGACAGCCCTCCTTAAATTCTCAGGTGCTATCCACAAGGCCTTGGACAAGAGACTCCTAACTGGAGCTGTGTACATTGATCTAACGAAGGCTTTTGACACAGTACATCATGGCCTACTCATAAGTCAGCTGCAGTCCTTGGGCTCTCCCTGGGTTTGGGGCCTGGATAAAAGTTACTTCACCCGCGCTCCCAAGTTGTAAAAATAGCAGGTGTGCTCTCAGAACCAAAGCCTGTCCTCTCGGAGTTCCACAGGGATCCATCTTAGGCCCTCTCCTCTTCAGCCTTTTCTAAACTCCCTCCCTAAATCTTGCTCCGAGCAAATTATTCTCTATGCTGATGATGCTGTGATTCTATCCTCTCATAAAGATCCTATCCCCTTATGCCTTAGCCTCCAGCATGCATTTACCAGTGTTGAAAAGTGGTTCGTGGCACATAAGCTAGTCCTAAACCATAAAAACAAATCCATGCTTTTCTCAAGTCCACAAAACAAGAAAAGGCAAACACCACTCACCATCAACACATCCTTGGGATCCACTCTTGAACAGGTGGCTACTTTCAAATATCTTGAATCACCTTTGATCAGGGCCTCACCTTTGCAACTCATATCGACAGTACATCCAAAACTATCAATCAGCAGCTCGGGATACTGTACTGGAACAGACAGCTTCTCACCCTACCAGCACTGAAGCTAGCTATTCAATCCTCAATCATCTCAATTGTTGACTATGGCCTAATTGTATATGGGTCTGCCTCTACTAGCGCACTTAAACGTATTACAACCTCCTTAACAAGGCCAGTCAGCTGCTTACTGGCACTCATCAACATACTCACACCTGCGAGCTGTATGCTGAAACTGGATGGCTACAACTCTCAAAACCGCCTAAAAGTACCTTACCTGCCTTATGGCTAAAAATCCATCATGGGCCTCACTCCACCTTGCATTCAAGACCTGATATGCCAGAACACAAGTGTTCGACCCACCAGAAGATCAGAAAATCAGCCCTTCAGGTCCCCGTTGCGGACTTCCCAGGGCCAGAGATCGTTGCCTATTGCCCCTTTAAATGCATTAGCACCTCTATTACCTCCTCTACCTCTTTTGGCATTTAAATCTAGCCTATTCTCTCACCTTACCTCCAACTCCTGCGACTGCCTTGACTAATTCCTCTCTATTTAGTTGTTTCTCTCAGCCCTCTTTACCTGACAAAGGCCTGGTAGATTATTCCTTTCCACTACCTGTGGTTGGCTCCTCCCTCCTTTCATGTATATGCTGTATCTCTCACATTACTTTCCTGCCTTCCCCCTCCTCATTTGATTGCTTATTGAATTAATGTGTTTCACCTGGTAATTACTTATCCCTGCACTAATGTTTTGATATTTGTTCTGTCTATGTTTATAGCATTCCTATAATGTACTTTACTTTGTGTCATTCATTGTAACCTTATTGCTTGTAATTTAATTTGACGCTGAACTTTTGTAAAGAGACTGGCTCAAAGGTATTAATTCCTAGTATTTAATAAACCAATAAAATATATATATATATAGAGAGAGATCTATATCTATATCTTTATCTATATCTATCTATCTATCTATCTATCTATATATATATGTATATATATATATATATATATATAGGTCCTAGTTGCACAGATGCATGGGTGTGTTGAATGCCTGAATGTGCCTGCAAACACCCATTTCCTGCAGCATCTGGCCTGTATGTCCATTCCACCAGCAGGGGTTGCTGTGAGCACGCCTTGGCCTGCAGCTTCCAGCCTCTACTTCCATTCTGACCAAAAGGTGGAGCTACATGCTCCATGCAGTAGCACTGGGAAAACTGCATAGTAATGTATGCTAAACAGCACATAATGAGATGCAAATGTGGTGTTTGCCCATGGATTACCCAAGTATGCTCATTTGCATGGGAGCTTTGAATATAACAATCATTTGCCCAAGGCTAACCAGTTTGCACTGGGCTATTGTGTTAGTACTGTGCAATTGGTTAACCCTGGGCAAATCTCTCATCAGCATAGCACAGTTCTGCAGTGTGTGGCTTACACTGTTGTTTATGTGGATGTGAGACATCTTTTATGAGCACACACAATGTTATCCACCTGCAACACTGGCTTGCTCCAGAGCTCTAGAGCTGCTGATGCAGTTTGCACTTTCCTGTTGCTATATTCAGTGCTGTCTTATTTCTGGACTATTTTAACACTGCACTCCGAGCCCAGCTTGCCCATCTTCTAAGGACACTATATTCAGCAGGTTTAGCACCAATGCTAATCCATTTGAATATGGTGGACTATTTGTTCCAGGCTAATTTAGCACACTGGGCAGTGCTATTTAGCCCTGGGCAAAGTTTTGAATATCTGGCCCATTGTGTCTCCTTTGCCAAGTAGTTAAAATCCTGAAAAACAACAGGTCTTATCAAAGGGAAGCTAGATGAACAAAAGAATTGAGTGAGAAGAAAAACATTCGCTCTATTTGGAATTTTGTGGAATGCGAAAGAAATGCCATTAAAAATATTGTTGCTGATATTTTACAAAATTGCTACCTACTGATGTAGAGGTTTGAATATTAGGATGCATTGGTTGGGGCAGGCAAAGATGAAAGAAGAATTAGGCCAGCTATCATGAAGTTGTTAACTTCTGAGGGAAAAGATTTGGTTATGCAAGCTTTCTATGGTAAAAAAAAATTGTATACAAAGAACAACCCATTTACCTTAAACAATGATTTCTCTAGGGCTCAATGTGATCAAAGGAAAATGTGGGAGTATGTAACAGAAGCTATGGAAAGAAGGTGTCAAGGCATATGTGTTTTTTTTTTCAAAGTTAAAAGCATTGTTGTATAATCAAATGTTGTTTTACAGTTCCCATTTGAAGCCTTAAATGATCTGAAAATTTGCCTATCCACAATATTTGCAGGTTATGAAAATGGTTAGAAGTATAGAATTTTCTTGAAAATGTTACACAGATGTTGTGGGGAGAAGGAAATATTTCTGTTGTATGATAAAGAATTTAAGGGTGAGACAAGTTTTTTTATTTTTTATTTTATTTTTATTTAGTTTTTGTTGACCGAGTAAGTGCACTAGACAATTCCTGCCTATTTTCAGGCATGACCTGGGGGGGGATACAGATGAATGCCAACTGACCTTGAACTAGAATAAGCTGTTGGTGGTATTTTAGTGAATGAGGAAATGTGTCCAGGACACTGGGGAAATTCCCTACTCAACAGAGGGAATACTCTGTCCAAGATGGCGGAACCTCCTGTGCTTGCTGCAGAGGTGGATGGGGAGGCAGGAGACTTGGTCTCAGCTCCTGTCTCTGGCTGTTTGGAGACCTTGACTGACACTTTTCTGATTGAGAAGGAGACTGTTTTGTCTACAAGTACTTCCCTGGCTGTATCTCATGTTGGAGCTGTATCTCTCCTGACCTCACGGCAATGGACAATACTACCTCTCTTGATATTACTATGATGAATAACACGCCTCTGACACTTGTGGGTCCAAAATGCAAGACCCGATGTTGAGAGCTTGGCTAAGTCGGACTGCCATTCGGCGCTACATACTCCGACTTTGCTCAATGAACTACCTAGTGTAAGGGGAGTGCTACAGACAGCGATCACCCTCTGCTCTTTCTGGGGACTCACAGGACTATCAGGGTTGCCCTCTGTGCTGTCGCCGCATCAGAGAGTTCAATGCAGTTGACGCTGTCGCTGAACTGAGGCCCGCTTTGCAGATGCCGATGGACCATTCTACTGGACAACATGATATGCTCCCTGAATCACCCTCAGACGGGAGACCTCCTTGCAAATCCCTGCACAAACTGTTTCTAATGGTATGGAGCCTACCTGGTTGGTAGAATCAGCGCTATGTGGTGCTGGATGGATTCAGGAACCTAAACTTGGCCGGTGGGTTTCCAGTCCATCCCTATTGGGTCCCCATCCTGAGGACTTTCTGAAGTACAACAGGGAAATCAGATTCACAGAGTTCTCCTGACCCCTTGAGCATGCCGATGGAACTTCAATTCACTCAGAATCCTGTGTTAGCCCTTGTGCAAGAATCCACTTCGCAGTCCTTCCTCCCTTTGCTGGCAAGGCAGTAAATGTCTTGTATTCTGCTGCTACGGATAAGACACCTTCTGTGCAGGTGGGACAGTCTCATTCTTTTCCTCTTTATTTCAGCATCCTATCCTGACTGCGAAAAGACATAACGCTGTGAGGCTTGTTTATAGAGGTGGACTTCCAGACCCTCCTGACCGGGTGTATGTGGTCAGAACTCTGTTGAAGGACTAATTGAAATTTTTGCCCATGAGATCTATGCCCTGATTCATGTATCAGGCAAATCCACATTTGATGTGAGTTTTCAGATGTCTCGTGGCCTAGACCGCTTTGGGCTAGGTACCACGCCTTGAGGAATACTGCTTTGTGGACTTCTTTTCAGGCCATCCCCTCTCAAAACCCACCTATAAGACCATTACAGTGATGTTTCGGAATGAAGGTGTAGATGTGTCTGATATTGTTTACTGGTTGAAACAATGCTGTAAGGTACAGGGCCAACCTGAAACTATCCTGGACACGGAAAATATTTGGACGGGAGGGTGGAAGTTTAAGGTTCTGTTACATACCAATGACTCTGGCCCTGTCCATTTACCTAATTCCTTTTCCTAGGTCGTGATAGGGAGGTCCTGTTTTACCCAGGTTAGCCTAAAGCCTGTTACAGGTGTGGGATCCCTCACACCTGAGTAATGTATGTGATAAGATAAAATGTAACAATTGTGGTGAGTTAGGCCATGTTGGGATTCATTGCCAGAATGTTAGCAGATGTAACCTTTGTGAAGAGCTGGGACATTCATTTCAAACTTGCCACTGGTCTGCCCACGCTCAGGCGAATCATGATGGTGGTGTAGATCAACACTTTGTGAGTACACAGGCACTAAAAGCTCAGCTTCATACCACGGTGGCTGCACCTTCTGCGGCGGCGGTGATCCCTGCTCCAGACCCCTGTGCCTGTGTCTCCCCAGGTCATTGCCCTCAGAAGGCTGTTATTGTGAAACCCCGTTAGAAGTGGAACCCTCCTCACTAACACAGGCCCTGTCAGCTGCATCGGACTTAGATCAAATCCCAGGTCCTAGTACTATGCCACCCCTGTGAACCCTTTACTGTTATACATCGGAGGTCTCTGAGGACTGGTCTCGTATTCACTGCCTCCTACACAGACATTACTGACCCAACCCATAGCCCTGTCTAACACCTTCGAGGTGCTTCAGCCATCTACTGACGATGCGGGTGGTGAGTCTGACACTTCCTCCATTGCGCCTTCCTCCCTGATGGCACTACAGATTCGGAGCTCCAGCTGAGCACCGTCTCTCACAAAGCGTAAGGCTAGAGTTAAACTTAAAGGAAAGAATTTGGCTGGGAAGAGAAAGTCTTGATGTTCCTTGCCACCCTACCTTTTGTGAAAATGGTGCACTTTGTTTGCCATACTATCAATGTAAACAGTATGAAACGTATGGAGAAATGTAGGTTAGTGTTCTCCTTCTTAAGACTTTTGCCATTGGGTATCTTTTTTTGCAGGATACTAGACTCCATACAGTGCAGGAGATTAGCAAGTTAAACAAGACTGGCTTTTGGGCCCATCGTTGTGTCTATAGGCCCGACCCTTGTTCGGTCTCGCATTTTACTTAATGTTTCGGACTTCTCGGTTACTTAAATTGTTTGATTTAGTTCCTGGTAGGGTCCTCATTTTGGATTTTGTTTTAGGTAACTGCCGCACCGAGCCATAAACATTTATGCCCCTCAAGTTAAATCGCTCGCATAGCCTTGTTTCTTTGATTCACCCTATTTACACGCCCTTCCAAGTAATTTTTCTGGCGATTTTAACTGTGGCCTGAGTTTTCAGGACAAAATTTCATTTGCCACCACCAAAATATTTTTTGTGACTCCCATGAATTGGATAAACTAATTCATACAGCGCACTTGATCGATGCTTTCCTTTCTTTCACGACCAATCATACCCCACATTTCAAAAGGGCACATTGGCAACAAGGATTGATTTTGTCTTTTGTCACGTATGTTGCCAATAGGCTCGCTCAGGTACAGGCAGTGGCCTTCTCTGATCACAAACTACTCTCAGTCGGTATAGGTTCAGTCACCCTTTTATAAAGGGCCAGGATTTTGGAAATTCAACACTTCCTGTTGCAAGATCTGATGTTTCAAATATTTCTTCTGTCTTTCTTTCTGCTCGTAAATCTGTGTTTATTTGCTCTGATGATCTGATCCATTGGTGGTTGATACAAACATGCCCTGATTGTATGTCTGAAAAGTCACTGCTGACACAAATGTAGGAGGGATTATTTGGCTTATTTACAGAAGAAGCTCATCTCCAGTCACTGCTTTCTATAGCACATATGACTGGTCAAGACCTATCTCTTCAAATACAAGCAATACGAAGGGATATGCTATGTTTTCAGTCCAAACAATCCCAACAATTGTACCATCAACATAAATTTCACATGTCTGGACCACAGGACGTAGTTTGCCCTTTGAGTCTAATTCCGTCTTGTTTCCCAGAAATCAATGCTGAGCCTAGCAAATTCTGTAGGTGCTTGTGCTCTACATGTTCTGAAATTCTGCAGATTGTGACAGATCACACGACTGCCTTATTCTCCCCCCCAGCAGTTATGGATGACATTGCCACCCTGTACATGGATCTTGAGATCCCTCCCTTTGAAACAGAATGTGGCTGTGGCTTGTGCTACCTTGATGGTGCAGGAGCTGTCTTCAGCGATTTCTTCTCTGCCCTTGCAGAAAACCCCTGGCCCGGATGGTCTCCCAGCTGATTTGTATAAAGTGTTAAATGTTCACTTGGCCACTGAACTGACCTCAGTATTTAATGCCTTGTTACGTAGTGAGGATATTCCATTAGACTTCACGAAAGGTACTTTGCTGTATGTCTACAAACAGAAGGGAGACATTCACCTCCTTGAGAATTAGTGCCCTTTGCATGTTAAATACTGATTTTAAAATACTAATGAAAATGATAGCGAAACATCTGACTGGCATATGCGTCGAGGTCTTGCACCTGCCCAGTCTTGCTTCTATACCTACCAGGCAAATCTCAGATCACCTGATTCTCCTCACGGAAATGTTTGCCCATGGCTTCGGGCCTGACCTCTGGTATCATTGTTGCAGTGGATCAGAAGGTAGCTGATTCGGTTAACCACGATTTTTGGTGGATGGCATTACGTTACTACATATACCAGAAGACATGATACGATGGCTACAAAAGTTCTACAGGACAGCCACGGTGGTTCCTGTGGTAAATGGGTGGGTGGAACCTATGATTCCCATTAAAAGAGGAGTCCGTCAAGGCTGTCCTGTTAGTCCTCTGCTGCATGTCCTGTTTTTAGATGTCCTGCTTCGACGCCTGAATGTTCACCCTCAGATCCATGCCATCTCCTGCTCTGATATGCTTGCACCTTTTAAAGCTATTGCATATGCAGATGATATCTGTTTCTAGTAGCCGATATTGCCTCGGTGATGGCCTCCCTACAAGTATGTTCCTTGTTTGGAACTTATTCGGGAGCCCGCCTGAACTTTGACAAAAGTGTGGGTATCAGGTTAGGATCTGTCATGGCCCATGTCCCACATTGGCCCGCTAAGTCTGGTGGAGGGCCCCATTCGTATCCTAGGGGTTTATTTTGGGACCAGAGATTCTGATTCTTTTAATTGGGATAATAAATTGCGACAGGGTAAACAGAAAGTCACCTCTTGGAATAGAGGGTCGATTGGGAAAAAGCGAGTTTATTTGATAAAGACCTTTTGATTCCATTGTTTCTATATTTAAGTTATGTTTTTCCTATTCCAAACAACTGGAAACAACGGTTTTCAGCCTGTTCTTTCAGGCATTATTGGGGAGCAGGCTGAACCCAATCAAGAGGAATGTCACTTATTTGCCCGTTACGGAAGGAGGTGTTGGTATGATAAATCCTTTGTTGTTTTTTTTAGCATTTTTTCACGGCCAATCTGCGACCACTTCTGATCAACTCTCAGAGGGGATGGGAAATGTGGTTTTATGATTCCTGTGGAGTTTGGTCTGACCAGTGGGAACACAACTCCTTACGTAGTTACGACACTCAGAAGGCACACCATTGTATGTGAAACATATGTTTTTACGCTTGAAACAATGGAAAGTAATGCCTCAGATGTTTCTTGCTCATTCATAAGACCCTGTATAAGACTCTTCTTTCCACTGTCTGTCTGACACAATCCCTTTTGATAAATGTCCGTCCAGCATCTTTCTTCCTTTTATCTTTGTTTGTGTAAAAGAATACCTGCACACATGTGGGATTTTCATTGGCTGTCTTGCCATGAACGGATAAATGTTAAAGCCAATCACAAACATAAACAGCTTCAGGATAGATTGTGTTCTAGTCCATTATGCACTGCTGCACTGGGAGACTCATCTTCATCTATTTTTGAATGTATATTTATTCGAATTGGTGGGCATTTTTGGCACGGCAATGGGCTACTCTGATATTTCAGTCAGTAACTTTTAGATGCTTATGTATGGTGTTTTTCCCTCAATGGTCCTCCTGGCATGTGGATACTTTAAATCTTGTCTTCGTTGTGATAAAATGGAACATTTGGATGGCTAGATGTCAGTTTGCCCTACAGCAGAAAGACTGCACATATTTAGAACTAGAGCGGAAAATTGTGAAAGATTTGAAAACCATCTACGAACTTGAACAGAACATGCACTCAGAGTCAAGCCTGCTTGCTTTATGGATCGCACTTCCTTGGATAACTGACTCAGATTTTGCTGTGACTTGATGGTTATTCCTTCGTTATTCTTGTGTACTATTTTTCTTTTCAGTTTGTGATTTGCTACATGCTGTATTACATTTGTATTCCTTTTTTTCCCCTGTTGTTTGCAGATTTTGCAGTACTGGTATGTGTTACACTGATTTTCTGTCTCAATAAAACTTTCCCACTCTTTTCGATAAGTGCCATGGGATCTTTAACACCCACCTGAACTACCACCAATCCAGGCAGATGGGACCTTGGTTTAACACCTCATCTGAAAGACGGCACTCTCAGAAGTGCAGCACCCTCTCATGCTGCACTACAGTGTCAGTACTGGATATTAACCTAAGTGCCAGATGTGGAACTGAACCCACAGCCCTCTGATCTCCTGGCCTCAGAGGTGAGTGTGCTGCCTACTGAGCCACTGACACTAGCCTTTGATCCAGCTCTTACCAAGAGAAAGGAAGGAATGCCAGACATCTGTCTTAGGCATATAAGATGGCTGGGGATTAGGTCAAAAATTTAAAATTACAGGAATCAGGTGGTTAGGGTTAAGGTTAAAAGGTGGTTACAAAGAGTTTGATGTTTCTT
This sequence comes from Neoceratodus forsteri, assembly GCA_016271365.2. NCBI lineage: Eukaryota > Metazoa > Chordata > Ceratodontiformes > Ceratodontidae > Neoceratodus > Neoceratodus forsteri. The sequence continues at coordinate 1,548,476,029 of CM057453.1, forward strand.
GAATATTACAATAGGGATGCTTAGAGGTAGTACATGGAATGCAAATAGTATCAATTCTCCGATTCAGAGATCAGGGACTTTGTCTGGGATCAAGAAATTGAAATTCAGCATGATCATGCTTCAAGAAACCTTTCTCAATGGAAAGGAATAGAATAAGTTAAAAAGAAGTGTTCTAGGAATTTATATTTCTCCTCAGGAGTTTCAAGGAACAGTGCTGGGGTAGCAGTTATATTTGATAAAAACTTCAGGAGAAACCCTTGACTCAGTATCTGATAAGCAGGGAGAACTGTATTGGTGAGAAACAAGGGTAAACCATAGAATTGTTATATTTGGGTCACTTTATGGGCCCTTTAGTGGATACAGAATCTTCCTGGACAGAATTAAGCAAACTTATGTACTCTTGGAATGAGGGTTATTATATATTAGGGAGACTTAAACTGTACCCTGAACAAAGAGCTGGATAAAACCTCAAAAGGAATCAGCTGGGATAAATATAATCAAAGCAAATGAATACCTTTTGGATTTAAATAATTTAGTGGATGTTTGGAGGGACACACATGGAGATGACACAATAAAAACTGGAAGACAAACAGTGAATTGGGGTAGGACTCTTCCAAAAGGTTACAGGCCTTGGATAAAGAAAAATGGAAATAACCTCAATTGTAACAGAGGAAGGCCAGACAGTAACAGAACAATCAAAAATGATGGACTCCTTTGTCAAATTCTATACCAAACTGTATGCCTCGGAATGTTCTCTGTCACAGGAGGAACTGGCATATTTTGAAAAATTGGTGGGTTCTAAACTAAATCAAAGGGAGGTACAGGCCCTTACCCAAGACATTTCGGATACAGAAATTAAAGACACAATCCGACAAATGGCCAAATCTAAAACACCAGGGGTGGATAGTTTTTCTTTAAAATGTTTAATTGCAACTGAAAATATAATGGTACCCTACCTTCAAATGCTCTTTAATCAAATAGTAAACCAAAAAGGCCCCTCTGCCTTTTCACAAGCTTGATTGGCATTATAATTAAAACAAGGGAAAACAAGTAATAAAACAGAAAATTATAGGCCTATAGCAATTCTGAATGTGGATTATAAGATACTTGCAAAGATAATGAATCATAGCATATTATCTTTATTGGGTAAAATGATTAATTCCAACCAGACAGGTTTCATTCTTATTAGAACAATAATGTTGGGAATGCTTAAAATAAGTTTCTGATAGAATATTTAACAAATTTAGATATTCTTATGATTTTTATGGCTCTAATGCAACCAAGGCCTTCGACATGTTGGAGTGGTCCTATCTTTTCAGTAGATTTAAGGCCTTTGAGTTTCCCTGGAATTTTTGCCACTAGTCAGACACTGTATTTTAAACCTTTAGCTCAAATTAAAATAAATGGTAACTTGTCAGAAGCCATAGAATTCCACAGAGGCATTCACCGGCTGCCCTGTCTCCTTCCCTTTTGTTCTGGGACTAGAACCTCTGTTAAATGAGATTAGAGCAAACATATTGATTAAAGGTATTATAGTAGGTACCAAGAATTAAAACATAATGGTTTTGCAAATGATGTTCTATTAACTTTACAAGGTCATGTAACTTGCACTCAAGAATTGAGTACGGTTATTAAAAGATTTTCCAGGGTGGCAGGATACAAAATTAATGAGGCAAAACAAAGATGATTGTTCTTCATATACAAAATCCAGACCAAATACAACACATACAAGCAGTACTACAGGAGCAAGGTATGAAATATTTAGGGATTTATATTCATAACAAAATAAATTCCCATATAAACTTAATTTTCAAGATCTTCTAGATTCCTTGACAATTAGACTACAGTGTTGGGAAAAATACCTGTGTTCCTTTGGGGAAAACACAAATAATAAAAATGATGGTAATGCCATATTTATCATCTAGGATACAAATGTTAATGATACCAATTGCAGAATTCTGGTTCAAACAAATTAATAAACAATTAAAAGTGTTATCTGGAACATGAAACAGCCTAGGATTTCTTGGGACAAGCTTTGCTTGCCTATAGATTAGGGAGGGATATGGCATCTATGATGAAGGTGGTTTTGCTTTGGATTTATGAAAAGGATGTGGATAAGACAAACCCTGTCTTTTGTGAATAACAATTTTTGCCTCTTTTTCTGAACAAATAGATATTGCACAAATAACCTTTACTGCCAAGTATTTAAAAATCCAAAAGTATAATAATTAGACATTTATCTGAAAGTGTGATTAAATATACAAATAAAACTAAATGGGCAATTCACCTATCCCTGGAAAATAACATTTGGAATAATCCCAACTATAGATTAAATGGGAAAAACATTCAAAATAAGATGTGGGAAGGGAAGGAATAAACAAATGAAAGAATGTCTTTGATAAAGGTTAAAATCTATCATGGGAATTTATTAGAGTAAAATACCAGTTGGGGTTTAACTGATGTATGTTCTTTAACCAACTCATCAGTATATACAGAAATGATTACACAAGATGGGAGAGGGCACCAAATAACAAGGAAATGGATTCAAATGTATTAAAGATACTAGGCAATTAGTGAATTATACTATTTGCCTGGTTAATGAATAATCTTCAAAGATCATGCAGTTTAATTTATAAGGCCATCTTTCAAAGGTGGGAATTAGATCTGCACTTTGAATGTATGGTGACTCAGTGGGGTTTGGCTTGTGGTGAGTTATGCATTACAAGCTAACCAGGGATCAAATCATCCAGTATAAGATTTTAAATATAGCATATTATACACCATGTAGATTATATAAAATGAAACTGTAAGGTGATGATTCCTGTTGGCATTGCAATATAAGCATACCTGATGTGTTACATGTATTTTAAGGAAATGCAAACTCAGTTAGTGGGTTAAAGCTTTTAAAATATTAGAACAAATATGTTTCAAATTTCCACACTGGAATGATCCTAAATTCATGATATTAGGAATGTATAATGATAGAGGGCTAAAGGAAATAGAGAGAAATTTCTCCAAGCAAATATTATTGCAGTCAAAAGACTGATATTAAAAAAACTGGAAAAGTGATGATTGCAATCTTCCTTCCCAAGTATGAGTGGAGGCAGCTTCTAGACAACACTTTATAATGTAGGTTATTTTGTAAATTTTCAGCCAGTGTGGAAATTATTTAATAAAGAAATTGAAAACTGGTTGCCAGAAGACTTTAAGTCCTGAATAAACTTAGTTTTAATAATAAATAAGAATAAGCATTATGATGTGTAGACTAATGCTAAATTTTTCCATCTGTGTACTTTGTATTTATTTAACTACCTCTTTGTATAGAACCTATATAAAATTGCAATAAATTTATATTTATGTAACCCCTTTTATCTGTATGAACATGTATTTGAAAAATGATGAAACTTAATGAAAGTATTAGTTATAAAAAAAGTGAGAAGCTTCTGCCCATCAGCCAGCTTAGAAGCATTATCAGCCTTGTCTCCATTGGGTTTTCACTCACACCTCTTGCAAGCTCAGCTCCATTGGTTGCTACAACACTCACTTCCCTGCCTGGCCTCCTACACTGCCTAAAATGCCACAAGGTGTTTGCTTTGCACATGCATGCAAGCAAACATAACTATTTTTGTGAATAATACACCATTTTAAAGGGACCCTAAATAGGAAAAAGACTATTTCAAAGCAAACTTAATATACTAGGGTAATTAATAATTGCTGTACAGCATATCAAAACATGTAAACAACAGGGTTTATGTTTCCTTTAAAGAATATGTTAAAGAGCTGAGTCCAGGATGTAGTGGAAACACTTATTGGATTGATCCAAAGTTAAAGATCAAAGGTTTTATTATGCTGGCCTGGTAGAATGGTGTTGGCACTAGCATCTGCTGCACCTGTGATCTGGGTTTGGGAGCAGACTTGGTTTGCATGTGGGGGCTGGCTGAGGGGAAAGGACAGAGCATCCCAATGACTGATCCCTCTCTTGGGGGGGAATATGCCACCCTCTTTCCTGCCATTTGACAGAAAGTGGGTGGCAGCACAGCAAGAGCGCCAGCTCAGGGAATGCTTGACATCAGACACTGACACACACACATGCATGCCTGTGTACATGTGGTTGTGGTGCATCACTGCAGAATCAGCAGCCCTATAGAGAAAACCAATGGAAAGCACCTGACTAAGCAGGAAAGTGTTGCTGTTCTCCAGCTGTGCACCACTGAATAATCTTCTCTTCCAGAATCAAGAGTGTGCTCTGTAGGGGCTTCACCAGCTGCTGTATAGTGTCCCCAGCACAGAGGGTAATGCATGCAGGACTCCATGGAAAGAAAGGTAAGCCCCAGAGAAGGTTGGTGATGGAGCCAGGAGGACCGGGGCTTATGGGTGCCAGTTAATGAGCCAGCAGAAGGGAAAAACATGATGAAGAAAACAAAATGTTTCATTACGTTAGTCTTTATAAAATTAGTCTCTGCTCTCAACAAACATTACAGCTTTTCTTTTCCTCAGATTTATAATAGGTTTCCATCTCTCCAGTTAAAAGCAAACAAAGAATCACAGATTTCCTTTTCTTTTCAGACCAAATCTACTTGTGGGCAGAATCAGTTTAATTTTTATATTCAACTAAACCCATTATGATTGGCTAGGGCAAGGGTAAGAGGAATTCCTAAATGCTAGAAGCCAGACAGGATTATCCAGATTAGCCTAACATTGTCTTAGTGAGGAGAGGAAGAATGGTGGAGAGGTTCTTTGGAGATAATTTGTTGTATATGTAGATGTAAACAATCCTCAAAGCAGTCTTACTAAACTTTGAATTTGCTTTCTAATCTGTGAGGGTTCTGAACAACAATAATGCAGTACCATATACAGAAACGTCAGCCAAAATATAACCAGTAACTTATTGTAATTGACATGTCACAAAATACTGCATGACAAAAGGGCTCGATTGCCATTAAATTACATTGTTCCTGCATTATGTTCAGGGTCCCTTGAATTCTGCAATTCTGCAGCAGTGGAATTTTCTGCAGAGTTTGCATCATGCTGCAGAATATTACACTGTGCCACAGGACATATTATTCTTGTTGACTTTTCATTCAAATATGCAATTTTTTCCTAGTGCCCAACTCCTTCCCCATCTCATTTACCATGAAGCCCTCCTCTGTGTTCAGTATGTGATGGCACTGATGACATCACATTATGTTTTAGTCAATGACAGGACTGCATTCTGCCACAGAAATGAATGAATCATGCAGCAGAAACTAAAAAATGCTGCCACAAAAGTCTAGGATCCCTGATGCAGAAATCAGGACAGAGTGCCTTAAAGCACTAGGAGCTCTGAGTATACTGCAGCATTTTGTGATATACTGCAGTGTTGCAGTATTGCATCCTGGCTGGTGCCACTGTACCGCTCCATTCTCCTGAGATAGTTACTCTTTAGAGACACTGTCATTGAACATGATAAATATCTCTTCAAACTGTTCAAATGTTATCTGATGAAACATTACAACCTAGGGACATGAACAATATATACTGTATTTGGTTGATAGGCATCAAGGTACAGTCTTTTCACAGGCAGTTCATAGGACAGTCCTTGTATTTGAGACACATAAACTTGTAGGCATTCTCAACCATTTCTCCCAGTTAGACTTAGTTGTTAGAACCCCAGAGCCGCTGTCGGCAGTCAGAATCGGGTAATACACTTCAGGCGGCTGGAATTAGGCACAACTGCCTTGAATTGCAGCCATAATTCTGGGGAGTCATATTTATCAAAAGTCGATGACTCAAACCCAGCTGGCTTGCTTTCCTGACATTGTCTCGCCCCCAAGTCATCTCAGAGATTCCACAGCAGCACAATTTGCTTTTTTTTTAATTTTTTACATTGTTGCATCTCGCTGTTTCAAAGCTTGGTGGAGAAACTCAACCACCAACCAAATGTGTCCCTGGCTCCTCGGCTTGAAAACTCATCCAATGAGTAAGAGAAGGAGGAGGAGCCAGGATTATGTGCCCTGAGGCTGCGCCACGAGGAATTCATCCAACGCTCTCCATTCATTCGTGTGGGCAGGAGAAGAATACATTTCTGACATCGGAAGGAGTGAGGGCTGAGTGAGACACGGATGGCCACATGTTTTCAACAGTGTCATAATTCAGATGGTGAGTCAGAAGTTGATCGGTCTGTCAGGGTGCTGGCGGGAGGAGGGGAAAAACAAAAGACTAGTAGCTAACCCCCTGGGAACAAATACCAAACCTCTGAGGAATTAGTCGGTGTTTCGAGTGAATCAGGGCTGCTGGCATTAAGAGGAGGTGCCGGGTTGTGATGGGATAGGAGGGCAGAAGGAGGACGCCATGGAGAAAAGAGTCACCAAAGTGCATCTCTGGTGGCTGGTGGTCAACAAAATGAGGAAAGACAAGGGAGCATCAAGGTGAGGTGAAAGAGATTAACAGCTAACTCTGCCCTCCCACTTCCACTGGGGTGAATGCGAACTGATTAGGAATTGGCAGGGTTTCAAATAAACGTATGAACCACCAATAACCTAGGTTTCAAATCTCTAGAAACCAAACTGTCATGAGAGACCCACTGCCCCTCCTCTTTGGCCTTGCACTCTTCATGTGTGCTGCTGGGGGTGAGATACTCATGGTACAGTCCATCTGCCAAACTTAAAGTTGTGTGTTTCTGTGTAAAGGAATGGGAGGGGTGGCACAGTTGACTGTGTGTTGGTAGGTGAGATTGCTCAGTGCATGACAGAATGAAATAACATTAGAAAACACAAGAGACAAAAGGAATGTACTGCACAAGAAACCTTGCTGTTTGGGCTGTATTATAAGGGGAGGTCTGCCCCAATTCTATTTTCATTGCGTTATGTCATTGTTCTTGATCAGTAATGATGTCTTAACAATCTTACGCCCCTGCTCTCCTCTTTTGGGCTAGAGTCTCCCATGTGGGGTGGGTGAGGTGGAGGGTGAGGTTGTGAAGAAGCAACAGACCAATATTGCAAATGGGGGTGAAATTACTAAAGACTATTGATGATTTGGTCCAGAAAAAAGATGAAATAAAATGGCAAAGATTGCTGCTGGAGTTTTCTGCAGAGAAAGAGCTTTAGTTGGCTACCTAGAAATGCTGCTTAATACTGCCGAGATTGGGGAAAGAGAAAAGAAGGGAGAGAGAGGATAGATTGGGGGGAGAAGGAGAGAGGCAAGAGAGAGACACAGTGAGAATACCATTTCCTCCAAGTCAAGTGTCAGCTATGTGTTCTGCTAATTGATTTTTAAAGGGGTGGGGATATTGCTGTTTGTGTTTTTATGTTTCTGGATGCATATTCTGCCATAAACAAAAGGCATGCAGAGCTGCAAATAGAAAGCTGTTTTCTTAAGCCACTGTGTACAAGGAGCAAAATAGAAAAGCTCCTGCCACTATTTTCATTATGAGTATGATGCAGTGCAATAGGTTACGGTGCACAAGCAAGTAAAGGTAATTTTTCTGATCTAGACTGATAACTTAAAATATTCTCTGTGTGGCTGAGTTATAAAGATAGAGACTCACCAAAGTAACAAGTCAGCCCTGCACACCATACCCATAGGTGCCTTGCTGCCAGAGGACCCCAAGGAAGATAATATGTCCCACAATTTTAATCCATTGAAAAGTTCTGTCCCTCATAAAACTATACAAACCAGGAGGTCCCAAGGACTTCCCGGTTGCTTACTTCCACCCCAGCTCCACCCCCATGCTCACTAGCACTTGATGACGAGAAAACCAGTGAGAGTCTTGAGGTGCTCTCCATTATATATATAATTGGTGGCAGCTTCTCTATTGATTTTAAATGATATAGTGGTGACCTGGCAATGAAACATGGGCACCGGTCAAGTAATAAGGCCCTTGTTAGTTGAACGGTGCCCACGCTTCATTGCCAGATGGCCACTACATAATTTAAAAATCAATAGAAAAGCTGCCGCCCATTACATATATTGAGCATGCTCCTCGCCTCACTCGGCATCTTGTCATCATGCTAGTGAGCGTGGGGGCAGAACTGGTGTAGCAGAAAAACAGGAAGTCCTTGGGACCCTGTTTGTATATTTTTATGAGGGACAGAACTTTTAACGGCTTAAAAATTTAGGGACATATTAACTTCCTTTGGGGTCTTGCATGCAAGGCACCGATGGGCATGCTTCAGGGCAGTATCTTGGTGAGTCTCTTTAACCATGACGTAACATCAGCTGTCATTACAAACAAACCTATTAATATGCTGCTGCAAAGTGCAACAGTGGGGAAAAATGCTGGACATGAAAAGGGGAATAAGTAAGTTGGGGAGCAAGGCAGGAAGTGGATGGACCATGGTTAGTGAATACATTAAACACAATTCCTGCTTGATGAGTATGATAAATGGTTGCACTTAAGGCAGTAATGTGGTTCCAAGAGGTTTTAATTACACTTACCAGTTCACAATACTGTCATATGCAGTTCTGAATGTGTCTGCTTATACAGTTTGTCTGGAACCATTACTGCAGTGTGGTGGATATTTTGCATGTAAACCAGGCCAGCATATGTACTGCAGAAAGATTGGGTGTCAGGTTTTAAACATTTGGGGATAGCAACTGTTGTGTGATTGTCATCAAGAATGTTTCCTGAACTGAAGATGCCTGCAATTGACCTCTGTGCACTTTATTCCCAGTTCCACCACGAGCAACATATTACTCTCCCCAGTACTGGTACCAGTCCCCAGTGTGATGGGTACTCGGCCCCTCAGGTGTACAGGTCTGGTCACCCCCAGGTGCAGGAAATGGTCCCCAAGATGCAGAGTACTGGCCCCCATCAGGGGCAGTGATTGCCCCAGGTTCAGAGACCGACCAATCATCCTTTAAGTAGTGTGTACTGGTTCCAACCCCATTGTCAGGCTACTGGATCCCCACCACCACCAAGTACTGTGTACTGGCTTCCAGCTCAGTGTCAGTGAACTGGTCCCGCCACCCTCATGTGCAGCACACTGGTCCCTTCCCCACCCCTCATGTTCAGGGTACTGTCCCACCCCACCTCCCATAGGTGCTGGTATCTGCCACCCCACCCAGGTGCAGGGTTCTGGATCAGCCCAATGAGCAGGGTATTGCTCTCCCTTCCCCATGTACTGGTAACGGTCCCCCCAAGGTGACAGGTACCTCTCTCCTCGGTGTGTAGGTGTCTGGTGACTCAACCCCAAGGTGCACTGGGAAATGATCCCTCATGATGCAGGGTACTGGCACCCCATTAGAGAAAGTGATTGGACCCCACCTCCCCAGTTTACCATCATCCCCAGGTAGTGTGTACTGGACCCCACCCCAGTGTCAGGTTACTGGCACCCTCCACCTCCACTTGCAGTGTACTGGTTACCCCCATTCTCCTCATGTGCACGGTTCTGGTCCCCCAGGTGCATGGTACTAGCCCTTCCCCAACCCCCATGTTAAAGTACTGTCCCACCCCACCTCCCCACATGTGTTGCTATTGGTCCCTCCCGAGATGCAGGATTCTGGTTCACCCAACTAGCAGTGTATTGCTTCCCTCCCCATGAAGTGTATGTGAGTACCTTTAACCACCTGAGAAGTGACATTATCCAGCTTTTACTAACACCATTGAGTGCCTTGTTGTGATTATAAAATGGATCCAGTAGGAAAAAAGGGCAGGATTTTCAAAGACTACATAAACCATTGTTTAACTGGAATTGCATTGTTTCATGGAGCTGGCAGTATGGTAGAGGTTAGAGTAATGAGCTGTGAATGAGCTTGGTACATCTTGCAGACAGACCTTATTGTGATTTCCACAATCTCCAATTGCATACTGTTTGACTCTGAACAAATCACTTAATCTCACCGGTGCTCCTGGTTGCCCCTGAAAACAGGCACATGGGCCTTACCTGGTTACCAAAGAATAAAAAAGAAATGTCAGTGGTTAGGGCATGTGTCTGTGATGACATGCTTTTGAGTGTCAGCTCAAGAGTAGTTATTTTATTCTGTCTTATTTTTTTTGTGTGTGTGTGTGTGTGTGTGTGTGTGTGTGTGTATGTGTATTCATTAGCACAGTACGTACCACTAGGTGTTACTTATATAATTATATATACATATTTTTATGACTTTCCTGTTACATTTGAGAGACTGTTTAAGACCAAATTCTGAGCTTGAAACAGCAGCACATCAACTTGGGATATAAAGCATACTGACTTGTTATTGATCTGCTTTCCGCTAAAAGAAACAGTACTGAACTTTAGCAGCCACAGCAGATTGTTAATGAGTTTATTTTATTCAGCCGTTTATGCAAGTCAATAGGAGAGGAGTGGACTTTTCCTTATTGGCCTGGTGGACACGTGAAACTACTCTCTTAATAGAAATAGGATAGCTTAAAGGGGAACAGTCAGTAAAGCCTCATACCCAAGTGTGACGCTGATCACAATTTGCACTTGGTGTACAAAAATGTTTTCATTACTGCTTATACTGCATGATAACAGTATGTACTGGGCTAATTTGACTGACATTGACTTGTATGATGCAGTTTCATGTAACCACACATACCAGAATTCCTGATGCTTACATCAGAGAAGAACTGCTGAGATGGGAGATGCATTCTTCAGTAGCCTGCACCCTGCAGTATACATATGAATAATTTTGTAAGCTAAAATCAAATTTTGCTGGTACTGTTGTGCTCATGGTGCTTAGTGCAATCCTCTCTGACTTCACTGTACCCAGCTCAAGCCCCACAAGAACAGCTGTCCAGCAAATTGAAGATTTCAGCTTAAAAACATTAACATTCACTGCAGGCTGGCTATAAAGGCAGTTGAATCTCCCAGCTCTGCAGTTCTCTGAAGTCAGCATCATGGGATTCTGGGATGTCTGATTACATGAAAGCATCTTACAAGTCAATGACACTACTAGCTGATTTATTACACTGCAGTAATCTATAAGTAAGTAAATAAAAGTGTTGCACACAAAGGCCTAATTAGGATTACCCTCATACTTTGGTATCACTCAGGCTGTCAAGATTGTTATTGCTGACAGTTCCCTTTAATATATAATGCTAACCTATTTCTTGCAGGTTTATATAATCGATATATACGTGCAGTTGCTCAGTGGTGGGGCCACTGTATTCTTAGTGGGACACTGGGTTTGGATGGAACCTCTCACTAGTATGTTTGTGTACATTTTGCTGAATTGCTGGTGATTGCTGTATGTATTGCAGGTCCTAAAAGCCTTATGTTAACATCTACAGATGTATTATGTAAAATATGCCAAATAATGAAGTTAAAGTATGACAAACTACAACATAATAAAATTCAATGATGGCGAAAGTTGGAAAAATCAATTGGATTTTCTATAGTTAGTTGAAGTCAGAAATTTCAAACTAGTTGTAAAATAAGTCGGAATGTGTGGTGAGTCACTCATAATTGTTTTTCAACTGACTCGGGTCTAGTCATGGCTGACATTTATTGATTGATTGTTTGTGGTTGGATGGATCGATAGATTGATTGATTGATTTATTCAAATTAGTGCCTTGGTAAACAAACAGAAATACAGCAGTAATCTTGTTTACAGGTGTGATCAGGGAAGTTGTAGGACCACAAAATGTACCAGTCAAGTAGGTATACAAAGACAGTACAATATAACAGATGATATACAGAATTACACAATACTTATAATAAGAGGTGCAAAACTCAGAAAGGGAGACGAGTATGAAAATATGAAAATAATGTGCAGTAATGTCTCTGATGTAGTTAGATGTAAATCAAAAGAAATTCGTTTTGTCATTTTCCAACCCTGTTTGCATATTTTCATACCTGGTGACACTTGACTAATGTCTTGTTATGGAGCAGCTGCATTAATTTAAGGGTCTGGTCTTTGCTGTCTCCACTAAATCACAGCACCTAATTCTGGTGGTCACTTCAGCCTGCAGCCTGGGATGGGACTTGAACTATGGTGGAAGCTTGACACAGACAAAACTCCTCCTTTCTGAGGAGCCAGCAAGTTAACAGGCTTGTTGTACCTCATATCACTGAACCACATCTTCTCTGATTTTTTCAGAAGAAAACTCCTGGCTCCTCTACTGAGATTTTAAACACCTACAATATACCCACAAATTACATCTTTAAAATTTTCCAACTAAAACATCTCATTTTGAATGTCTTTGGAACAACTCCTCCTCAACAGGATACACCATCCTTTCATAGTGAAATAGGCTCCATACCTGGCCCCAACAATCGGTGTCCAGTTGTTACAAAATACTGTATAATTGGGCTTAGCTGACTTGTTTTGCTCCATCGGACTACTGGGCAACCTTTTTTCCTGCTCAAGCACTAAACTGGACTGCACTATGGCAAAATTGCCATAAATACATCACCAAGACAGGCTACGCCTTACCCAATTCCATATATTGCATAACTTATACTATTCCCCACAGAAACTATTCAAATTTGGTCTTCTCCCATCACCCACTTGTACTTGATGTAAGAAAGAAGAAGGCTCTCTGTAGCACATCTTCTGGACTTGTCCCAAAATTACTCCACTTTGGACTAATATTCAGCAAAATATTTAATCTTTATTGGGTCTGCACGATCTATTTACCACAGAAATCTGCCTATTAGGTGCATACATGGAGATTCCTGGTCTATCAGAAGATACCACATTGCCCTTATCTCCATGTCCATTAAAAATTGGTTTTACATAATTGGAAGGACAGTGATGATATCTCCTACTCAGAATGGCTCAGCAGAACTCCTTGAAAATCTCAGGACAGAGAAAGCAATGTGAGTCTTAATAATAAGCCTGAGAAATATGCAAAAATATGGGATCCCTACATACACTGTATTCCTTTGAAATTCCTACCCTGTATATATCATTCCATTATTCAAGTAGATTCTAGGTGAATATCTGTGTTGAATAAGTAGAGGGAGGGAGGTTAAAAAGGAGGTTGGGGAAGAGGGTGGGGGTGGGAGGGGGAATGAGGACAGATCCTTTGTATTGTATATATCATGTCAAGTATACATTGTTTTCCTGGACCTGTTCTCATTATTGTGAAAAATTAATAAACTTTAATTTGAAAAAAAAAAAGATTTATTTTATGTTCTATGTGATTAAGTTTGATACCCTTAACTATAGGATTTCTTCTTATTGCTTCTGCCAGGGCTCTATTACTAGTGATAAAATTAAAGGCAAATAGGTCAGCCTTATCTAGTTCCACATGTTAGTCAGAATCTAGGAGAAATTATGTTATTTTTTCATTTGAGCATATGGTTTTGATACAGTAACTTTATCCAATTTATACATTTTCACGAAATTCATTTTTTGAGTGTTAAAGTAATAAAATTCCATTCGAAAGGTTGAATACATTTTCTGCATCGACCGTTAAAAAATTGTGTCTTTAGTATTTGCCTCTAATATCAAATTAATTGTTTGTCTTACATTTTCTGTTATCTTCCTTCATTTAATAAACCTGTTCTGATTATAACTAATTAGATGTAGGAGTGTTTTTCTAGTTTATTTGCTAGTACTTTTGCTAGAATTGTATAATCTACATTTATTAATGATATAGGCCTATATGACTGGAATCGTTCAGGGTCCTTTCCTTGTTTAAGAAATACCTGTATCTGAGCTTGGTAAAAGGATGATGGTGCCTTATTCTGCTGATGTATCATATTAAACAGGTGTACAATATTAGGAGTAATATACTTTTATATTTTTTATAAAATTCAGCCTGGAAACCATCCGACCAGAGGCTTTACTTACTGTAAGGGTATCTATAGCTAATTCTATTTCTAAGCTTGAAATAGGGGCTTCTGTAGTATGTTTTTATTTCATTGAGTAGTTGCTTTAAGGGTACATTGTCCAGAAATGTGTTGTCTGTATAGCTATCCATAATATTTGTGTAGTGTATAGGTTCTTATAGAATTCTGACAATGTTCTATTAATTTCTTCCAAATTTTTCTGCAGCTAATCTTCTTTATTCCTTATACCAGAGATGTGATTGTTTTCTTTATCCTTTTCAGTTGACATGCAAGACGTTTAATGTGCTTATCTGAATTAATATAATAGTATGCCCTAGTTTGTACAAATTGTTTTTCTGCTATTTCTGTTAATAAAGTATTATAAGTATCTTTCTTTTGTACAAGGGTATTGTAGGTGCGCTTATCTAAAGTATTATAATGCAGATGTTCCAGGGTCCAATTTCTGTCTCTGAGGTGTTCTGTTGCTGTTCCCAATTTTTTCTTCTTCCTTGAAGGTTTTGAGTTACCCCACATATCCATGCTTTGAATGCATCCCATATTATTAAGATACTGATGTCTTGTTCTGTATTTCTCATAAAGAAATTGTTTATTTCTTGTTCAATTATTGTACTAATCTCAGGATTTTTAATTAGAGTAGAATCCATTTTCCAGTTTATAGTTTTTTGGTATGTTTTAATCCATTCAAGTGCTATTATACATGGGGATGATTTGAGATAGTAATACCTGGATAAAATATATTTTTATAGTACAGTTTAGTGCTTCTGATACCAGAAAATAATCTATTCAGGAATATGATTGATGCCTACTTGAATATAATGAATATTGCCTCTTGCTAGGGTTCTTTTGAGTCCAAGGATCAATTAGCTTAAGGTCCAACATAACATTCTTAATAGTCCTTCTAGATGTTTTATAGCTATGTGAGGGATTGGAAGATCTAATTTATTTAATGCTAAATTAAAGTCTCCGTCTATTATATATGGAGTCTTATAAGAGGATAATAGTAGAAATAATTCTGTAAAGAAAGTAGGATTATTATAGTTAGGACCATATATTGTGACCAAAGTGAAGCTTTATGCCCCCAGTTCTATCTACAATATAACATATCTACAATTCTGGTCAATATTTTCTTAATGATGGTTAGTTTTAAGAATTTTTATGAAAGAAAATTGCAACCCCTAGAATTTGAAGTAAAAGGCGAATGGAACCCTGGTCCCCACTTCTTTTGAAAGCACTGGAATTCTCTTTCTAAAAATGTGTTTCTTATATCAAAATACAATTGGCTTGTTTTTTTATTATAATTAATAACTTTAATCATTTTAGACCGTTGTTGCAGCCCTTTAACATTCCATGTTGCCAGTCTTAATGTGGTTGTCATACCTTTAAAATATTCACTAAATTTGACTAATTTTTATTTGCAGACTTCAGTTGTTTATATTTTTACAATGCTATTTCAGGGTCTAGTTGTACATATTGCAGCAGATTTCTAGTGTTTTTGTTTTCTTGTGCCCCTTCACTAACACACACCTCTAAGTGCCCTCTTATCCCCTGTGTAGAAAAATATTTTCTCCATCCCACCCCAATATTAGCAGAGATGATCTGAAAATAATCTCTTGCACCTAAGATGTGCCACCCAAGTTGTGTTTTTCCTATGTATATTCTTGTTTTCCCCTTTTCTCAATTACACACACTTCTACTTGCCTCCCAAATTTTCCTTTACTCCCTTTACTATCCCATTTGCCCCTTTTCCACATTATATCTCCTTTCTTTTCTCCAGTCATCCTCATTTTATCTCTGTCCTTCTTTCTTCTATTCCATAATTTATCTTAGGTTAAGCAAAAACAAAACAAAAAGGAAAGAGAAACTCAGAAGGGGGTATTGAGGGGTGGGTGCTGGCAGAGCTTTATTTATTCTTTCTTTTCTCTCCCTTCCTTTCCTTTCCCTTCCATATATTAAGATTTCATGCATCCTTTAATATTTAATATGGTTGTGCTCTAAATGTTTGTGGCCTTGATTGTTGTGGTTTTGAGTTATAGTGCTTTTTAAAAGCATCCTCTGAGTCCTCATAATTATCATAGGTTGCAAGCTTCCCGATGACAACAAATTTCAAGTTTTGCAGGGTATAACATTGTGAACCTGATGCCTTGCTCATACAGCTTTTTCTTAACTGGATTAAAAGTTTACGTTTCATCATAGTCTCATTAGACAAATCCTGAAATGTGCTGCATTTCACATTTTGAAATTTAACCCCTGTCCATTCAGGCCTTCTGTAAAATGACCTCCCGATCTTGATATTTGCAGGGTTTCACTACAATTGACCTTGGGTAGGTTTGCTCCTGTTACTAGAGCGTGGCCCCATTCTATGTGCTCTGTCCAGTGTTATTGTTTGCTCTGGTATTGTCTTCCCATGGATTCAGCTATCATTTTTCAAAAAAGAAAGGGGTCCCCTGTTCCTCCAGATCTTCAAGTAAATTTTGTATCCAAAATTTTGCCCTTCTTGAGATCTTCTAACTCAGCCACTTTCTGCACTAAGTCTGCAGCTGCTTGTCGTGCAGGGTTTGAGTTTTAAAATAGGGCCTTTATGTCCTCACTTTATGATACCCTGTTTTCAAGTTCTTGTGTTCTTATTGTCAGGTCTGATAATTTATCTGCAAGTGAGTTTACTGAATCAGATACACCCTTGATAGACATGCTGATTTCACCCAGGGCTTTTAACATTTCTTCTTTTAATGTAGCAGCTGCCTGTTTAATACCGAGAGATCTTCCTGGCTTATTGGAGAGGTGTGCATGACCTGATCAGTGGAATAGCTAGTAATTCTTCAGAACATGCTTCTGGTTCTTTCATATTTTCTGCCCTGCGCATCATCTTAGATTTTTTTCTGCCATACATGCACCAATGTTATTAACAGTGTTAGCCATCTGAGCTTCCAAATGAGGAGTGCTGTAAACAGTGTCAAGATTTCTTGAGTTTGTCTTTTGGGGGCATTACTTGACACTATCCACAATTCTGTCTTTTGTTTAAAAATGAAATTTTCCTGGAACATTTAGCTGCTTTTGTGATTTATCAGAGGTCTCAGGAGTGGTGATAAGGAGCAATTCTCTTCAAACTTAAATCAAGTATGTTGGAGCTAACAGGATGGTGGGCCACTGTCTCTCCTTTGTCTCAACAATAATGGAGTAAGCAGGCTTATCATTTCCTTGTAGCTTGGCTCTGACACACTGCCGAGTGATTTCTTTTACTCTCCAAACTGATTTAGACGTGCCTTGGGATAATCAACGGAAAACCAGGCATCCGGTTTATAAGTCAACGCTACAATATTACCATCCATGCTCATAATCAGCTTGCTATTCCTGAAAAATGCCGGAAAATGCACTGCTTTCCATGCTGCTGAGATAAAAGGGGGAGTAACGAATAGAACCGATTTCCCTCTTGGCTGAAATCTCGTGGTGCTATCACATTAATTCTTCTGCTTCTTCTGTTCCAGTAACCTCACATTCAGTATTTCACCATAAAGGAGAGTAGAAGCTTAGTGACTAAACTGTCTCACTATAGTTTATGCATCTCATTTCTCTCATCATACAACCTGCTGGGCAGCCTCTTGGCATCTTGCTAAGCCTAATAGACAGAACTGACGTCAGCATTCCCCACACCAGGAGTGTGGTGAGATATAAACTCTAATCTGAATTTTGGGGTAATCACCAACTGTCACCTCTCTCTGTCATGTCACAAACTTTATCCTTTCTGGTATTGACAAAGGTCACCTAATGGCTTCCATTTTCATTGACCTTGCCAAAGCCTTTGACTCAGTCTCCCTCCTTCTTGCTAAACAAACTTAGCTCTGCTGGTTGCTCCACCCAGCGGTAAACTGGTTTCAATCCTACCTCTCCTGTTACCCAAAGTGTCAGAGTAGGTGGCACCTCTCCCTCCCCATCTATGCTGGTATCCCAAAGACTCACTGCTGGGGCCAATACTCTTTTTCACATTTCTAAATGATATTCCATCAACTTGCTCTGTTTCAACATATCAATGTATGCTGATGATACAATTCTTTATATGTCTGGTCCTTTCACACCTGATGTTGAATCTCAGCTTCAAACAAACTTTTTTCAGTCTTACAGTGGTTTCAAGTCAATCAACTCAAAGTTAATGTCAAAAACTGTTTCAGTGACTTTCAGTTTCCCTCACAAACTAGCCAACCTCTCCTCCCTGCAAAATTCTCAACCTTTCATGGGGGCATCCGGATGATGTCCCATACTATAAAACTTGAGTGTCTGGCTCGATCATTGCCTGGATTACTCCAAACACATTGGAGCACATCCACTTTAAGCTCCTCCCAGTGTAGGCACTCTTCATCATAACAAAGTCTTCCTCACTCAGAATGCTTGCCTCACACTCCTCGCAAAAATGATCTGTCGCACTGATTATGCTGACATTGTCCCAGATTCCCTTTTTCCTCTGGAAGCAAAAGACAAACCACCTATATGTTGTTGTGCTCAGATTGGTACTTTAATTTATTATATATATCATAATTCCATTTCCATTTCTCATTGTCATTTTATTAATGTCTTATACAATTTTATTTGTATTTTATCTAAAACGTGAACTCTGATCCTCTCTCTTTTCTTCTCACTTCCCAAATTGAAAACCTGGGTGCCTTCTTCTTCTCTTTCTGGTAGGTAATGGTGAGAACCGAGACTGCTTTTTGTCTTTCAGTTTCTTCTTCCTCTCATCATATTTCTTTTCCTTCCCTCCTCCCTACTTTCCTCCCTTTTTCCCCACAGCCTGTCTCCAGCTTGAGTGATGGACTGGCTCTCCCTCTTTAGGTTCTTCTCTCCCCTCCCCTTTTTATCTCCTTTCTTGTCTCCTCCATGCCTCAATAAACCCCATCATTTCAGTATTAAACATGTCTATTGCTAGATCTGACAGGTGCACTCCATCTGGCCTGTAGAATTCATCTACCCATTCTTCCACCCTCACACTATTACGTGTCCTCCCATACTCCTAACCAAAGTTCCTACCTTCATTCATCTTCCTCTTGGCTCTATCTATTGCTCTATCGCTATGTTCTTGTCTCCACACCCTCCTTGGTATAATGTCTGACCAGGCCACCAATCCATATCCTCCCTAAGTCCTGATTTACCAGCATGTACATGTCCACCCATGGCTTCCCACCAAGGTCATTGCCCCTAGGTGAACAATAATTAAATCTGGGATGGGCTGCCTTTCCTTCATGTCCCTCAGGGTAGGAAGCAATTGTGCCCATCTCATTCCTCGGATGCCCTGCCACATGAGCTTAGCATTGTCTGGCATCCTGGTATAGGCTGCTTTCCCCAGCTTTTTCTCTGCTCTCTTTTCCGCCTAATAAATGTATGAGTGCCCGTAGACTCATACTTCAGTGGTCCTCCTCTGCCTTTTAAAAGTGAAGCAAACAGACATCTTAATCACCTACTTGCCTTGTTTATATTTGCTATATTATTTATTTTTTTAATAAATCTCCCCGACTTGTTTTTTTAAAACAAAATTGACATGTCCATCTCAAACCTGTATGTCCTGAATATACCTCTTATAGCTGGCAGACCACCAGCGTCCTTTTCCATCATATTGTTCACTGTTTCTGGGTCCTCACCCAGGAATTCCATGCCCTTTTAGCATGGGCATTACTTGTAACCCATCACTCTTCCCATCCCCATGTACAAATAATCTCCTCCTTTAATCCCATGCTCTGCGGTTTATGCCTCATTAGATTTTGCATCAAGCACACTGTCCCATCCATGTGAGCCTTAATAGTTATGTGGTGCACCCATGTCCACTTGATCCTTCTTTGACCTTTTAACTATGACTTGTATCTCCTTCTGCCCCCAAGTGATGTCTCCCCATTCTAACCCCCATCTGTGTTTTTTCCACCATGCCCTACCACCGCTTACTCCTCAAGGCTCCTGCAAACATCACCAGGTAAATCGTGTGAAATAATTGTGCCTCATCCTTGGATCTGCAAATTTCTGTAGTGCCGCTTTTAATTTTGCTAGCCAATGGTCTGCTATTGCTGTCTTCCATCCATGGGTCTTTTCTGCAACCTGCTCCACCCTTGCATCATTCTCCGTATCAACCAACATTGACTGCTAGGTAAACCCCCATCATGTTGTGGACCATACTCTCTGCCACTGGTCCACTGTAAACGTTCCTAATTGTTCTTCCATAAGTGCCCACTTACGTCCAGTGGTGTGCTGCCCTGAATGTTTGTAGCACCAGCCAGGCCCCATCATAGGCCCTCAAGGTCCGTGGTGCCCATGAGTTGTGAATCAGCATTTCTGCCTCTTGCCAATGTCCCAGATGTTCGTTGGTATGGGTGTTTTTGTTCCTCTGTTGTTGGTGCCAGCATCTGGAAGTGATCCAGCTGCAGACGGAAAAGCTGACAGCCAGGGTATTTTCTACCCCTCTATGTGTCTGGCCCTGAATGACATGTTCAATTGCAAAGCTCTTAACACCAGCTGTCTCAACACTCCCATGACCATTTCCGACCTGCCTCTCCTGTTGCTTAAGACCTCCACCACAGATTTGTTGTCACATCAGAATGTGACCTTCTGATTCTTTAATTTATCCCCCATACCAGGATGCAGGCCCAAATGGACATGATTTCTAACAGTGTAATGTCCCTTACCTTTCTGTCTCACCCCAGTGGCTTGACCAGGGTTTGGAGAACCATTTTCCCCTCAAATAGACCCCCCATGCCAAACCCCCCACGGCATCAGTATACAGCTCAGATCTGTGTTGTAAACCCACTCATCCTGCCAAAATGAGGAGCCATTATGGCTGCTGAGGAATTCTTCCCATATTTTAAAATCTTCTTTCACTCCCTTGTGATATCCAACCAGTGATGTGGCCTGTTACCCCTGTGGTGGCTCTTGCTAGTCACTTAGTGAACATTCTGCCTGGCCCAATAGCCCCACAGGCAAAGTTCAAATGTCCCATTACTTGCTGCAGCAGCCTCAATTGCACCGTCTTCTCCTCGTATGCACCTGAATCAATTCTCTAAGTTTTGATACCTTACTATCAGGCAATCTAAAACCTCTTTCTGTGCATCTATCTCGATACCCAAGAATTTCAGAACCTTTCTGGGTCCTTCTATTTTATCAGGTGCCAATGGTACCCCCAGTTCCCTACACAGGTGCTGGAAGCTAGTCAGCATCTTTTGCCTCCTCCTTCCACTGCCTATTAACAGGAAGTCATCCAGGAAATGTATGACCACTCTGCAACGTGTCTGCTCCTGAAATATCCACTGCAGACAAGTACTGAAAACTTCAAATGTGGCAAGCTATGGAACATCCATGGGTGTGACCTTGTCTAAATAGTACTGGTCCCCTATCTTGAAGCCCAATAGATCCCAATCTTCCTGTCTAACTGGTAGCAATCGGAAGGCAGCCTCTATGTCTGTCTTGGCCATCCATGCATCTAGTGTCACCCTAATAATCTGCACGGCCTCTTCCAATGTTGCATAAGTGACCCTGCTGTGTTCCTCCCTTATAAAATCATTCACTGAGTCCCTTCCAGAAATGACAGGTGGTGAATCACCCTGCACTCCCTTCTTGCTTTCTTGAACTAGGCCAAGTGGGGAGATCCTCATATTCAGTAATGGGGGTGAGGTATGGTCCTTCTAATCTCCCCACCACTTTTTCCTTCTCATCTTTTCCTTCAAATTTCCTCCTTTCCCTTAACCAA
The DNA here is from genome assembly GCA_016271365.2 of Neoceratodus forsteri. Classification (NCBI taxonomy): domain Eukaryota; kingdom Metazoa; phylum Chordata; order Ceratodontiformes; family Ceratodontidae; genus Neoceratodus; species Neoceratodus forsteri. The sequence goes on from CM057453.1 coordinate 1,548,497,461, forward strand.
CCCAGGTTGTTAGCCTCTTGCCCATCTTGGGCTTCAAACCACAGCGGAAACCCATTCTAAAACCTCTTTTAATGTTTCCGCTGCTCCTTATCTGGGTAATCTTTAACCATCTCACCCACAACTCTATTTTGATCGAGATTTTGCCATCTGAAATAGTTCACCTAGACCCCATCCCTGGCTCCCTCCCACCCCTCTACTTGTTCAGTAAGCTTGATTCCCCACTCCCTGATCCCTGCCTCTCGTCCTCTATTCCATGGCTGTCCCCTATAGCCGTGGCCTTCCTGAAAGGGCTGTTGGCCTGTACTTTTGCCCCTGGGCCCTTGTGCCCAAGTAGTCCTGTATTTGCTCGCAGGATGTGCCCCCACATTTTGAGCAGGCGTGTTGAACCGACATTGTGGCCAGAAACAGGATGTCCTGTTATAGCCCCAGCAACATTTTGAGTACTCCTCCCTTTGCCCTGTCTCTCCCTCTGGTGTGGGTTGATCCGTTACATAATCAGTCCATAAGTCTAACTATTTTGTATCCCATCTCACATCCCCATAGGTTGCCATCCTCTGCCAGAAGAATTCATCATAATATATCCAGCCTACTCCCCTTTTGCCTTGACTCTTCTAAAGATCAGCAAGTAGGTAATGAGAGGATTCCCAGCTATGGTTTCTTTTCTTGCACTATAGCCAGTATGTGGCAAAACCCACAAACCACCCATCCCACGTCTTCCTTTGTAAATTAGTCCTTTTTTTTTACCCTGTAAACTACTGCTGCCGCCATCTCACTCTTCCCAATACTCTGTCTCTTCATATTTTGTCACCTCCCTACTGACTAAGGCAAAGATATCAACGCATCACTTTCCATATCTTTTCCTTTGTTGCCACGGCACATGTTCCCCTGTTCTCATCCCTGGGGCTCCTATCTCCATTGTACCTTTTCCGTGTCTTCCACCACCTTTGTGCTTCTTCAGTCATTTCCTTATCTGACCTAATCTCTGCCAAGGCTGAGTCCATCTGCCCTAACCTCACGACCCTAGAGCCGTAATGATCTGACCTATGTATTCTTTAATGCTGTCCCTACCATACCTGATACATTACCTGTGGGTTTGTCAGCTCCTTGAGGCCTGTTATCCTCCAAAGCTCCTGGCTTAGGTTCCTGCAGTGGAACACTGCCAGTTGTAAGCATTAATGCAAGGAACCCCTGTATTCAGGGATCCATTCTGGGTCTGAGTGGTGGCAGCACCACATGCTCCTGGGAGGTACTGATGGTTCTGGTACACCGGGCTGCAGTGGTACTGGGCTGGCCGTGGGAGGAACCACCTTTGGCTGTTCCATTGTCTTAGGGCTGGGTGTTCTCCTGTTGGCCATTTCCACCGCCTCCTTTACCTTTTCCTGCTTTCCTTTTCTCCCGGATCTCCCTAGTTCTTCTCCTTCTACCAACTGCCACATCTTGTTGGTCTTTCCACGAGCTCCACAATGGCTTTGTAGGAATCTTCCTTGAGGGCCTGCTTCTCTTTGGTGCCATCTCCTTTCTTGCCTGTATGACACTGCAAAATAAACTGAAAAATGTTCTTATTAATACCGCTGCCTGATTTTCTTGTCTTGCTTCGATCAGTTGCCCCTGCTCCTGTCACCGCTTTTATCAAAAACTGGGCATTATATTGCCTGTCTGCCCCTACCCTGTATCACTGCCACTCCTCTGTATTATTCCCTCATCTGCATAAAAGCCCCTTCTGTTGTCTTTGTTTGATATGTGCTTTTTTGGCCCCACCCACACTGCCCTTGTTGGCACCCAAAACGTTGCTTCTGTGCCCCTTTATTTGCCCCATTCACACCTATTCTTTCTTTTCTTCTACCCTTTCTTTTCATCAACACCTCAGGCCTCAGGCTTACCACATGGCTGGCAGACCCAGTCCCCTCACCCTATCACTCCTCTGCAGCCATACCAACCTCAGGGCTACCGCATGAGCCTGTAGGCCCAGTCCCCATCATCCTTTCACCCTCATCAGCCTTACCCAGTCTTTGCGCTGCCACGTGGTCTGCAGGCCCAGCCCACAGCTCCCTTTTCCACCAACCTAGGCAAGCGTCTGCTGCTATCTTTGGATGCTCCTCCCTCTGCTCTTGGTCACCCTTGTTCCCCTTCAGGTCTTGTGTTCCACTGAACCCCTGTTCTAACCCTGAGGGCCTCTGCCTAAGATTCCTTCCTCACCCTCTCATCGTGGTATATGATGTCACACCACACAGTTTCCCCTTCTGTCCTTGTTTCATTCTCTTCACCATTCAGGCCTCAGCCCAATTATCTTCAATTGCCCCGTTTTCTTTCATCTCCAGCTACCAGGCTCTCCCTACAGCTTGGGTACATACTCAAGCCCGACTTTGTTTTCCGCGATCCATGCAGAGGTGTGTGATGTCACCCACGTGGCTTCATCCTGTGTGTGACCACTCACCCTTCTCGTTGGGCATCAGCACCTGCAGGCCTCCTGCTTGCTCCCCTGTCCTCATACAAAATTCTCTTTTCAGCTCACAACTGTCCATTTTGCCTCTCCCTGTTCCTTTCTCAATTCTTTTCCAGGGCTCTCACTCTGCCTTCCATAGCCGACCACTGTTCTGGTGGTCCCCTTCATGACCTGCACCTGAGGCCTGCACTGTACCTCTTAGCCCCCCCAGCCTCTTGTTCCCTGCTCTGCAATCGCTCTCCATCCAGTGCTCACTTCCCCTTTTTTATGCTTCTCAGTCTGCAGGCACCACACCAGCAAGTTGCCTCTTCTACACCCACTTTCTCCCTGCAACAACCGCTTGCCTTCTAGGCTCACATTACTGACTACCCTTACTGAAAATGGGGGTGCCTAGGCACCACCACACCATCGCACTCTCCTCAGCTGCACTTTTTGCTACTTAAGACAGTTATTGGGCCGCTGTCCATCTGGACCATTACACTTCCTCTCCCTTGCACGTCATGTGTTCCAGGCCCACCATGCTTGCTCTCATGCTCCTTCTGCCAGGCCCCTTGATATCTATATATATATATTTTTTTTTTTGAAAAACAAACCGCGATTCGCTTACCTGAACTACCAATATTTTTAAGCTGCACATCTTATACAACATCTCTTTACTATGCTACTCACACACAAAGCCAACTACTTTATCATATATGCTGTTTCTTAAAACAGCTCAGCCCATTCTTTCACTTATCTCCTAGTTGTCCTGGTACAACAAACCTTGCTTTAATGCTGTCCCAAAAATTAGACCTTGCCCACCAAGCTTCCTGCCAATCTGACGTGCTATAGCTCTTTGATTATTGCAAACCAACAAAACTTCAGTAAAAGTGGCTGAACCAGCTCTGTGCTGACCTTTTGTACCCCTTTAGTCCCTCCCTTTCTGTAGCATGTCTATTGTCCTGACTCCCAATCCCTCCCTCACTTCCTCCTTCCTGAGCAAACCACTTACAACATCCCACGGGGAGGGTGCACCAGGACAACATGGTTTGCCCCTTGAGGGGCAAACTCCATTAACTATCGTGACTGCCCCAGCCTCCAGTCTAGCAAGTCATGACTCCTCTACAATGTCTTCTGTTGCTTTGTTTTGAATGTCCCTCCCACACCTACCACTGCATTCTCATACTCCTCTCTCCTCTCCTCACTTCACTGTCATCTCAAGCTGCATTCCTCTCCTTTCATCTCCAAATTTTGGTTTGGTTCCCTCCCATCCTACCTCTCTCTCTCTTATCCCCATGGCTGAGCTCTGCTATCCCTCTGGTCCAGGGATTTCCACAGTTTCTCCTTTCCTCACCCTTTGTCTTACACTGGCTTTCTTGCTTTCACCTTCAGGATCCCCTTTCTGGAACTCTCTTCCTCACCCCATTCCTCTCTCTCCCTTCTTCTCCCATCCTCAAAAGAGCCTCACTGAACACTCTGTCACTGGTGCCTGCTCAAGCTTGATCCTGCACCTACCTATGTCACCACTTACCACCTCCATCTATTCGCTTTTCTCTTAGCTAACTAGCCTGAAGCATGCTCTGAATACTCTGTTGGCCAAACTTAATGCATTTTTTGTTACCAATGTTTATGTACCCATAAAATGCTTTACTCAGTTCCTTACATAACTATTTGTAAAATGCCAAATTTTCAGCAAAATCTGTATACAATTTCCTGAGTAATTATTTGTAATATACCTAATGTCTGTATTTGTTCCTTCTCTCCATCCCCCAGGTCACACCTGAATAAGCCTCTGCTCAGAGTGCCTCTGCCAGTCATCAATTTTAAATAAATGAAAGTCCTTCTAAAGTTGAAAAATGTCCTGTCTATGTGGTTGCAACGTTTGGGCATCACACTCTAATAAAGGATACACTAGACATTTATAGTTTTAATAAGAATCCTTTTGTACTTTGTAAAAGAACATTGACAGTTACAGTGCTTGGTGCTGTGTGTGTTCACCACTAACACATATACACAGTTCTTACGGCTCTCAGTTTTACTCTCACACAACTTTTCCACACTCTGTTTCTTGAAAAAGTTATTTTTTGGCTCTGTTTCTTAAATCTGGTCTTACCAACCTTGGGACACCCATGTATGGTTATTTCCTTTCTTTTATTCAGGTGTATATACCAGGAGGAGACACTTGTTTTGATATATTCTTACTCTGTTCTTAGTGGCTCATTTCCTGCCTCTGAACTGCCACACTTTCATATGGGTCTTTGAGGAGGGGGCCAGGGTGACAAGCAGTCCACCCTGACTCCCACCATGGCCCCCTGCTGAACTTGTGGGCCAACCCCTGACTCCTCTTTACTATCACTCCCCTCTGTTCTCCAGGATCTCTCTTATTCATGCCCAAACCCTTCATTTTATACCTGAGATGTGGACCCCCTGCTGGCAGCAAACATGCCCACACCCCAGACCTATTGGCATGAAAGCTTTCTTTCTGCCTAGCTACACTTTTCTTTTTAACTAGTAAGCTCCCAAAGGGGTGCTTACACTTTCCCCAACACAAAACTATCACCTCCTGGTGAACTCCGACCAGGCCCAACCCCCAGAGGAGAGATATATGAGCACTCTCCTCCCCCAAGAGTCAGGGTACTATTGGCCACACCACTGAATGGTGGGAATTCATATACTTTAAATCAAACCTTAACTTAACCTACACTGTAATATCTAACTGGGGTATACTGGCGATTTACCCGTTGGTTCCCATAGTCGGACTGCCAGGTACTGCAATGGGAATGTTCCTCCTCTCACTAACACTATAACCATCCTACACAAAACTTGGTTCCTGTAGAAACAGAAAAAGTACTGCTGCCAGGAATAGGAAAATAATGCACAGTTCCCACATTTTGTAATGTAACTGGAACATTGTAACATTAAACAACACAGCAACATGTATTTGCTGTTTTTTAAACCCCAGGATACTTCAAAGATTACAATGCCCCAAAACAGAGCAAATGGAAACATTTTAATAAGCTTCAGTGCAATCGCTAATGATTCACATCCAGTCATACACTCGGTCCCACAGAATCCTACAAACACCTTTCACTCCAACCACGCCAAGAGGACATACCTTAACACAGCCACACAACTTGAGGGCACATTCCAGTCCAGCCACCTTTCATAAAGCGCTTTTGTTTTTTAAACAATAAACATTAGTTGACAGAAAGTTACACAGGAAAAGAGCATTTATCTAACTTACTGAGGAACCAACCCTGGATAACTTTAAACATTATAATAATAACAAAAGGGGTTGGTCTCACCCCGTATCCAACAGTGGGAGTCTGTGACATCAGTCTCACCTGAGGTAGCCCAGGCCAGCTTGAACCATAGAGGATCCCAGTCTAGGGAACATTTGAGCTCTGGGAATCACCTTGAGCTAGTAAAATTTAGGGTCCAGGTTGGTGATCTTTTCAACAACAGAATCATTGGCAATCATGTAGCACTTGACTTGTAATCCATCCTGTGCTTGCACCAGGGCAAAGGTTTTTGAAAATGGTGACTCCAGTCCAAGTTGAAAAATCACACATCCTCCTCACTTGTCGGATAGCTCTCTTGCGAATAGCCGTGGATATCAAAGCTGAGGTCCATATACAGTAGGCAATAATGCAATCCAAAGCTTCATGAAACATCCAAGCTTCCTGATTCTCCTCGATAATGTCCCAGATCTTTCCAACAGATAGGGGTACTGGTGCCAGGTACTCCTTCTAAATGCACTCCTCATCCAACTTTCTGTGTTAGACCATTGAACAGGCTGACAGGCTGGCTCCTGCAGCAGTACTTTTCTGCAGCCAGCTGCCCAAGGCATTGTGTACCACCCTTGGATCTGAGGGGTATAGGGTCTCCATCTTGTGCCATTTAGTTTTACAAAGTTTGGACAGATGCAAGGGAGCTATTGCCAGGCTGCCAGGTAGTAGGTGGTATGACTTTGGGATGTCCCCTTCAGTACAGGATCAGCAAACACCATCACATTATGGCTGGATCCAGGGATGGAAGCCACAGCTCCATCTTCTGAACCAGAAGTGCACACCTTCACTAAGTCTGCCACCTCTGCATAAGGAGGTCCTGGGGTGGGGTATTAGTCATGGATGCCTCCAGATCCGGCGCTTTGACTCTGCTGCCAAGAAGTGTCTGCCAGGGTGTGCCAACTCTGGACTTGCCAGTAACTGCTTCCCTCAAGGGCCTTTTCTGCTGCCACTGGGAGAGGTGGAATCAACTTGTTGGGAAAGGCTGGGCAGATGTCTAGCACATTCCACCTCAGATTTACCAGCATTCTCCCCAGCGCTTGCCTCATCTCCCCAGACCTCTGCAGTAAATAATGTCTTGGTGCTATCCACATGCATGGGGCACCACGCCAGCCCCAGATCTCCTCATAGGGCAGAAGGGATTCACTTGGATAAGGCACCGCCTGTTGGAACATTCAATACGCACTGGCAACTGAATTAGCCAGTCTTCAATGGTATGACACACCACACAAAAGTCCATGGTGGTGCTTTTCTCCATCATATCCCAAGTCCAGGCTAGCAGGGACACAGGGATGATCACCCTATGGTCTTTCAGCATTCTCCATGGTGCAGATCTTTTAGTGGCTGAAAATACACTGGGCTGGATTTACAAAGGCAAATCAGTATGCAAGGCAACTTGCATCAGAAAAATGGTGCAAGTAGCTCTTGCATCCTGAGTTGTGTCCCGCTGAATTCACATAGGCTGCCTGTGCCCAACTGCACCTATGCACCATAACCCTCTTATGATATGGTGTAAGTGGGTTTATGGCAGCATTTGCACCCTATTCAGGTAGAGTGGCTGCTATATCCACAAATGGGATTCAGAGACAACCACCAGTGAACATCTGGCAAAGACCAGTTACGCCAACACAAAGGTGGTCTAAGTGGTCTTTGCTGTTCACTGGAAGTTGTCACTGTGCCCCAGATCCACAGCCCCTGTGGGTTACAGCCACCCCATGGGCTCCAGGTCCCAGGCATGGCATGCACTGTGCCAGGATGGGTGTGTGGAACACCCCAATGCCCAGACCCCCACACACACATGTTGATGCCCCCACATGCCCTGGGGCATGATTTCCCTGCAATCCCCATAACCCCTGGTGGTCTAGTGGCCCCCACCCCATCCCACAGTACGAGCCCCCACACCCTCAGTGCCCACTGGCAACTGGCACAGCCCTCTCACCATCAAGGCTAGTCACCAACATACCCACTGGGGTGTGTGTGTTGGGGGTGGGGACCACTGGGCCACCAGGGCAGGTAAGGATGCTTGATCTGGGGGTCCATGGCAGGGAGCTTGGGACTGGAGTCCACCTTATGGTGCCTCAGAGGTGGGCATGGGTGAGCCATGGCAGCCCTTGTCTGGCACATCTGCCACCCTACCCTGTCCTGTGACCTGCAGCATTCCCGGAGCTGCACCCGACCTTGCTCAGCTACCACAAGTCACTGGACACAGACCCTGGACCCACTCCAATACTGAATCAGATGCACTGGCCAGGTCACAGGATGGTCGCCAAGCTGCCATTCCTGCAGCTTGCAGCAGACCATTGTGAATCCAGCCCACTATCTGGATACTTCTTCATGAACCACTCCAAATGGAGCCTGCTCCTTGCCAGAAAATCTCATGCACCGTACCCCAGTCACTGTTAGTCAATCAGAGCAGGACATTTGCATAGCAATGGCCTTTAGACACCTGCCAGTCTGTGCAACCACCCCATGGAGTGTGACAGCAGTCCAGAAAAATGGCAGCACTCTTCTGGCAATGTGTACTTAGTAAGCTTGTAATTTGATTTATCAGTTACCCCGCAGTTCCTAAATGGTAGTCTGGGCACAAAACATGCTCCTTGAACACTTTCAAATCCTGGATGAGCCCCATGTTGCATGCCCCCTACTCCATGTCTAGGGGTATCCAGGTGGTAAATTGTGGGAGGGTGATGTACAGCCAGGAAAACTCAGTCCGAGGAAACAGAAATATGTTCATTATCTGGTTCTGCTGTTTGTTGAAAGGGTTGGCTTCACAGGATAATTCTCTACTTTACGTAAATATCAAACCTGTTACTCCCTCCCTCTATCAGCAAACTTATTGTTCTCTTGAAAACTGTAAAATACAGCTCTCAGTAACACATTCAATGCAATGTATAGCTCATCTTGATTCTGCAATGTTGTATAACCGAAAAAACTGTAACCTTTAGCTGCCATTCTATGTCAATAGGTATTAGTGTTTGAATTTGTTTTTCTGATGCAGAGACTTTGTAAATGAGTTCCTGACTCAAAGGTTGTGATCCTAAAACTGTTAAATAAATAAATAGGTACACTTCTTTACTTCAGTGGGTTTACTGCAGCGGGAAATGTTTAACAGGCACAACATGCACCGTTTATCAAGTAACTCCAATGTCCACTCAGAATCAAAAGTGCAAAAACTGATTTAACATGGAATGAGAAATTTGATAAACTACTCAATGGAGCATGGGGAGGGGTAACAAATAGGGTGGGATCATTTCACAGGTAGCAGCCTGACTTTTCCTCTGAAACAATTTCTTTTTCCAAAAGATTGATTTATTGTATGCAGACATTCCTTGGGCTGAAAAGGCTGCATTCCTGACAGCAGCACAGACAGTGGGCTGAAACAGGCCACACTTAGAGGTATTTCAAACTCAGCAGCACTTTCATTTCATATCATTTCACGTTACTCAGTCTTCGCCCAGACACTTCCTTATGTTTCCCTTCTCTAAGTCTCAGCAATACTCAAACTGTGGTAGCAATTGTAACAACATGAGGCATTTCTATTCCAATTAATTTTATTTTGTCTTGTCACAACTAAGGTTACTGTTAAATACATGAGAATTCTTTTTACTGGGAGATCTTAATCTCAGAACAGTGTTCTTTTATCAAGAACCAAGAACCAAACCACCAAAGAATACCCAATCCCTGATGCCACATGCCTCGTTGATCTCCCAAGGAATTCTGCCATTCCTGGACCTCCAGAAACCAAAGGCACTCTGTGCCCATGCAGCGATTCAATTTCTGGACTGCCTTCACCAGGGATAGCTTGCTGTGCCACACAGATTACCTGGATGGCCTGCCACCATACCAGGGCCCCAACCAACCATTCTCCACATGGATCTTTTCCTGCCTCCAAGGCTGCACTCCCTGAGAGCCCAAATGCTGTAGCAGCTGTAGCCAGGGAAAGGAGTAGACTGCCACTACTACTACACCCTCAATAGTCCAGGCTACCACCTCTGAACATCACCCAACTCAACAGGTTGCTCTTGCCCATGGGTGAGATTACTTAAGAAACCAGGCACCCATCAGTGCTTACCCTTCCAAAGTGCCAGAGATAATTTGGTGGGTCTCCATACTTCTTAATCTCTGGGCTTTGGCTCCCTACAGCTCCAACTAGACCCAAACTTGTTCTCCATGGTCCCCTTCAACTTGCTGCCCAAACTACTATAATCTCATACATGGGTCTCAAGGGACAAGGGCCAGGGCTGCAAGCAGTCCATCCCAGCCCCACTGTGACCCTCTGGCTGAACTTGTGAGCTGACCCCAGACTCTTCTCTTCTCTTGCTCCTACTGGTCTCCTGAATCTCTTTTACCAAAACCCTTCCTTTATACTTCTAGGGATGCCCCCCACCATCAGCAAGCAGGCCCACATCCAGAACTACTGGTACCAAAGTTCTCTCTGTTAGCTAAAAACATTTTTAACTAGTAAGCTCCTGAAGGGGTGATTACATAAGTACAAACATACCCTGAGAGATGCGGACATGGAGGATTATTCAGTGAAGTCAAGAGAGGCAAGGAGAGGGTTCAGGATGGCAAAGGTCACAAGGAACCAAAGCTGGCACAGGGGATAAGGGTAGGGGGAAAGGACTTTTTTCAGTACATAAGGAGAAAAGGAGTAGCAAGGATGGGATTGTTAGATTAAAGAGGGTGGGGAAATGGGCAGAAAGTATTGAGAAACAGGCAGAGGCACTGAATGAGTACTTCACCTTGGGTTTCACTAGGGAGAAGGATGGACATATGCCACAGGGAAAATAGGTGTTCAAAAGTGGAGGTGGTGAAACAGATGGAGCAATTCAGGGGACATGGTTTTAAAGGGCCTTAGGGCCCTTATGGTAGACAAATCTCCTGGACCAGATGGTGTGCACCTTAGAGTTCTGAGGGAATTGGCAGAAGTCCTGGCTAGCCCTCTAGCAGACCAATTTAACACCTTATTTGAGATAGGGTGTATGCCTCAGGACTAGAGAATGACACATTTGGTACCTCTCCACAAGAGTGGACCTAGGGATGATCCAGATAATTACAGACCAGTCAGCCTTACCTCCATTGTAGACAAATTAATGTAGACCATACTAAAGGAGAGACTAGTGGACTTTCTGGAGGTTAAAAGTCTCCAGGATGAAAGTGAACATGGGTTTGTCTTGGGAGATCCTGCCAGACCAGACTGATAGACTTTTTGATTGGGTCACAAGGTCTGTGGACAAGAACCAGGCAGCTGATGTCCTGTATCTGGACTTCAGCAAGGCCTTCAACTCTGTGAGACATCGAGACTGCTCAGCAAGCTGAAGGACCTGGGAGCTGGGGAGAAGCCGTGGAGCGGGGCCAGAGTCAGCTACAAGACAGAAACCAGAGGGTGTTAGTGAGGTGGGGAACTCTCAGAGCCAAGGCCTGTAACCAGTAGGGTCCCACAGGACTCACTGCGTGGACCAGTGCTGTTTAATAACTATGTTGGTGACATGGCAGATGGGATAAAGGTAAAATCTGCCTATTGGCAGAAGACACTAAGCTATGGAGATAGTGGACATAAAGGAGGGAGACAGGAGCTCAGGGAGGACCTGGCTAGGCTCAAGAAGTGGACAGGTATCTGGCAGCTGGGGTTCAACACCAAGAAGTGCAAGGTCATGCACCTTATACCTAAGAACCCAGGGACCAGTTACTGGTTGGGAGGGTACAGGTGTCCAGTTCTGAGGAGGAAAATGACCTAGGGTAATCATCACAATGAACAAGAGGCATTCTGTGTATTGTCATAAAGCAGCAGCCAAAGCCAACAGGATACTGGGATGCATCACCAGAGGAATCATCTCCAGGAAGGGGAAGTCATTCTGCCATTGTACAGGTCCATGTTGAGATCACACTTGTAGTACTGTGTGCAGTTCTGGAGCCCTGATCTGAAAAGGACATCAAATTACTGGAAGAGGTTCAGCGTAAGGCAACTAAGATGATCCAGGGCCTACAGGACAGACCTTATGAGAAGAGGCTGCAGGAGCTCAATACGTATTCCTTGCAAGACAGAAGACAGAGGGTGACATAATTGAAACCTTCAATTACCTTAAAGGTATAAACAAGATTATAACATATCATCATGACCAGGCAGCTGCTGTCCTGCATCTGGACTTCAGCAAGGCCTTCAACTCTGTGAGACATCGGAGACTGTTCAGCAAGCTGAAGGACCTGGGAGCTGGGGAGAAGCTGGTGGAGCGGGGGCCAGAGATGGCTACAAGACAGAAACCAGAGGGTCAATGAACAATGCCAATGAACAATGCTTCATTGGCAAGCTTTTAAACTAGTCAAGGGAGGAGGCACTGATAGGCAATAGGAAAATCCCAGCCTACCCCTAAAAACAGGGTACTAAATGAGAAAAAGACCAAGGTAGAAAGGTCAGAGGGGATGCTGCTACAGAAGGTAAAGCCATCAAAATGGAGAGCAATGAGTACCAATGCCCATAGTCTGGGTAACAAGCTTCCTGAATTATTGGCCTTGATGGAGGAAGAACATCTGGATATCATGGCAGTCACAGATACATGGTACACACAGAACCATGACTGGGACGTAAACATACCAGGCTACACTATCTACAGGAGGGACAGGGAGGGTAAAGAGGAGGAGGAGTAGCTCTCACATAAGGAAAGAATTAAAGCAACAGAACAAAGGGTAAACAGGGAGGAGAAGAAGCACTGTGGGTCAATTTGGAGGCAGGCAATGGCACCACAATCCACACAGGGGTTAGATACAGACCCCTCTCAGGGGAGGCAATGGACAAGGAAATGATAGAAAGTATACTTAGAATGGCAGATAAAGGGAGATGTTGCTGATGGGTGATCTGAATATGCCAGATGTTAACTGGAGTGCAGTTGCAGCAGCCACTTCTAAGATTGGGGTTATTCTAGATGCCCAACAGGGGGCATGCCTTAGACAACTAGTATTGGAACCCACTCGAGAGGGAGCAATCTTAGACCTGGTTCTCTCAAATGGAGATGGAGAGAGGATCACAGATGTAGAAGTGGGTAGCCATCTGGGAACTAGTGACCATCGAACAGTATGGTTCACAATAAACACAGCAATAGAGTCAAGCCATACAAAGGCAAAAGTACTGGACTTCAGGAGGGCTGACTTTGCTAAAATGGGTGAGTGCCCAAGGAATGCACTAGCAAATGGGCAGGAAGGAGGGTGGAAGAACAATGGTAATAATAAAACTGCCATCACAGAGGTAACAAGCCTTGTGTGAAGCAAATAAAACAAAACAATGAAGAAACCACTATGGTTCTCAAATGAGGTGGCAGTGAAGGTTCAAGAGAAAAGAAAGCATTCAGAAAGTACAAGGAATCACAGAAGGAAGGACAGAGAATTGCATCAGTTAAAGCAAAAGGAAGCTGGGAAGGCAGTCAGAACAGCAAAGGCCCGAACCAAGGAAAAGATAGCCAGCTCAGTTAAGAAGGTGGATAAACCTTTTAGGTACATCAGGGAGCAAAGGAAGACTAAGGGAGGGATAGTGAGGCTTAATAAAGGGGAGGGGATGGGCAGAGGGTGACTGTGAAAAGGCAGAGATACTAAACAAATATTTTTGCTCAGTATTTACAAATGAGGGGAGGTACCTAAAACAAACAACAGAAACACTCTGGGTACAGAAGTTGATACCAGCCCATTTACAGAAGAAAGGGTTCTGAAAGAACTCTTAAAACTGAAAGGTGGACAAAGCAATGGAGCCTGATGAGGATTCATCCTAGAATTCTAAAAGAACTAAGGGTAGAACTAGTGACACCACTGACTACCCTCTTTAACAAATCATGGGAGGATGGGTGGTACCTGAGGACCAGAGGAGGGCAGATGTGATTCCACTCACAAGTGGGAGCAGGGCAGAAGCAGGAAACTACAGACTTGTTAGTTTAACCTCAGTGATAGGAAAATGATGGAATCACTTCTGAAGGAAAGAATTGTTGAGTACCTAGAGGCCAGAGGGGCACAGGACCCAAGGCAGCATGGATTCACATTGGGAAGGTCATGCCAGATGACTCTAATAGATTTCTTTGACTGGGTGACCAAAGTAGTAGATCAGGGAGGGGCTGCGGACATGGCCTACCTAGACTTTAGCAAGGCATTTGACTCAGTCCCACACAAAGATTAATATACAAGTTAGCCAGCCTGGGAGTGGGTCCCAAGATGATAGCCTGGGTAAAGAATTGGCTGGAGAATAGGACACAGAGGTAATAGTAAATGGAGTCCACTCTGAAGAAAGGGGGTTACTAGTGGGGTGCCGCAGGGTTCAGTATTGGGACGGTCCTCTTCAATGTCTTTTATATGACATTGCAGAGGGACTGGAAGGAAAAGATGTCTCTTTGCAGATGACACAAATGTCTGCAACAGAGTTGATGCACAAGGTGGGGTGGAAAGGATGAGAAGGGGCTTGGCAAGGTTAGAGGAATGGTCAAATGTATGGCAGCTTAGATTCAATGCTAAAAGTGCAAGGTAATGCACCTGGAAATAAAACCCAGGGAAGAGTACACAATGGGGGTGAGATACTAACAACAACAAAATGGAAAGGGACCTGAGGGTAGTCATATCAGATGACTTAAGGTGGGCAAGCAATGAGAGGGAAGTTAGGAGGCTGGGGTATACTGGGATGCATAGGAGAGGCACCACCAGTAGAAAACAGGAAGTTGTTATCCCTCTCTACAGACAGCTGGTGAGACCCGTCTGGAGTACTGTGTGCAGTTCTGGAGACCCAATCTCCACAAGGACATAAACAAGATGGAAGCTGTCCAGAGGAGGGCAACTAAAATGGTGTAGGGTCTGCACCAGAAGACATATGAAGAGAGACTAAAGAGCTAATATGTATAGCCTCGAGGAAAGGAGGGAGAGGAGGACATGATAGAGACTTTCAAGTACCTCAAGAGAATCAACAATGTCAAGAGGTAGCATCTTTCAAAAAAGTGTGCAGAACAAGGGGCACAATTTGAAGATGGTGGGGCAGCTCCAGAGATAATGTAGAGTATTTTTCACAGAGAGGGTTGTGGATGCATGGAACAGCCTTCTGGAGGAGGTTGTGGAGTCAAAAACAGTGGCTGAATTCACATGCATGGGACAGTCATAAGGCAATTCTAGGGTGAGGATAGAAAGAAGTAGGCTGCTGGTTAACTAGGATCTGCAGCTTATCCATTAGGTAGGGAAATGGGCAGACTGGGTGGGCCAAGTGGTCCTTATCTGCCATCAGATTCTATGTCTCTATGTTTCTATGCCATTTTAAATCTCAGGGAGAGTGGGTCCACTAGGGGCACAGTCTAAAATTAGTTGGGGAAAGATTCAAAGGGAAATGAGGAGGCACCGCTTCACAGAAGGAGTGGTGTCCAAATGGAATGAGCTACCGTAGAGGTGATATCATTAAAAACAGTGGACAACTTTAAAAGGGGCTGGGACAGAGTAAAGAGAGTCATAACAGGAGGGAAGATGGGTTGGGGTGTAAGGGAAGGAGGAAGACTGTATGTGGAAAAGGGAGGGTGGCAACTCCAGTAAATTTGTTTGTGAGCTGCACACTCGAGCAGACTAGATAGATCAAAATGGCCTGTTTCTGGCATTTTCGTATGTCTGTATGTTTATCTACATTACACCACTCAGCAGACAGCTAAGCGGCATCATAGTTGGTTTGAAGGTTAGTGGTTAGACAGATGCAAAACACAGGAATTCTACTACACAATGCTAACTGCATTATATTTACTAAATAAATAAATAAATAAACTTACCGAAAAAAAATACAAGGTTAGTCTTTCAATATCCCAAACAGGAGGATCAGAGGATTCAAGGCTTAGCTTCAGCCAGTTTTAATTCCAAATTGTATAAAGGATTGCATGCACTTCCAGCTGCTTGTTCCATACAGGTCAGTACTCCACTGACCAATGAATCTGTCTGACAGCTCAGGAGGTAGGGGTTTTATACCTGCCTCTGAGTGATATCAGAATCGTGTGATCTGCCCCTTTGGATTAATTCAAAATAACTGTTTACAGACCTAACCTTTTCCCATAATACAAGATTATTTACAACAAAGGCATTATACAGTTTGAATATGTACATATATGCTTAAAATATCCCATCAATTCCTTTAAATTAGATTATCAGATAAAATTAGATTATGCCTCCTATTCCAAGTGACATAACACTAAGCTGAAAGCATATAAGAGCTGACCATTTGGGCTGACAGCCCCTATAGAAGATGTCCAGAGAACAAGGTTTGCTTTTCTGACTTCATTTTATATAGATACGTTTAGGATAGGCAAAGAAAAAATGCAATAATTTATTAACTGCCTCTGTTTGTCTAATAAGAACTGCATACTGTTAGCTAGAGATGCCAGAGAGAAGGGAAAATGAGGGTGTGCTCCTCTTTCACTTTACCCAGCATCTCTGCAACATTTTATCACAAATTATAGCATACACTCTTTAATTCAAATACATTTTGAAGGGTTAGCAGGACATCATATTTTATAACCCAAAAGATGTAACAAAAATAATGTTGGTGTGAGCGTTGCTCAACAGTGCATTAAAGAGGACCTTCACCAGTCCTTTGACTTTCATGCATAAATTATCCCTTCTTGCATTGATTCTGGTATTGTATCTCATTACTGTCTGCTGTAGCTAGTGTTTGCATTCTGAGCTGCTAAAACTGCAGGGTGTACCAGTGCTTCTATAGCAAGCCTAGTGTTGCTGTGGGCCCAGGGTTATACTGACATCACTATAGGCAGAGTCAATTACAAAAATATATATATATATATATATATATATATATATACTGAAAAGGCATTTGGATTTTGGAATAATGCATTGCTAACAGGGTGTCTTGGGAAAGGGGAATAGAGTGGGCGGGATATTCAGAAGGACTGCGCATGGCATAACACAGTTGCACCATCGCAACCCACTGGATGCACCCCCGGCACGATATTCAAGGGGGATTGAGCCTGGCACAAATCCGCGCGCCGGAGCGATCAGTAATGTATGCGCCCCAGTTAGGGGGCATGCCCATGCATACTCCAACATCCAGATATTCACCTGGGAAGTGCTGAGCCCATGAATGCACAACCCTTACCTGCGCTGCACACAGGTGAGCCAAAAAAAGGAGCAACAGCTGGCCACCCACAGGTGAGCTGCCATAATGCAGGGTGCAACATGGCAGCTGCCACCTTGGGGTGGCCACCACTCCAGCGGCACCTTCATGGTGGCACCCATGCCCGATCACAGGCATATGTGAAAATAATACTCCTATATCCCTGGTGGTCCAGTGGACCACTCACAGCCTGATCATGGGCATATGTCAAAAATAATAGTCCTATATCCCTGGTGGTCAGTGGACCACTCACAGCCGACTGCAGTGTCAGTAATATCTTATGACAAACCAATCCAACCCTGGTGGTCAGTGGTACCCCCTCACCTGCCACTGGGCCCCGCCCTGCTCCCCGGTCAGGCGGTGGCGGCAGCTCTATGTACTTGCCACCCCACTGCCCGCCGACTGCCAACTGACTCAGTACGGTGGGGTAGTACCCATTGGTCAGCATGAGCCAATGGGCATGCAGCCTGCCGTGCTACACATTCAGATATGTAATGGATCCATTCACATTTCTGGATTGTGTACGGTAGGCTGCACGCCCATTGGCTCACACTGTGGACCAATGGGCATACAGCCCCACCGTATGGAGTCAGCCAGGCAGCGGGTGGCAAGTATGTGGGAGCTGCTGACTGGGGGAGCGGGCGGTGGGGCTTAGTGGGCAGGTGGGGAGGGGGTACCACTGACCACCAGAGTTGGATTGGTTTGTCATAAGATATTACTGACGCCGTGATCAGGCTGCGAGCAGTCCACAGGACCACCAGGGATATAGGACAAATCTGTATAACATATGCCTCGTAATCGGCTATGAGTGGTCCACTGGACCACCAGGGATATAGGACTAATCTTTATAACATATGCCAGTGATTGGCCAGAGCAGTCCACTGGACCACCAGGGATATAGGACTAATCTGTATAACATATGCCCGCGATCGGGCTGCGAGCAGTCCACTGGACCACCAGGGATATAGGACTAATCTGTATAACATAAGCCCAGGATCTGGCTGTGAGCGGTCCACTGGCCCACCAGGAATATGGGACTATTCTTAATAACATATGCCTGCAATCGGGCAGTGGGCACTTTGCCACTTGTGCAGGGGTGTCAGTCCCGATGGCTGCAGCCTGGCAGGACACCAGGAGCAAGTCACCGGGGATCGGCACACCTGCATGCAAATGGGGTCATAATAACATACAAATGGCCCATTTGTGCCTTCGCCATTATGGCCCATTTGCATGTGCAGCTTTTAATATTGCGCTTTGTTGCACCTATCGCACGCACCAGCAGCGCATCCCCCTGCTCCACTTGGCCACTTGCACTGGCACAGTGCCACTGCGCCATGCACACCGCGTGGTGGTTATGAGCGATATTCAATGATGCTGTGCCATGGCGCAACTCCATTGAATATCACCCAGTCAATGCCCCTGCACATCCAGGTTGCGCTGCACCCAGGCAGGCGCCTACAGCCTGGCGCAGTCTGAATATCCTGCCCAGTATGTACAATGAGTACTGGTAGGTTTACCTTTGCAACATTGTTGTAACAGCATGATACTACACAGTGTGAGTCACTCCTCTGCCCTATAGTAATGTCATCAGGAGCTAGCAGCCCAGCAGCTGAACAGCAAAGGCAAGTGCAGAAGGGCTAAAAAAAATCCAAGTTATGGAAGGCAGAGTAAACCTTGGCCAAAATAACAAATGCACACACCTTTTCAGGTCTAGTGCTGCATATAATGACTACAAGTTGTAACTTTTTGGACCATCATGGAAGGTCCCTTTAAGGTATTGATTCATAGGTCAGCCGCTTCCCAATTGTAGTCATGTATTGGTTTATTTACACCACATATCAATTTCTTCGCTCCTTTTAATCAAACACTAGCATTGGTATCAGAAATGAAATAGTGCTCTCTAGTGAGAAAAGGAGAGCATAAAACATTGTTTAACTTTAGCAAATTTTTCACTTGGGAAAGCTTAACCCTAGTAGTTCCATCGGCAGAGCTCCCAATCACAAGCCTGGAATGGGTGCTCAGCATAGACCAGAATACAAATTAGACATGGAAACTTTGGGCATTTGTTTGGACCCATCAAAGAATACCAGTCACCTTTATTGTAGAAAATTATACAGCTCCAAATTCATTCAAAAGCGCTGTTGGTTTGTTTCGGTGGGGCAACTTGTTAAAGCAGCTAAACCCAATACATCAAACACCTTTCAATGAAGTGACTGGCTTGACATTAAGAAGCTCAAGCAGTCTATATTTAACAACCAAAACTGACACGGAGCCTTTGGAAATGAATCAATGACTCAAAGGGTTGTAATTTGATTTCCTAAATAAATAAATTAAAGCTTAACATATGCTTTCAGATTTTATGTACTTTCTGCCTCAAATCTAAATATTTTGAGGCTGTATGTCTTTTATTTAATAGCTGCATTGAGGACCTAAGGAGGGGAGAAGAAGGAGAAAAGAGGAATTAAGAAATAAAAGAATAAGAGATACTATGGGTGACCAGCCTGGTAGTATATACAAAATAAAAATAGAAAGGATAAAAAAATAGACAGAGTAGGGAAGTGCTGTTGCAATAGACTGGGAGGGGGAATGAAGAAAAGGTCCTGTATCTGCAGGGTAGGGTCTGCCCTACCTCACTCCTCTGACAAGAAGGAAACAGTCTGGACTGTTTCCACCTTCCCATCATTCTGGAAGGGTTGGAGCCTTCACCACCCTCTTCAGAAGCACTCTCAGGGATCTTACTAACAGAAAAGTATAATTTCCATTCCACAAATATGTTATATGATACCAATATCATTCCTGAGGGTAACTGTCTAATGTTTAAATCGACATTTCGCTTCCATTTAGGTATTCAATAATCAGGATTTACAACTCGCTAGTACCATTACCTGCCCCATAGCATAACAGAAAGTCTGAACTTTGGTGTTGTGACCCAGCTCTACTGGTGACTGAAAATGATAGGACTGAAGGATAAATACCACCTCTATAATAATGTTATTTGTATCCTTCATTTGATTTATCCAGCATAAAGGATTATTGTCAGTCACTACAATAAACTTGGTTCCCACAGAGAGTACTTCAAAGCCTCAGTAACCCACTGCATGGCCAGACATTCTTTTTCAATGGTGGCATATTTCTGTTCCTCTCATGTAGTTTCCTACTGATAAATATGATCAGATGCTCCTCTCTCTACTGTCTGGGATAGCACAGCCCCAATTCCAGTCTCTGATGCATCTGTATGGACTTCAAAGGGTTGTTAGAAATTAGGACTGGCTAACACAGGGGCTGAGCAGAGAATAGATTTTATCTTCCTAAAGCTTTATCACATGCCGGGACCACTGTACTCGGCATTTTTTCTTTCAGAGGTCTGTTAGGGGCTAGCAATAGCAGCAAAAGTCAGTATAAACCAACGATAATAACTAGCTAGTCCAAGGAAAGACCTCATCTGTTGTTTTGTGAGAAGAATAGAACTATTGGCCACAGCTTCCACTCTTTCCTACATTGGGCTTTACCTTTCCATTTCCTAGAATAAAACCCAGGTACTTTGTCTCAGTTCTGGCTACCACACATTTTGTGGGTTAATGGTCATACCAGCCTCAGCAAAGGATTTTAACACAGCAGAGATGCACTAGATGCGTATCTCAATTAGGGCTATAGATGACCACGTTATCTATGTAAACTGCACAATACTGAGGGTGGAGTCTTAGGATTTTGTCCATGTACCTTTGAAAGGTGGTGGGTGCATCATGTAGGCCAAAGTGTATTGTGGTGAATTGGTATAGACTAATGGGGGTACAGAAAGTTGTCTTGTCCTGGAGTGTTGGGTAGTGGTATTTGCCATTAGCCTTTAGTGAGGTCTAATTCACTGATATACTGTACAGATCCTAGTCTGTCCAAAATATCATCTATTTGAGGCATGGGATAACCATCAAATAGTGATATTTCATTTAACTTTCAGAAGTACAGACACAGTCTAATCCCACCATCTTTCTTGTCCACAGCCACCATAGGGGAGGACCACGCACTGTTGGAGGGTATTATAGTGCTCAACTGTTCAATTTTCTGAACTTCCTGAATGATTTCCTTTCTCACTCTTTAAGGTAGCCTATATGGTTTTTTCATGAAGAGGCTTTCCTTGGGCCACACTGATCTTATGTTCTACCCCTTAACTTGCCCTGGTGTGTTAGTAAATTAATTCTGAAATGCCTGCAACACCTGCTGTACTTCTTCTAGCTGTTTATTGTTTAAAACAGGGTTGATCTGTACTTCATGCAGTTCCCCAAGATTCCTCTTGCCTTCAAGTTCTTTTGCTTTTTGTTCTTGGTGGACATAAAATGAAGGTTTAGACTTTTCATGCCATTTGCACAAAAAGGTTAGCATGATATACTGTTTTGTTATTTTTTTTCCTGGCTTGTCAATTTCATAATTTACCACCCTGTCTGTCAAAGTACAGTATAAGGCCCCTGCCACTTCATGAGCAACTTGTTGTCTGAAGATGGTAACAACAACAAAACCCTTTCCCCAGGTTGAAATGTTTTGTTCCTGAGACCTTGATCATACCATGCCTTTTGTTCTACCTGACAATAAGCACTGTTCTGATGGGCTAGTTCCACATACTTAACAAGTTTTTTTCATAACTGGGTCATGTAGTTAATAATATTTGTATGTCCAGCACTCTTCCCTTCCTCCCAGTGTTCTTTTATAACATCTAGTAAGCCCCTGGGATTTCTCCCATACAATAATGCACATGGAGAGAACCCGT
Organism: Neoceratodus forsteri; assembly: GCA_016271365.2. NCBI lineage: Eukaryota > Metazoa > Chordata > Ceratodontiformes > Ceratodontidae > Neoceratodus > Neoceratodus forsteri. The sequence goes on from CM057453.1 coordinate 1,548,519,048, forward strand.
GGTCACCTTTGGTACCTCCCTATAAGCAAACAACAAATATGGCAGGTACTAGTCCTAATCCCTGCCTTCTCCTGTACATATTTTTTTTAACATGTTTTTCAAAGTTTGACTAAACCTTTCAACCATGCCATTGGTCTGTGACTGGTAAGAGGAAGTTTGAACTGCTGACACACCCAAGAGTAGAGATTGGCAAACTTAACATATTTCACACCACAAAAGTCTTGAGGAATTTATGCATTTCATGAAAATTTTGTGGAAGTGAAATGTGAAAATTCTGCCCAAAATGGTGAAATTTTGTCTACAAATGGTGAAATTTCTCCAAGGCAAAATTTCACCAGTACCCCATCCCTTCTGGTCTAGTGGACTCCTTTACTTTTCCTTTATTCTTTTACAGCATCAGTATCAAATTGAGTTTATTGTTCTGCTTAATTACCTTTACAGTACACCAAAAATAAACACGCCATATGAACATACAGAATAAAATGTTTTAAAGAAAAACATGCAACTATTAACCTAAAAATATCCAAATCCATTTTCCAAATATGGTAAAATTTGGTCACTGCATTCTTAGGTTAAACTTTTACACCAGAAATTTTAATCACTTTTAAAATAATGACGCTGATTATTGAGTTCTGATTTATCTCTACAAAGTCTGTAAAGGAATACAAATACAAAAATCATTTATTTGAACTTTTATCTTAATTTTGCCTTAAAGTAAAAATCATTCAAAGAAAGGTACAATTAAGGGTATTGCATATTCAATAGGTAAATCCTTCATAGTCTGTCCCCAATCCCACTGTGAAACATAACTCAGTGAACTGCCCTTCAGGATGCATATGGTTGTTGGAGGGTACCAATCTAATAAGGTGGCTGTCCAGCACAATTTGTTGATTCTAGGGCCAAATAGAGAGAATCATTACTACTTAATAAATAATAAACAAATCTATCCCAATAGGCCTTCTAAACACAAAGTGCTCTAGTCACTATTCGCATAATCCCTCCTTGTAACTGTTGCCTCCTGCTGGCAAGGGCTGAGCTTATAGAACCTGCTCCAGATAAAAAGGAGATCATTTGAGTAAACTAACGTTCACCTGCAACCCTAATACATACAATGGTTCTTAGTACACACTTTATCTCCTGCTTTCTAAATTTTACATAATAGCAAGTAAGAGAATGAAGATATGTCACTGATAAAAATATCCTAATATGACAGACCAGAGATGTTTACAGTAACGTTGTTTTTAGCTTCCCTTTAGAAAATAGATAGGAAGATATACACTCAAAATACAAATGCTTCTAATACTTAAAATAATACTCAGGTAACAGTATTCCAATAGAAACCAGAGACCATCTGAGTCTAGAGAGCATTATGCCCTCAGCCCAATAAATTGTTCCATTTTGTTATTTTTTAATGCTTATTATTTGAAATATAGTTCACCAGTGTTCAGCAACACTGACATGTAAATGGCATTGTGTGGCAAATATTCATTCAAAAGCAAAATGTAAAGCTGAAACAAAAGCACATTCCTGCCTCAATAACAGGGAAATCCGTGTAGCCAATGAGTTCATTAATATGACTCAGCGGCTTTTATTGATCACCATTAGGTCTTGAGCATCATAAAAACTCTGAAGTGCATTTTGTGTGTAATTGTTGAGGATGTTAGAGAGTTCTTCGCATCAAGAATCATATCATTTAGCCGATTAAAATGTTCTCCTTGTGAGACTTACTGTAAGTCAATGTTTCAGTTTCCTAAATGTTAAATAACCGTTGATAGTTATTGATCACAATAGTGTGTTATTACCGTGTGAAGCACCACATTTTTCATCAATCAGCCAAAGAGGTGAGAGCTAAAAAGCTCAAATTATAGCATGTCTGTAGCAACCACCATACATCAGAATTGAAGCTTTATGGAGAAAATATCATTCATTCAGTTTTCCAATTTTGGGATGCTGGCCATGATGAAGACATCAGCAGCACAATTTCAGCAGAGTCAGTCTCCCATTTCCAAAGCTGGGGTTTCTTAGATACTCATATGTGGTCCCAAACCAATGTGCTGCCTCTACCTGAGTATCATTTAATCTCCTCTAGGGCACACATGTGTCTCTCATGTCTCGGACTGAGTTTAATTCTTTTCAAGTTCTTTGTCTGAGATACAGCAAATATGAAATAAGTTCAGAGTCATACCTCTGTACAAGGAGACCTCAATATGTAAAATTCTTCAAATAGAGCAAAATGTAGTTAGGATCTGTGCCGTTGCAGAGGTTTGGGTGCAAGCAGGACTCCAGGACATGTATATATAATGTTCACATTCAGAAGAGTTCCTGCTCAAAATTCCCTGAAATTCTAGGCCCCCACAAATCTCTATTAGCTGCATCTCATGAGACTTCTCATCCCGAGTTCTCTCTTGTTGAGACTCCAAACCTTCAGTGGTGCACATCTGGGAATGAAGCAAAAATAATGCTCTACTGAGCATGGTAACTTAGCTCCCACCCACGACAATGATAGCATATGTTAAATAAAGTGAAAAAGAGCACCTCAGCAGGTTTAGTGCAATCCTGCTTCACATCACTCTCCCAGAGCTCATCTTGGATCTGGGGGTGGGGTGGGGTTCCATCCATGTTCCTTCCTGAGTAAGCTTGTCTCCCTACTTCAGGAAGATATTTTCTATTCTACTGACATGCTTTTCTTATTAGTATAAAACTCTCGGTCATCGTTATTTAGTAAGTGACTTGAGCTGACTTATATATTCAGGACTCCACCAGCATGTAACTAGTCTTTGATAAAAAACAAAACAAAGAGGAGATCAGGAGGGGATGGGGGGTCTGCTAGACCACCAGGGCAGTAAACATTTTACTGTAAGGTGATACAGGGAAAGTAAAGGGGTTCTTTCTAGGTGACTGGGTATAACTGGCAGTTTTGCCATGCAAACATTTTCACAGAATGCTAAAATTTTTATGAAATATTTCGTATGGAGAATTGCCAAATTTGATGGCAAAATTTTTCTGGCACATCACTACCCAACATGCAATACAACTCTTTAAGCATTAACGCATTAAAATTGGTACCTAGTCTGTCAGGATCTCCTGGAGTATATCCATCCTGCTAAAGAACTTTGCCAACTGCTCAGCTATTCTAGGAGCAGTGATGGTACAGAGTGGTATAGCTCCAGGGTACCTGTAGCATAATCACAGAGTACCAATATAAATCTGTTCCCCTTAGAACTCTTCTTTAGTGGCCTCATTATGTCCATCATGTTATTGTGGTGATTGTGAATCAGTGATCAACATTAGAGTGAGTGTACATCACCAAAAAGCACAACAGCAATGTACACTTGTGGGTAACAACACATTCAGCAAGTTAAAACAGTATTTATGCAGGGGGCACCCCTGATTAAATGTAACCAACTCGGGGGGTGCATGCCAGGAGGGAGACAGTCTGAAAATAAAAAAACACTACAGCAACAATAAAATATTCCTGGTCCTCAGCCCCAAACCCAGTACCTGCTGCACCAAAGCTAGCTATCCTAACCACCACACCACATGGCTAGCTCAGTGGCTGCATGGCACACTATCCCACACAAACCCTCTTCCCAATGCCTCCTTCTCGTCCCTCTCCTTCTCTCTCCTTCCCATCACCCTCTTGCTTATCCCTACTGTCACATTTAGATTCCATGCTACTCCTTACAGGGTAGCTCTAACATGAAGCGCTATAAATGAGTCACTCTTTTAGAGTTTCATTTACAGTCACTATAATCACTGGATACCTGAACATCGCTACCCTTTCAAATGGAGGTAGTCACAATAGGGATAGTTTGTAATGGTACCCTGTCTCCCTACTGCCTTGTGCCACCTTCTAACATTCAGTGCATGGTGGCAGTATTTGGCTACTTGTTCATGCAAAGTAGGCCAGAAACACCTTGAGTAACCTGCTCAAAGTGCAGTCACTCTCTTCATATCCCACCATAGGAATATCATGGGCCAGATGAATCAATTTTCTCAATATTTCTGTGGAACCACTAACTTTTCTACAATGTCCCTATTTTTAGATTAGTGCATATCCTATACAATAATCCATTCTGACTACATATAGGAGGTTTCCTTTGTCAACACTCTGGCCCACCTGTAAAAAAGGGTTAAAGTAGTGTCCAACATTTATTCATTTTTTAAATCACATCCCTGTAGTAAATATCCAAATTCTGGTGGAACACCACCATGAGTGTCCATCCACTGTCTCCTTAGTCTTCTTTTCTCTGCTTTGTTTTTCTCTTCTTCCCTCAGTGACCAAACAGTTCATCATAGAAATGAAACATAGTATGAATCTGTTCCTGTTATTCTTGTCCTCTTGTGGTGACAGCTACTAGGTTGTTATGGGCCTGGTGGCTCTTAATCAGTCTATGAAAGTCAGGATGGTCTTATCCAATACTGATTGGCACCAGGAGTCGAGACACAAGGTTGACAATCATTTCATGTGTCTCTTGTTCCATAGTCATTGTAATGGATGCTGTTGGGTACTTGTGAATATTCCTATGTATGCAAATGACTGTAACATCAGACCCTTTAATTTTAGAATCTTTCATCAGATCTGCCAAATCAAAGTCTGATGACTTCCAGAATATAGTAATCCCAACATTTGTTTAGTACCAATCTCCACAGGTGTTGTACATCCCCAAATGCTTATTGCTAGGTGTGCTGACTCTTTCCTTTTATTGAGGCAATTCCTGGCAATGTTTCCTTTACTAAACAATTGTGGTATATTATGTCTGATGCATAATTCTTGCCCCCGATGTCCAGTCTGCTTTAACAGTGGATGAAATAAAGTTCTGGAAAAGTTAGGGTTTCTTACTGGGTTAGGTGCATTTGGATTTGGGCCTTGCTATCCTTTGGACTTGGGAGTCATGCAGCCATATTGTCCTCTGCAAGGGTGATGGTCCATTCTGCAGAATCTGGTTTGTGTTCTTTGACCTAAATTTGCACTTCCTGAGGAAGAATCTAGATAAATTGCTCAATGATGACTGTCTCCACAATCTGTTCTGTTGTCTTGATACTATACTAGGTTGTAACCATTTACAGCAAACTTCTTTAAGTCTGGTGTAGGGGTCTCACGGGTATCCATAAATTGCATTTTTGAAGAGCAAAATCTTTGCTGGTATGTTTCTGTATTTATGTTATAGCTTTGTAAAATTTCCTCCTCTACCGGTCATAATTCTCTGCATCCTGGCTGCTGAGATGACTGTAGACCAGCTGGGCCTTCCATTAAATAGGGTGCCAGCCGAATAACCTATTCATCTCTGGGCCATGTACAAGTCCTGGCAATTCTTTCAAATGTAGTTAAATATCCTTCAATTTCATCAGTCTCTTTTGGTTTTGTTAATTTAATGTCCTTTGGGGCATTTCAATCAGAATGTCCAGTACTAAGTGCCTGTATGGCCATAAGAGTATCTGCCCACTTCTCATCCTGTTGCAGGTGATCAATCTGTATCTGCTTTTCCATTTCGCGGCTTGGCACACAATCACCCTCAGGAGCTCACTGACATATTCTGGTGGTATATCAGCAATATCTTCTCCAGTCTCCTGCATGTCGTCTCCAACTTGGGTTTGTTCTCCTCCTGGCCCCAAAGTCCAGCCCAGGAAGAGGTTGTTCACCAGTCTTCTCTGCCAACTGCCCTGGTCAGGACATGGGACCTGGAATCCAGCAGTTCTTGTTGTTGTTGATGCTCCTGTGACATCTGTCTGGATACATGTGTGATATCCACTGATAACATCTCTCACCCAGTCTAGATGTACTAATCCAGATGTAAAGGTAAGTGGGTTAGACAGATGCAAAAACAGGAATTCTGGTACAAAACACAAACTGCATTATATTAAAAAAAATTTTAAATAATAAACTTACAGAAAAAAATGCAAAGTTAGTCTTTCAATATCCCAAACAGGAGGGATCACGGAATTCAAAGGCTTAGCTTCAGCCAGTTCAATTCAAATGCATGAAGCCATGCATGCACTTTCAGCTACTTCCTCTACACAGGTCAGTACTCCACTGACCAATGAATCTGTCTGACAACTCAGGAAGTAGGGGTTTTTAGACCTTCCTCTGAGTGACATCAGAATCATTTGATCCAATCCTTTGGTTTAAATCAAAATAACTGTTTATAGACCTAACCTTTTTCCCATATTACAAGATTATTTACAACAAAGGCATTATACAGTTTGAATATGTACATATATGCTTGAAATATCCCATAAATCCTTTAAATTAGATAATGTATATAACATTTTATTAAGCCCCTCCTATTCCAAGTGATATCACACTAAGCTGAAAGCATATAAGAGTTGACAATTTGGGTTGCCAGCCCCTATAGAAGATGTCCAGGAACAAGGTTTGCTTTTCTGACTTCATTTTATATAGAAAAGTTAAGAGAGCAAAGAAAACAATAACATATTAACTGCCTCTTTGTCTAATAAGAACTGCATACTGTTAGCTAGAGACACTAGAGAGAAGGAAAAAGAGAGTGGCTCCTCTTTTCCCTTTATCCAGCATCTCTGCAACATTTTACAACGAGTTATAGCATAAACTCTTTCATTCAAATCAATCTTTGAAGAGTTAGCAGGGCATTTTATTTTATAATCCAAAAGATGTAACAAAATAAATTTTATGTGAGCGCTGACCAACAGTGCAGTAAGGTATTGATTCATTGGTCCGCCACTTCCCAACCTGTAGTCATGTGTTGGTTTATTTATTTATATTCCATATCAGTTTCTTTCCCTTTTAATCAAACACTAGCATTGGTATAGGAAATTAAATAGTGCTCTCTAGCAAGAAAAGAAGAACATAAAATATTTTATAACTTTAGCAACAGTTTCACTTGGAAAAGTTTAGCCACCTAGCAGTTCCATGGGTGGGGCTCTAATCACAAGCATAGACCAGAATACGAACTAAAAAGTTTATTTTATAATTTGCTCTGAAACATCTCAAGAGGGCAAATGGGGGTGAATAAAGAAAACATTAGCTTTCTGAGCTTTTTCTACTGGCTAGACCGCTCAACCTTGCAGAGGAATTACTTTATATGCACAGGGTATAAGACATAGAAACTTGGTGTTTTCTGGACCCTATCCAAGAATATCGAGTCACCCTTATTCTATGAAATTATACAGCTCTGAAATCATTTAAAAAGCTGTAGGCTCATTTCAGGTGAGGCACCTTGGTTAAAGAGCTACTGACGCCTCAAAGAAAACTTCAAAAGCATAATAATTAGGTCATTCTGCCTGTATTACATTTATAGTTTATATATTTCTCCTCCCCATTATTTATTAGTAGAAATGTGCATGAATATATGATCTTTATCCGTTAGAGTTTCTTTAAAGCCCATCTGCCTCTAAAGTTACTCTCTACTTCAAGTCATAATCCTCTGTTGTGACATCACAATCTGTTGCCATGTGAGTAACTGTGATATCACAAACAGTGCTCTGTGACTTCAAGTAGGAGAAAAGCAGCAGGAATGGACAAACCCTTCAGGAGCAAAGATCCTGTTTTCATACATATAGAAACATAGAAACATAGAATTTGACAGCAAATAGGACCGCTTGGCCCACCTAGTCTGCCCATTTTCCTACCTAACAGATAAGCTGCAGATCCTAATTAACCAACAGCTTACTTCCTCCTACCCCCACTAGGATGGCCTTATTTGTCCCATGCATTCTTGAATTCCCCACTGTTCTTGACTCCATGACCTCCTCAGGGAGGCTGTTCCATGCATCCACAACCTCTCTGTGAAAAAATACTTCCTCACATTACCTCTGAGCCGTCCCCTCTATCTTCAAATTGTGCCCTTGTTCTTGCACGTCTCTTTTTCTGAAAGATGCCACCCTCTTGGACTTTGTTGATTCCTGAGGTACTTGAAAGTTTCTATCATGTCTCCTCTCTCCTTCTTTCCTCAAGGGTATACATATTAAGCTCCTTTAGTCTTTTCACATGTCTTCTGGTGCAGACCCTGCACCATTTTTGTTCCTCCTCTGACAGCCTCCACTCTGTCTATGTCTTTATGGAGATGGGGTCTCCAGAACTGCACACAGTACTCAGATGGGGTCTCACCAACTGTCTGTACAGAGGGATAACAACTTTGTTTTCTACTATTGATGCCTCTCCTATGCATCCCAATATCCCCCAACCTTCCTTACTGCCTTCTCACATTACTTGCCCACCTTTAGGTCATACTGATATTACTCCTCAGGTCCCTTTCCATTTTACTGTTGTCAGTATCTCACCCCCATTGTGTACTCTTGCCCTGGGTTTTTGTTTCCCAGGTGCATTACCTTGCACTTCTTTGCATTGAATCTGAGCTGCCATACATTTGACCATTCCTCCAACCTTGCCAAGTCCCTTCTCATCCTTTCCACTCCATCTGGTGTATCAACCCTGTTGCAGATCTTTGTGTCTTCTGCAAAGAGACATACTTTTCCTTCAGTTCCTCTGCAAAGTCACTTATAAAGACATTAAAAGGACTGGTCCCAGTACTGAACCCTGCAGTACCCCGCTAGTAACCCTCCTTTCTTCACTGTGGACTCCATTTACTACTACCTTGCATCCTGTTGTCTAGCCAATTTTTATCCAGGCTACCACCTTGGGACCCACTCCAAGGTTGGCTAACTGTGCATTAATCTTTTGTGTGGGACTGTATCAAATGCCTTGCTAAAATCTAGGTAAGCCATGTCCACAGCCCTCCCTGGTCTACTACTTTGGTCAGCCAGTCAAAGAGTCTATTAGATTCATCTGACACGACCTTCCCATCGTGAATCCATGCTGCCTTGGGTCCTGTGCCCTACTGGCCTCTAGGTACTCAACAATTCTTTCCTTCAGAAGTGATTCCATTATTTTACCACCACTGAGGTCAAACTAACTGGTCTGCAGTTTCCTGCCTCTGTCCTGCTCCCACTTTTGTGAAGATGAATCACATCCGCCTCCTCCAGTCCTCAGGTACCACCCCATCCTCCCATGATTTGTTAAAGAGAGTAGTCAGTGGTGTCATTAGTTCTACCCTTAGTTCTTTTAGAATTTTTGGTGAATCCCATCAGGGCCCATTGCTTTGTCCACCTTCAATTTTATTAGTTCTTTTAGAACCCTTTCTTTTGTAAATGGACTGGTATCACCCTCATCTTCAGAGAGTTCTCTTGTTTGGTTTAGGTACCTCCCTCCCCTTTCCTTTGTGAATACTGAGCAGAAATATTTGTTCAGTATCCTGCTTATTCATTGTCACCCTCTACCCACATTCATTCCCCTTTATTAAGCCTCAGTATCCTCCTTTTGCCTTTCTTGGCTCCCTAATGTACCTATAAAGGTCTTATCCCCTTCTTAACAGAGTTGACTATCCTTTCTCGGTTTGGGCCTTTGCTATTCTGACTGCCTTCCCAGCCTCTTTTCTGCTTTAACTGATAAAGTTCTCTGTCCTCCTCCTTCTGTGTTTCCTTATATTTCCTGAATGCTATCCTTTTCTCTAACCTTCCTGCCACCTCTTTTGAGAACCATAGCGGTTTTTTCTTCTCATTGTGTTTTGTTGATTTGCTTTACATAAAGGCTTGTTGCCTCTGTGATGGCTGTTTGATTACTCTCATTGTTCCTCCACCCTCCTTCTTGCCTGTTTGCTAGTGCTTTTCTGAGGCACTCTCTCATTTTCCAATGTCAGCCCTCCTAAAGTCCAATACTCTTGCTTTTGTATGGCTTGATTGTATGGCTGTGTTTATCGTGAACCACACTGTTTGGTGGTCGCTTGTTCCCAGATAGCTACCACTTCTAAATCTGAGATTCTTTCTCCGTCCCCATTTGAGAGTACCAGGTCTAAGACTGCTTCCTCCCGAGTGGGTTCCAGTACTAGCTGTCTGAGGCATGCTCCTGTAGCATCAAGAATGACCTCGTTTCTTGGATGTGCCTGCAGCAAAGGTGCTCCAGTTAACATCTGGCATATTCAGGGCCCCCATCAACAATATCTCCTTTTTCTGCCATTCTAAGGAAGCCTTCTATCATTTCCATTCCTCCCTGAGATGGGGTCTGTATACAACCCCATGCAGATTGTGGTGCCATTTCTCTCTCCAGGGTGACCCAGAGTGTCTCATCTGCCCTGTTTACTTTAGTTCTGTTGCTTTGATCCCTTCTTTACATAAAGAGCTACTCCTCCTTCTCTTTACCCTCCCTGACCCTCCTGTAGATTGTGTATCCTGGTATGTTGACATCCCAATCATGGTTCTCTGTGTTCCATGTTTCTGTGACTGCCACAATATCCAGGCAACCCTCTTCCATCAAGGCCACTAGTTCAGGGAGCTTGTTACACAGACTACGGGCATTGGTACTCATCACCCTCCACTTTTTGATGACCTTACCCCTTTAGCCCCATTCCTGTCCTTACTGCCTTTGCATTTTTACATTTACTTCTGGCCTGCTCCTAATGACTTCTCTACCTTGGTGTTTACCTCACTAATTACTGTTGTTTGTGGGGATGCTGGATTTCCTGCTCCTTTTCATTGCCTCCCCCATGGCTGGTTTAATGCTTGCCAATGAGCATTAAACCTCTCACCTAGGATTCTGGCTCCCCCGGACAGATGCAGACCATCGTGCCAGAATAGGTCTGCATCTCTCCAGGTGGCTCCCCAGTCCCCAATGAAGCCAAAACCCTGAGCTCCACACCAGTTTTTCAACCATTCATTGAATTCCCTGGTGAGGAGTACCCTAGCATCACCCTTGCCATAGACAGGCAGCACCTCCGAGAAGGTTACTGTGTGCTTACTTGTCCAAAGCCCATCCCCAACTCTATAAACTCCTCTTGCACTGCTCTGATCCCATTCCTAGCTGGGTCACTTGTCCCTAGGTGGACATAACATCCAGCTCCCTCCCTCATGCAGCTGCTCCCACGATCCTGAGGATTCACTTCCTGTCCCTCAAGCCATGGCACCAGGCAGGCACCTTACCCCTCTCCTTCCTCCCATTTCTACCCCTAATGATTGAGTCCCACCAGGAGTTGTTTCTCCTGTGGGTCTCATGCCACCCTCCTGTGGGTCTCCTTGTGAAGGTTCCCAGCATCCTCCTTGGTCTCCACTGCAGATTCCTCCATAGAGGAACCGCTATCCACCAGAAGAGTGAATGAATTGTGACAGGTACAGCTGGAGGGATGCAACTCTGTTCCACCACCTCTCCCTCCCTGAGTCCACCCTGGTCCAGCCTCTCCTCTTTCTTGGCAACCTCTGAGGTAGTGGCATTGGCCCTGGTGGTCCCTGGGAGGGGAGGAGGTTTCACGAATCCTAGTCAGGTCAGCCTGGAGATGGGCAACCTCCTCCTCAGACCAGAGAGGTGCCTGCAAATAGGGAAGCATCGCAGTCTCCAGAACGCCTCTCCGGAACACTGCCACCCCACAGCCATTGCACTGCACCACTCCTATCATGTCTTATTTTGTGTCCCTCTCCTGTTTCTCTGTATGCTTACTTTCTCCTTCTTCACACCTCTCACCCTTCCTGTTCTGGGACAGTAACTTCCTATATTCTTCAGTAGCCTCCTTCTTCTTGCTCAATGTCAGACCACCAGCAGCTGGGGGAGTGAGCTACTTTTCCTTTAGGGTTGACAAACCAATGTTTCTCTATGATCCTTCCTTCCTACTGCCAAACAGGAAGTTCTGTTGACAGTCAAATCCAGTGGCTATAAAAGTAGAACTGGCTTAGGTGGGTGGGATGGAGGCACTAGTAAGAAAAAGGCTAGCAACAGGAAGTTGTAATTTGAGTCACCTGCTTTTATAGTGTCTAAGCCACACCCCCAATTAAGTTCTCTCTCCTCCTACTGGTTTAGCAAAGTAAACTGATACAGAACCCTTCCCAGCACAGAAACACACACTGACTTTCTTTCTTTACTTTCTTTCTTTTAAACCCTAAATAAGGCCCCTTCTACTTCTAATAAAGTATCTGTTTGCTTAAACTCACCAGACACAGACTCCTGCTAAGATATAAGTGTTAAATTAATAAGAAAATGTAGCTTCTTTTAGTTAGCTGCTTTCTGCTCTACAAGCAAGGCTAGCAACATCAGTGATAAATAATGGGGAGAAATACAGCACTAATGGGAAATGCAGTACAAGCCCGACTGTTCCTAAATATTAGGTTCTGTTAAAGTTGTCCCGAATGTGTCACACGCTGTTTAAAGCAACTAAACCTGATACATCAAACAACTTTCAACAAAATGACTGGGCTTGATGTTAAGTAGCTCAAGCCATCTATATTTAACAACAAAAAGCTTAACACAAACTTTAAGGTATGATTTACCTTCTGTCTCAAATCTAAATATTTTGAGGCTGTATGTCTTTTCATTTAATAGCTGCATTCAGGACCCGGGTGGGGGGTGGGAGAGAAGAAGAAAAGAGGAAATAAGAAATAAAAGAACAAGAGATACTACAGGTAGCCAGCCTGGTAATACATACAAAATAAAAATAGATAAAAATAGAAGGATATGAAAAGTACACAGAATAGTGGAGTGCTGTTGCAACAGACTAGGGGATGAAGAAAAGATCCTTGTATCTGTAGGGTAGGGTCTACCCTACAACTGTCAGCTTCTAACCCATCCCACCCACCTCCTGATGCTTCTATGTGTCCCATCCATAAAATAAAATACCTCCCACTGCCAAATATCCCACCCACCTTCTGATCCTTCTCCCAGTGCCCCATCCATCAAAATAAAACAAACTCACACTATCAAGTTCCTGCCCACTTCTCAGTCCTTCCTCAGTGCCTCATCTGTAAAAATAAGTACCTCCAACTGTTAAGTATCCTCTCACCTTATGATCCTTCCCCAAGCCCCATCCATAAACATAAACTTCCCACTGCCATGTATCCTGCCAACCTGTCAATCCTTCCCCATGACCCATCCATACAAATGAAACATTTCTCCCACTGCTAAGTATGCCCTTCACCTCCAGATCTTTCCCGTGCCCCATCCATAGAAAAAATACACCCTGCTGAGAAGTATCCTGCCCCTTCCTGATCCTTCTCCTGTACCTCGTTGTTAAATCTAAAACATGAAAACAGTCCAGCAATGACTTCTGCCCCACGCCCAACCCAAGCCTCCCACTCAGTGTACACCATTCCACACCCTCCACTCCACATACTTACCTTTCTGGTCCAGGACTACTCCTTCTCTAATGTTTTGTTTTTTCTGCATTCTACTGGAAGTAACTGAAAACAAAGTAAGTTTGGTTTGCAGTTTTAATGCATTTTGAACTTTTACTCATAACTTTGTCATTTCTTAATATTTTTATCACAAATTTTCAGCATGGCTTTTATTTTAACCCACCTTATGCATGTAGATGAAATATTTAAATCCTTCAAAATGTGTTTTAGTAGTTGCTCTGCAAAATCACCTTTTACACAGGATTGAAAAACATGTACTTGTTTTGATCATAATGTGGGGAAAAGATTATATGGAACATCTGGGGTCACAATCTTAAAAACAAAACAAAAAATGACAAATTATGAAACAATGTTGAAATTCATCAATGATTTCTCATAAGTCTGCTTTTTCTAGATTTTTGCCCCAAAATTTCAACATAGCCTTTTTCCCCATCACATGAACATGACAGGTGAAATTTTGGGGTCCAACTCTCAAAAATGACAATGTTGTAAAGAAACATTGAAATTCTTCAGTGTTTTCTCAGTTTTGCTATTTTACCAGACTGTGACCCACATTTTCAATGTAGCTATTTTGTACCTCACATCATGAACATGACATGTCATTTTTAAATCCTGCCCAGAAAGTCTTCTAACACTTATGCTGCAAATGATGTTTTGGACAGGATTTTAAGAATGAGACCTGTCATGTTCCTAAGGTTATTCAGTTAAAAGACTATATTGAACATTTGAGATCAAAATAAAAAAAAGATTATGAACAAACACTGACATTTTTCAGTGTTTACTCATAACTTTTGCAATATTTTACTTTTGAACCCACATTGGGAACATACACATTTTACCCCATCGAATGAACATGACGGTATCATTATCAAATCCCCTCCTAAACCTTTTTAGCAGTCATTCCACAAAACAATTTTGGGTCACATTTCATAAATAACACCTGCCATGTTCATATGCTGGGCAAAAAATCATTTTTTTAAAATTCAAGGTCACAGCCTAAGAAAATGATAGTGTTAGGTGTGAACCTCTTCATTTCCCAGTCATAATAATTTCACTAGAACTGTGTTATTTATTTGTTAATTATCACCACCACTCTATCAATGCCAAACACCTACACAGCAAATCAATCAATCAATCAAAGTCTTTATTTATCCAGGTGAACACCATTGAGCAAGCTCATTTACAAGGTGGACCTGCATTACACAAGTCAAGTAACAATGCATTTATATACAGACAAATAGACAGTAGATGCAGATTACAACAGTACAGGTAGTCCTGCAATAGACAGGATAAGTAAAATACATTTGGGTTCAGGTAAAAGACAGTCAGTAAGGGTATACATAACAATAGGGTAGCAAGTCAATAAAATTTATACCAGATATAACAACATACATGGTTTAGTATTCCTGCAAGGTAAAGGCATTATAGTCCCGAAGAAGAGATTAGTTGAAGTGGATGCTACAAGTGAAGAGATATACATAGTCAGTTTAAAAAGACCCAGGCATACCAAGGGGAGACATGTGTCGGGAGAAGTGGGCAGCCAGTGGGGGTGGGTCTGGAACTGGAATACTAGAGAGCGAAGGAATGAGATGCTGTGGGTATATAAGGAATAGGTGGGTGAGGGAGGGCAAAATTTAGGGCAGTAGATAAGTAGGTGGCTCAGGGACCAGTTATGCACTGATACAAGAAGAAAGGAGGATGGGAAAAGCAGGGAGGATGTGGAAGTAAATTAGATCATTGGAAGCAGTAGCAGGCTTCTGTAATGTATTTTGAGAATAAGGTCTTAAACACAGAGAGACTAACAGGAGTCCTCAGTTTCAATGATTTCTGTAGCACATTCCAGAGCTAGGATCGTTGGAAGCAGTTGCAGGCTTCTGTAATGTATTTTGAATATAAGGACTTAAACACAGTAATACTAACAGGAGTCCTCAGTTTCAGTGATTTCTGTAAGCATCCCAGAGTGACGGTAGAATGAATCCTATGGCAGCTCTCCCAAAACATGTTAGGGCTTTGGGCACTTTCAGAGAAATCAGTGAACAGCTTTAGCGCATGGGTTCCTGGCATATTGAGAGTCAGGCAATCAACAATGTGCTGCAGAAGTTTGCCAGTGATAGCTTTGTATGTCCAGAGAGCTGCATTTTTATTTTGTCTGTAGTGTAGGTGGTCCAACCTATGGCCGCATATAAAGAGCAGTGATGGGTGGAGAAGGGAGACCAGTGATGAAGTGCAGGGTTCTGTGGTAAAGTATATCCAGTTTACTGAGGTATGAAGTAGCACATTGGCTGTATATAAAGTCAGCGTAATCAATTAGGGAAGGAATGTAGACTGAACTAGCTGTCTGTTGGCATCTGTAGTTAGTAGGCGGTTTAACCTGAAGAGAGACCTAGTGTCTGCCTCAGTTTTTTAACAAATCCTCCAGGTGGTCTGCAAAGGAGAGTTTGAAGTCTAGCCAGACCCCAGGTATTTGAATTTCGGCACAAATTCCAGGGTTTCTCCTAGGAGGGTGGTGATGGGGGTAGAGCAGGGTAGGCTGCATGGTTAATAGGTGAAAATAGCATTGCCTTTGTCTTTTGGTGTTAAGTAGCAATTTTTACTAAGGAGCTGGTATTGAAGTATGTTGAAGTCAGCTTGCAGGTCGCTACAGGCAGTTTCAGGAGTTGTACCGCTATAGATCACTGTATCATCTGCTAACAGATGAATTTTCACCTCATTGATGCCTGAGTCTATATTGTTGATGTAGATGGCAAATAGGAGTGGCTCCCAGGATGGATCCTGGGATGCCTCTTTTAGCTGATTTGAGGGGAAAGTTCACCTTCGCCTTGACCTGTTGGTGCCTATCAGAAAGGTAGGTGTGGAACCAATGCAAGGAGGTAGAATCTAGACCAATAGCTTTTAAAGAAAAAAGAAGGAGGCTGTGGTCGACAGTGTCAAGACCTATTTAGGTCTAGGAAAAGAGGGCAGACAAATTGTTTGTTCTCTAGCTCACACTACCAGTCGTTTGTCACCTTGGCCAGGGCTGTGATTGTACTATGTTCAGTTCTGAAACCAGATTGCATTGGGTTTAGCAGGTTAGTAGCATCTATAAAAGATTTCAGCTTGGCTTTCACAATTTTTTCCAAGTTTTGATAGTACCGGAGAAGGAGATGGGCCTGTAGTTGTTTAGATCACAGATGTCTCCAGATTCAAACAAAGGAATAACATGTGCAGTCTTCCACAAGTTGGGGAGGGTCCCTTGAGAAAGGGTCAAGTTAAATAGATGCGTCATAGGTATGGCCAAGACATGATAGGCAATCTTTAGGTAGTATGGATCAAGGTGTCAGCGCCAGCACTTTTCTGGTGTCCAACTGAAGGAGGAGATCTTCAACCTCTTTAGTGAGGCAGGAAAGAATGAAAAGACTGCATCTGAGGGACTAGATTCTGAAGGTTGCGTGGTAAGCTGGGAGCATAAGTTGCGTGCAGGTGAGTTATCAAAAGCTAGCCCTGCAGTAGCAAAGTGATTGTTGAAGGCTTGTAGTATCTCTTTATTGTTATTGATAGTTACATTGTCAGAAATCATTTTTGAGGTGAGAGTGTTTCCTGTGGTATTACCAGAAAGTTGTTTTATTGTGGACCAGAACTTGGTAGGGCAGTTGGAGGCAGTGTCGAGTTCAGAGTGATAGGAGTTGGACTTGGTTTCCGAATTAGCTTTGTACAGTGGTTTCTGGCTGTTCTGAAAAGATGCCAGTCTTCGGCTTTATGGAATTTGTGTGCTAGCTTCCAGAGCTTGTCTCTTTTAATAGTGCTGTGTTGATGTCTGCTGTAAACCAACGGCACTTTCTAGCCTTTATGCAGGTTTTGACTAAGGGTGCGTGGTGTTTTGAGTGCTGGATACAATTTTGTGGAAAATGGCATATGCTGTTTCTACTGATTTGAATAAATAAAAGGTCAGCCAAAGCAGGGAGGCTTTCAGGTTATTGATATATGCAAGCAGGTCAAAACTCTGTTTTGATCTTTTGGTAGAGAACTTTGCTGAGGCTGTTGGTTTAGGAACTGCTCTTGCCAGCAATAAAGCAATGGTCACTAACATCGGCAGAAAAGATCCCAGCATGGGAGAAGAAATGGGTTTGCTTACTAGAAGTACATCTAATAGTGTACTTTTCATAGGATTTTTCTTATTGATATGAGTAGGTTCATTAATAAGTAGAGTGAGCCCATGAGAGTCACAGAAGGATTTAAGTGGAAGAGATGCACTTGACATCCAGTAGAAGTTAAGGTCCCCTAGTATAATTGTTTCCATTGTGTCGGTACTCATAGTAGATGATAGGTGGGACAGAAGCTGTGACCCCAAGGATGGGGTCTGTAACATACTAAGCCATGAGGGCCATTGATGTAGATATTTCCAATTTTATGACAGGCATTCAAAGGCATTGGCAATTGATGTAGTGTCGAGGGTAGCGACCATAAACTTGTCCCAATATAGATGGCTATACACCGCCTCTGGTTAGTCTATCGGCTCTGGAATAACAGATAGTTGGTGATATTGACCCTTCGTTCGGCGTGATGGACGAAGCCAGGATTCAGATATGACAAGTACATCTGGCTCCATGTGGATAGCCCAAGCCTGTATTGAGGTGAGTTTCTTTAAGAGGCTACACACATTAACATACATAAAACTGATACCTTTATACTTTGTGACTTCGGACAGTGAAGGAATTGTTTATAGGACCAGAGTTAAGTTTAACATTACCTGAGCATAGCATGAGGAGGAGTACAACTTTCCTCAGGGCAACAAGTGGTAATTTGGAAGAACTAAACCTTCTTTGGCTAGTGGAAGTATTGGCATAGGAATGCAAGGACCTATTCTTTGTACTGTCCAGTGCTAGTGAAACACATGCTAAGACCCTTGCTGTAATGACACTAGTAGATGCAGGTACTGGGCTGAGTAGATAACATTCCTTGGGTAGATAACGAGATGCCGTGGCTGTCCGAGGAGAGACTCAGCTAAAAGTGGGTACAACATCTTGGGGCATAGCATGAGTTGTATAGGGACTCATGAGTAGACATTCTGTGGTAGGGATACAAGTCCTCTTTGGGGTAAATTCCATCTGATGTGTACCCTAATAATGGTAGGGTGCATAAGGCGTAAATAGGTAGAGCCAGATTGCAAGTTCCATGGTTAAAGTCTGGGGTCAGAAAGAGAAACAATTATAAGGGCTTAATCTGGGTAAGGTATCACCAGGTAAGGTTACGCCATGGGGTCTGAAAAGGGATATAGGTGCGATACCACTTGAAGGGGAGCAAGGAGATGTTTCTATGGCACAGCAACTAGAGATAGTTACTTGAGAAGTCGAAACTCGATCTAAGAAGTATCACAAGCTAAGGCTACATGCCACAGGGTCAGCAAAGGATGTAGGCACTGAAACCACTTGTAGGGAGCAAGGAGAATTTACTATGACACAGTGACTAGGACAGTAATAGAAGTCACAAATCTGATCTAAGACCAGTGGTAGGGGAGAGTGCAGTGGGTTAGTTAGATGGGACATTTGAACCTGAAGTGACAGCCCAAATGTATATGTCTGTGGGTGTCCTAGGGAGGTGGGGAGGATAGATTTGTAGAAAAGTCAATGGCAGGGAGGGTGGGCAAGAAGGTCTATATAATAATGGTCAGGAGAGGGATGGGTGGGTGGGGTAAAATTTGTGGTTTTGCCATACTCTCTGGGTCTGGAGTCTGAGCAAGTGGTCTCAGGCATCGGCTTCAGAAGGGCTGACCGCCCAGTGGCCGCAGTTCTTGCAGCAGATGAGCTGGGAGCCCTGGAAGGTTCTTGGCTGAAGGGAAGAGAAAGTGAAGCCAATTAATACTGGTCCCAGACAATGGTCGAGCTACCCAGTGACAAAACTAATTTACAAATGAAAGGAGTCTATTTCTTTGGCACGCTGAAGTCTGGGCGGCAGTTAAGAGGCAAGAAAGGGCTGTTTCACTTAATCAATCTAGCAAGAGCAGTTTGCAAGTATTACAGCTTTTTTAGGCAGTTTACAGGCAGATTCGAACAAAATAGGCATATATTAGCAAGCATAAGTAAAAAAAGTAGCGCCTTTTTAGCTTAGGAGACAGAGAAGAGATAAGTGGTGAAGGACCAATCGAACAAACTGGAGAAAGGCGCTCACACTCCAACTGGTTTGCAGCTTTGCGTGCCTCTCTGGGTCTGGAGTCTGAGCAAGTGGTCTTGGGCAGCAGCTTGAGCGCTGACCACGCAGTGGCCACGGTTCTTGCAGCGGATGAACTGGGGCCCTGGAGGGCTCTCGCAGAAGTAGGAGAGAATTACGTGGTCAGCCTTATGAAGGGAGAGGAGGGTGGTGAGGCAAAGAGCTGTTAGAAATATAGTTCTGTGGGGCAGGACCGCACTCTAGGACGTGTTCTGCAGCTTTAAATTTGTGTAGGGCAAGATGGCCAAGCAAGCAAACAATCGGCATTAATAACTGCTTGTTTTTATTACACCTGCAATCCTTTGCTTCATTTTCTCACTGTTGTAGGAGTTTCTCCTGAAGGATAGCATGTGCAGCCTGTCAGTCCCTCTAAACACCACCACCTCCTCCTCCTCCTTTTCCACCATCATCAAAAATACCTGGCAGCTTACCACCAGCATTCACTTCATGTCATTGTTGCACTGGAAGAGGAGACACTCAATGTCACCATGAGTGGAAATTAAGTTTGAGACCAGCTCATATGAAGTGGGATACCTACTGTTTTAATTTTGCCATTATTAGTGTTCTGTAATTCCTCTGGTGACACATGATGTCAGGCAAGTTAATAAATCAAAACCAGGACTTACAGTCACTTACAATTCTTGATCATCTGTTGGATTCAGTTTTAGTACTGTTTGCAAGTTGTTATTGTGGACATGTATTGTTCATAATGTGTTTTGTATTTTATTCTGTAAAGGGCACTGGATAAATAAAAGTATATCTGCTTTGGGCACTGGATAAATAAAACTGTCTGGCTGTCTGTCTGCCTGCTTGTCTGTCTAAGTTCCCATCTTGTTCCTATCATGAGGGAAATAACTGCTGTTTGGTTTAGGCACCCTGTATACATTCATTGACATGGGCTTGTGTTACAAGCATGTAGGTTGGGTTACCCTAAGATTTTCATTGGCATCCCACTGTTTACCCAAACCTCATCATTGCAGATATAGGGAGTTTCACCTGAGGTGCAGATTGCTTCAGCACCCCTACCATAGGGATGTTGTCAAACAATGAGCGGTGGATTTTCTAGTTTTGGCTGTCAGTGGTGAACCACTGAGCTGCCCTGATTCAACCCCACCACCACTGATCAGTTGTCTAAGCTGTCTACTATTCCTTCTTTGCTCCCAGAGTCTAGGTGGTGTGGTTATCCTAAGATTTTGGTTAGAAGGAGATGGCACTAACTCAGGAGTATTGGTTGAAAGACCATAAAACTGTAAATATGCATGTTTTGAAATGAAGAGTATTTTATAATGAAATAGAACTCTAAAGCATGACTGTTTAAATACTTACAACTGCACTCATGTACTGACATGTTTCTGAGGTGCTCCAGCAGTTAAAGACAACAGCAGGTTAAAGAGTAGGAGGACATTTGTTAGTATACAAAATAGTACCCTAATGATCCCGCCAAGGTGTGTGCACTTAACAATGAAAAAAACCCATTACTGAGCTTTGTATTATGAATCCTAAAATGTCCTGTGAATCTTTATATTCAGACTGGCTCCATTTTAGAGAAAAATAAATTGGATTGTTAGCAAGGTGAAAGAGGGACGAGGGACATGGACAGTTTTAATGGATTTAAACCAAAGGCCATCAGCTGCAAGAATAGGGCACTTTTGAATTCTGACATTTTTGATTCACAGACAGAAAAAAATCTTTAAAAAATGTGAGTATGCATTTTGGGATCAGTTGGTCCCACTACATTGCCTGTTTACCAGACTACTTCCCCTTTAAGACAATTGTACTTAAATCTTGTATCTTATTAGACATGCCAATGTAGATTATTAATAGTGGGAAAAACAGCTGTGTTTTTTCCTTGTAGTAACACTTTTTATTAAGTGTCAGTAACTACTCTGTAACTGCTCAACTTGTTTAATATATTGACATAATTAAAGTATACAAGCCTCAAAAGGCAAACTGTTTAGTTAGAGCGTTACCTTATACTTGAGAGCAATAAAACTTAAGCAATGTTGCCAGAGGCTAGCACAATGACTAATGGCATGACTTTATTAATCTGACATGGGATTGACGTACATGTACAGATTTCAATGAACTGTAAAATATGCTATTTGCAGACTGCTTGATGTTGCTTGAATCAAAAGCCATATAAGAAAAGAAAGGGAAAGGGAAATTGTTTAACCAGGAAAGGCACACTAAGCTGGAGCTTGTTTCCAGGTGTGACCTGGGAGCATGAGAAGTTAAGTGACTTGCTCAGAATCACAGTATGCACGTGGGTTGTGGGATTCAAACCCAGGTTTGCAGCTCAGTGCTCTTAACCACTATGCTATACTGCCTCCATATAAGAAGAATCTACATATGAATATATATTATATTATTATAGTAATTAAAGGCAGATTTGTGCTTCAGAGGTGAACCCAGGGTTTTCAAAGACATAAGGCAATTCTTGTGTGGGGGTGGGTAGGAAGAAATAGGCTGTTGGTTAACTAGGATCTGCAGCTTATCCTGTAGGTAGGGAAATGGGCAAACTAAGCGGGCCAAGTGGTCCTTATCTGCCGTCAAAGCCTATGTTTCTATGTCTGTTTCCCTTAGAAGAAGTATATGAGTCCTTTCTGAAACCAGGAATAGATTGGAACTGCTGCTGGCTGGCACATCGGGCTTTGATACTGTATGTAGCTAGATCCATGAGTGGTGCTTTTCTTTCTCCCTTTGCTATGCATAGTTGTTCAATAAATTTCAGCCAGTTGTTTCAACTAAATTATACAAATGCAGTTACTTCATGCAGACATCTTCATACTGTGGCAACCATCCTAGTTGGCAGCATAGCCTAGAAGTTACAGTAACGAGCTGTGAATGAGCTTGGTACATCCAGTTTGATTCCCACAACCTCCACTTGCAGACAATGTGACTCTATGCAAGTCACTTAACCTCCCAGTTCTCCCAGATTGCCCCTGAAAACAGGCACTTGTGCCTAGTGGGCCTCACCCATTTTCTAAAGACCAAAATAAATAAATAAAATCTTCCACTTTACCACAGAATAGTTTACCACATTAAGGTTCTGCATAACAAAACCTCTCCCTTACCACATTATCATTCAAGGTACAACATCATCTGAAGGTAACCTTACTGTACTGAGTAAGCACCATAGAGTAACACTTTACCAAAGGTGATACCTTGAATCATACTGCAGTAAGCAGGAAGAGTTGTACTGTAGTACCATAATGTGGTAAACTGTTCTGTGGTAAAGCAGTAGATTATTTTATTTATTTATTTGGTAATTCAGATACAACCTTTGAGTATACCCTCTTTACAAAGGTTCAATGTCAGGATGTAAAACAGCAGAGACATAAAAAACTTGACAGTTAACACAAAACATAAGATTGCTATGTATTACAGAAAATAGATAAATAATACATTTGAGTAACCTGGACAATTGAAATTAAACAGAGGGAGGAGATTCCCAATTAGCAATGTATGGCATAGCTACCCAAGGTGGGGCCTGTCAAGGTAGAGTATCAGAAAGGGTAGAAGAAAGAAAGAAAGGGGGAGAGTGCAAACAAGGTTTCCCAGTTAGCAACGTATGGGATAGCTGCCCCAGAGGGGCCTGTCAAGGTAGAGCATCGA
This sequence comes from Neoceratodus forsteri, assembly GCA_016271365.2. Classification (NCBI taxonomy): domain Eukaryota; kingdom Metazoa; phylum Chordata; order Ceratodontiformes; family Ceratodontidae; genus Neoceratodus; species Neoceratodus forsteri. The sequence goes on from CM057453.1 coordinate 1,548,541,992, forward strand.
AAGGGTAGGAGGAAGAAAGAGGGGAGTATATGAGTATCTGGAGGCCTTGTTTATCCCCACATTTGGTGTTACTATATTTGTCTCCCTTACCTGGGCAGGATCATGCCTCCTGAAGCGTCTTCCAGTGACTGCATGCTGCTCCCACCCTAGAGTCATCTTTACCTTCCAAACTGCTGTGTGACATCCTTCCAGTGACCCTTCAGTTTACCCACTGCAGCAAGGCCTGGCACACTTTGCCCACCCCAGCAGGAAACCAAATCCAGTATAGAAATAAGGGGAGGACAAGGTTGTAAGGCACGTTATCCTACAAGGATGTCAAGTCAAGTCAAGTCATGTTTATTTATTAAGCGCTTTTCAAATCAAGGCGCTGTACAAAAATAGATAGAACAATAAAATCCAAGCATTAAAACAACCATAACTAAGAAGAATAAGCCAAAGTAAAAGATATGTCTTTAAAGCAGTTTTAAAACTATCAACGGTTGGGCATTCTCTTAACCAGTGAGGTAGAGAATTCCACAGGGTTGGAGCCGAAAAGGCAAAGGCACGAGATCTCGATAACTTCAAACGAACCCTGGAATCTCTAGCAATCCTCGCTGACGGAATGGAGAGGACGGAGGGGGCAATAGGGAATCAGAAGATCTTTCAAGTAACGGGTCCTGGTCATGTAGGGCTTTAAAGATTAGTAAACCAACCTTAAAGGTGATCCGCCACGAACAGGCAGCCAGTGCAGTTCGCGAGCACAGGCATAATATGACTGGTTCTAAGAGTCCCAGTCAAAAGCCTGGCTGCAGCGTTCTGCACCAGCTGAAGGCGGTGGATATCACCCTGGTAGCCCTAGGTGGAGGGAATTGCAGTAGTCCAGACAGGTAGTGACAAAGGCGTGGACCAAAGTTGGAAGGTCCTCCTGGGAATCAGTTGTTTCACCTGGGCGATATTCCTCAGATGGTAGAAAGAGGATTTGACAACAGCTGACACCTGAGATTTCAGGGTCAGACCATCATCAAAACTAACGCCCAGATTTCGCACCTGTCGAGAGATAGAGAGCGGACGCCACCAAGTAATAAACCTGATAGCTGTCCAGCACCCAAACCCACCCCAGGACGACCTAGATCCACAACCAATACCTCAGTCTTATCCGGATTGAGTCTCAACCAGCTCAAACTCATCCAAATTCTGATCTCATCCAGGCAGTTATTAAGTACAAAGAGTGCATCACTCTGATCGGGAGAAAGGACAGATACAGCTGAGTATCATCTGCATAGCAGTGAAACTCAGACTGTATCGCCTGATGATATCTCCCAATGGCAGCATATACACTGCAAACAACATGGGAGCTAAAATGGAGTCTATGGTACCCCACAAGGCAGGAGAAAGCATCAGAGGAATAAATTCGTGACAACTCTCTGAGACCTGCCAGTGAGGTAAGAAACACTTGTGGACTGTACCAGACAGCTCCACAAAAGACCAGAGTCGCCCAATAGCACCCCCATGGTCTACAAGCAGTGTCAAATGCAGCAGATAGATCAAGAAGGACCAGAATGGTACAAGCTTTCGATCTCTGGCCATTAGGAGGTCACCCAATACCCGAACAAGGGCAGTCTCAGTACTATGCCTTTTCCTGAAACCAGACTGGAGAGTATCATAGACATTATGAGATGTAAGATGATCATCCAATTGATGGGTAGCACCATCATCTGCCCTTTCCACAGGTTTTCTTTGATCCCATGAAAATTCCAAGGTGCTGTAGATGAGTTCACTGAATCAAAGAAGCACAACACTCCTCTTCTCCTTCCCTTCTCATCCGGATCATTTGTTGAGCTAACACAACATCCCCTGGCTAATGGTCATTGCACAATCCTTCCCAGATGAGGCTGACTGTTGTGTTGGGTTTAGGATATGAGGGCTTCCAGCATGCTAAGTGGAGTTACTGCTGTACCTATGGGTAAGAGAAGTAGTCTCTTGATAAAATGATGCTCCCCAAAATGTTGAGGTATCCTTTATGTGAGTTCACAGCTTCTACTGCTATGCTGCACAAGAAATAAAGCACTTAAAAGCTGGCATACCATGTATGAGGTATTTACTTGATTCCTGAAGGTTTTTTGAAGAATTGAATTGAAATATCAAACAGCCAAAGAGGAGACAAGAGGTTTTGGACCACCTTTATCCGTGTCAAAGATCCAAATTCAGCACATTCACAGAATTTGTTTTACATCAAATAATAATTGTTTTCCTTGTATTGTGCACTGGCTATAGATTTGACTTTTCTTGAACATTCAGAATCTGCTAATTTATAAACTATTAAGATGGCATTTCAATGTTAATAAGTAATCATTAAAATGAAATTACATCATTATTTCTTGCCACCCGTATGCAAGAAGTTATCCTAAAGATGATTTTGCTAGTGTGTAACTGCATGGATGTGGCTTACAGTGGTACCCCCAAAGGCACCTGTGACAGACTGGACCCTCTTTTCCATTTCTTCTCTTGTTTTGCCCTAAATGCCCCACCTCTTGCTTATCACTGCTCTCTTAATCTTAACCTAGCTCTCCTCTCTTGAAGACCAATGTATCTCCCACTGCTCCTGTTTCCTGGCAAATACTAGACTGCCACCACCTTCTCCCACCTCTCCTCCTCCTCATGCCCCCATCCATTGTCAAGCTCCATTTCTCATCTAACATTTGCCCCTTCTGTATCCCTTGCTGTAAATCCTCCATTGGTAAATTCTCCTTTCCATCTACTTTACTAATCTCTGGTATGATCTTCCCTTTATCCCTCTCTCATCCTTCCTCTCCTCTATGAAATCATTCCAGTGTTCTTATCTCTCCTACCCTTCTCCTGCAGCTAGCCACTTTCACCTGTTTGGGCTGGAACACTACCTTCCACTGGTCACCACTGCGCCCCACATGGTTTCAGTACTTACAGTAAATGATTTATTGGCATTCGTATGTAATCTAGTTTTGCAGATTTGTGCCACAATTTAAATGTTTCCACTAGGTAAAAGAACTTTGCTATTGAACCTCTTTACCTGAAGATTTAATTAAGTTTGTTTGTCTTTTGAACTTTGTTTTGCTGATCATCATCATCTGTTCTTGCTGAAGCTTGGATTCCTCTCTACTGCTGTAATTTAAATGGCAATACTACATTTCTGGTGTTCAATTTTTGTTTGCATTCTGCTTTGCACAAGTTAGAAAATTGTTTAAACTTTTTCTGTGTTGCAAAGAAACCTCCTAGTCAACATTCCGGACTTTTATGCCTTCCTGCACTCCCAACCTCCCAGTCCTTCTGACTACTCAAACCCCTGTTTGCCCACTAGTCTCAGCCTTCGCTGCTGCTTCCTGAAACCTGGCTCCCCAGGCTGTCACTGCATCCTCAGAGGGTCTAGCTTTACTTAGGGTTATCTGGAGGTTTGATGATGCCAGCAGCTTGCCTAGAAATTGGCAGCCTGACATGGTGGGAATTTCTTGAAGGGATCACATCGCATCAGTGCTGTGGCTGCACTCAATACACTTTTTAACATTCATGGCCCTGTACAGTCTGGGCCCAAACTATTGAAAGACCTCGTAATGCCCTACACTCCCACCGCCTCTCCAAACCACTGATGTGGCTAATGTCAGGTCTCCTGTTCGTGCCTGAAAGAGTCAGGGACAGAGCCTTTGGGGTTGCCTCCCTACCCTCTGAAATTCACTGCCAGAGGGCATTAGATTGCTTACACAGTGGTGACTTTTAAGCAATAGTTAAAAACATTTATTTTAGCATAAGACTTCTCTGATTAATTTTAGATTTTCTTTACTGTTTTACTTTTTATACTTATAGGTTTATTGAATTGTTTTTATGTTGATTTGTGCTGTATGGTACTCTGTGCCTTTTGGATAGGGTACCAAACAAATAAAATTGCCTCGCCTTATCCCTGCTGGGGACCGGCGTCCATGGGGAGAGGAGGGAGTAGCATTCTGGGGAGGGGTTCTTCAGGTATGAAAGGATTGGGGCAGAAGTGGTGTGCTAGGGTGACTGTATTGGGGGACTAGACAGACATCATTCAGCAGGCTGAGATAGTTGCAATTTCTAGTTTCTGGGCCCCTCCCACACCCCAACAGCATGCACCACAGTGATGTCCTGGAGGTGGAGCCAGTCAACATGTGGTCACCTGCACTGACAAGGCTCCTCACGCCACCAGGTGTTACTCTGTAAGTGGTGTTCCACAGCATCCTCTTTCGGGAGGAGAGAGTCCATGTGAATGCTCTGTCTCCTTCCCTGCCTGCCTCCACTCTAGGTGGAATTTTATGAAAAAAGGATTCAGATAGAATTCTGAATATTTAGAGAAGCTAAGTTCTAAACTTTTCTTTATCATACTTTTATGGAGAATGTGTTTATGTAATTACATGTAGCCTGGCAGGTGTGTAAAGGGATCTTACCCTATCTGTGGTAACGTTATAGAACAATTTACTACTGAGTAGGATGGGTTGAGTGGAATGTTCTTGGGATACCCAATCTGGGTAGCATAATAGAAAAAATGTGAAAGGAAATTTAAAAATGGTCATAGAGTCCAACTTCTGAGAGGGTACTTGTAGTAACACACTAATCTCTTATAACAGCTACATTAGTACAAACACACCATGATGCAGGGGTACATAGTGATGTACAAAGTTGGGAAACTCTGCTCTGTGGATTAATTCATGGATTTCCTCATTTTATGGAGTTAATCCATGGTGTGAAGTCCAGATTCATACAAATGTGATAACTCTGCCAAGTGTGGAGTTTGGCAACTCTGCCAGTGGAGTTTCGCACAAAAGAAGTTGTTCAAAGTAAAACTGTCCCTGGTGGCTAGTGGTCCCCTCACTGATTGTCTGTCGATGTTAATTATGTCACTTTCCTGGTGTCTAGTGGTCCTTCCCTCCACGTGCACCCATGCCCAATCTTGACATAATAATTTCTTGGTGTCCAGTGGTCCTGCCTCCCACCCATGTCCAGTCTTGACATAATGATTCCCTGGTGCCCAGTGGTCCCTGCCCACATGAGCTCCTGTCTGATATAATTGCACTTTCCTGTGTCCTTGTTGGCCCACACCCTGATCCCCTGTAGTAGTTAATTCTCCAGTGTTTGTAGATCTCCTTCCCTAACCCCAATCTCCTGTAATAAAAAAAAACAGGTAGCACATTCTGTGGTGTCTCAGCAAACTTCCCCCCATCCTGGCAGGTAGCGCCTCACCACCCCACACCCCATCCAGAGTTGAACCCGGCCGGTGGCATGCACAGCTTCACTCTTCACAATGACCGCCACTAACTGAGCTGTCAGTGAATGAGCCCATACTTGTACAAGTACATGCATTCATTGATGAGGGATGAGTTGTCAATTAATGAGTGCGCATTTGTACAAGTATACACTCATTCATTGACAGCTCAGTCGGTGGACGGCCATGATGGAAACAAAACAAGAATGATGAGCTGTATCGGTCACCGGCTTGGGGTTGAGATGGAAGGAATGTTGTTGTACCCCTATCCCAACCTGAGCTGGGGACCAGCACAGCCTCTCTGCTCTCCACCATTGTCCGCTGCCATCTCAATGAATGAGTGCATACTTGTATAAGTAGTCCTTATTCATTGACAGCTCAATCAGTGGCCAGCCATTGTGGAGAGCGGAAGGCTGTGCCAGTTGCCAGTTCTGGGTTGTGTGGGGGTGGTGGTGGTGGGGCTCTACCTGCCAGGCTGGGAGCTGCTAGACACCAGGAATAGACTCCCTGTTTTTTATTACAGGTGATTGTGGATAGGGAAGGGGTCCACTAGACACATGGGAATTAACTACTACAGGTATCAGGATAGGGAGACCACTGGACACCATGGAAAGTGTAAAATTATGTGGGTGGGTTATCATGTGGGAGGAAGGACCACTGCACACCAGGGAATCATTATGTCAAGATTGGGCATGGGTGCAGGTGTGAGAGGGACCACTAGACTTTGGGCCAGCAATTGGTGAGGGGGACCACTAGACACCATGGAAAGACTGGGCTGGCATTCAGCCGTTGAGACCACTAATCAACATCAGGCAGTGATTGGGGGTACAGAATTCATCATTTGTGACTTCACCTTGCCTTTGCTTCTTTTAATGCAATTTGCCCAAAAACCCCAAAGCAAGGCGAAAGTACAAATGGCAAATTTTCTATTAAACAGGAAAACTTTTATGAAATGATCTGCAGAGGCAGATTTGTCGACTATACCAGAAATTTGCCAGTGAATTAAAACTTTGTTGCATATCTAACTAGGGGGATTTGGGGTGAGTGCAGGGTGTGGGACAGTAGTGAACCAGAGGTGCTCTGAGAATTCAGCCTCTGCCTCAGCTGTAGGAGTTTCCAGCAATAAAAGCAGGACAAGAAGCTGCAAGGGCTGAAATATGCAACTTGAGGGCTGCACTCAGCAGGTATCCATAGGGAATTACTGCCACAGCAACGTTCAAGGCCAACACAGACCAGATAAGGAGGCTGGACAGTAGTGGGGGAGGGAAGAAGTGGATAGGAGAGTCCAAGCCTACAGAACTGGGTCTGTGCACAAGTAATAGGTTCATTAGTGTCAGTGGCTCAGCAGGTAGCACACTCGCCTCTGAGGCCGGGAGATCAGAGGCTGTGGGTTAAGTTCCCACATCTGACCCTTGGGTTAATATCCCAGTACTGACACTGTAGTGCAGCATGAGAGGGTGCTGCACTTCTGAGGTGCCATCTTTCAGATGAGACGTAAAGCGAGGTCCCATCTGCCTGGATTGGTGGTAGTTCAGGTGGATGTTAAAGATCCCACTGCACTTATCGAAAAGAGTAGGGAATTTCTCCGTGTCCTGGCCAAATTTCCTCATTCACTAAAAATACCACCAACAGCTTAATGTGGTTCAAGGTCTGTTTGCATTCATCTGTATCCCTCCTCGGTCATGCCTGAAAATAGGCAGGATTTGTCTAGTGCACTTACCAGGTCAACAAAAACTAAATAAATAAATAATAAATAAAATTATTTTTACCAAGCGGTATCCAATATCCCCCACAAGGAAGAGGGAACCAGCATGCCTAACAAGTAGGCAATACCTAGAGCATGCCGGGGTGGGTAAGAAAGTTGGCATAGGGGTGGATCCAATACTAAGGGACAAAGAGAGGGATCTAGGTCTCATGTCCAATGGTACAGAGGTGGTCTGTGTTTCCATGGAGTAACAGCAGACAGACTTATAGCCAGGGTGATGGAACCCACAGAAGAGGGGAGGGAAGGCCAGATATAATTCTGCATGTTACATAGAAACATAGAATTTGACGGCAGATAAGGACCGCTTAGCCCACCCAGTCTGCCCATTTCCCTACCTAATGGATAAGCTGCAGATCCTAGTTAACCAGCAGCCTACTTCTTTCTACCCCCACCCCTAGAATTGCTTTATGGCTGTCCCAGGCATGCTTGAATTCAACCACTGTTTTGACTCCACAACCTCCTCCGGAAGGCCGCTCCATGCATCCACAACCCTCTCTGTGAAAAATACTTCTTACATTACCTCTGAGTCACCTCCCAATCTTCAAATTGTGCCCCTTGTTCTTGCACACCTCTTTTTTGAAAGATGCTACCCTCTTGGACTTTGTTGATTCCTTGGGGTACTTGAAAGTTTCTATCATGTCCCCTCTCCTCCTTACCTCGAGGCTATACATATTAAGCTCCTTTAGTCTCTTTTCATATCTCTTCTGGTGCAGACCCTGCACAATTTTAGTTGCCTCCTCTGACAGCTTCCATCTTGTCTATGTTCTTGCAGAGATTGGGTCTCCAGAACTGCACACAGTACTCCAAACGGGTCTCACCAGCTGTCTGTACAGAGGATAACAACTTCCTGTTTTCTACTGGTGATGCCTCCTATGCATCCCAGTATCCCCCAGCCCTTCTTACTGCCCTCTCACATTGCTTGCCCACCTTTAAGTCATCTGATATGATTACCCCCAGGTCCCTTTCCATTTGTTGTTGTTAGTATCTCACCCCCACATTGTGTACTCTTCCCTGGGTTTTGTTTCCCAGATGCATTACCTTGCACTTCTTAGCTTTAAATCTAAGCTGCCATACATTTGACCATTCCTATAACCTTGCCAAGTCCCTTCTCATCCTTTCCACCCCACCTTGTGCATCAACTGTGTTGCAGATCTTTGTGTCATCTGCAAAGAGACATACTTTTCCTTCCAGTCCCTCTGCAATGTTGCTTACAAAGACATTGAAGAGGACCGGTCCTAATAATGAACCCTGCAGCACCCACTAGTAACCCCCTTCTTCAGAGTGGACTCCATTTACTATTACCCTCAGTGTCCTATTCTCCAGCCAATTCTTTACCCAGGCTATCATCTTGGGACCCACTCCCAGGCTGGCTAACTTGTATATTAATCTTTGTGTGGGACTGAGTCAAATGCCTTGCTAAAGTCTAGGTAGGCCATGTCCACAGCCCTCCCTGATCTACTACTTTGGTCACCCAGTCAAAGAAATCTATTAGATTGTCTGGCATGACCTTCCCACTGTGAATCCATGCTGCCTTGGGTCCTGTGTCCCTCTGGCCTCTAGGTACTGACAATTCTTTCCTTCAGAGTGATTCCATCATTTTTCCCTTTCACTGAGGTTAAACTAACAGGTCTGTAGTTTCCTGCTTCTGCCCTGCTCCCACTTTTGTGAAGGGAATCACATCTGCCATCCTCCAGTCCTCAGGTACCACCCCATCCTCCCATGATTTATTAAAGAGGGTAGTCAGTGGTGTCACTAGTTCCACCCTTAGTTCTTTTAGAATTCTGGGATGAATCTCATCAGGCCCCATTGCTTTGTCCACCTTCAGTTTTAAGAGTTCTTTCGGAACACTTTCTTCTGTAAATGGGCTGGTATCAACTTCTGTATCCAGAGTGTTTCTATTGTTTGTTTTAGGTACCTCCCCTCTCGTTTGTAAATACTGAGCACAAATATTTGTTTAGTATCTCTGCCTTTTCACAGTCACCCTCTGCCCCCCCCTCCCTTTATTAAGCCTCACTATCCCTCCCTTAGTCTTCCTTCGCCCTGATGTACCTAAAAGGTTTTATCCCCTTCTTAACTGAGTTGGCTATCTTTTCCTCAGTTCGGGCCTTTGCTGTTCTGACTGCCTTCCCAGCTTTCTTTTCTTTAACTGATGCAATTCTCTGTCCTGCTTCTTCTGTGATTCCTTGTACTTTCTGAGTGCTTTTTCTCTTGAACCTTCACTGCCACCTCTTGAGAACCATAGTGGTTTCTTACATCGCTTTGTTTTGTTTATTTGCTTCACACAAAGGCTTGTTACCTTTGTGATGGCAGTTTTATTATTCCCCATTGTTCTTCCACCCTCCTTCCTACCCATTTGCTAGTACATTCCTGAGGCACTCACCCATTTTGGCAAAGTCAGCCCTCCTGACGCCCAGTACTTTTGCCTTTGTATGGCTTGACTCTATTGCTGTGTTTATTGTGAACCATACTGTTCGATGGTCGCTAGTTCCCAGATGGCTACCCACTTCTACATCTGTGATCCTCTCTCCATCTCCATTTGAGAGGACCAGGTCTAAGATTGCCCTCTCGAGTGGGTTCCAATACTAGTTGTCTAAGGCATGCCTCCTGTAGGCATATAGAATAACCCCACTCTTAGAAGTGGCTGCAACTGCACTCCAGTTAACATCTGGCATATTCAGATCACCCATCAGCAATATCTCCCTTTATCTGCCATTCTAAGTATACTGCTACTTCATTTCTTGTCCATTTCCTCCCTGAGAGGGGGTCTCTATACAACCCCTGTGCAGATTGTGGTGCTGCTGCCTGCCTCCAAATTGACCCACAGTGCTTCTCCTCCCTGTTTACCCTTTTGTTCTGTTGCTTTGATTCCTTCTCTTATGTAGAGAGCTACTCCTCCCTCTTTAGCCTCCTGTCCCTCCTGAAGATAGTGTATCCTGGTATGTTTACGTCCCAGTCATGGTTCTGTGTGTACCATGTTTCTGTGACTGCCACGATATCCAGATGTTCCTCCTCCATCAAGGCCACTAATTCAGGAAGTTTGTTACCCAGACTACGGGCATTGGTACTCATTGCTCTCCATTTTTGATGGCTTTACCTTCTGTAGCAGCATCCCCACTGACCTTTCTACCTTGGTCTTTTTCTCATTTAGTACCCTGTTTTGTAGGGGAGGCTGTGATTTTCCTGCTGTCGTTCAGTGCCTCCCCTTGACTAGTTTAAAAGCTTGCCAATGAAGCATTTAAGCCGATCGCCCAAAAGACTTGTTCCTTCCTGGACAGATGCAGACCATCCTGCCAGTTTAGGCTGGTGTCCCTCCAGGTGGAAACCCAGTCCCCAATTAAGCCAAACCCCTGTGCTCCACACCATTTTTCCAACCATTCATTAAACTGCATGGTGCAAAGTACCTTGCCTCACCCAAGCCACTGACAGGCAGCACCTCTGAGAAGGATACTGTGTGTGCTACTTGTCTTAAACCCTCCCCAACTCTACAAAGTCCTTCTGCATTGCTCTAATCTCATGATGAGCCAAGTCATTTGTCCCTAGGTGGACAATGATGTCCAGCTCAGACTCCGCGAACTGTTCTCATGATCCTAAGGATGCGCCTGTCTCTCCAAGCCATGGCACCAGGCAGGCACCTTACTTCAGTTTTCCTACTCCCCAGTTCTATCCCTAATAATTGAGTCCCCACCAGGAGCTGCTTCCTTTCCCTATGGTGCCCTCTGCCTCCTTCCTGAGGGCCTCCCTTGTGACAGTTGTCTGCACCTCCTTAGTCTTCTCTGCGGCTGCATCCATAGGGGAACTATGCTCCCCCAGAATGGCGATGGATTGTGGAGTGAACAACTGACTGGGTGTGCCTCTGTTCCACCACCCTACCCTCCCTGAGCCCACTGTGGTCCAACTGCTCTGCTTTCTTCGCAACCTCTGAGGTAGTGGTGGTGACTCTGGTGCTCCCTGGATGGGGTGGTTCCATTGCTACTGTCCAGTGTGGCCTGAAGATGGGCAACTTCCTCCTCAGGGCAGATAGTTGTCAGCAAACAGGGCAGCATCTCAGCCTCAGAAAGACTCCAGAAGACTGCTGCCTCACAGCCATTACATTGCACTACTCCCCACATAACTGTCTACCGTGTTTAGTTTTTTTTTGTGTGTGTGATTGGTGTGTTATATAGAAATATATGTATTTATATAATGTGTATGTATATTGTCAGTTCAGTGTGCTAGAGAGGATATGACCACGATATGCACCTTGCCCTCTTGAGGAAATGATGTCAGAACCCCAGGTATAAAAGAACTATTTCCAGGGGTAGGTGGGGTGAGGGGTGGGAAGGGTTTGGGTCTAAACTGTGCCCTCAAAGCAATCAGCTAAAAACTCTGACCTACCACTGCGATGAGTGCCTTCCTGTCAGCAAGATGCCCTACACGACAAGTTGACAGAGAAAATACCCTGCTAATCAAACAAAGAAAAATCCAAACATCCAAGTCAGACACAGGTAAACCTCCCCAGCCCCAAAACAGCCTGGTGACTTGTGCTGTGAAAGCAGTCAGTCCCAAAACACATCAGCTGTGCAGAAGGGCAGACACAGAAAACAGTATTCATCCCTGTGGGTTCAAGCTCTTCCTGCACTGAAAATCTTAACAATTGTAACAAAAGTAAGCAATCTCTACCTCCCTCTGTTGATTGAAAGACTGCCTTTTCTGATAATTCTAAGTTCCTTATTTCACCCTTCAGTTAGAAGTATCCTCCACCTGAAGAATATTAACTTTCCTAAGGAATCTGCTTCAAACCAAAGACAATTGTAAATTGTAAGGTTCACCTCCTCTGTTGTGAGCACAGCTCACTTTCTTGCAAATCTTAAGTCCATTGTTGCAGCTTCCAGCCAGAGGTAGCTTCACCTGAAGACTATTAGGTTATATGTTAGCATGAATGATCTGAGCAGGCAAAGTGTGGATCTAGTGAAGTCAGATTTCAGTACTCTGGTGAAGGTAGCAGATTTGACAAGGTTGATGACCTTCTCTGATGTGCTACCATGCCTGAATCAGAGGGAACAATTTCATGTGTTTCAGTTCAATGCATGGCTAAAGGGTTGGTGCAGGGAGGAGGGATTTGATTGCTCAGGTACCAGACCCCAACCTGGTGGGACTGAGTCTGAAAGCTGTTCATATTGGATGGCTTGCATTCCAATGAGGAGGGCATGGGGTACTAGGAGAAAGGTAGGCACAGTATATAGCTAGTTTAAACTTGTGAAGGGGAGTCAGAGCAGAAAGGTACATGCAGGATGTCACTAACAAAGGGAGGCCTAGCCAGACTCCACCCAAGGACCAATAAAGCAGAATCAAACTTTCTGATAGAAGCACACACCTTTTGGAGTTGGTAGTTCCCAGGACTAACACCACTAGGGCTACATCTTTCTTCAGGTTTTTTGGTCTTGTTGCTGTTGATGAGGAGTCAGGATGGAGAAAGGAGCTCAGCATTCACACTACCCTCCCGCCTGCCCCTCCACCCACCCACTGGTGTCCCCTCATAACTAATAGGTACTGAAAGTTTAACTGATAGCCAGAATGTCCTGTACTGGGGCAGGTAGGGCAGGGTCACCAGGATGCATGATTAGCCTAACTTGAATTAGCCCTCCCTCCTGCTGCTCCAGTGGGGCCATAGCTGCTGGAGGTTGGAGCACCAGATTAACTGCTTGAGAGTTGCAGACAGCCCACCTCCCACCCACAAGTTTAGAAGCCTCTGCTATTGGGTCTGGAACTGCAACTGTTTGAGGCTAGATTCAAAGCAGGTAGGAGGAGTCTATGAAGTATAGCTGAGGAAGGGACTATTCACCTGAGCTCCAAGGAAGGAACCTCAGTGTGTAAGGACTGCAGAGTTGGGGCATCAGTCAGGCCACTGTTTTTGGTTTTTACCGGAAAACCTGGTAAAATTCGGAATTAGGGCTGGCTGAACACCGGTAAAAACAAAGATTTCATGGAATCTGCCATTTTATACTAGATCAGTAATTCTACAAAACTTGTATTTTTTTTTATAATTGCTTCCTGAACTATTTTCAATTTGCTTTATTTAATGCTCTGTATATTAAACCTTCTTTTATTCTGATTATTTATACACATACTAAAAGAATGACAGCAGAATCCGGTAAAATCCGGAAATTAGAATAGCAATCACTGGTGCAATTCGAATCTGAAGTATTGAAAATGGAATTTCAATGTTTAAATCACCGTAAATCAGTGGCCTTGGGCATCACAGATGAAACTGTCAAGAGAATTAAGCACTCTATGGACTTTATCCATTACAAGGTAACTGCAAATTCCCAAAGTTTGAATGGATGTGGTTAGTTGCCATGGTTGCAGGACACTCATCTTCAGGAACTTTTCTGGAGGGTGGCTCACTGACCCATATGTATAACTCTAAATGAGCTTGGGTCTCAGCTGGATGCAGCATCGAAGGAGATAACCAGGCTGCAGCATCAGCTGTGCTGGAGTTCTCCCTACCACACCCACTCCTCAAAGTCCCATAGGCCTGAGAGGTGGAAGGCAGTGGGACGGGTGGGCAGAGTAGTGAGGATAAACCAGTGAACCCTGTCCAGCCCATTGCCATCTGACTGCAAACCACCTTGCACCCTGCTGGGGGTGCAGGATCCTGATTCTGTGGGGTGTTAGTCGAGAGAACAGGACACAACAGGGATATGGCATCCAGTGGCTGTAAGGAAAACATGGCAGTAATAGGTATAAGCAAGTACTTGTTGTGGGGATTCAATTATAGGAGGAGTTGAGGTCCACCAGAGTGATTATTTGCAAACAAGTATGATGGTCAAATGCCTCCCAGGTACGCCTGCTAAGTGTAATATGGAACGCATTAGAAGTATTGTGGACAGAGCAGGAAAGGACTCAGAATACTGGTTCACCTCAGAATTGATGACCTGGTGAATCAGAAAGTGGAAGAGCCAACAAAACTTCATAAAACTGAGCAAATGGTTGGCTACTCGAACACCTCCATGCCTTTCTCCAAGGTCCTCCCAGTGTGGGGCAAAGGTAATTGTACTAACAGGATCAGGATCAAGGAGACAAAGAAATTCAATGTGTGGTTGAAAGGATGGTATGAAAAAGGATATATCTTCATAGGTGCCTGGGTGGACTTCTGGGAAAGGAAGTTTTTCAAGTTTGAGGGACTCCCACCTAAACAAGGAAGACATGAGAGCACTTGCACAGAAATTTGACATTCATGTTGATTTTAAACTAGGTGTGGAGGAGTTTGGTACTAGAGAACCTATCAGTAACAACATCAAAGATGGGAACTTAGCCACCACTCCTCTGCAAGCAAGGAGCCATATCCCACATTACGGAGAGATCATAGAGAATGAATAGGGACCTGGAAGGGCATAAAGTGACCATGCAATATAAACCAGCAGAAGAAACCAAAGGAAGGGACAGAGAGTGCTCCATCAGGTTCATGGAAAGGGTGTGCTTTAACTCCAGAAGCCTGGGAAATAAAATAACAACCTACAAGAGATAATTGCAGACACCCAAGTGGACCTGGTGGCCATTATGGAAACTTGGGCCACAAAGAACAATAATTGGGACCTCTCGGTCCAGGGCTACACACTCTTTAGACAGGACAGGAAGTGAGCCAGGGATGGGGAGGGTTGCACTGTATGTTGGAGATGGAATAAAAGCCACTTCACTCAACAGTAACAAAAATGAAGGTGTAGAATCTTATGGCTACAACTCATCTTGTCATCGGGAAAGAAGTTCTATATCAGGGTAATATACATGTCACCAGGTCAGACGGAGGACAAGAACAAGCAAATTTTGAAGGAGAGCAGAGGTGTCACATTGAGAGGATACAGTGGCAGTCAGAGATCTGAACATGCCAGATGTTGACTGGAGTATCCCAGTGGCCAGAACCTCAAAAGTCAAACCATGGTGGAAGCTTTACAAGACTGCCTACTTACCCAACTGGTTAGCGCTCCAACTAGGCAGGACTCCATCCTGGATGTGGTTATCACTAACTTGGAGGCAGTTTGTGCTGTTAAGTTGGGAACCACTGCCAATAATAGTGACCACAACTCAGTCTGGTTTGAGTTATCCCATGAGGATGTAAGATCTCAATCCAGGACAGAGGTCTTGAGCGTCAGAGGACCCAACTTCCAGAAGTTGAGACAATTGGTCAGTGATAAGCTGTCTAGGATCCAGGGAACATCAGAGCTGGAAAACATCTGGGGCAAATCAAATAAGCTATCCTAGAGGCTGCTAAGCATTGTGTAAGGTCAGCGACAAAAGGAAGAAACACAAAAGACCCAGGGACACTGGTTTACCAGGACTGAGAAAGGGCATATTCTGTTTTGCACATTGCAAAAACGGTATTGTCACCGGTGTCTCGCTAAGTCAAAATCTGGTTTTACCGGTGTTTGGTTTTGTGTACTTTATTTAACAATTTTAACTCTGCTAACATGCATTTTAGCAATTTTGACCTCCACTATTACACATCCTTCCATCCTTGTACCAATTTAAAGTTATTTTGGGTACAAGATGTGATGGCAGCAGTGCACTATGGCCCCATCCTCAGGTGTGATGGCAGCACCAACAGCACTAAGGCCCCCATACATCTGGTGTGATGGCAGCAGCAACAGCACTACAACCTCCTTCCCTCAGGTGTGACAGAAGCAGCAGCACTGTGGCCCCCATCCCTTAGGTATGATGGCAGCAGAACTATGTTCACCATTCCTCAGGTGTGATGGCAGTATCAGCACATGGCCCCATCCCTCAGGTGAGGCGGCAGCAGTACTACATTCCCATCCACCTGTGGTGATGGCAGAAGCACTACAGCATCCACCCCTTGGTGTGATGGCAGTAGCAACAATGCAGTCACATCCTCTGGGTGATGGCAGTAGTGACAGCACTATGATCCCTTTCTTCAACACCGCACTCCACATGCACAAGTTACAAATGACTTAGTCTCTTTGTTTGTTAGAACTTAGATGAGAATTAATCTGAACCATCACTGCTAAGGTGGATGACCTTTGCTTTTCCTATCTATAATTTAGCTGCCTGAATTGGATTTCTGCCTGTGACACCACTGACCAGGATTAGGGAACAGACTTGGGTGTTGGAGGGCCAGCTGGTGGGTGAAGGCTTGGTATCCAATGACCACTTACCTTCTCCTGGGAGGAGGGTGGGTTCATGGCTGAGCATTTGCTGCCCCCTGGGAGGCCATAGGCATGACAACATGTCATCCCTCACTGCAGGAGTGAGCGTGATGGATGTCGGCTTGTGCCTTGACATCATGTGGCCTGTCACGCTCCCAAGAAAATGGGAAAACACTCACTGACCAATCAAAGGATGGCTGTTGGTCCCTCCATAAGCGGAAGCCCCAGACATGTGTCTGGTCTGATCCCTACCATGCTCAGGATACAGGAAGCTCTGGGTAATTCTCCTCCCTGGTAGCCTCCCAAGGGATGGGGGCCCTCTCAGTGAAGGGTTACTTTGGGTTACCTGGTAGCACAGCAGTGAGGGCAGTGGATGGTGGTCGGATTCAGCAGTGGTGGTGGGGCCTTGGCAGGCCTGAAGGAGTGGATGGCCAGGGGTAGGAGGACCAAAAAAAAAATCTGCTTGAATTTGCTTCTTTGAAATAAAGTGTCTTTACCTAAAAAGTCCAAAAGTGATTAGTGGAGAAATTTCAAATGGATTCATGCATCTCCCAAACATATGGATGCTTTTTTTACTTGGTGTCCATGAAAAGGTTGTCTCCCAGTTTTCATGTCTTTGTTCAGATGTGAACTGAGCACCACTCTGCCCACCAGCATCATATAACCCCTGGGTCTTACCTTCTGTATGTCATTGACTGTGCTTTCAAAATCCGCTGAGCAATCATAAGTACACTTAAACACTTAACATTTGCTTTTTTTGAATCAGTCTATCAGAAATTTTTGTAGTCACAGAAACTGAAACAGCAGGTGGGAGAAAAGGTGCAAATCATCCCATTCACCTAAATGGGGTGCTAACTGTGAAGTCTTTTCATAATTAGTAAGGCAGTTTCTTCTTTGTGAACATACTTTCATTCAGACTAGTTTTCATTCAAACAACTGAGGATTTTGATGGCCCTACTGATTACAAACTTGAAAAGCTAGTTGGTAATAGTGATCCTGCATTTAGCAATCTACAACCTAGATGCTTATATGCAAAGAATACAATAAAAACCTGACTAAAATCTAAGAACAAGCTTATAAAACACATAAAATATATCTGAACATATATCTTTACCTATAAAAATCATTGTAGCCCAAGTAAACTCAGGTAAATGACATGGTACCTGACTACTATTTTATGATGTAGTAAACATATATTGGTATTTTTTCTACATTCTTTATAAAGCAGGTAAGGCCCACTAGGCAGAACTGTCTGTTGTCAGGAGTGACCTAGAAGCACTGGGAGGTTAGGGACTTGCTTGAGTCACACAGTATGCAAGTGGAGGTTGTGGAATCAAACCAAGTCTGCTGGATGTACCAGTTCAATCACTGTTTATTACTCTAACCACTAGGCATGGGTGGTTAAACTGAATGGCTGATTACAGCAAAGCAGTGCAAGTGATTTCCTTACTGACTCTATATGCAGCAAAGCAGAAAGAACACAAAGTACAGCAGCATTCATTTTAAGATGCTGAAATCTGGGTCGTCCACTGGTGCTGTGGTAGCACTATTTAGCAATGCCAGTGACCCAGAGCCAGCAGTAAATGGGGTTGCTGGAGGTCTGGCCAGGGAGTAGGATTGAGCACCTAGGGGACTGCTCTCCACCTCCGGGAGGGTGGGCTGCAGATTCTGCAGCTTACCACCACCTGTGTGACCATGGGTGATGGTGCAATGGCGCTGCAGAGTAATTAGGAGGGAGGACGCAGCCAGGATCTGGAGCAGTGGCATGTCTCTATGTGACCTATCTCCTTGGATCTCCTCTAGTGCCAGTACCCCTCAGGGACAGAGACCAGAAAACCAGGAACAATCACCCCACATTGGCCACTGGCAGAGGGACCCAGGTGCCCCAGACTTCATAACCAGGCTCCATGAGAGACCCACTGCTGCCCAACACACACTAAAGGAGTGGAGGGTGACCTGGGGTCCCCTCCTCCCACCTGGGGGTACAACTCAGGCAGGATAGGGGCAGGCCCACAGGAGCTCCTGAGCATTACCTGTGGTGAAGCTAGGGATAACCAGCCTAGGGATCTCTGAAAAGTGGAGACTGATGCTGTGAGAAAGGGACATAGAAAGAAAAATAAAAACATTTTTAAAAGATGCTGAAATCTTAGATATTCTGTGCAGTGACATTCAGTCTCTGTGAGGCACTGGTACAAGAATTCAAAATCCAAAACCAAGCACGATTCCATGATTGTTGCTGGTGATACCGTAAAAATGGAAAACCAGGGTCCCTGAAAAGACCATGTGGTTCATTGACGAGGTCAAAGCAATCTGAACCAAAAGAGAAGCTTTTGGCAAGTACAAAATGATCAGAGTGATAGCAAATGGGACAATTACACTCAAAAAGCATTGAAGGTAAGAGGGCAGTGATACTAGCAAAGGTGACAGCTGAACGTAGGACTGCAACAGGGATCAAAGCAGGAACAAATACTTTTTTAGTTACATTCAGGAACAGAGGAAGGGGGATAGTTAAACTTTTAGATGGTAACATGGTAGTAGCGGATGATGGACAGAAGGATGCCATTCTGAATAACTTCTTCTGTTTAGTGTTCATGAAGAAACACAAAGGACCAATGTCTGAAAGTGGCATTAAAACAGCTGATTCTAGCAAATGGAGACACCGCTTTTACCACTGGCAGCATCAGGGTGGTGTTAGTACACCTAAGGAGAGATAAAGCACAAGGCCAAATGGGCTGCATCCAAGGGTACTGAGAAAGCTTGTGGAAGAATTGGAAGACCCCTGGCATATTTCTTTAACCATTTGCTACAGTCAGGATCATGCTGAGTGACTGGAGAAGTGCAGATGTGGCACCTCTCCACAAGGGAGGGAGTAGGAGAAGGCTGGCAACTACAGACCAGTTAGCCCAACATCTGTAGTTGGGAAACTAATGGAAACCTTAATTAAGCAAGACTTACTAGAGTACCTGGAGAAGTACTATCTTCAGGACAGCAGACAGCATGCTCATGCCAGACAAACCTAATTAAGTTTTTGACTGGGTGACTAAGGAATTGGACAAGGGACACCCAGTGTACCTCCTATTCTTTGATTTTAGCAAGGCCTTCAACCTGTGCCACACAAGCCCGACTGAGAAAGTTGGAGGACTTAGGCATGGCCAAGAATACAGTCAGGTGGGTAGGAAACTGGCTTAAGGCCAGGAAGCAGAGAGTGGTAGTTCATGGGGTGAAGTTAGGTGAGGGAGAGGTCACTAGCGGTGTGCCCCAGGACACAATCATTGGCCAGGTTCTGTTTAATATGTTTATTAACGACATTGGCAATGGCATCCAGGTCAAGCTCAACCTATTCATGGATGACACTAAGCTGGGTGATAGGTTGGACAATGTAGAAGCAGTCAGGGAACTACAAAAGACCTGCCGAGGCTGGAGAGTTGGTCTAATGATTGGCAGCTGAAATTCAATGCAAAAGTGCAAGGTGATGCACCTGGGAAAAGGAAACCTGAGAAAAGAATATTGGCTTAATGGAGTCAAGCTCAGTACCTCACATGAAGAAAGGTCCTAGGAGTCATCATCTCAGACACCCTAAAGCAATCCAGCCAATGTAACAGAACTTACATCAAAGTCAACAAAATGTTAGATTGTATAGGAGGATTTGACAGTAGAATAGGAAGGTGATCCTCCACTCTGCAGGACCTAGTGAGGCCTCACTTAGAGTACTGTGTCCTGTTTTGGAGTCCTCACCTAAAGAAGGACATGGACAGGCTAGATACCATACAGAGAAGAGCAACCAAGATGATACAGGGTCTCCAAGGACTCTTGTATGAGGAACACTTGAAGGCACTGGACATGTACTCACTGGAGGATAGAAGGAGAAGGAGACATGATTGAAATGCTCAAGTTCCTCAGAGGCATAAATAAGGTCCCTGCTCAGAAATTTTCAACAGGGTATGCTACTCAAGTACTGAAGATCATGAAAGGAAGCTGCAAGGAGGTAACTTCAGGAGGGAACCAAGGAAACACTATTTTACAGAAAGAGTAGTGGAACCATGGAACAGGTTGCCTGCCAAGGTGGTGGGAGTTAGGTCAGTGGCAGCATTCAAGCCTGGGTGGGATAGAGCAATGGCTAACTTGGGTACTGCAGGAACAGGAAAGGGTAAAAATGCATCAGGGGCTAGGTCCCATGACTGTGAGAGGTCTCTGAAAGCACTGGGCAGACTCAATGGACCATGATCTCCTTCTGCCATACTTTTCTATGTTTCTATGTGATTCCCCAGCTGTGAAACTCCTACCAATAAATCTTAGACTAAAAGGTAGAAAATGTCCAACCCCAAACTTATTATATCCTGGTTCCTGTTGTCCCACAATTCTGTGAAAAATGAAAGGAATTCTACAGGTATCATGAAAGTTTATGCACTTTTGCATTAATTGATCTTTGATCTTTGTTTCCTCCTTCCTTAATCTACTTTGTATAAATTTGAGAGTTTTAATTTATAATTTATGTAACCAAGTTATATGAATTACCACCATGCTTTATAGTCTATGAACATATTTATGTAATATTTTGGTGCTAACTGTGTAGCATGACTGTGTATAGCGGTGTCATTGTAAATGAGCTTTACTCAATTACTTCTTCCCTAATAATAAACAAACATGAAACTTTAACTTAAAGATCCCATGGTAAAAGGAAGAGTGGGGCAATGATTAATGTTGAAAGATGTTGTGCACCAATGCAGGGAGTCTCAGCAGCAAACTGCTAGAACTTCAGGTGATGGTCACAAAAGGACCAGTGACCTGGTGGCTGTCACTTGAACATGGGCAACCTCAGTCCATGAATGGGACATGACCTTACCAGGGCACTCACTGTTCAGGAAGGGCAGAGCAAAAGGCAAGGGAGGGAGGAGAGTTACACTGTATGTAAAAGAGGAATAGAGGCAACTGAAATAGCTAGCTTGGGGAGTCAGGTAAAGTAGAAACCCTGTGGGTGCTAGCAGCAACAGGAAATGGGAAACAAATTAGGAATGGTGTTGTCTACTGACCACGGGTCAAGCTCAGGAGGCAGACAAGAAACTGAGAGAGATACTTAGGTTGGTGGCCAGTTTGGGGTGGTGGTACTAGGGGGACTTTCATATGCTGGATGTGCACTAGAAAGTGCCAGTTATACCACATACCAGGAATCAGTGCCTGGTGGATGCATGGCAGGAAGGGTTCCTAGTTCAGTTAGTACAGGGCCCAAGAAAGGAAGGGACTCTGCTGGGTGTGATGTTCACTAACAGTGAAAGGATGCACAATTTAGTAGTCCTGGAACAACTCAGTTCCAGTTCCAGTTATCATGGAACAGTGGCACTAAAGGTCCAGATAAGGATAACTAACAATGCAAACACTGTAAGGTATGGGACTTCAAAAAGCTAATTCTGGCAGGAGAATAGCTGGAAACTTAAACACAAGCGGTATACATCAGATAGAGAATAGAGGAAACATGAAAAGCAATGATAGAAATAGCAGAAAGCTCAATTTTGATGGTATCAAAGGAAAAGAGCAAGGGTCCAATGTTGTTCACAACAAATTAAAGACAGCAGTAAGAGCCAAAAAGAGGACATTAGGAAGCAACCAGGAGGAGGATAGGGAGAAGTATCTGGAGCAACCAAGAAAGTCAACCTAAAGGTGAGGAAGGTCAAGGCAGAGACGGAACTTTGGCTGGCAAAGGGCATGAAGCAAAGGGAAAGGCATTCTTCAGGTACAACTGGAGAGGCATAAAGACAAAGGGGGTTGTGAGACTGAAGTATGAGGAAGGCTGGAGGGGGGAACAAAGGCAAATAAGAGATACTGAAAAAATATCTGGTTCTGTTACCTCGGGGAGAAGTATAGGCAACTTCTAGAATGTGCAGTTAAAAGAGGAAGGAAGCAGAGCACGGGCTCGAGGCGGCATAATCAAAATAACAGAGTAAAAGGTATTGGAAAAACTTACAGGATTGAAAGTAAATAAATCTACAGGACCTGAGCATGACACCTGAGGATGCCGAAGGCAGTAGCTGAAGTGATAAGAGGGCTATTTGCAAACATTAAACTGTTCACTTGTCATGAGACTAGTCTCTTGGGACTGGAGAACAGTGGACATGGTCCAATTACACAAGAGTGGAAGGAAAGAAGGATGAGCCAGAGAACTCACAGACCAGTCAGCTTGATGTCTATAGCGGGATAGTGAGTCTTTACTATGGGATGAACTGGTGGACTTACTGGAGGAACTGGGCTGCAGGACCCCAGACAACATGGGTTCATGACAGGAAAGTCTTTGCAGACAAATCAGGTTGACTCCTTCAACAGAGTGGTTAGGGCAGAAGAGAGGGCTCAGGTACTAGATGTAGTATACTTGGATTTCAGCAAAGTCTTTGACTCAGTCCCCACAGGAGGCCGTTCAAAACGATAAGGGGCTTAGAGGTAGGAGAAAAATGTGGCAACTTTGGTGGCAAAGTGGCTGAGGGAAGAACATAAACTGTAGTAGTTAATGATGAATTTTCAGTGGTAATGGAAGTAACAAGTGGAGTACCTCAAAGGTCAGTGCTGGGCCCAGACCTTTCAATGTATTCATTGTGACACAGGGAAGGCATTAAGGTCAGATCTACCTCTTTGCAGAGCACACGAAGATTTGTGCAAGGGTGGACACAGAGAAAAAGAAAGAGAACTCAAGGAAGATCTGGACAGCTTGAGCTGGTCAAAGATCTGGCAACTGAGCTTCAATGCAAAAATATGTGATTCACATTGGACGAGGAACCCAAAAGTTGAATATAACATGGGGAGAATGGTTGTGACAGGGTGACTGCTGTCATAGGTAGTACCCCAATAAGAAACATAGGCCTTCCCTTGCCCCCCACTACCATTTAGTGCTTTAGAAAATGACACTACATACTGTATAAAGAAAGTGCCTGTGTGCCTTAAATAAATATATTTAAGATGCTAGAATAAACATAAAGTACAATAATATAAAGTACATTAGTGCATTCAAAGTTTTATACATGCATAAGGTGCATTTGAAGTAAATGCAAGAAAATGCATTTAGTTAGGAAGGGGTATAGCTGCCTGGATAGCAGTAAATAATGTAATGCAAACAGAGCAGCAACATTTAATATGTTTATGTCTAAATGTTGTTGTTCTGTAGCCTGAAATAAACAGGAATTCCCAAACCAAACTTTTTTTCTGTTTGTGCCGCGCCAGTAATGAGCGGTATAAAGAACCCCCGCTTAATGAAAAAGAAGGATCCTGGTTGCTGGTAGTATGGCAAAAATATTAATTCTTTGGGCAGCTAAGCTGTGGAGGAGCCAGAGGAAAATACAGCCAAATCAAGTTGTTACAATGGGGCCAGGATCCTGACTCGATTCAGGATTATCGGACGGAGCGGCAGTGATCTTGTCTTTGTTTATTTTAGTCACTCTGTGTCTAGATGTTAAACCCTGGATTCCAAATAGAAAGAAAAGACTCCCAGCTGCTGGCAAAGTAGTAATACAATATTTAAGTTAGCCAGCCAAGCTGTGGGGAGGACAGGGATTCTGGGCAGCCGGACCATGCTGCTGCATCATACAAAAGAAATCTTGATTAGTATCAGGATTACCACAGAGTGGAAAATTATTTCCTTTGCTCATGCTGCCACTCTATGGCTTTCAGTAAATTCCCCAGACACCTCCAGAAAAGAAAAGATCCTCGGGGCCTAATAATGGCATAAAAAAAAAAAGAAGGACCCTAAATGTGAGAGAGCTCTACCCCTGTTACAGCTAGGTGCACCTGTACAGGAACACTAGAGTATACCTAAGGGCTTGGTCATTTTACATCTGGCTACCTCTATGAGTTGAATGCTAGAGAGGTCGAGTGACTGTAGATATACATTGCCTGCTGTCCAGAAAGTGCTGTTTGCCATGTGGATACATTATATGTGGAGGCGTATCTGCCTAACTGTGTATTCTGCTTCTGAATTGTAACTGTGTGCTGCCATTTTAACCAGGATTATCAAGCTGCATTGAAGTTGTGTCCTGCTGTTGTTTTAAGACTCATGGCTATACTAGGGCTAAGAACTGTGCTGATTGACTGGGGCCATAGTTCCTGATTCACCTGTGTTGCTGTGGTAATGGTGCATTTTGTGCCGTTTCATTAACTGCTGTATGTGCACCCCACCACGATTGGAAGTGGTAGCCTGGTCAGTGGGGTTGAGAGATTTAAGTCAGCTACTGTGCTAAATGTGGCAGCATTTGTAGTGGCAGCAAGTGTAGCACAGTGCAGAAAAGTGCACTGGGAGTCTGAGGGAGTGTGGCAGGCTCCCTTCACCTCTGTTACAGCTAGGTGCACCCTGTACTTGAACACTGGAGTATACTTGAGGCTCAGTCATTTTCCATCTGGCTACCTCTATGAGCTGAATGGTGGGGAAGGTCATGATTCACTCTATATTCATTGTCTGCTGTCCAGAAAGTGTCGTTTGCCATGTGGATAGATTATATGGGAGCGTATCTGCTAACTGTGTATCCTGCTTCTAAACTGTAACTGTGTGCTGCTATTTTAACCAGGATTATCAAGCTGCATTGAAGTTGTGTCCTGCTGTTGTTTTAAGACTCATGACTGTACTAGGGCTAAGAACTGTGCTGATTGACTGGGGCCATAGTTCTGATTCACCTGTGTTGCCATGGTAATGGTGCATTTTATGCTGTTTGCATTAACTGCTGTATTGACCCCGACTGGAGGTGGCAGCCTGGTCAGTGGAGTTGAGGGATTTAAGTCAGCTACTTTGCTAAACACGGCAGCATTTAGTGGCAGTGAGTGCAGAAAAGTGCACTTGGAGTCTGAGGGAGTCCAAGGAAGGACGGGTAGCTGGGTTAAGGGTTTCATTGGTTAATAAGTAATGTAATCAGAGCAATGGGTATGGCTAGATATGTAATGGGTTTAAGTCTGTGTTTGTACTGCATGTTTGTTTAATGGTTTGTGATACTGTATGGACTATATGTTGCAAAGGTCAATATGATGGGTGTTGTTACTGATGAGTTTGGTATGTCTAATCATATTGTGTTGCAGAAGATTAACATGTCTTCCTTTTCTTTATCATTTGTCAGAAGGTTTGAGGTTAGAATATGTGGGCATATTTTATTTTATTGTTCTTCTCGGGTTGTATTATTTAATTTGAAGAGTTTGTTATGTTACAGTGTTTATTATTGTTATTAGCTGGTGATATTAGAACAAAATCTCCATTATTGCATGATTTTGCAGATTTAAATTGTCCTACTTATTTGAGTTCACATGGGCTTAAATTTATTCATTTAAACTCCCAAAGTTTGATACCTAAATTGGATGAATTGGAGGTAGTAGTTGTTAATTATTCCCTGATTTGTTGTTAGTATCTGAAATGTGGTTTTAGTCTTTATCTGATAAAGTTTGCTTGTTGCCCAGTTATAAAATTCTGTGTTGATTGAAGGGGTAAAAAATGGGGAAGAGGTATTGCTGTTTATTATAAAGAACATCTGGTATTTAATACCTTACTCTCTAGTGTTATTACTATATCTGATGCTGAGTGGTTAATTTTATGTTTACAGCTTGGAGAACACAAAACTCTAATTTTTGGGTGTTTGTACAAGCTTCCAAGTTGTGGGACTGAGGAGTTAAAGGGATTTTTATTGGTTTTTGTTCTATTTGTGAATTACTCTGACTGCGTGATAATGGGGATATTAATTTAAATTGGTGTCATAAAGAACATTTGGGTTTGGAATCTTTTCTAAATTCATTTGATTTGTTACAAGTCATTTAGCATTATACTTGTTTAAATTCCTTTCTGATAATCATTCAATTCTTGATTGGGTTATATTTAATAAGTTAAGTATGGTAGGCTGTTCTGGTGTTCTTCCTGTATCAGTTAGCGATCACATGGCAATTTATTGTGTTCTTGATTTTAGGAGAGATAGAGTTCCCCTCATATAATTCAGTTTGTAGTTTTAGGAATGTTAATATTGCAGCTTTATTTGTTGAAGTGTCTTCTTTGGATTGGTCTTTTTAGAATGCATACCAGATGTTAATTTAGCTGTTGAATTTTTTGTGACATGTTATTACCAGTTCAGAATGTTTTCTGTCCTTTGTATAAGCTTAGATTAAGGGATCACCAAACAAATGGTTTACTCCAGAATTGAAGAAATTGTTGAAAAATAGAGGTTAAGCTTGGCATTTGTACAAGGAAAATCTGACTACCTCTTTCCTGAATACCTACTGCTACTGGAGAAATTTGGTAACAAAATATGTGAGAAATTGTAAAAGAAATTCTATTTGATCATCTTGAATAAAGTTTGTCAGATCTCGACTTTTTGGGATAGAGTAAATTCTTTGTTAAATTCTAAATCTAAGAATTTTATTCAAAACTGAAGGTTGCTGATCAAGAATGTACAGAGCCGAGTGATATAGCTAATCTATTGAATGAGAAATTTATTAACTTAAGAAGTTATACGGGCAGGTTTCTTCTGGATTAAATATAATAACTCTGATATAACTGTAGATTCTCCTCATTTGACTAGGCCTAGTTTTAGTTTTAAGTTGGTTGATAGGGTTGAGGTATTTAGGCTTTTAAATACTTTGCCTAATAAGTTTAGCGACTGTGTGGGAGGACTGGATGGTCTATTTCTTAGATTGATTATTCCTTTATTGTTGATCCTCTTTGTTATATTTTTAATTTATCTTTGGTTTCTCAGCAATTTCCTCCAGCTGGAAGCAAACTAAAGTTACCCCATTCCCAAAAATCCAAAGCTGAATTGGCTGAGGACGTTTGGCCTATCTTAATTCTTAATCAGTTAAGTAACTTGATGGAGAAGATTGTTGCAAATCAGATTAATGATTATCTCTCAGAGTATGGGTTAAGTCATGCACAGCAAGAGTTTCTAAGAATTGTGTAACAGGGACTGCCTTGGTCAGGTTCACGAACACCGTACTTGGTGGTTTTCAGAGGTTTGATGACCGGTGTGGTGCTCATGGACCTGACCAGGGCATTTAACCTAGTTGTCCATGGTCTTACTTATCATAGGCTTATTGAAATGGATTTTGCCTGTCCGTTTATGCATGGATTAGGGATTATTTGTTCTTGAGATTGCAGGTTGTTAAAGTTGATTCTATTAAATCCTTGAGGCCCATTTGGAATGTGTGGTCCCCAGGGTCAATCTTGGCCTGTTATTATTATTTTCTTTTTATTAATCAGTTATTCTTTCTAGCACAGATTGTGAAATTTTTATTTATGCTGATGATTTAATTTTGTTTTGTCAGGAAACCTCTACTGATGTTATTTCAACCAAGCTTCAGTCTGATTTTCATAAAATTTGTGATTGGCTTGCTCATAATTTGTTAATTCTAACTCAAAGAAGACAAAATCTATGCTTCATTGGAACTAATGTAATGTTATAAACTGGTCCATGTTTAAAAGTGTTTGATTTGGGTAGGGTTATTATTGATCAAGTTCATCAATTTAAATATCTTGGGGTTCTGTTGGATCCCACACTGAATTTTCTTTGCAGGTTTCTGATGCTAGTAGGAAAATTAATCAGAAATTGAGTACATTATTTAAATTATTTAAATTTAAATCCTTTTCAGTTTTGCCACAAGGAAGGCTACTGCTGTTGGTACTCTTCTTCCCATTTAGATTTTGTTGCTGGAATTTTTTAGATTAGGCTCAAGGGAATTGCATACACTTACAGTTGCTTATAACAATATTTGTCATTTTATTTTGTTGGTTCCATATCGCACATTCCTGTGAATTATATTCTCAATTGTGTTGATTATCACCAAATTGTCATCTTGAATATTGTTTTGGTTTATTAATTTTAGAGCTATTCATGATTATTCTTCCTTCCTTTTATCTGATTTGTTATCTGTATGCTCCATTCCTTCAATGCTTGGATCATTCAATGAATTGTTGCTTGATACTGTTGTTTGTAAACATAAGTCAGGGCTCCATGCTTTTAATAATTTAGCTCCATGTTATTGGAATAGTTTACCTGTTGCTATTCACTCGATTACTTGTAAATCACATTTTAAAACTGTATTTATTCTCTTTTATACTTGACAAATCATGTTGTATTTGCAACATATGATATTCTTTATGTATAGTTGTATTTGTCTGGTATCTTTTTGGGATGTGTTTTTTTTTCTTATGTCCCAGGTCGGACCTGAAAAGGCCTTTGGTCCAATTTCCTTACCAGTTATCAAATGAAAAATAAAATAAATAAAATAAATAACAGGAACATGATTGCTCCTCTTCCCTCCCCGGCTCTCTCGCACTGTGGTGCAGTTCTCAGTGGGGCAACAGACACTTTCACTTTTTATTAGAATGCCCCCACTCATACTAAAACAAGCAAGCACCCTGCATTGTACAAAGGAGACAATGGGGTCCTTATACTGAATAAATGACTGCTGCCCTCATAAAAAAGATTAATATTGAGGCTAGAAAAATAAAATAAAGGCAAAGAGGCAATCAAAGCAGCTTGTCTGAAAAGGTTTATTTTCAGCAGATCACTGCTCTGCTATAATGAATGAATGGGCAGAGTCTAATAAATGGACCCAAATGAAAGTTGAAGCCGGCGAGGCTGACATTTCAACCATCAGAGAAAAAAGTGGGATTGTAAAATGCTCCTTTGAGATGGGAGCCTTCAGGAAAGTACAGAACTTCTAAGTGCTAAATAAGTAAAATAGTATTGTATAGATAGATAGATAGATAGATAGATAGATAGATAGATAGATAGATAGATAGATAGATAGATGGGTAGATAGAGAAAGCAGGTGTTATGAAAAACACATAGGTTGAGAAGAAAAGAAAATATTCTTTCCTGAAAGGATTCCTGAGCTGGCAGGAGAAGAGAGAAGAGGGCGTGTCTTCATTCTCTTGTTCCCTAGCCAACTCAAGGATTTCTGAGCAAACTACAAGTTTATGGGCTGAACTAAAAGAAAATAAAAACTGAATAAACAGTACCTGTGAAAAGCCTTGTTGCGTGTCCTGTTTATATGGTGTGCTATAGGGCTGGCACCCTCAGTCTACCTCTATTTATTTGGACTACCCAGAGTGATGTCACTCCTTGAGGAAGGGCTAGTAGTAATTAAAGCTACTTAAGTATTCGGGACTAATTAACTGAGCAGGACTATGTTTTATGTTTCTTATTCCTAACGAAATGATTCTTGAAGTCATAAAGGCTTAAAAACAATCTTTTATTTCTGCATAGGGTCTGTTGTGAGCCTGAGAGATACTAATTGGAAAAATAGACATCACATGACTGTGATGTCACCCTGAAGATGCATAAAAGCCTGACCAGAGGCATTAATTTAGATAGAGAGTTAGCAGGCAACTGACTGAGGAAGGTGAAAAGACCTCCTGAGGAGGTGTGTGCCTCCACTGGTCAATTTCAAGCTAATCTAGGAAAAGCCTTGGCACTACTGAAGCAAAACAGTGGTCTTTTGAGTTATATAAACTAACCTTTATTTCTTTTTTTTATTTTGTATATATTTCCTCTGATTTTATGAGAAAATAAAAATGATAAATGCCGTAATTTTTATGAACTAAAGTGGTTGTCTGCCTGTTGATGTTATCCTGAATACCCACACCTGTCCACAATTGTGCTGGAAAGTACCATGGAGAAAAAGAACCTAGGGGTCATGATATCAGAGAGTCTGACAAAATCAGTACATTGTAATAGAGCTTTGAGCAAGGCAAACAGGTTGCTGGGTTGCAGATTGGGTGATAAGCAGTAGAAGTCATGAAGTGATCCTCCATTTGTACAGGTCTCTTGTGCAACCACACCTGGTATACTGTGCAAGATACTGGAGTCCACACCTAAGGAGAGACTGCAACAAGTTTGAAATAGTCAGCACAGGGCAACCAAGATGGTCCATGGACTATGGGGCAAGACATATGACAAAAGCTGAGAGATTTGAACATGTACGCACTTGAGAATAGAGGAAAGGGCAACTGGATTGAGACATACAAGCCCCTGCATGGACTAAATAGGGTGGACGCCAATGAACATTTCTCTTTGAGTTCTAATGTAGGAATGAGAGAGACACATTTAAACTCACAGTGGTGAGATTCAGAGAGATGCCCATAAGCACTCTTTCACAGAAAGATTGGCGGACAAGTTGAAAGGGCTTCTGGAGGAGGTGGTACTGGCGAAATCAGTGAAGGATGAGGCATGCATATAGGGTCAGTTAGAAAGGGACAGAAACAAAGGGAGGGGATGGCTAAGGGTCAGTGCAGAGTAGTTAAGTAGGGTGGGCAGACTGGTTATGCCAACAAGCCTTTCTCTGCTATTGTTGCTCATGTGTCTATGCACATATGTAAATGATGAATTACTATTAGCACAGTGATTTTTGTACTTTTATAAATGTTGGTACCTTACACAATCTAACATTCTGTATTTGGCTTGCAGTATAGCCTAGAGGTTGAAGCAACAAGCTGTGAATGAGCTTGATGTATCCAGTAGACCTGGTTTTGATCCCCAACCTCCGTGTACATACTGTGTGAACTTAAGTACTATAAGTCATGTAAGGTTCCTGAACTCTCAGGACACGCCTATCAAAAAAAAGCTTCAGCTTAATGTGCCTTTCAAGCCAAAATTATAAAATAAATAAACAGAAAATTGTTAAATGCACTTCTCACTTTTCACCATTGCCCATTCTGGCAAGTTTCTAACTGTTGAAACTTACACCATCTGATAGTCAATATAATACAATGACAAGAGAAGAATCCTTATTTATTTTATTTATTTAAGGAATCAGTTTACAACCTTTGAGCCAGAGGCTCGTTTCCAAAGGTGCCGTCACATAAAGACATACATTGTGTTTCAGTTACATAAACAATAGGCATTCACCAGAGGTGCCACGTCACATTGTGGTCAGACAAATACAATTGGGTAGCAGGGTACATGTAATTGATAACAGATATTACACAAGTCGGTATCAAGTGAGCATTCTGGTTGGTAAACATTGAAACTAATGGCACTGGCCCGGTTAAACCTAGGCATGGTGTACAGGGAAGTGGTGGGGTGATGGTTGGGTCGAGAGCTGCCGGGGGCATTGTCAAGAGAAAAAAGAGGTGGAGGCTATGTGCAGAGACAGGAGCAGTTACAGTGCTGAAGATGTGGTTCAGTGCGGTTTGAATGTGGAGATGGTGATGGCATTGGTGACAGTGGCAGGGAGGGGTTAAACCAGGTTGGGGCTCTATAGCCGAAGGACCTCTAGCCACGGCTGGTTCTTGTTCTGGGGACTTTATAGTGGTCTTGTATGAAGACCGTGTAGCAAAGTGGGAGGGCTCTGGTGGATGGATGCCGTTACCCCAGGGGAGAGTCCAGTAGGTTTTTGGTGAGGAGACAGGTCTGGTATCAGACCCGTTCATCCAGGTAAGCAGGTTTGCATCGACATATAGCTGACAGGTGTGTGTGAGCCTGGGGCACCCGTAATCAATCTGCATGCTTTATTCAGGGTGAGGTGAATTTTGTTGAGTGCAGTGGTGTAGGCAGCACCGATACTGGTAGACCATAGTCTACAAGGGACAGAACAGACGATCGTAACAGCTAGCCAGAGAGCATTTGGGGAAGGCAGGTTTTATGGCGGAATAGGATGCCAAGCCGTGTGTTGGTGGCGGATGTTAGGGCGTTGATGTGGTTGTGAAATGTGAGGCTGAATCAAGGTAACCCCAAGGTATTTGTAGGAGCAGACTTGTTCCAGTGGTTGGTTGGTGCTTGGAAGGATATAGAGTGGGTGGTTGCTAGCTTTGTTTTGGGGTGTGAAAAGAGCATAGTTTTGGTTTCTTAAGATTGATGACGAGTCTGCGCTCCTTAAACCAAGCCTCAGCACTGTTGAAAGACTGCTGTAGGGAGTCCTGTAGGGAGATGGGATTATGGTGGGTGGCAAAGGACAGCGTCGTCTGCATACAGCAGAATTTTGCCAGAGCATGCACTGGGCAGGGTGTTCAGATACAGCAGAAGAGAAGGGGGCCCAGGATGGAGCCTTGGGGACCCCAGAGAGAATGGGACGGTATCGGAGAGTGTGCTATTAATCTTGACACACTGGGATCGCGTGTCAAGATAGCTAGCACACCATGCCAGGAGGCCAGCCGAGAGACCAGTGAGGCAGAGTGCATTCAGCAGCAGTGGATGGGAGACAGTGTCAAAGCCTTTGAGAGGTCAATGAACACTGCACCAGCTAGGAGCTGGTATCCAAGGAGGAGTGTAGGAAGTTGGAGAATTCAATAAGGGCAGTGCTGGTACTGTGACCCACATGGAAGCTATGTTGCTCTGGGCATAAGATGTTATGCTTAGCCAGATAATCAGTGATTTGAATGGCCACCACTTTCTCCAGGGCTTTAGAGAGGGAGGAGGATGGAGATTGGCCGGTAGTTGTTGGCCGATGACCTGTCACCTCCTTTATGAATAGGTGTGATAATGGCTGTTTTTCCAAGCTGTGGGGAATTGTCCCAGGCAGAGTGACTGGTTAATTAGGCTTGTGAGAGGTGCAAGGACTTCATCTAGCACCAGCCTGAGGATGCTGGGGTCCAGTGAGTCACTGCCTGGATTGTTGCCATTGAGAGCTTTGGTTAGGATGGGTCTGGCTTCCCGGTGGAAATCTTTCGCGGGAGGAAGCTGGGGTGCTGGAGGACAGGGGAGTTTGGCTGCAGGGAGGGTCAAAGAAATTACTAGGAGCACTGAGCTAAGGTCAGTGAAAGTGGTGTTGAACCAGTTAGCTATGGTGGCAGGCTCGGTGGAGGTTGTGCCATTTCTAGTGAGCTGGGATGGGGCAGAGGAGCAAGTTTTACCATTGAGTTGCTTAATATTATCCCAGAAGGTCCGGGCTGAGCCCAGAGGAGGTAAGGAGGCCTGGTAATGGTCTGCCTTGGCTTTCCTGATGGCCCATGAGCATTTATTTGGCTGCATTGTATGCTTGCCTATCAGACAGACGACCTGTTTCAGTGGCAAGGTGCCAGAGGTTATCCGTTTCTAAGTAATTGTAGGAGGCCGGGCTAACCCAGGGTGCGTTCTGTTTCTTGGACGGATTTTGGTTAAGGGTGCAAAGAGATCACAGGCCATGTTGAAGGTGTGAGTGAAAAGGTGAGGCAGTATCAATGTTGGTTGCCTGCTGAATGGGGACCAGTCTATCTGGGTGAGGAGTGCTTAAGTTTCTTCAGCCCACCAGGGCGGGAGGCGCCTGCGGAGGGTGGTCTGGGCTTTGGGTTTGGGATTGGGGCTACCCAGTGGAATAGGATAGGAGTGGTCACTCAGGGAATCTGGGAGGACCTGGATGTTTTGGATTTTGTGAATTGGGTTAGTTATAATAACATCCAGCAGGGTGCTGGTACCACTCTTAGGGTTAAGTCTCGTGGGCTGGGTGACAAGTTGTGTTAGATTTTGGGCAAATGAGTCTCTGGTGTTGGATGAGGAGGTACTGAGCCAATTTACATTTAGGTCCCCACTAGGATTTGTTCTGCCTTATGGTGGATGGTGGCCAGGTAGTCCGTTAAAGATATCAGGGCTGGGTGCTGGTTCTTTGGGGAACGAGGCTGTAGTGAGATAGAGATGGCTCCTAGAGGGGTCTGGGGTGAGTCTGAGGTGGGGGCCTGGGCCCCATTTGAGGCAGGGTGGGGAGTGCGTGTCCAGGTATTGTGTCCCTGGTGTAGATTGCACAGCCTCCCCTCATTTGCTAACTCGGTCCTCCCGTATAAGGTATAGCCTGGGAGGAGACAAATGAGTCAGGAGTTGATTTGGACAGCCAGGTTTCCACCAGGGATATGATGTCTGGTTGGTGTGCCAAGGCCCAGCACTGTAGGGTGTCAAATTTCTTCAGCAGGCTGCATATGTTCATGGAGGCTACTCGAAGACCAGTGGGCTGGGTGGGTGGGTGGGAGGGGCAGGGCCTGGGTTGGGATGTATGTTCCCTGTTAGGAGTAGAAGGAGGAGAAGTGCTCTGGTCAGAGGGAGGCAGATGGAGAGTTTGCCGGGAGCGATTGAATAAGAGATGGGGTTTGGTTGCACAAAGGGTGGGTAGGGTAGCACAGGCAGAGAAGGCCTGTGTGATCAGAAGTGCAAGGGGCTGTGGGGGAGGACAGGTGATGCCTGGAAGGGGTGAGGTGGAGAGGACATATGGGATGTGTGGAGGAGGAGGGAGGGGTAGGAGCAGTGGTAAAGGAGGAGGGAGGACAGAAGGTAGGTAGGAACACTGGAGTAGTGAGGCTGAGGGTTAATAGGGACACTAGGGTATGTGGAAGGGAAAGGGAGGAGGAGGAAAGAGATAGACTGGCGAGCAGGGATGCATGTGCATAGTTGGGAATGCTGGTGGAGCTGATGTGAGGAAAGAATGGGTGGACTAGGATGAAAGAGGAGTTAGTAGTGAGAGATCACCTCTGAGTCTAGTTGCTGCTATGGTGTGGTGGCAGCACATGTGCCTGAAGTGCACAGAGTACCAGGTTCAATTCTTGATCAGTGTAATAGAGAGAGCTAGACCAGTGGCTGTAGCAGCAGGGAGTTGGGTTCAGGTTTGGAGAAACCCTTAGATAACACTTTAGTTGTTGGGCTATGATTGGTCAATCTGGGACTGAATCCATGATGTTATCCCAGTATAACATCACAGCCTAGTCCCAGCACACAGATAACTGTATCAACTGTTAACAGAATGACTCCATGCAGCCCACTTCAGTGATCCACACTGCAGCCCACTTCAGTGATTCCCACTAGCAAGCCACCGTCAGTGTTCCTGGCTCCTTTAATATTAAAACTCCTTCCTGCCAAGTCACACTTTTACTCCCCAGTAAAGAAAGTGTACACAATAAATTTTTATTTTCATGGCCATTTCTTCTTAAATCCAGTGGCTTGAAACCGCAGAGATCGTGAACTGCAGATCACGCAGTTCACTAATGCTGCTCAGTTCACAAGAAAAAGTGCCTGTTCACAAACAAGAACTACATGAAATGGTTCTACAAAACATTTAAAACAGTTTTCCTTTTACAAACTAGCATTTTATGAACTCTTTCCTTACTTTGATCGACATGGACTTACTGATTGAAATGGAAAACCAGTAGCTGGTCGGTGGCACTTAGGGTTGAGGCATTGGGTGCCACACCTCACGCCACACTGGCAACCCACATTCAGGAGTAAGGTCAAGCTGCAGGGGTTGGCAGGGCAAGGAGAGGCTCGAGGGTCTGATGACAGTTCCTCTCCTGGGGATGGTGGGCATAACATCCTGCTCCTTGGCTGCCTTCCGGTGGAGGATGGGGGCAGTGCCAGAGCCAGGAGAAAAGTAGCATGGTTTTGTGATGTGCGCATTCTCCATGTGCATACATTATAGCCAGGAGGGGAGGGAAGAAAAATTTGAAAAGCGCAGCTGCAGGCTCCATGATGTCCCCTCTAGCATGCCTGTGCCACTGACTCAGGTACTGCCTGTAATTGCCCACTCCGGATATCTGTGTATGGTGGGAGATGGCCTCCCCTCTACCCCACCACAGGAGTAATCCATGGTGGAAACAGAGCTCAGGGTGCCAGGGGAGCAGTGACTGGGAGACTGAAAAGGACGGATACCCCACCTGCAGGCTGAGGAGGATTAAAAAAGAAATGGAAAACCAGAAGTGTGCACCAGTCTCCTTCACCTTATTATGACCGTTTGTGGTTTTCACAGAAAGTAATAATAAAAAAATACACACATCTTCAGTCGGTCCCATGGAAGACAACAGATTGAATCAATTAATCTTGATGGCAACTAAGAAGAAAGACAACTAAGTGGGGGATAGAACAAGCAAAACAGCAGCACCACCTACTAGGCAAACAACAAAGCAACACTATTTTTCTGGTATGTATGCCTACCTAGTAAAAAAATGAGTAAAAAAATGTAAACATATTTTAATATGTTTTTATTTCATTTACAAAGAAGCCATTGTATAATAGCAAAATGTGCTCCAGGGTGTATTTTGTGCTGGAATAATGTCACTTATTGGGTGTTGATGCATTCACTGCGCCCTCATGCCCTACCCCACCAAGCATGATGTTACCCCAGCATGACACACCTATCATGCATTATTGCTTAATTTTACTGTATATGACACTTATACTGTATTCGTTATTGGACATTGTATGTGTCACTTTTTAGTTATCAAGCTGAAATCTATTCATGTCTTGCCATCAGCTATACTCTTTTATGCACTTTTTAAAGATTATGATTACCTTGCAGTGTGCATGAGCCAGTTGTGATGCAGGGCTGTCAAGTGATATGTTCAGTCAAATGTAGTACCCATTGAGACATAATGCTATTCATATGTAAACCACCCAAGATTTACATACCAAAGCTTGACAAAGTAGTGGGTAGGGCTAGTGGGATATTGGAGTACAGGACATCTTCAACAGGAGAAGAAATATGGTGTTGCAGTGTATCACTCACTGGTGAGATCCAACCTAGAGTATTGCATCCAGTTCTGGAAGACACATCTCAGAAAGGATATCAACAGGGTGGAGGTAGTCCAGAGAAGGGCAATTAAAATGGTGCAAGACTTGCACCAAATGCCCCATAGGAGAGACTGAGGGATCTCAACATGTACACCCTGGAAGACAGAAGAGTGAAAGGGGACATGATGGAGACTTACAAGTATAGGTTTGAACAAGGTGCAGGGGAATCTCTTCAAATGAAAAGAGCCCCAGGACCAGGGGACATGTGATGATGCTGGGGGGGTAAGATGGATGTGGAAGCAGTACTTCACTGAAAGGATGGTAGATACCTGAATAAACTGCCAGTGGAAGTGGGTGAGACAAACACAGTAAGAGGGCTTCAGACATGAATGGAATAGACATAGGTGTGTATTAGTAAATAGGCAGGAAGAGGAGGTTACCAGAGACTGGTTAGGGTCTACAGAGATGGACTAGGCAGGGAACAATTGGGTGGGCCAAGTGATCTTTTCTGCAGACAAATTCGATGTTGTTATGCTTCATTCCCATGATGTTTTGAACTGGAGTTTAAGCATTAGAATGCATGCATGTGGATGGTAGAGATTTATATAAAAAATTAAAAACTGTCTGTCTTCTTGTAATGTTTATGCATCATACAAACAAGGCAGCAGCATTTTGGATTCTGCATAAACCAGGAACCTCAATCTCCATGGTGTGGCTGGGTCTCCTGGCAGAAACCACACTGTTATGGCCCCTGGAACTGTCATTTAATTATCTTTAATTATTTCACCTGCTTTCCACCTTAATTCCTGGAGATGACATTTTGAGCTACACCTTCTGTATGTGTTGACTAGTAGTTGCGGACCTATAGCATGGCCATGAACTTGCTTATTGTATGCTGGTAGGAAGAGCCTGTCATGCTGTATTGGCAGTGGGAGCACATTATTCTGATGCAGTGGGCATAGCCCTGTAGATGTTTTGCTTTGAGAAAAGGACTCCTGCATAAGTTACCTATCAAACAACATGACAGAGTGTTAAAAATAGTGTCTTCTGCTGAAGACTTATTACTGCCCTGCCTGTGTGTGTGTATGGCAGCTGAAGAGCACTATTTTTCCTCTAACTTGAGAAGTTAATTGAGCCCTCTAAGTACTGCCTTTTTACAAGTTGAAGCCTCCTCCATAGTGCTTTATGGGCCTTTTCTTTGTTTGTTAAGTTTCAGTGCTTAAGTTGAGCCCTCCCAGTACTGCCTTTTGGAGTTGAACCTCCTCCATAGTATTTTATGGACATTTCCTCTGGCTTGAGAGAAGTTCATTGAGCCCTCCACAGTACCGCTTCTTTTTGCAAGTTGAAACCTCATCCATAGTGTTTTATGAGCCTTTTATTTTCTTTGTTAAGTTTCAGTGCTTAATTTACTAACATTTGCAAACTGAGAAACTTGTGTTGCTGGTATCCCTCCCCACTCATCCAGAAGTGTAAATTCCTTTGTTTCTTAACCATGCTGGTTGATTTTACTTGCTTCCCTCATAGTAAGAATGTGAAACTAAACTTGTGTTATTTTAAATGATGAATAAAGTGGCATGTCCAGTTTACATCTCTTGGGGATGACGCTATATCCCCTTACCTGTATGGAGTAATTCACTTGCCACCAACTCTGAAGATCTCAGCTGTAAGATAATGCCATGCAAGTAAGGTGATATATGAAATCAGATTGCATTCCATGAAAAGTTAGGATGATCTCTCTTCCCTACCTCTGCAGCCACAAAACCAACCCCTTTTCTCTCTCTCTCTCTGATATCTACTGCTGTACAACATAACTATCTAAACAAACAAAGCTGTCTTTTTTCTTAAAAAGTAGGAGGGTTTTTCTTGCTTGTTTTAAGGGACTGGGTAAGCCAAGGAGGACATTTCTACTGTCAGGGATGTATAAAAAGTCACAAGATATCTATTGGAGAAGGAAATACAACACTTTAATGGTCACAACTGCATTAGACTACAAATGACACCATGACACAAAGTTATCATGAATTGCTTCAACGTTAAACTAATTGAGGTGATATTCGTTATGCTTCACTTTTCTTGATGTTACTATGATCCCTCTTTGCTGTTTCTGTTGCAAACATTTCTTCTGGAGGTCCCAGCCATCTCAGAAAAGATATAGATTGGGTGAAGGCAGTACAAGAGCAACCAAAATGGTGCATTGACTGCACCAGAAACACTATAGGGAAAGACTTAGGGAGTTAAATATGTATCTCTAGATGAAAGGAGGGAAAGGGAAAACATGATAAAAGCATTCAAATACTTCAAAGATATCAATAAGGTACAGGAAGGTTGAATTCTGCTGAGAAAGAGATGTTCAAGGACAAGGGGCATGATAAGTAGCTGGAAGGGGAAATTTAGATGGGATGTGAGGAAATACTTCTTTACAGAGAGGGTGGTGGACACTTAGAACAACCTGCCAGCAGAGGTAATGGGTACCAATATGGTAACAGGTTTCAAACATGCATGGGATACACATAAGGGACTTTCCTAACAAGGCTGGTGTGGGGGTGTTAGGCTGGAGATCAGCTATGGTCCATGGCACAGCAGGTAGGTAAGGACCTTAGGGCAGACTAGGTGGGCCAGGAGGTCCTTTTCTGCCAACAGCTTCTATGTTTCTGTGTTAGTAAATAGCTGGTACATGAGCATTATACATTCATGTTAACATAAATTTTAAGATGTTAAATATAAAGCCTATGGTACCGGTAACACAATGCCATTAACAAGTACTGCTCAAATATTCAGAATCCACAGATTCAACCTATTGTCAGTTTAAATCAAAAATATGTATCTTTGTAGAAGTCAGGACCATAAAGAAAAACCCCGAAGAAAAGGTAAGATTGGAAGTAATATGTATAAGGCAAGTGAGCAGCACTGAAATGCATTTTCGTTATACATGTGAAAGGATGAAAGCTCAAGTAAAATATAGGTCCTAAATATAGAAAACAGTTGAAAAGGATAAAAGGAAGGGAAGAGTCCTAGATACAGTAAAAGAACAAAACAACCAAAAATGAAAGAAACTGACTAGCATAAAATTTAAAACAACAAAACAGTGAATGACATTTGGCAGATTATAAAGGGCAACATATTATCATTTGCAATAGTTACATTCAAAGGATCAAGGAATATAACAACAAATGATGACAAGCAAGATGGCTAAATGAGTATGAGAAGAAAGTTACTCAATAAAAAGCTAAACATGCAATAAGATATCTGAAAACAAAAGCCATGACATATCCACATGGTCAGAATATTAAACATTTTAAAGAAACATAAATGCAAAAGTAACCATTTCAAAAGAAAATGGAACTCAAACTTGATACACATGCAGACAAGAGCAACAGCAAGCAATTGTGCAGTTACATCTATAGCCTAAACAAAATAAAAGAATATAAGTAATATTAATATTAAAGGAAACAGTAAAAAAATCCAGTGGAGATAGCAAACCAATGTAATGAATATTTGTGTTCCTTATTCAAACCCAGTCACAACTGAGTCCCATGCCCCTGTACATTACCAGGAATGCCAACAGAATTAATATAAATATAAACAACATACTGCACAAAATTCAGAATAAAAAATCAGAGTGCAAATTTTCCACTAAAATGCTGAAATTAAATATTGTGATAATCTATAACCAGGCACCCCTCAAAATACATTTTTAAAATTAATAAATACAGGTTCTGGGTAAAATCTTAGAATCACTACTTAAAAATATAAGTTAGCAACATGTCTAACAGTGATTTCAGTGACAGAGCAGCAGAGATTCACAAAGGACAAACATGTACCACAAATGTAATCTGTCTCTATGAAAACCTGACCCAATTATTGGATAGCAATACCTCATAGACATAATTTCTGTTATACCTTTGCAAAACATCTGCTACTGTACCACATTTGCCAGTCATTGAAAAATTTCTTCCTAGCTATTCATCCCTGTATTATAAACAGTAGAACCCACACCAGCCAAACCATATGAAGATTCATCACTGTAAGCCTTGTGTATTATGCAGACTGTGATACTTAACACTTGTAGGGTAAGTAGTACATCAGAACTTATTTGCTGTATATGCATCTCAGTTGCTATGGGGTCCTGAACATATTCACCCTTCCTCAAGCCAAGCTAGCTACATTATGTCTTACAACTCCTGGTAGGTGACATCACTTTAGCTTATGTATTACTGTGATGAGCTGCTATTTTTAATAGAAGTTACAATTTTAAAAGACAGTGATGTGGGCTGAGAAGCAACTTGTGCAGGTGAATCACCATGCTATCCTAGATATTACCAGGTTGCACTCAGTTAGCCTAACCACTGGGAGCAGAGAGGGAGAGGATACGGTGTAAAATAAAACCATTTAACCCATTTGTGATTTAAAGTTACATTAAGGAAATGTGGCCTCAGAACTGGATACCATATTCCAAATGAGGCCTCACCAATTATCTGCACAGTGGCATCACCTCCTCCTTCCTTCTGTTGGTGATACCTCTCCTATGCACCCCAGCATCCCATTGGCACTCCTCACAGCCTTGGTATGTTGTTTAGCCACCTTTAGATCATCCAGTATGATTACCCCAAATCCATTTACTGTTTGGTGACCATCAGTTTCTCCCCATAATCCTCCCTGGTTTCCTGCAACCCAAATGCATGATTTTGCACTTTTACATTAAATCTCAGCTGCCACACTTCAGACCATTCCTCCAGTTTACCTAGGTACCGCCTCATTTTTCCACCCTTCCCAGAGTGTCCACCCTGTTGCAGATCTTAGTGTCATTCAGAAAGAGGCACACTTTCCTCTGCAATTTCACTTATGAAGACATTTAACAGGACTGATCCCTGTGGCAATCTGCTGGCCACACCCTTTCCTTAGATTGAGCACCATTTACCATTTACCATTACCATGACTCTCTATCTTCTATCATTCAACCAGTTCCTAACCCAGTTTACTACCTTGTGATCCACTCCCAGGCTGCCCAGCTTGTTCACAAGTGATATGTGGAATAGTATCATCAGCCTTACTAAGCCAATTCATGTATGTTTATGCCCATGAAACACCTTATCTAGTTAATGTATTTGCAGCCATAGTAGCTCTGCCAGAGTTTGTTGCAGTATGCTGTAACAGTGGAATGATGTATCGTATGTGAATTATTAGCTACTGTACAATGGAATATGGGGCAAGGTGACATGACTAAACATCTATAGTCAGTGAAAGTACCTGTTCCTTCTTTATTTATGGTTATTTCCTGAGAGTGGTATATAATACTTTCTAGCAGCAGTGAGAAAGCTGTTTGTGAAGGTGAACAAGCTGTTTTTCTGAATAGAGACTTCTTTTGGACTCTTTCTGGTGGGAACAGAGACTTGATTTCATTAAAATATAATTTATAAGGGGTACAAACAAAGACTGATTTTGCTGCACTACATATAATTTGCTGGATTCTCCTCACTTTTGTTTATTTTTTTTTTTATTTTAGCAGTGGGTTTATTTGTAGGGTTGGAAAGAGGAAGAAAATAGTTAAGAATATAGTGCTGATTAGTGTATGTGTGATGGTTTGGTTAGGTAGGTATTTATCATTGTATTAGATTTTGTGTGATTGTGGTGTGAGTGTGTGAGGGCTTAGCATTAGGGTAATGGGAGGTGTATGTTACAGTGCAGGTTGTCATTTAAGGGAGTGGGTTTTAACAGTGGGTGTTATTGGGTAATGGGTTTGATGACCAGTGGGATAATATGTGTGGTCTGGGCACCCCAGGGTGAGTTACTCCTTGTCCCAGTTGCTAGATCTCTGCACCTTTGATGACCCTCCTGCCAGCAGTAGCTACAGATGCTGCAGGAAAGTGGGCATCATGATGAGATGGAATGATAGGTGGGTGGGATGGAATTCTAAACAGGGGCACTTTAAAGGTGATGAGGACCAGAAGATTCCCTGAGGTGAAATGGGACCAGTGAGAGGCCAGATATGGTTGTTTCCCATACTAGGGCCCCCACTGGAACAAGTGGGTAGGTAGCCTGTAGGCAAACAGTCTCTGCTTGTCCCCTGAAGTCAGTGTTGTGCAATACAAGATCAGTGTGAAATGACTCTGCAATTATTTCTGACTTGATTTCCACTGTTGATCTGGCTTGTATCACAGAGACCTAGCTGGGTGATGATATGGGTCTAATTCTGGTGGTGTTGATGCTGGCTGGATTCTCTGTGGTTCTCTTCCCACAGAGATATCACAGGAGGGGCAGTGGTTATTTGCTTTTGATCTGAGTTGAACTTCATGGTGCACTAGTGGGGCGTGCTTTGTCATTTGAATGTGTGTGCGTGTGTGTGGGGGTCCAGGTTCAGGTTGTAGGATCCCTCTTGTGTGCGGTCTGCAGAGCATGAGAGGATTACCTGCAGAAAATCATTGACTTCATCGACAAAAGTATATTGGTGTCACTCAGATGGTTGGCTCTGGATGACTTCAGTGCCTCACCGAAGATGAACTCTTGCAGTTTTGACAAGATTTCTTCCAGTTGATGTTGTCGCTGGGCCTCATACAAGTGGTTACTACTGGGAACTACCAACATGGTCATGCCTTGCACCTAGTATTCTCCCTAGGCATAAGATTAACAACCTCGAGACTGATCTGGTTAGTTAGTCGCATCACTGCACAGTGAAGTTCTTGTTTGGGCTCCCTTGTTGCCCACATAGAAACACAGAATTTGACAGCAGATAAGGCCAGGCCCATCCAGTCTGCCCTTTTTCCCTACCTTCAAAAAATGTCTCAGATCGACATAGGGTCATTATGTCATGGGTGAAACCACACAAAACAACAATGCTGCGTAAAATGGCGTGTGACAATATAAGGTCAGGAGAAAAAGCAGCTGGAACACCACAGCACACACCATTGAAAACAATGCCAAAATCAATATTTATGTGGGATCCACCACTGCCCCCACAATGGAGGACTTTGCCCACCCCAACCAAAGTAAACCAACTCTGAGGGGTGTGGACTGTAGGAAAAAGGAAAAATTGGGAGCAAGGAACTTAGTTGTTTTTTTAAACCAAAGCAAAACATCTCAGGACACAGGACCAAACCCCGATCCCTGGGTCTCCAATGTGCCAGGTGCTTGTGCCTTAGCCACTGTACCATGGGAGCAGCTCAACCAGGCACAGCACTTCTGGCATCTTCACTCCTTCCTCTGGTTCCTAGTGTGCCACAGGGGTTGTGGTAGTTTCCTACTGCTATTATACCCCTGTCGCATGTACTTCATTCCACACTTTAGACCACGTGGCTATTCATGCACCATTTCAGCATCACTATATTGATCAGGAATCCTCAGATCCTACTTGATTTATGCTGTCCCTCCTCTTTTGAACCAT
Organism: Neoceratodus forsteri; assembly: GCA_016271365.2. NCBI lineage: Eukaryota > Metazoa > Chordata > Ceratodontiformes > Ceratodontidae > Neoceratodus > Neoceratodus forsteri. Next base: position 1,548,585,904 of record CM057453.1, read on the forward strand.
CAAGGTTCATCCTTATCTAGCCCATGCAGATTTGAATTCCCCACTGACTCTGCCCCCACCACCTCTGCTGGGAGGCTGTTTCATACCTCCACTACCCTATCCATGAAGAATTACTTTCTTACATTGCCCTTAGTCTACCCCTTAAGTCTCTTGTCATGCCCCCTGTTCTAGAGCATCTTTTCATCTGAAAGATGCTGCCCTTCTGTACCTTATTTATTCCTTTTAGGTACCTGACAGTCTCAATCATGTCACTCCTCTATCTCCTCTCCTCCATGGTATACATATTGAGTTCTTTCAGTTCTCTCTCTCCTCATATGACCTCTGGTGTAGGCCCAGCTCAATTTTTGTTGCAGTTCTTTGAATAGCTTCTGCCTTATCTATGTCCTTTCGGAGATGCTGCCCAGAACAGGACACAGTACTCAAATGAGACCTCACAATGACCTGTACAGTGGCATCACCACCTCCTTTCTTCTTCTGCTGGTGTTACCTCTCACTATGCACCATAGCATTCCACTGGCTCTCCCCACTGCCTTGGCACATTGGTTGGCCACCTTTAGTTTATCAGATATGATCACACCTAGATCTCTTTCCTGTTTTGTGGCTCCTAAAACTCTCCCCATCATGAAATCCTCCCTGGGTTTCTGCACCCAGGTGCATGATTTTGCACTTTTTAGCATTGAATCTTAGATTGTGTACAGATGTTTTGCTGCCACCCTTTAAAAGGGTTGTTCCCAGCAGGAATTTGAGTTGCTTTGGATCTCTTGTATTTAATGGCTGCATGTGGGACAGGACCAGAGGAAGCAATGAAAGTATGTTACAGGGCTATTGTCTCGGCCCTTGTTACTGTCACATACAGTGAAGCCCAGGATGAAGTGCAGCTATGGAGAATTCTGCAGTAGAGTTATTGCAGCAAACAATGCAGTTTCAATGAGAGTTAAATCCCATTTGTCATGCAGTAAATCTGATACTGTGCTTCATCCTGATGGTCTTCACTGTAAGTTTGGACTTGATCCAGGTCTTCTAGCTTGGGATCCCCATGGTGTGACAGGAGGTTTAGGGAGGAAGAAGCTTTGGGTCACAGATTGGAACATTGTAGGCAGACATCCAGGGCAAAGATGGACAGACTGGCTCTAAGAATTCACTATGGTAAGTATTAGAGGGCAATCTCTCATATCAAGGCAGCATTTCTGTCTAGAGAGAGATTGTGGTGGGAAAGAACAAACTGGCTCATCCTTTCCAGACTGTGGACAGGTTGTAAATCCTACCTGTCTCCAGCTGGTAAAGGCTTTTTCATCCACCCAGTGTGAAGAGTTTGCTCAGTTTTCTCTGACACTGTGTCTTCAGTCAGGTTCGGATAACCCAACTGGGCTGTTGTGGCCCAGCAGTGGGGGTGGTTGTCACAAAGAGCATTCCTCCTGTATGGCGTAGTTTAAACTGGTATCAGTGGACAACGTGTGAGATGGTTCTGAGCAGTGGCCCATTTATTGTGAACTGGAACTGGGTCCAACACACCTCCTAGTGAGTTGTGTGGGACTTCTAGGCCCAAAGTTTGCCAAGATAGTTAGTGTTACTTTCAGAAGGGTCCTTTCAGAGTGTATTGAAGGTTGCACTGGTGAGGCCCCTTCTGAAGAAAACATTGTTGGACCTGGTCTGCCTTATAAATTTTAGACCCATCTCTTACTTTCCTTTTCAGTAAAGGTTACTGAGAAGATAGTGGCTCTACAGCTTGAGGCCCACCTCATGGCCGTTAACATCTACTGTATGAACTGCTGCAGTCTGATTCATATCCAGGCATAGCATAGAGACTGCAGAGACTGCACTGGTCAAAGTGCATAATGACCTCCTCAGGGCAAGAGATAGAGGGAAATGGTCGTCTTCTTTCTACTTGATCTCTCATCAGCATTTGACACTCATGGATTATAGGTTGTTGTTGGATCATCTTAAAGAGTATTGTGGACTTATGGGCACAGTCAGCAGGTGGTTTGAGTCCTTCTTCAATGGCAGGATGTACAGGGTGGTGATGGTAAGTTTTACTCACTCCCAAAACCCCTACTCAGTGGTGTACCCCAGGGTTTGATCCTCTCACTTACATTGTGTGCAGTGTACAAGCTGGCATGACTTGGGTTTCACAGCTATGCAGCTGATACCCAGCTGCATCTGTCATTTGCACCCAGGATGCTTGGCATGGTTGCTGCACTGAATTTATACCTGGTTGTAATCAAGGACTGGATGTCCTATAGCTGGCTGTGGCTCAGCCTGAGCAAGATGGAGGTACTGGTGATTGAGCCTGGTCAATGACAGGGTGCGTGTTCCACAGCACAGAGGTCCAGCCTGATGTTTGGTTCCTCTAGTCTGATGGTCTCTGCTCAGGTGAAGAAACTAGATATCACATTGGATGAAAGTTTGACCCTTGAGGCTCAGGCATCATCTGTAGTCTGGAATGGCTTTTACCATCTCCAAGATATCTGCTGGATTAAGCCTTGGTCCCACTGGAAGACCTGCTTTCACTGGCACATGCCTTTGTGACTTCCACCCTCAACTATTGTAATGCTCTGTATCTTGAGATTAGAGAGGGGTCCTACTTCACCTACAGCTAGTGCAGAACACAGTGGCCAGGTTACCAATGATCCTCCTGAGGTGAGGTCATATCATGTGACCCTGGTCCTGCGTGACCTGCACTGGCTGCTGGTGAATGGTGAATCTCCTTCAAAGACAGTTTGCTGACCTACAAAGCTCTATGGTCTGGTTCCAGGTTCTTTGAGTGAACTCCTGCTCCCTTACTCTAGCCCACCCTCTCTGATCCTCTGAGGTGAGCCTCCTAGCAGTTCCCAGGGCCAGGCTCAAGATATCAGGAGATTGCACTTTCAAGGTGGCTGGTCCGGTCCTGGGAAACTCACTCCCTGATCTCTGAGGGCTCCTCATTGGGGGCCTTCAAGAGGGCCTAAAGACCTACCTGTTCAGCCAAGCTTTTGACTTTGACTAGTTCCACTGGTTTATTTTTAAGTTATTTATGCTGATTAATTTGCACATTTTAGAGTTACTTCTCACATCCTCTTAAACTTCCCCTCCAGCTTCATTGCATGCTCTCTGGTCCCTGAGCTCTTCTTCATTGAAACATACCCCTGCTGAACCCTTTCACTCCTTTAAGGTACTTGCAGATCCCCATCATGTCCACTTTCTTTCTTTCTTTTGCTTCCCTGATATCGTGTTGAGATCCTTATTTCCCTTCATAGATTTCTCGGTGACTAATGCACAATTTTAGTTGCCCTCCTCTGGATTGCCTCCTCCCTATGTGAGGTGTGTCCTCCAAAACTGGACACAGTACTTTAGCTGGGTCTCACCAGTGAGCGATACAGTGGCAAAATGACTCTCCTCCTGCTGGAAATAACTCTTCCTATCATCCTAGCATCTCATTAGCCCTACCCACTGCCTTGTCACATTGCTCTGATGCTTTGAGGTGTCAGTTATAACCCCAAAGTCTCTTCCCTGCTTAGTGATTGTCAGTACTTACCCCATCCTATACTCCACTCCTGGGTGCCTATGCCCAAGCTGAATGATTTTGCATTTTTTGTCATTGAGCCCCAACTGCCATGCTCTGACTACACTTAAGCTTCCCAAGATCCCTGCACATTCTATCTACCCTCTCCTGAGTTTCAGTCTCTGATGAAGATGTGATTATCTGAAACATGTTAGATGCTATGTTATGCCTACTATGTGCTTGGAAGCTTTTAACTTATTAAAATATGGACTAAACCTTTGATCCATGACTTGAATATTATTTGGTACATCCCAGCTTGGTGGTTTGTGTGTGCTGGAAACTTTTGGGAAATTCAGGTCTGTGGTTTCTAAGCACCATGTCCCAGTGCTCACTCATTTGGTTAAACCTCTCCTGAGTGCCCAGTCTATTTCAGATTTTTGTTTCATACTGGGTTATCATACTGGGGAATGGATGGAAGAAGCTAAATGCCCATCAGTACTGTCCACCCGCATTAGCGGATCCAAGTAGTTCCTTCATCCAACATCAACATATCATCTGCAAATGACATACCTTCACTTCCAGTTCTTCTGCAATGCAAGTTATGAAGACATTGAAGAGGACCTGTCCCAGTACTGAGCCCTGTGACACCCCAGTGGTCAATCATCTCATTAGTATGAGTGCTGTTAACTGCCACCTCTGTAGTCTATCAGTTAACCGTTTCTAACCAGTTCACCACTTTGGATCCCACCTTTAGGCTGCTTGATTTCTTTATCAGTCTGTTAAGCAACACAGAGTTGAAGGCCTTGCTAAAGTCCCGATAGGTCCACATCCACTGCCCTCCCCGATCTAATTTGCTTTGTCATCCACTACTTTATTTTTACTGTGACGCACTTTCAACATATCCATTTCATGCCCAACCAGCCCTCAAGCCCTGTAATAATGGTCAATATAAACTGATGCTTTTCCTTCCACACTGGACAAGGTAGTGTTGAGGTTCCATCTCTCAGGAAAGGATGTTGTCTGTATCACCCCATGGTTGCCCTACCAGTGGGAGCTTGCTCAAACTGAGTATCATTACTCTAGCATCTTGCAATGCTATGAGAGACAGGTGTTAAAAGGCTTGACAGATTATCAGTCCTTAACTGTTTATTGTTACTGTCTCAACATACTTTAAATCACATTGCATCTTTTACTCATTGAACAGTACAGTAGACAACACTGGGATTGGCTGGATACATTAAACACTTACTCCTGTGGCCCCAGGAAGGCCAAAATGAAGTTGCTTATGGGCTCCAGTACAACACTTCCTTAAAAGCAATTTCATTAATGTAATGACATATTGCAGAGCCATTGTGGGTCAGTATATCAAGCACCAAAGGTCACCGGTACTAAACAGCAGGGATACATAGATTATACTTTACTGTAACAGATTTGTACTGAAGTTATGATGTACAAGCACCTGTGCAGGCTGACTACATGTGCTTGCTAAGCACTGATGTATGTGCAGGGGTTTGGAATTACAGCAACCTTTAATTAAGGCAGATTAGGTCACACTATGTAGTCTCAGTATGCTAAAAAAGAAATCCATTGAGATGCTTCACATTTCACTAACATTTCCCTCACAACAATACCCATATTTTTAGACATCATTGAGGGCCAGCACCAGAACAAAGGTTTGACCTTTACCTGAAGGGCTGCCAAGTACATGATTATGTGAACTGCTAAGTATAATGGAAGGAGTGCAAGCAAACTCCACAGTCTGAGTTCATATGTGATTTAGATCTTGTTGAGGCATGGTCTGTGGGTGGATGTGAGGGTAGAGTGGGTAAAGGTGATTGCAGTAGTTCTCTTAATTTGGTCCGAACACTATTTCCATCATTCACTGATGCTACACTCATCTTGCTGGTAGGAATGTGAGTAGGGATTTCATTTTTCTTTGTTTCTTTTATGTGTGGTGGGTAAGTTTGGCTGGTGTACATACAAATATATTAATTTGCCAGTAGGAGGGGCTTTAAGACTATCTAATCTTAAAGCAAACAGGAAACCACTCCACACTAATCACATGTATAGTAACAAACAAAAGTCAACACAAGATGCTTGGGTATTGCACAAAACCATTTTAATGTGCACAAACGATGCTAATGTGCATGCATACAAAGTGCCCAGAAAGAGTATAAAAGGGTGCACCCCTCTGACCTTGACTAGTTTAGCTAATGAAATGTCATCAGAAGGACCTGGATCAAAGTGCAAAAAAATCACAGACAGTCCCATAACCCTTTCTTATTCTAATCTCTGTTGATGAAAGAGCTGCCTCAAAGGCACTACAGGAAGATCACAAGATCACCATAAAGCAAGCAGACAAAGGCAGTTTGGTGGTAATTTTGGACACCAACAGATACTGTACTGTACACGGGGAAGTCAGAAGGCAACTTGGCAATACACAGAAGACTATTCAAAGCTACACTCTGACCCTACCATTACCGTCAAGGCTGATATTGACTCCTCCTAAAGAATCACTGGACAGTAACATTATTTTAGAGAAAGTCTATAGATTTCTTGTGGTTAAACATCCTATCAGGACAACAATATATGTACTCCCTAACATGCCTGAGAGTCTGAAAAAACCCAGGATGCCCAATTGTGTCTGGACGTTTATACAGTATGTATGCACCTTAGCATCTTTTCTGCACATTAAAACTGTTTTGTGCAATATTCCAATCATCTGTTGTTGACTTTGGGAGTTAATCCCTTTGACATGCAGGAATCTGTGACATTGCACTCCATCCTGGCGGGTTATACTGAACACTACAGAATTCTCATAATAAAGCTATCAGTAATGCTAAAAATCCCAGAGGAACTTCTTTGATAAAAGGTGATATAAAAGAAATGTTACCAGCTCATGTAGCCATTACTTAAATCACATTAAATTATTTTAATCTTACCCCGTTGTTTGATTTTTTCTGCCAATTTGACCACAGTTCAAGACACAGTTAGAATGAAAGTAAATGAATTAAAACAAACATATACTATACAAAATAATGTATGGGCAACCATACACTACAAGGCTTCTGCTTCCACCTTGGAGTAAAATTTGTTCTTGAGGTCTACTATATCATCTCACCCCCAATGGAAACACAGCCTCATTGTGTATGGTTGCTCACATTATTCTCTATATGGATAAACTAATATGCTGTTCAAAATAGAGCCAATCCATAGTTCCTTCCATTGGTGATGTATAATTGATATAATTAAGTACACAAATTATAGTATATAAACATTACAATTACTATACTGTAGCTAATCAGTTTAATTCTTTTGATTGGCTAAAATTAGCCATTTCAATAATTAAAACAATCATTATAAAACACCTTCTGAAATCCAGAGTGTCATTACCTTCCCAATAGAAACTTTAATCACCTTATATTTTAAACACAAATCAAATATGTTCATTTCATTTCATTTATTTGTTTTATACTGGTAAGTATGTGAGCAATAATGCCCATTTTCACAAGTGACCATTTTGATTACATTTACAAAATACAAAATACATCAACAAGTGCAAAAATACATTAATACAAAATACAACCAGTGCCAACAACACTGTTCAGAGGCACAGATCAGAGTGTGTTACATTATATTAAAAATGTGTCTATGTCCTATTTAACTAAAGAATAAAATGTGATAAATACTAATCCAATACATATACCATATTCTAATATAGTACCAATAACATTTAAAATTTATAAGACAAAACCACCTAGAACTACAGTAAAAACATGGCTAATTTTAAAATTCACTGGTGATGACAACATGATTCCACATCATTCACATTTATGAAAAAATTATGAATTCTGCTGCTGAACTGCCAACTTCTCCAGTGGATTTATTTAAAAAAATAACATAAATTCCCCTTCCTACTGTGCTGTGAGCTACCCCTCTCCCACCAAAGAACATATAAATTATAAATATAACCCTGTTACCACCCCAACTGGCACACTTCTCCCCCCTTACCCACGTGAACATCCCACTGCTACAGCTGTAAAACAAAGGTGATCCTTCCCCCCACCCACCAAATACACTCCCACCACCTCTTTCTTGAGTCCAACTGTCTTTAATACTTGCTTCAGTCTCCCCCAGTCACCCCCTGGTCCCCCACACTATCCTCCTTTACAGCACCCACAAAATATAACCTGTAAATAATGAAAATGGTCCCCTGTTGCAGGAGTCTGCTCTGTTCAGTGCGATTCCCATCTCTTAATGGCTTTAATGAATGAATGGTGACGTATTAACTCCTAGTAAACCTGATTGGTTGTAAACTTAATCAGTCAGGTTTCACAAGGAGAAAAGATGTCACCCTTGGATCATTGCACCGTTACGAGATGACAGTCAGCAATGAACAAAGCAGATGATCTGTACCAGGACCATTTTCTTTACTTGAATGTTCTAATTTGTGGGTGCTGGTGAGAGATGACAGTGGGGGGGACCAGAAGGGGGTTGGTTATTGGGACAGGGAGTAAGTATAAAGACAGTGGCACTCAGGTGGGGAAAGTGGGGACTGCATTTGGTGTGTGGGTGGGGAGAAAGGATTACCTTTTGTTTTAACACTACAGCAGTGTGATGTTCACTGGAGCAGGGGCAGAGGGAAGAGGGTGGCAGCAGGGGTGTTCAGGAGGTAACATTTTTTACACCCAAATCATCCTAGGATTCACCTGCGAATTGGCCAGTCACTAGGTGAATTTGGCCAATACACCTGGTGAATAACAAATCAAATTGCAGTACCCAACTCTGTGAATTTGCCAAAATTCGCAGATTTTTCGTAGGAGCAAATTTCAGCAACTTTGCACATCTTTACTAGGGCTTTCCATTAAACTCATTGCTGACAACAATAAGAGTGGCTGTACAATGTTGCTTACATTCATCTATACCTAAAACTCCAATTAAAATGACAAAAGAAACTGAAGCGTGGTCTCCACGTTCTAAGATGTTTCTTATCCAGAAGCATTGCTATCCACTTTTTTTGAAGTTTCAGGTAAGTTGCCAGGTGGGCAATTTCCTTATAAAAAGGCTGAACAAATGACTGAGATACTCTTCAGTATGCAGATATGGATTACTCAAAATTGATTCTATGCATTTACCTCTAAAGATTGAATTTCAAGGGTATCTTAGCATTATGTGCTTGACATCTTCCCTTTCACCTAATAAACATTTATAGAGGTTATATACTGTTGGTTCCAAGGTTTTAGTATCTCTTTCTTCCAGAGGTGCACTCACAGAAGATTGGAACCGATTTAGCTGTAACATGTGATGTACAGTAGCAAATTAAACATCTAATTACTTATTCATGAGCCTAGTGAGGCTCTGATTCGCTACTGGATCAGTCATTAACATCAAACAGGCAGATTTCCGAACACTTGGAGCAAATATGGACTGTTGACACCCATCAATCAGGGTTTAGAAAGGGCCACTCTACAACCACGGCATTGTTGGAGTTTAAAAATTTGGTTTGTACTTCCTTAAATCTGGGGATGGAAACAGCTGTTATATTTGTGGATCTATCCAAGGCCTTTGACCTGGTGAGCCACCTATTATTGGATAAATTAAAGATATAGGAATAACTGATGGACCAAGAAATTGGATAAAATCCTATTCAACAGGACATACTCAGAGGGTAGAGGTCTCACAGATATTGTCTACATCTAGAAATGTTAGTAGAGGAGTTCCACAGGGGTCGATTTTAGGACCATTATTGTTCCTTTTGTTTAATAATGACCTTCCACAGGTGGTAAGGCATTCTGAAGCAAGACTGTATGCAGATGATATTATGATCATCACCCTGGAAGTTCTGTTTTGGATCTTCAACAAAAACTTCAAACAGACTTTACCAGGGTGGGGGAGTGGCTCATTAGGCCAATGCTCTTGATGAATGTTAAAAAACAAAATTGGTGTATTTTCTAATAAGAAATTAAAATCACAGATTCATATTGTTACACATACAAATAAACCTATAGAACAAGTGGACAGTTACTGTTATTTGGGAGTGACTTTTGATTCTTTGATGACTTTTGACACCCATATAAATAACAATATAATAAGTGTGACTAAGAAATTGGGAGCTATAAGCGAACCACTAAATGTTTACAACTTAAGGATAGGAAAAAGTGGCGAACAGTTGATTATGCCAACCCTGATGTATGGAGATTCTATTTATAGAACAAAGTAAATATCAGTTGAGTAGATTGGATAAGGTGCAACATAGAATAGCTAGATATGTTCTGCAGTGTTCTTATCGAACCTATCATTGTGATATGTTTAAAGATTGAATTGGCAGTCTTTAGAAATGATTTCTCAAAAAATTGGTTAATATTGATACATAAATATAAGATATTCTACCAACATTATATTACACAAACACTTTTCCCAAAGTTAGTAAAGGAGGTATGAGCTAGTAAGATCTGTGCATAGACATAGAGTCTGTTCTATAAAAATTTATAATAAATACGGTAATAGTTCCATTCAATGTCAAGCAGCTAAAGTATGGAATATTTTACCCCCTCAATAAGATCTTTAGAAGACCATACGATTTTTAAAATGAAATTTTGAAACTTTGCAAAACAGAGTGTAATAGTATCGATTGTCTGGTTGGGGTGTCTCATTGTGTAATTTTGCATTTTTTTTTCTTTTGTACTTCTGTTTCAATGTGTTTTTGGATATTGTTCATTTTATATTGTATGTATTTTGTGTTTATTTGAGTATTGTTATATGTTATATGTTTAGATGTAACTTAACGAGTCATACACAGGACTATCTTGGGAACAGGATTGTATAATCCTAATGATAAGAATCTCCTGTATAAAATAAAGTTTTATCTATCTATCATCTTGGAAATGACTGATCCTGCTGCAGACTGGACGCTGTGTGACATGACGGCTCATGCCACACAGCTAAAAGCTAAACTAAATAAATAAATAATTAAAGCCAGAAAAACACAAAGTTGGTATAGCAATTAGACTTATAATTGGAAAGGCTTTTACCTGGGTTCAGTGGCCAAGCAGCCAGCCACTCCCACTTCCTGTGCTATATAAGCAGTTCCTCTCAGCCTCATTGTGAACATTTTTCTTTGCAGCTGAAGGCTTTGTCCATCAGAGCTCTGAGCTGCTTGGGACCTATATACCCTCCCACCATTGCTCCTGCTTATCTACTGGCTTCTGTGTTTCTTTCCTGCTTCTGGGCTGTGTGTGCTTCTTCTGTCTTTGTTCCCTGTTTTGTGTGTCTTTGTTTTTTTTTGGGGGCTTTGTTTCTAAGCTCCTGGCATACTGCTGCTCCAGAGATCATACTACTTGCTTTCAGTAACTCACACTTGAATTGCTTTCAGTTACAACACTCAAATGCCTTGCAATGCAACTGCAAACATTCTGTGTGTTCAGCTCAGCCGTAGCTGTTTTCCATGTTACATATTAATTGCTTTCACCTGATTCTGGCTCACACTGATTCCTGGCTATATAGCTGAATCATGTTCAACTCATTCTACTTGCCTCATTACTGCAGTTCATTGCACTGCCTGTAACAGCTGCTTTCGAGTATTGTGCCTCCTTTGTTTTGTGTTTATTTCAGTTTGCAACTAAGTGTACTGACAGATGCAGCTTCTGTGTTTGTACACCTGCTTCAAGCTCTGAACCTTGCTATGCAGTTCAGTCCTGTTATTCCCTTTGCATACTGCTGTTCTACTCAGAGGTTGACTAGAGCTCCTGCTGAGGCTATTAAATTAGCTTTACTATCTGCATGTGGTTCTCACCCTTCCATTGCTTCCTTGTTTGTCCTACAGTGGGACTGTGAGATGTTTGGGGGTTGTGGCCAATATAGGCTAATTATTTCTGCTAAAATCCTGTCTTCGCCACTGAAGATCCTCAGAGTTTGTCACTTTGATTTGGCTTTGGAAATGCCTGGCTGTCTTACCCACTATTCAGTGCTGTTTCATTGCATATGTTATGCAGCCCTACATGCAGGACCACTTATTACTACTGTTTACTGACCTCGTGCAGGTCCACACTTGCCTACACACAATCGTTGTGCCTTGCCCACAAACCATTGCTTCATGCCTACTGCCATCCCCTCAGCTTCAGCCTCTGGGATTCTGCTGCACTCAAGTCTGCATTCAACCTTGCAAGGTCTCAGCACTCAATGCTCATTACGATCTCAGCACACCATGCTCATTCAGCTCACCAGCTTTTCAGCTCTCAAACATTTCTGGGGCATGCCAGCCATTCTATTCTGGCACAGGGTTCCTGCACCTGACAGTCTCACTCTGCATTTAGTCCGCATCTCCAGCGTGTCCAACTTGGGGTGGGATCCTTCTCACCTGGCCTATAGCTGGGAATGTCCTCACCAAGGCTTGGCTTTAGCTGCCTGCTACATGACAGCAGCTCCTGGTGTAGAATTTAAGACTAGCGGTGAAGGGTGGAAAAAGTTACCTCCTTTGGCTCTAGTGTTCCACAATAACAGTTAGCCATTGACTTTGGTGGCTTCCCTAGCAAAGGTACCTTCACAGCATTCTCCCTATGACTGCCTCCTAGTTCACCTGCTTTGATTTGGGGCAGGTAGGCCAGATGAGTGCCTCAGCAGTTGTTGCTCTCCTCCTGCACCTTGGTTGTCACGTGTTATTTGCAGAGTTTTCTTGCAACCTTCCAGCTTTTGCCGCTAGAGGGTTTGAGTGAGGCCTCCTCCAAATTGGAATATTTTCCACCTGCCTTTAATTGGTTTCCAAATTGCAGCTGCAGAGCTGTTGCTAAATAAGCTATCCCAAGCCTGAAGGGAAGCCGACCTAGTCTTGGATCCCCAGAGATTTCCTCCTCAGAGGTTTTTTCTCCTCTGTTGCCTCAGGTCATAACTCTTAGTTAGCATAGTAGTGTCCCTAGTTTCTTTAGGTAGGTTCCGCTGTTGGATGGAGGTGGAGGATGTCCTGACATTCCCCCCTCCCTAGGGGATCCCTAATCTCAATGCAAACCATTAGTATCATGCTACGACACCTGGACATTTCCTTATGCTATCAAACTGAGCATCTCATTACATTATCAAACTGTCTATGCTTCTACTACTTGTCACAGTTACTGCTACTCTTTCACAGTTACTGCTTTCTCATATGCTTGATGTTGCCTCCTTCTTTTGGGGTATGATTGTACTACATTTCTTTTGGTGATTCCTAAGGTACCTTTAGCCACAGGAATCGTCCATGGCACCTCCTAAGGTGGAACCTCTCTGAGGTTCCTTGCCTTTATACCCTACAGGGTGGTAATTCTCTGGAATCGAGAGTGCTAATGACCAAAACCAACTAACACAGTTGCACAAGCATAACAGTACACTGGCTGTGTGGGACAACAAATTGGAAAGGCTTTTGTCTGGAGTTCATTGGCCAAGCAGCCAGCCACTCCACTTCCTGAGCTATATAAGCAGTTCCTCTCAGCCTCATTGTGAAGCATTTTTCTTTGCCCCACCATCCTCCCCTCCTCCTCCAGCAGCAGCACTTCTCTCCTTGGGGGTTTCTAAGGTACATTTAGCCACGGGGAATTGTCCCATGGCACCTCTAGAAGATGGAACCCTCTTTGAGGGTTTCTTGCCTTCGATACCCCTTACAGGGTGGTAGTTCCTCTGGAATAGAGAGTGCGGGCTAAGCTAAACCAAACTAACACGGTTTGCACAAGCATAACACTATACTGGCTGCGGAGGACAGTGAATCACAATAACAACCTCAAAGCCAGTCATTTCCTTGGATTAATGACTGGCCGGAAGGAGGTGGCCAAGGCTGCACCTCTGGCTATCCATCTCCCAACTCGTTAATCCATCAGGAATTGCTGGCTTTTCAGTTGTTATGATTAAATAAACTCACCATAAAAATACAGGCCATGACATGGCCTTGCTTTAAATCATACTGCAGACATGAATCTGAAGAGGATGCTTTGGAATGGACTTCTTAGAGTCCCTACCTTTTTCTATATGCCATGGAGGCAGATTGTTCTAAAGAAATCATCATCTTATCAGACAGAATCATAGCATGAAAACTCTCCTATGAATCCAGCCACTGCTTGGTCTGCTCCATCCACTTCACCTCATTCACATCTTGTATCATCAAGAAAAGTTGAGAAAAATAAACCAGTGACAGCAATTAGAGTACAGCATTGCACAATCTAATAATATGGAGAGGAAAACCCACATGTTATACTGTGCTGTTCATAAGTCCAGCCATGCATCAATAGATCTTCTTCACTGAGGTTATGGACGCTATTACACTATGCTTCCTGCTCATCTGTACAGACAGTTCTCTTCGTGGATCCACCATTCTCATTTAGGACATGATCCATGAGAAGTATGTTCTTATGTATGTTAAACCCCATGATACAGTGCAGTAGGTCAATGGAGTAATAGGTAGGAGGTTTGGACAGACTGAATGGACTTTGATTCTTCTTCTGCCATCACTTCTATGAATGTATGTTTCACTGTAAACAAAGAACATGAATATCACAGCACTTGAAGTGAAAATTGAACTTATAGTACAATCATGTGTTCAGAAATGTATTACTCTACTTGTTACATACAATGGCATATACACGGGCTGAGTTGCATGGTATCTTGTCAGGTATGCACAGATCCCACTGTCCATTATCATGATTCTGCTACTCTTCAGTAATGCATGTATATTATTCTTCATGCTGGTACCAGAGGCCTGCATTTCCCCTTATCTCCACGCTCAACTTGGTACTAGTCATATTTGTAGTTTTTCTGAAATTAATAAAAACCCTGATCAAGATTATAAACACACAGTGAAAAATGCATTGATTTGTAATGCACATTGGTAGGTAGGCATAGCTTTATTGTTCGACCATAAAGAAGATCATTACAAGTAATATCATGTCATACAAAAAATGCAATTAAATTGCATTAAATACAACAGCAAGTATGAATACCAGCAAGTAGATACTAAAATATGCAATAATTGTGATTATTATTATCTACATAATAAGACATTAGGGCCCTGATTCTCAAAGGTCAGTGCAAGCCACACCAAAGGCAGCTTGCACCAATTGTTGTGTGCTAGGGACCCTGTACCTGACTCTCTATTGAGTAGGGTCCTGGCATCAAAGTCCCACAGCTTATTTATTTTATTTAGCTTTTGTTAACCTGGTAAGTGCACTAGCCATAAAATGACTATTTTCAGGAACAACCCGGCAGAGTACAGACATGCAGAAACTTAACAGGATAACACATTATAAGTGCTTTACATACAATGAGTTAAAGAGGATACAATATATCAGAACAAACAAAGTAAAGCGCTTTACATACAATGAGTTAAAGTGGATACCATATATCAGAGACATACAGAGTAGGCATTCATAAGTTCATAGGTGCCTACCTATGCAATGAATAGAGAGGACCTTGGACAATAAATTATCAGGTGACATATCATATGAACAGAACAAGGTACACAACAACAAAAACAGGTAATACAAAATGAAGAAATAACCATTGAGAGCAGGGGTGTCATTCAGGAAAAGGTCAGTAAGTGAGGAAGAGGGAGCAAGCCATGAAATTAGATTATATGAGTGTATGTAAGTGTAAGGAGATGCCTGCAGTGCAAGATTGTATATGGACAGGAAAAGGGAGCCAGGACAGGCTGAGGCAGTAAGAGGGTTCTATAGAGGCGAGAAAATACTATGGCCAGAGACATCAGTCATTAGATAGGGTGAAGGCAGGAACAGGCATCAGCAATTTTCTCTTAAAGCATGTGTGGAGCTAGAAAGTCTAATGTCACAGGGAAGGGAATTCCACAGCTGTGGAGCCACATGCTCAAATGCAAGAGTTCCTTTCCTAGTACGGCACCTCAGCAAATTCAGAAAGGATTATATATATATATATATATATATATATATATATGATCATAATATATAGCAAACTTGTCCCTGTACACACAGAAGGTACAGCAGGAAGGTTTGCTGAAATCTATGGATCTGCCTGTGGCAATAGCAACATGGACAGGTGCCTAGCGCCCCCCAGCCCCAATCTCTGACCCCTTTGTAAAATAATAATAAATCACCCTTGCACATCTAGGGCACTGCCCCCACAAAAGCCCTGATCTCTGAACCATTTGTATAAAATAATGTTAAATCACCCTTGTACATCTAGGGCACCGTCCCAACAGCCCCAATCCCTGATCTCCCTGAAATATATGCCACACATTCCATGGTGGTCTAGTGGTCCCAACACCCCCCACCCCAGTTGGAAATTGCCCCCACCACCTACTACCCCATTCCGAGCCAGCAACCAGTGCATCCCTCCTCCCATCTCCATGGCTGGCCACCCGACTGACCTATCAAGGAATGTGTACTACCTACACATTCATTGATAGCCCAGTTGGCAGCCAGCCATGGAGGTGAGGAAAGCTGTGCTGGTCACTGGCTAGGGATGGGGTGGAGCAGGTGGAGGAAACTGCCAACTGGGGTGGAGGGTTAGGGGACCACTAGACTACCAGCTTAATGTGTGGCATGTATTTAAGGAGGACTGGATCAGGATCATTGGGGTGGGGTGATGCCCTGACTTACAGGGCAATTTACAATTATTTTATACAGGGGGATCTGATTGGGACTGTTGGGGGCAGGGGTACCCTGGACTTAAGGCCATTGTAATTATTGTGTACATGGAGATCAGAGATCGTGGGTGTTGTGGGGTGTCCTAGGCGTACATGGCAGCATTTTTGAGAGGGATCAGGACCCTGGCAGCACACTGGTGCAACCCCAGAGTGCAACTAAGTACACTGACAGTTGTCCTTGTGGGGGTTTAGAATATTGATTTGAGGATGTGGGCGGCTTGTTTCTGTCAAGAAGCTACTTAGCACCATGCCACACCCATTTTATGGCACAAGGTTGGTGTAAGCCCCTTTGCCTCAAGCAGCCTGTATTTGTCACAGGCTGCTTTTGAAATATTCAGGGGTGCATTTATTGATGCAAGGTGCCACTTGCATCATTTTGTTTTGACACAGGCACCTTACATCATTCTAAGGGCTTTGAGAATCAGGCCCCACAACTCATTACAGTATGATTCAGGTCAGGGCTGTGTGATCAAGCATTTTACCATTCTCTTTCTACCTTTTGAATTGTCCATAAGTAATGTGAGACTCTATTGATAATATATTCCTCCTCCTCCTCACAGCAAGCAACATTTTTAAAACAACATTCTCATCCGTGAATTTCAACAAGTCAAATATTGGGGCTAACTAATACAGTATTTCCTAGTATTATTGTGCCACTGACATTGCAATATTACATGAAGCAAATCTTCCTGATTTGCTATTACATTTAAAAACTCCTCACCAGGATTAAAAGACTTATTAAATCTAGCACAAAGAACATTTCAGCCAAACATTCCCATTTTATACTTTGCAAAAGTTTTCCTTTGAACAGGATCATCCATGATTTCCAAGTAATACCTAAAACTATGTCTGCAGTCATTATCACTATACCACCTCAAAAGTAAAGACTGCTTGATGGCATTGATGTCACTAATCCTGTGGCAATCCATAATTTTCTTAAAATGTAAGGTTTATATTTATAACTTAAAATAACATTATTATTGACATATCTTGCAGAAAATCAATTCCATAGAATTGTAAAAGTTTTAGACATGCTCCAGCCAATAAGAAGACATAACTCCCAGTGGCTGGATTCACAAATCTCTTGGGATTCCCCAGCTGTGGGAAAAACCTGGTGCATGTTGGTTGCCATTTGTGGATCCACAGTTTTCCTCAGCTGTGGGTACTCACAAAGGTGGAGTTGAATTATGACCAGCTCCATGAGCAACTGCAGCTTGCAGGTGGTATTGCTTGAAATCCCCTCAGAGGAGGAAAACTGATAAGGCTGGTGTAGCTGATGTGTCTATGAATAACAATTTCCTCATGTGCAGAGACTGTGGTCCACAAATGGAGTTGTGGCGTGATTTAGTCCCAAATCACCAGGAATCCAGCCCCAGATGTTTCAATAATCTTTTCATGTGAATTTTTTTTTACAAATCTGTCCTCTTATTTTACTGTCAGCAACTGATTGAATATCATTTAAGTCCAGCTTGGCCCTGACAAAATAACTTGGGGTAGATTTATTAAAGCCCTGCACAGAATATAATTTTTATGTGAACTGATTTTCCCAGCTTCTCAACAGGATACATAGCCAGACTTCAGCACCATAGAGAATTTGTGTTATATTTTGCTTGAATAGCCTTAACCAGGGGTCAAATAGAACAGCCACCATATAGATAATTGAATCTTTTTAGGCCAGTAACAGATAATGTTGCCTTAGACAAAATATAATCAAGATGACTTTCCAAGAAAGGCTCTAGAAGAAGGAAACAACTCACTACTGTGCCTTATACAGCTCCTAGCCCTGCCGTCCCTCCAGGACTGCAGACAGACCCATTACATTAAGACCGCAGCCAAATTCTGGTCCCAGTCCCTTCCCTCCTACTTGGCCTCTGTCCTCTCACTACAACCTCCTCCTGCCTACTCCCTCAGAAGCATGGACCCCAGGCACTTCTGCCCTTTCATGCACACAACCAAAGGTCAAGCCACCTTCAAATACTGTATACCTAAGCTCTGGAATGCCTTGCCTGCCGATATTAAACACTCTACTAACCCCTGTCACCTCAACCTCCTCCTCAGCACCCACTTCTCCACCAGCTGCTCTTGCTTTTAGCTAGCTCCCATTCTGAGCCTACCCCTATGGGTCACATGCCTACCACACTGTGTTTCCAGGTGGTAAATTGTCATATTGTATCCAATTGTATTTCCCATCTCCTTTGTATCTATCTGCCTATTGTTTATTTTGTCCGGTCTGCTCCACATGTGTTGCATAAAATGTTGGGATTTGTTCCTCAGGGTGCATCTCTAATAGAGCAGCCCTGCTCAGCATGCCTTCCTGGTTAAACTTGTAAATAAATAAATAAATAACAGTATGCTTAACTGTATCAATCATCACAGAATCCAAGTTCCATTGATGTTTATTACAATGGGCAATGAATATAATAATCTCACTTTAGATCTACTTACCTTAGGGACAAGGTGTTAAACTCTTGGTTTAGGATATCAAAGTTTCTTTTGTAACCAAATAGAGGAGAGTAAAAAAAGACTAAGTCATCTGCATAGGCCAATGCAGGGCAAAATACTGAGCAATTTTAAAAGAGTCTGTATCAGGAGCTTCTAAAGCTCTCAGTAACTTTCTATATATATCGAGAAGAGGGTAGGGTGAGGATGCAGCACTGTTCAACTTCTTATTCTATCTGAGAGATGGCCTCTAGTTTCAACCCTTACTTGGGTTCATGTATTAGTGTATACGCTCTTTTGATAATACTGATCAAAATGGGGCATATCCCCAATCCCTCATAATGTCCCATTTAGTATTCCTATCAATAGAGTCGAATGCTGAACTGAAATCAGTGAAGGCAGCATAAAATTTTGCCTCTTAATTTAACATATTTTTCCAGAGGTGCTGTAAGATAAAACAATTACTCAAGGTTGAGTAGCCTTCTCTAAAGCTGGTTTGCAAGGAGAAATGTCACCCACATTTTAATATCATTTTCAGTCTTTCTAATAGGACTCTAGCATAAATCTTAACTATACTATCAAGCAGATTAATTGGTCTATACATTTTTGGATCATATTGATTCCCTGTTTTAAAGTGATTTTCTGAGATTTTCCATAACAAATAGGAGTAGTAACTTGTAGGAGTTGTAAATCAGTCTCCTACCATTCAAACAACCAAAAGTGCTCTTTTCCATGGAAAAAATTGTTTTATTTCTGTGCTTTTGCTTCTTTATGCAACCCTGTCCCCCTTTTTCTCAGTGCTGCAACCCCAACTGACATCATGCAAGGAAATAAAGTTTTAAAGGGACACTGTCAGTTTTAAGCTGACTCTTTACATTGTTTTCAAGTTGCTGTATCTAGAATTATAACGTGTAGAAAAATTCTAGTGATTTGATTATTGAAAGCAGCTCAGAGCTATGTAACCACTGACCCATAATTACAATCCTAAACTACTTACAGTCATTCAGGCCCTATAGCATAAATATAGAGAAGTATTATCACGCTCCCATTTTCTGACAGGAGCTGACATTTTAGACCTGTTACTTCATAAGCAGGCAGTAAAATAAAACAACATCTGCACAGAATGGCAAATTATCTTTTTGGCCTACCTGAATCACAAACATTTTTCAGAAACTTTCTACAGACTGTACTGCTGTAAACACTACGAAATAGGCGACTGCACTTTAATTAGGGAGACAGAAAAATCAGATATTTACTGTACTCACAATACCTCACTATGTAAATTAGCATACAGGCTATTATATTTCTGTGGTCACTACAGAAATAGGAGACTAGAGACTACATCTCTCAGTAAAGCAATCTTGTCAGCTAGCTACTATATGCAAAATGCCTTGTTTTGATAATAAACATATGAGAACTTTTATTGTTGAAGCCACTACAGGAATATGAGACTGCACCTTACAGTAAGGAATTTGGAAAACAACTCGTATTGTACCCACAATGCCTTGTTCATACATCTACATATTATTAGGTGCTATATTGCAGTCACCAGCACCAAAATAAGGACTGCACTTCTGAGTAAAGAACAGTTAAGTCAACTGTATAATTTGCCCAGAATTCCTTGTTGCAATAATAAAAACCTTGGCAGATTCCTTGCATGACATAATTCTGGGGGTGGTGGGGTGGCCACACACAGAAAACTGGAGGTGGGGCAGAAGCAGTGCTGGATAAAACTAAAATGACTATGACAGATTTTTTACAAAACAAATTGCAGCTTCAACATCTGAAGCATGGGTGGCAATGGCACACTATGTGAAAAAGCATTTATGAATGTCAATACATCACTTTAAAAATTGGATAGTTTCTGAGCCTCTCTCCACGAACTGGGATGCTTCTTTCTAAAATGCATGTATTTAAGAAAATTGTTCAATTATTTGACTGTTGGTTTTAAAACAAAATACACTTCAGCAGGGATTTTATCAAGTCCATGTGCTTTTTGATTTAAGAGAGTTTATTGCTAAAAGAACTTCATTCTGCTTAATTGGCTTAAATGCTAACATTATATCTATTGGAGCATTAGTGCCTGAGATTTTATCAACTGAATGGTCATAACAGATAGTCAAAAAATATTGGATCTAAACCTCTTTAGAAATATAGATATCCAGTTCCTCTTTATATTCCTTACAACTCCTCACTACTAGGGACCAAAAGACTGTTGGTTCACGTCAACAATAGCTATCAACATATGGTCCTACTGGGCCTTGTGATAGTCCTTTTTATCCAGAAATGTCTTACATTGCTTCCTTACATATTTTATTTTCTGAAATGTAATTTTATTTGGATTTTTTTTAATAGCTCTTATATAGGCCATCAGTTTTTTTCTTCCTTTATTTGCACTCATGGTCAAACCATCCCTATTCCTTATATGTTTCTTTTAATGATTCCCTTCTTTATAAAGAAGTTATTTTATTGTTCTAAGAACTCTCAGCTCCTAGACTAACCCAACAAAATGTTGTTGGTCCCAGGTTAGAAGTCCATCAGTCCAGAAAATCTTGAATCTTCTTTTTATGTCTATCTCTTTCTCATCATTCAACCTTACCCGCTTGAGATATTTTATCTTCAGTTGAGAGACTAACAACGTAGTTGAGGGATCCTAATGTGATTTTGATAATAATCACTATTCAAAACAATTGGAAAATTTTCACTTTCCTCTCCTGATCAAAATCAGCACCTCTGACCATAATCAGGAGCACCATTTCATAGTGCTAAATCCAAAATTGACACTACCTGATGTGAAAAGAAGGTTGGATGCACATTTATGTTACCTTTACTCTCCCACTCAGTGGACAGAAATAATTACTTTTCATTATTTCAATCATTTTTGACCTGCATTGTACTCTGATACTAAACAAAAAGAAATGGCTGTAGCCTGTGCAACTCTGATCACAGCCAGTTTGATTTCATCCTATATCTGCTGGTTGTGGGGAGATGTACAAGTTACACATTGCAGTGCATTTGCATTCAGCATCAAAGAGGACAATGCCACTGCCAAACCTAACCAATGTTTGAATTGGTAAAATGTATGGACTGGATGGGCCTTGTGGTCCTTTTCTGCCATCAACTTCTATGTTTACATGTTTATTCCTTAAATTCATAGTTAAATTGCATTTACTTACTTCTCTTTTCTGTCATATTGTGATGGACAAGATATTGTTCTATGGGAGATGATCAGCCACTGAAGTCACTGAGGAACCATAACAACAATAGATCTGTAGAACTGGTCACCTGTGAACTCAGTCCAAAGCTGCTGGGAAGTAGAAATGATGCTGTCTGAATATCTGAGCATTGCCAAAGTACGAAAAAAAAAAGAAAACAAAATGAAAGTGCTTAAAGCCTGTAAATAAATCAACCTTAAAGAGCACCTTTCATGATGGTCTAAAAGTTACAGATTGTAGTCATTATATGCAGTACTAGACCTGAAAGGGTGTTTGCATTTGTTATTTTTGACCAGTGTTTACTCTGCCTTCCATAATTTTAATTTGTTTTTGAGCCCTGCTGCACTTGCCTTTTTCTGTTCAGCTGCTAGGCTGCTGACTCCTGGTGACATCACTATAGGGCAGAGGAGTGACTCACACTGTGCAGTACAGTGCAGTCACAGCAGTTTTGGAAGGAAAACTACCAGTACTCAATGTGACATACTGTGTTCGCCTTCCCAAGACACCCTGTTAGCAATGTATTATTCCAAAATCAAATGCCTTGTCAGTATGTTTTTTTTTGTAAAATTGACTTACTTCTGCCTCTGTAACAAAGCATGGGGATTGAGAGAAGATAGAGTTGCTGTCAACACCTTTCCCAGTCCTTTTGACTTCAATGCATAAATTATCCTTCTAGCAATGATTCTGGAACTGCATTTCATTACTGTCCTCTGCAGTTAGTCTTTACATTCTGGGTTGCTAAAACTGCAGGGTGTACAGAGCTTCTGTAGCAAGCCTGGTGTTTCTGTGGACCCAGGGCTATACTACTCACATTACTATATGGCAGATAGTGAATTAAATGAATTAAACAGTATTCCCCAGGCATCTTTTTAGGAGCTACTCCTAATGGAGACACCTGAAACATGAAAAGGGGAGCATTGAATGGACCCACCACTCGCCTTTAGCTGCTTTTTAATCTTTCTTTTCATGATGTCCTCCTTGCCCCTTGTAGAGGCTAGATTCTTAGCCCTCACGTTCTTCCTAGTCCTTGTGAGTGCAGATTAAACCACTCGTGAAACCCTCCTGCAGCATGTCCCTCACCTTGTGATTGGGATAACCCTCAGTCCATGCCATGAAAACCTCAGTCCTTATGGGGATACTGCCTTTGTAAAGGTGCTCTGTAAGGCAACTATCCATCATTGAGTCCTTATCTCCTCCCATAGCCTCCCGCCCACTTTGCCAACTATAGTTATTCCCTTATTCACTGTGTCCACCCTGCCCCCCAGGCTCCCTAAAAGACTGCCCCTTGTACCTGGAAACCACCCTTATCCCCTGTATCCTGCAATGGGTGATCAGGTGACCTCCCCACACCCAGAGCAGGGTGTTTTAATTTGCAACTTGGCCATGTGCAATTCACCTTATTGTACACCCTAGCATGCCTTAGCAGTTGAAGTCCCACTGCCTTCTTCCCTTCACTATTACTCCCTTCCTGAGCTGACATGGTTCTTATCCACAGCTCAGATAAAAGTAACTATCCACCTCACGTCACCATGTGATGCCATCCTCTGTCTAAACTTTTCATCGTATATGAATCAGCCATACCGTTCTTTACCCAGTAGGCATCCTGGATTATGGGCAAATATGTCAGTAAAGGTATTGCCAATTCTGTTTTCTTCTGTAACATAATGGTGCTAAAATGTTTGAAACCCTCCATCCATGCCCCAAATGTCTTAACCTTGTAACTAACCTCCTCACTGGTCTTTCCTGCGATAGCCAGTGCTACCGCCATCTCCAAATTGCCTACTGATTCCTTCTGCTTTCGTATGTATCCTTGTCTATCAATGCAAACATGTCGATATATTCCCTTTCCAAATAGTTTCCTTTAATGCCTGAGACACATGGTCTCCCAATGTCATACAAGGCAGCCACCCATAGCCACCCTTCTTGGCTCCTCTCCCTCTCCATCCCTGCACTCTGCTCCCTTTTTCTGTACCTTTTTCTCCTGCTTCAACTCCTGCCAGGCTTTATCCACCTCCTCCCAACCCTTATCACCTTTCTTGTCCATCAAACCTGCCAAGTAGTCTTTCAGACTACCCTTGACCGACAGATCCACTGTCGTGTTCCTTACCCTTCTCTGGTTGTGGATCTCTGCTGTCCCCAGGGTTGCTTCTGGTCACCTTCTTACTTTGCAGTTCCTTCTGGGGTGATGGTTTCTTCCTCTTGTCTGTCTGCCTCTCTTCTCTTTCTCCTCTGCCTCCCTTGACTCTTTGATAATGGCTTGCACCTGGTCCATTTGTTCAGCTGCTTTTTGTGCCAGCAACTCGCTGGTCTTCTGCTTGAGAGCTACAGCTTTCTTGGGAGCCATCCTGGAACTGGAAGGAGACACGTCAATGTATACTCCTTTTCTCCCCACAGTCCACCCCTCTCATGTCTCCCTCCCCGGCAGAGGATTGCTCCTTCCAGGAGGCCTGTACTGCACCTTTCAGAATTTCTTCCTTCCCTCCCCTCTGTGTCCCTCATATCATATTACTCTCTTTTAATTATATCTTTGCATAGTTTCTTTTTTTCATCTAGTGCCCCTCTGCACTCCACTTCTGGTGTAGTGCTGGGTGCTGTCCTTCCCATGATATCTGCCTTCAGTGTTATACCCCCATCTCTGTGGGCCCGCTCTCAATCCCTCCCTCCCTCCCTCCCTCCCTCCCCTCCAGGTAGCACCTCTGATTGGGTAGTACAGCTGACCCGAGGCTTGTGTTTTCAGCTCTCTGGCTACCACTCAAGCTGTACCCACCCCCAACTCCCAGGACCTGGTTTCAGGTGGCAGCCCTCGATTGGACAGCACAGCCAACCCATGGCTTGTGTTTTGACCCTCTGCTGCCACTCCATGCTGTACCCACCTCCCGACTCCCAAGACCTGGCTACAAAGTAGCACCCTCGATCAGGCAGCACAGCCAACCCGCGGCTTGTGTTTCTGCCTTCTGGCTGCCACTCCAAGCTGTCCCAGCCTCATGACTCCCAGGACCTGACTACAAGGTATGCTAAACTGGGACTGAATACCAGCTACGTGGTTGGCTCCTGGCTGTTGGACTTTGCCCATGATTGGTTGCCATCTTCTCTGCTGCTCCTGCTTTGGCTGTTCTCTTGTAGCCTGAGGACTGGATGGCTTCTGTCTTGGAGACCTTGGGTCCAGAAACTTGGCTCAGACAGGACTTGCTCAGGCTCTCCAGCTTGCTCTGTTGTACTGTATTATACCATTATTTTGCTTGCTCTTTTTAAATTCACAATATGCCTGAATATTTGTTATGCTAGTATTCAACTGTTGGTTTGCCAGCCATATACTCTATTGTACTCTGCTATTTTTACAATAAGGTTAATTATGGAGCAGGATGAGTAGGGATTTTTCTCATTAGGAGTTCAGGTTGCTATATAAGGATCTATACTGCATCTTTTCTAAACTAACCTTTCTGGATTATTTTCCTTGCCTCTGCCTGAATGCATAATGCTTTTTCCTTTTCTCTTTCCACTGCCTGGCTTACAGAGCTTAACTTCCCCCCTTGTCTTTTCAATTTATCCTGGCTCAAAAGCCAGACAGCCTTTCACCTCATGAAAGCCCTCCCATCTACTTACCCCAACCCCTTAGCCAGGAAACTGAACACAGTTAATTAGTATTCCTTTTGTCTCCTTTTATTTTACAGATCCCTCCACTGATTTAGCACTCTGCTGATCCGAGGGCCATCTCCCCAAATTGCTGAATTCTTTTCTTTTCTCCCCTCCAGGTAGTGCCTCGATCGGGCAGCACAGCCAACCTCACGGCTTGTGTTTTGGCCCTCCGGCTGCTGCTCAAGCTGTTCCCACCTCCCAACTCCCAGGACCTGGCTACAAGTACTAAGCCGGTACTGAATCCCAGCTACATGGTTGACTCTTGACTGCACAGCTTTGCCCATGATTGTTTGCCAGCTTCTCTGCTGCTCCTGCTATTGGCTGTTCTCTATAGGACCGCACAGCTTCTGTCTACTAGACCATGGGCGGAAATTCAGCTTGGACAGGACTTGCTCGGGCTCTTCAGCTCACTCTATTGTACCATTATTTTGTCCTGCCCTCCCAACCAACCCTGGTAGCTATTAAATACACAGTTGCCCTGCCCTTCTCATCACCTTCTTCCTATTGGCTGATGTTAGTTGATGGCTTTCTGCCCAATTGGCTGGACCTAAGGTATCTACTAGCCTTCCAGCTAGCCTTATAGCTTCTTACTACTTTGCATTACACAGTCAATATGCCTCCTACACCAATCCTACTTGGTTACCTAGTAGCTGTGAGGGTCTGCCTTCTTCATCCCCTTGCCATGCCTAAAACTGCTGTACCCTTCCTGTACCCTGAAATATATACTTATTGCTCCCTTCTCCAAACATATGACATGGGAGATCATTCAGCAACCTCTGCTATGCATTTCATAACTGGAAATACATAATATGGGGATACTCCTTTCTAAACTTGGCCACTTTTCCTCCTTTTTAGGCCTTTTGTTTTCTTGGTTAGGCTGCTGCTGTATGCCACCTTGGGTCCCTTGTACCATGTCCTACAAATTCACTGCTACCTCCTTCTGTACACATAAAAGAAGAAGGACTCACTTACTTAGAATATTACTAAACACGCTAAAATAATAATTCTTCTGTTGCTAATATGTGCAGGCAATGTTGAGCTTAACTCTGGCCCTCTTCAGTCCATTCCTGCACCTTCAGATCCTCCTCATTTGAGAGGATGAGTTTCTTACACATTAACACCTGTAGCCTGCTGAAAAAATTTGATGCTATCCAGGCCTGAACCCTCCACTCTAGTCCTGATGTCCTTGTTGTCATTGAATCCTGGTTGAAGCCATCCACTAGGGATCATGAGGTAAACATTCCTTCATACAATCTGTTCAGATCTGACAGATTTACATGGTGGGGATAGCAATCTATATTCAGAACAAGTTTTCTGCATCCTTAATCAAAGCTACTACTGTGACCAAAGAAGTTGAGTGCGTTACCTTAAAGATCCAAATATCAAAAGCATTCTCTTTCTGTATTTTGGGGTACTACAGACCTCCTTCTACAGGGCGTAAAATGCTGGGGCATTAGCGTAATGTGTTAGTACCACAACCTCTAGAAGTTATCATCTTGGGTGATTTCAATTTGGACTGGTTCTTTCCTGCATCTTAACACCTTAAAGACAACTAGAGATTCCTTTGGGCTTAACCAGCTGGTCATGGAAGCCACCCACCCAAACACCAAAAACCAGTCCCATAGTACCCTTCTGGACTAATCCTAGTTAATAGGCGCACCTCTTTTCACATTCCACCACCTTCTTCAACAATATTAGTGACCATTGTGCAATAGTCTGTGTGAGGTCGGTGAAAAAAGTTACCTCTGCCTCCAGACATATCCTCAAGAAATGCTTCTGGTACTTCGACCCAAATGCTTTTCTTACTGACCTCCAAACTACAAGCTGGCAGGACTTCTACCTAGCCTCCACAGTAAAGCATGCATATGAGATATTCCAACATTTAGTCATTGACAACATCAACAGACATGCGCCTTTAGTCAAAGTGTGTACCAAAAGAGATCCTGCCCCTGATTCATAGCTAGTCTCAAAGCTGCACTACCACATAGGGATGCATTCTGGAAGAAAGCTAGAAAACTAAGCTGCAGGCTGATTGGCTGCTTTTAGAGCCTTGAGGAATCAATGCACTAGACTGGTTAGGGCTGAGAAAGCCAGATATTTTTGCATTGAGCTTAATGACTCAACGCACTGTGCGGCTAAATTCTGAAAACCCTAAAAAATATTGAAGGCCACAAGTCCGCCAGTGCACTCTCTCACAAAATTTCCTCTGGGAGTCATGTGTTTCACTGTCAAACCTAAGATACTGGACCTACTCAACAAACATTTTGGTACTGCAGGATTAGCATATGACACTTCTCCAGCCAATAACCTCAGGGCACAAATGTACCCAGGATTCTAACTACATAGCATTACATACACCTAGGCCCCTCCTTTTCTTTCAGCCCTATTATGTGTAAACAGGTAGAAGATATTCGTCTGGCTCTGGACATGAAGAAAAGTGGAAGCGCAGATCACATTGAGCCCTTCTTCTTAAAACTAGGCTATTTCATACTATCAGCCCAAATAATCCACCTTTTCAACCTACCACTTGCAGGGCACCATCCCCACTATTTGGAAAACCACTCACGTAATACCCTTATTTAAATCTTGGGAGCCTACAGAAGATAGTCAATGCATAGCTTAGAGCAGTATCTGGAGAACCATAACCTCCTTAATCCTCTTCAATCTGGCTTTACAGCAGAGCACAGTGCCCTTGCCAAGGTCTCAAATGACTGGATAAATGTGCTGGATTCTAAAAACATATATGCCTTTTCCTTGACCTGAGTGAAGCATTTGTACTGTGGACCATGACCCTCTGTTAACCACACTAAGAATCACTGGCTGGACAGTATGGCACTAAACTGGTTTACACACTGCTTTACCTTATTGGGCACCATCAGCAAGTTAAGGCTGAAGGGAACTGTCTCCTTTAAAAGTACTTCAAAGGGAGTGCTACACGGGTTTATTTTTGGCCCTTCACTCTTTGCTTTCTATATTAATAACATCAACACAGGTATCAAATCAGCAAGCATTCACCTGTTTGCTGATGATACTGTTATTATATTGATAGACCCTCTCCTGAGCTAGCGTTCAGTGACCTTCAGATGGATTTTAACCTTTTACAGACAAATCTATTATATCGAAAATTATTTCTAAATGCCAAAAACTAAGACAATGCTTTTGTCCTGTCTGTCAATGCTCCTATACACTTAACATGGTAATATACCATAGATAACAAAACTCTTAGGTGAGTCTCTTGAACATGTTGACTAGTTCAAATATCTAGAGATCTGGGCAGACTATAAACTTTCATTCATTGACCACATTAAGGGCTCTTCAAGAAGCTCAGGCAAAGGCTGGATCTCTTTTATAGGATTAGGCACCTGCTAACCTTGGAGGCAAAAACTAGGCTGGTCCAAACTACCTTTATATCACTGTTGGACTATGCTGACTTTTTGTATGGTGAAGGCCTGAAAAGTGCATTGTCTAAACTTGACACATTATACCATAGAAAACTTAGATTTATTACAGTTGCACTATTCCACTCATCACTGTGCTCTTTATTCAGCTGTGGGATGATGTTCACTGAGTTTTAGGTGCCAAAGGAACTCAGTTCTATGGACTTACAGAGCCATTATTAAGAAGCTCCCTTGATATATCATGGATTGCTTGCCCCAGTGTGTCATGGGTAACTATCTGCTAGTGGCATGGTCGCGCTACTATAGTTAGGGTTCAGCAGTCAGTTACATACTAAACTCAAAAGTCTGGGCATCAATAACTTTGGACCTGTTCAATGGATTTGCCTGAAATTTGGTATGTGTGGTAGGCGCATGGTAGATCTCTTGATTTGTCAATTGCATTTCAGTCGGAGTGAGGTCTTTGTGTGCAAAAGCACTGAAAAATGCAAAATGATCCATTTTGGAGGCACCTTTTGGGATTCTGAATGTGGTCCTTCACAGTTGTCGTGGTAGCATGCCACTCTGTGAGATGGCTTGTTTGAAAGAACTTTGGTGGCCAACATGGCGCTTTTGTTTGGTGAAAAATATTAAGGCATTCAAAAGTTATGTCACTTTTAAGTTCCCAATATAAGTCAATGGGATAATTTATATGTATATCTTAGCGAGCAAAGAATGGTGTTCTGGCCATCTGGTTCCACCTGGCGGTCAAAGAATTTTCAGCCTCATGGTTCAAAATGTTTGTCCCCAGGATTTTCAAATGCTTTGATTGTGAGGTCCGCCATCTTGTTTTCACTTTTCTGATTGTACAAACACAAATATTTCAGCTCAGGGGTCACTTCTGAAGTAAAACCTGGATGGGTTTTACTCACGGGACCTGATCTATTGAACCATGCCTTTGGCTCCATCCAAATCGGTCAGAAAATAGAGTTATTAGCTTTTAGAATCTTCATTCACGTCTCACTAACAATCTTTGATCGCGAGCCTACAAATTCTTTGATCGTAGATTCTTTGATCGCGATAGTGCATTGCAAGCGAGGGACAAGATGGCCAGATTTTAAAATGGATATTTGTAGCCCAGGGGTGCCCTACAAAGTAATGTAAGGGTGGGTTTTGCTCGGGACTTCATTCTTCCACATCTGAACAAAAACATTAGTTTTCATTATCCCTGGTAGTCTATCAGCCCCTCCCCATCATAATAGCGTACATAGCAATTCCTCTATCCCTGGTAGTCTAGTGGCCCCAATGAGTATTTTGTTAATATGTGTGTTTTATCCATGGTAGTCTAGTGGCTCCCTCCATGTGTGTTTATTTATATTTATTTCTCATATCCCTGGTAGTCTAGTGGCCCCCATCTGTATTTCATTATTATTCATATACCTGGTAGTCTAGCTGCTCCCCCATCACAATAAAATAAATAAGCATGTTCAATATCCTGATAGTCTAGTGGCCCCCACCCAGCCATGCCAGCCACCCAGCTTCCCCACCCTTCCCAGCCACTGACTGGCACAGCCACCTCTCACTTCCACAGCCAGCCACTGACTACGTATATTATGAGGTTAATTCAAACAGGCAATCTGAAATTATTTCTGCAGGCACCTGTTTGAATTGCTCCTGTATACACAGTCAGTATTTAATATGGAAAGAAGGTGAGCTGTCTCCAATCATCCAGCTTCAGGGAAAATGAAAGGCCTTAGGTGAGCTAGCATATTTAACTGGAAGTGAGTTGGGGAGGCCACTAGACTACTAAGTTTTGATAATTTATGCTTATTATTTTGTGTGATAAGTGAAGAACCACTAGACTACCAGGACATACATGTCTTATTTATTTTATTGTGATGGGGGCGATAGACTACCAGGTATATAAATAATAATGAAATACAGATGGGGAGCCACTAGACTACCAGAGATATGAGAAATAAATATAAATAAACATACATGGGGGGCCACTAGACTACCACAGATAAAAACACACATATTAACAAAATACTCATTGGGGGCCACTAGACTACCAGGAATAGATGGATCACTATGTACACTATTATGATGGGGAGGGAGCCATTAGACTACCAGGAATAATGAAAATAATGTTTTTTATTCAGATGGGGCAGACAGAAGCCCCCTGAGCAAAACCACCCCTTATATTACTTTGTAGGTCACCACTGGGTTACAAAACACTTTTTTCAAATCTGGCCATCTAGTCCCTCACTTTTTGTTTGAGAGCTAGCAATTTCTTTGATCGCAAGCCTGCAAATTCTTTGACTGCCAGATTCTTTCATCTCATTGAGCATAGGGAGTGAGGGACGAGATGGCGGATGAAAAATCAATTTTCTTAACTCAGGGGTATCCTAGAAAGACACATAGAGGGTGGGTTTTACTCAGGGGCTTCGTTCTGATAAACCATGGTGGTTGTTTACTGCAATTGTGTCAATTTTGTAAATTACACTAGTTTTATTCTTTGTTCGTGACCATGCAAATTCTTTGATCGCAAGATTCTTTGATTGCAATCATGCATCATGAGGGTAGGATGAGGTGGCTGGATTAAAAATCTATTTTTCTCAGCCCAGGGTGCCCTAGGAAGTCAAATGAGAGTGGGTTTTGCTCAGGGGCTTCATTCTGTAGAACCATGGTGGTGGTTTCCACAATTCCTTCAATTTTTAAATTACAAAGATTTATTTTTGTTAGTGAGCCTGCAAATTCTTTGATCGTGAGATTCTTTGATTGCCATCTTTGATCATGAGGGCAGGACAAGATGGCCAGATTTTTATAATGGAATAGATAGGGAAATTTTACCAAATTTTAAGATTGAATATCTCAGAAATGGTTTGGTCTTTTACTTGAAATTTGGAGGGTGTTTTTGGCATGTCCTGTGCATGTCAATTATATTGATTACATGTTGGTAAAAGATTTCTGCTAGAGATATGGTGTGGCACAGTTTATATTCTGCGGACAGTGTTTCGCTTGTGGTGGTGCCTTGAAATTGATAGGATACCTAGCCTTAGTGTTATGGATGTAGTTGCCAGATGTTGTGTGTGTTAAATGTCAACAGGTGTGCAACTGTGCCAGTCTGAATAATGAACATTTCAAACTGTAACATGTCATATCTCAGATATGGTTGGGTCTTTTCACTTGAAATTTGGTGAGTGTTGATGGGATGTCCTGCAGATGTGAACTGCCATGTTTACATCTTGGACAGTTTATTTTTGTGGAGAGATTGCGTGGCGCACTTAATGTTTTATGGACAGCGTTTTCGATTGTTCTACTACATTCATATTTGTTTAGTGGCTGGTTGTGCTGTTGTCACTGTACTTTTTAGACATCAGCTGTGTAATGTGGCCCAACACTTACAAGTTGGTTAGAGCATAGGGTTCGAAGGGCCCCATGCTCCCACCGACTTAATGCAACTTTCTACTTTTTATTCTTTCTTGAAAAGTAAGAAAATTGTATGCAGAAGACTTCATTAATGCATCAGTTAGGGCTTTTCTACAGCAATAAAAATGAGAAAATTTGATTTTAGGGTTCCCACCCTTGCACCCCACCCCAGCCGCCCTCTCCAACAGGCATCGGGGTGTGCATTGGGGTCACTGGCTCTAACTCTCACCCATTCTCCTATACTGCACCACTTCAGCTTGTTTACACATGAGATGGGTGAGAGTTAGATCCAACGACCCCAATGCACACCCTGATGCCTGTTGGTGGGGAGAGTGGGGTGGGCAAGGGTGAGAACTTCAAAATCAAATTTCACTTTTTTCACTGTAGAAAACCCTAATGATGCATTAACAAAGTTTTTGCATATATATATATATATATATATATATATATATATATATATTCATCAGTATGCTGTGCTGCTCTAAAAGGTGTTGTATTACTGTAATCCTAAAGTACCCAAGTTTTCTACATTCAGTTATTCATTGGATCCTATCCTGCTCACATGTTAATATGCTCATATATAAATATGTATATGCTTATATGTAATTATGTTTGCTCCTGCTTGACTATTTTGTTCTTCCTCTGTGATTACCTTGACCCTTCCAGGTCCACCTTGTAAATGAGTTTTGCTCAATGGTGATTCACCTGGTAAAATAAAGATTTGATTGACTGAGTGATTAATTGATTGGCTTTTTTCTGCTTTCATTAATATTTTTTTTAACTCCCCTTGCACAGTGAAGGCCCTAGTTTGATTCTCCCCTGCCATCTGAGGTCAAAATACAAAGCATGCATGGACAAGTAGCTACTGAGTCCATGTGGGTACCCTTTACAATTGGATTCTGTTCCAGAAATGTGGTGCTTACAAGCCTCCCTTGATCCTGCAAGCATTGTGCAGGCTCGGGAGAATGCCTGACAAAATTGTGCCGAAAAACTCTGCATTTGGATATTGCAATAGCCTTCAGCTAAGCCCTGCCTTTTTGCACCTGGTGAGCTGTTAGATGACTTGTCCCAAAATAGCCTGCTCTCTCCCAAAATGGTGGCCAAATGCCCGGCATGGCCCTTTCGACAAAATGTCAGCCATCGAAACAAAGCGCCACAGGCACTGGTGCTCCAATTGTCCCCCTTACCCTTTCAAGTGGTGCTAATTTCCCTTGCAAAGTCACCCTCCATTCGGGAGAAACCCAGCCCAGATCACCTCACTTTCTTCCCTCCCTTGCCCTTTGCTGCTACCACTGGAGAAACCTGGCTTCAGATGCTGCTAGCAGTGGTCTCTGCTCTCTGAGACCATGCCACCAGCCCTCAGCCTGTGCAAATGCTCCCTTCGATCGACCGGCCCTGACTTAACTGTCACACACACTCCTGGATCCTGCCAGCTACTGCAGGCTCCTTGGTGTCCCAGCATACAGTCCAGCTGCCAGCTGCATAACAGATCCAGTTGCTAGCTCTCCTTATGATTTTATTATTATATTTTCCCTTTTTTGAACCTAGCTGACTACAGAAAAACCTCTGCTAGCCACTGCCCTGGATGGGGAAAATCAGCAAGGGATCCACTGCACTGCACTCCCACCTTGAGCATTCCCCAGCCTGTTCCCAGTGATCTATGGCCCCAAGGCTGGCCATCCAGCAACCACTGCCCTGCAGGACTCCGTACTGCTCAAAACCCTGAGCAGTGCTGCTGGCAACCAAACCTCCCCATCCCTCTGCTAAGCCGCACTGGGCCTGACACAAAACAAATACTGCTTAATCAGATGCCCTTAAAAGGTCTACACTCAGCATTTTACAAACTCTTACACATCCTCTTCCCAGAGCATGCCGATTTCCCCTGTCATGATAAAGAATAAAACATTGACATTCGATGGAACAGCATTGCTGCCTGTGGCGCCTTCAGATGGGGGAAAACTCCCTGTTTAAAACCAAATTATTCTTTTCACTGGCTGAAGCATCCGGGCATCCCCAGCCCATGGAAGAAATGCTACATAGCACTGGTGTCCTCCGATGCATCGGTAAACCATCTGACCCAGGTTCAAAATGCAGAAGCTGAATTTAATAAATGCTTAGCCCACAACTCCCACCCATACATGAAGTCCAAGGCCTATGCCACGTGACCCTGGTGTCTCAGGTCCTACTACTGCAATAACTACCTAGCCCCCATATGCATATGAGTTAGCACACAAAACAACAAATAAAAGGAAGCAGCCAAGACATTGCAGTGACTGATTAAATCATATCCAATAATACAAACCTGTTAAATGAAAACCTTACCATCTGTGAAAAACTCAGGCACCCCAACTCTGGGCAACAAAGCTGAATGGCCATCAGACTATAAAAACACTCATATTCTGGAAAATAGCAGTAAAAGTTGAGTACATGAAATCTGGGACTCCAATGATTAATGCAAAAGCCCCCAAAACTCAGGCAAATAAATGCAAAACTTGTGGCAGGTAGGCGTGGCCTATCCATAACTTATCTTGGCCTAGAAATACACCCAAATCAATAGTCTTTGTGAAGCTGCACAGAAACCAAGTCTTGTTGAAACAGTTGCAGGGAAAGAGGGAGATTCCTCTACTACAGCCCTTTTACTACCCTTGCTTAGCCCCTCCCTGCCTCGACCCGACCAATGGGCTCACCTGTCAATCCCCTAACTCCCCTCCAGGTGACATCATCACATGTGACCTCATCATCCACCGAGTCCAGCTCCTCCTTCTTCCCTTCCTCCCAGGTATACCAGCTACCTTTCCTATTCCCTCCCCTCTATCTAGCC
The DNA here is from genome assembly GCA_016271365.2 of Neoceratodus forsteri. Lineage (NCBI taxonomy): Eukaryota > Metazoa > Chordata > Ceratodontiformes > Ceratodontidae > Neoceratodus > Neoceratodus forsteri. Next base: position 1,548,620,933 of record CM057453.1, read on the forward strand.
TCCTGCTAATCCCAAGGGCCAATGACAACCCAGGATGCCCTTTAATAGGGCAGCCTTCTTTATCATTATCATTATTTTATTTCCCTTACCTCTCCACTAACTTTTCTTTTTCTTTTTAGATAATTCCTGAAGAAGACCAATGGTTGAAAAGTAAGTTCTAACTCTATGTTCTGTTTTCAGCATGCATTTAATATTACAGTTTTGTTTTGTTTTGAGACCACATCCTGATGCAGCACCTTGTTTTTAATTCAAGCATCAGACACCAAGTGTGTTATTAAATTCAAGTAACCACCCACCCACGTTCATTTTTTTATACTTTCAGGACATAATTTTTTCTCAAACCCTCTCCCCATGTTGAATTACTGAGCTTAAAAAAGTGGAATAATTGAAAAACTAACAGCAATAACATTTTTTGAATAAATGAACTGCTGTGAATTGTTTTGTGATCCAGGAGGCCAGGTAATGGCCCCAAAGTGAACCATACCACCATTTCTTTGTGTGTGTGTGTGTGTACATGAGGCGGGTTAGGCTGTAAGTGTTTTTTCCCACAGTACTTGGTTCTGATAGTGAGTACACATCCAGTAGTAAGTATGGTGAAAGGGATGGGTTCCCTGTATAAAGTAAGCTTTGTTTTGTAGTTTCCTGCTGAAGGTACAGACTGAAGTCATTTTGTTTCCACTGTTTGAGTCATACAGTGCTGCTGACTCACTGAATGCAGCGCTCAAGGCTGTCTTGAGACAGCAACCACTGTTAAGGGAGCACTTGTCTGTGGAAAATAATAACTGGCCTTCTCCAAAGAATAAATTGATGACCAGTCATAAATGTTTAATTTCAAAATTAATTATTAATTTTCTGATGTAATGCCTCATATACTACTTTCAGAATGCTATACACAGAATATACAGAAGCATGTACAATGTACGGTTTATTTCCAACTGTGAGTGGAAAGGACCATAGTTCACAAGTTTTATGATTTGTTCAGTATTCCACTGTGATGATACCATCACAATATCCATTATGGCTAACCGTAACAGCAACATATATTTGATATGCTGCTGTCATTGACATCAGTTCTCATCAGCCAAAATGTCACTTTTATCATTTTACCTTCACCCTGGTTGTATAAAAATGTATACATAAATATGAAGTACATATTAAATATAGTACAAGTAAAAGAAATGCAAAGAGGGTGGTGGTGGTAGTGGAACACAACTCCTAAACCAAATCCTAATGTGAACTAGGCAAGGAACATAATTCAAGTCACACATGTGCACTGCCAATCAAAAATAACCAATGAATGGTAAGGGACATCTTCTGTTAAAGACAGGAATAGAAATTAACTATCAGCACCACCGGGCACCTGGCACAGACAGCATCACATGCTGCCATGAAATTCAAGATTTTACCACCACACAGTGGATGGCAGAATCCAGCATGTTGCTAACCATGACTGTGTATACTGCTCTGCTTCCAAACTACCCCTTATTATGCTGCTTCTCTTGGATGCTAACTGTAATAGACGTCTAATGCATTGGTCTGATGTATACTGGATGAGTTACATAGAACTGTTAGTCTTGTGCTGCATTGGCAGTGATTTCATAGGCTGATTGGTCTCTGTGGACCTCTGCTGGGTTATTGGATCGTGGGACAGTCATAAGGCAATTCTAGGGGTGGGGTAGAAAGAAGTAGGCTGCTGGTTAACTAGGATCTGCAGCTTATCCATTAGGTAGGGAAATGGGCAGACTGGGGGGCCAAGCGGTCCTTATCTGCCATCAAATTCTATGTTTCTATGTTATTGTTGATCAAGCACATTGATACACACTAGTGGGTGTTTACTCACCTGGTAAAGGTGATTGTGTCAGTTGATATCCATGACACTCCAGACATTACATCATAGTTTATAGCCCACCTGATAGGCTAGTGATGCACATGTGACCCAGGATCAAATTTCGCAGTATACCTTGGTCCCAGGAGTCCTTCTCCTTCAGTTTGATTTTTCCAAAGCTGAAACAAGGTTAGTTACACAAAACATACAATATTGAACCATAGCAGAGAGAGAAAGGACGAGGAAGAATGGTGAAAATTCCACTAGGGTTTATTTACAATTAATACAATTCTAAGTCTCAGTCACATAACAAAGCTGATGTTGCAGCTAACTTCCAACTATAGTCACCTATAGTGACTTATGCATGCTGATCTAATCAAGTCTAAAGTGTTTAGTGATTTAAGTTTGGGAAGTGTGAGAGTCCCAAGCTTAATTATGCAGCCTTCAGTCTTGTATGACTAATGTCAATTGCCCACAACATTCGTCTTGTAGTAAACAGTCTTGCTACTCTGATTGCTCTGGCAGGAAGACAATGGAGTGCCATGGATATCAACTAACACAATCACCTTTACCAGGTGAATAAACACCCATTGTGTTATGTTGACTATCCATGGCACTCAGACATTACACCATGGGTGATTAAACAGCAGTACCATTCCCATCCGGGCAGGACAGAGTGATTGAAAATGGATAGGAAGTACTGGCTGCAGAAAGGACTTTGTTCTCTAAGGAGGCCCTTTGCTTATACAAGGATTCAAGTTTGTAATGCTTTGCGAAAGTATGAATGGACATCAAGTTGCTGCCCGGCAGATATCCTCAGTTAGGCGTTAGCTTTCTTAGCCCAGGAGGTAGCCACTGCTCTGGTTGAATGGGCCTTGATAACATACAGTGGTGTAAGGTTTTTAATCTTATATGCCTCTTGAATAGTCTTTTGATCCAGCTGGCGATAGTCATTTTGGACACAGCCATGCTCTTTCTATGTTCCTTCACAATGATGAATAGTCTTTTGGTCTTGCATACTGGTTGGGATCTGGTGATATAGGTGGCTAGGGTGGCTCTTGCATCCAGGTGATGTGGGATGCAATTGTCTCCTGGTTCTTCCTGCTCATACAGTGTTGGGAGTTCAATCGTCTATTCCTGTGGAACAGAGAGGCAACCTTAGGTAGAAAAGTGAGTATTGTCTTTAGGGATACTCCATCAGGAGTAAAGATCATGTAGGGCTTTTACAAGACAGTGCGCCTAATTCACTTATTCTCCAGGCTGAGCATATGGTTAGGAGAAAACAGGTCTTTAGGCCTGCCCAGTACAGTTGTGACTCTAGGATGGGCTCAAATGGGTGGATGCCCAGGGCATCGAGAACCAATGTCAGGTCCTAAGGGGCAATGGATGGTCTGGCTCGAGGCCTGATAACCTCAACCAACTTCATGAATCTGACAGTGTCTGGATGGGAGCCTGGACTGTATTGTCAGACTGGACCCAGTGCTGCCCTATGGCAGACAGCTGCACACAAAGAGAAGAGTGAGACAGCCCTTTATCCATGTTCTGCTGTAGATACAGCAACATGGTGAACATATCAGCTTTCTCTGGTTCCACACCCTTTGTATGGCACCATGCTGAAAAGATGCTCCACTGGGCCGTATGTAGACATGGTGGAGGACCTCCTAGATTGCATTATGGTGGAGATGACAGTTTTGTGGTAGCCACCTTAACAATCTCTGCCTCTCAGGAACTTGAGTGTCTCTGGGGCCGGATGGGCCATTGTACCCTGCAGTAATAAGTTGGTTCTGTAAGGTAGCCTCCATCTGTCCAATGCCTTGGCCAATGCCATTGAGAACCATGATCTCCGAGGCCAGTAGGGGGCTATTAGGATGATGAGTCTCTGGGACTGTCTGATTTTGGATAGCACTTGAGGAATTAGAGGTATGGGGAAAAGAGATATGCTCGGTCCAGTGTCCAGTTTTGGGACAGAGCACCAGCCCCTTTGGAGTGTTGTTTCCTGTACCTTGAGAAACAATTGTTTACCTGACAGTTCACTCCAGTGGCCATGAGATCCATGAGAATGGGCCCCATCTGGTCTGGATCATTTAGAACACATCTGGGTGCATTTCCTACTCCCCAAGTGAACCTGCCGATGGCTTAACCAGTCCACCCTAACATTTATCCTGCCGCCAGGTGGAAGGCCCTGATGTGAACTAGGTGGACCTGAGCCCAGGACATTACCTTTGTCACCTCGCTTAGCATTTGCCATGGTGACCAGATTGTTGGATCGGATGAGTACTGTCAGACCTGTAACAGTTTCCTTAAAAGCTTTCAGAGCATGAAACACCACCCTCATCTCCAACACATTGATGGAATCTTGGATTCGGGTGTGTCCAATGACCTTGGGCTGTTCAGGAGTTTACACATGCTCCCCACCCCATGAGACTGGCATCTATCTCTAGTGTGACTTCAGAAGTCAGTTCCAGAGGGATGCCTCATAGAAGGCTACGTTTGAGAGTCAACCAAGTTAGGGATTGTCTCACTTTGCATGGCAGGGTTATCCTGACTCCCAGGTTCTCCTTGGATGGAGAGCCCTGAGTTAACAGGTAGGTCTGGAGAGGTCTCATGTTCCATCTGGCTTATGGAACCAGATCGATGCATGAGGCCATGCATCCTGAACTTGTGCTGTCTTCTCAATAGTTGGCCTACTGTTGACCCTTAGAATCCATACTAGATTCACTATGTTCTCTAGGCATTTCATGGATGTCCTTGCTTTCTCTTCAGCTGTGTTCATCTCTGGCCCAGGTGTTCTAACCATTGGGCTGGAGTCAGAGAACTTTGTCATAGCTGACCACCCACCCGTGGTCCTCCAGGGCTTGTAGTGTTAGTTGAGTGCACCTCTGGACTGATTCCTGGATCTGGCCTATATTAGCCAGTCATCCAGGTAAAGGATGATGTCCACCCCTGCTCCTGCAAGCGGGTTGCAAGGATGATGGAGACTTTTGTGAAGACCCTGGCACAGATGTTAGGCCAAAGGGTAAGGCATGGTACTGAAAGTGCTGCCCCAGCACGTGAAACCTTAGGTATCATCGATGGCTTTGCGGAATTGGTATATGTAAGTAAGTGTGTTTCAGGTTGATCAACATCAGGTAGTCCCTGATTCTGACACTCTGATAGTTGATCTTACAGTCTCCATTTTGAACTTCAAAGTTAAGACATGTTCGATTAGGTATTTCAGGTCTAGAATGGGGAAAAGGTCCCCATTTTTCTTGGGAAGCAGGAAGAAGATGGAATAAATTCCCTTGCCTTGTTCCTTGTCTGGGACAATTTGAATGGCTTTGTTTTGGATTAGGTCCTGAAGAATTTGTTGGACCTGATGAGTGGAAGCTCTTCTTATTGATATCAGGGATTTGACAAATCTGTCTTTTTCTGGTTGCTGGGTGAATTTGATCACATAGCCCTGCGATACCACTTCCAGGACCCACTTGTCTGTGGTAGTGTCTTGCCATTGGTCTTGGAATAGCGAGAGTCTTTTTCCCACTGGAGGTAGTATGGTTGGCTCATCTGGTTGGGTTGTGGAGGGCTTATGCATGGGTAGTTATTGGTGCTTGCCTTTTCCTCCTCCTCTGCCTTGAACTTATTGTTTCTTCCTCTGAAGGAGGAGGCATGGGTATTGACATTGAAGGAACCACAATTGACACTGCTATAGTGGTAACTTCTGCCTCAAAAGGAATTGGAGTGATTAAAATGTTATTGTCTCCTGCTTTGGTGAAACTTTTGGCCCCCGAAGCGGTGCCTGCCAGAGGGGAGGTATGTGGTTCTGTTATTGCTCTTACTTAAGTCCTTGCCTTCCTCCTTCTGCTTTAAGTATTCCTGAAGGCCCTCCCCAAAAACATGTTTACCTTTTAAGGGTAGATTCTGCAGCAGACTCTTTGATTCATTACCGGCTTCCCACAGTTTTAACCATAACACCCTCCTGGCCCTTTTGTCAGAGCCAAGCCTCGCCTTCAGTTTAACAGTGTCCACTGCCATATCCCCCAAATATTTGGCTGTGTCCAGAGAACATTCTATCAGTTCAGTGTCCCTTGATTTTCGATCTGCTTTCTCTAGCAGTTCCTCCAGCCATTGGATCTGTGCCCTGGCCACATAGACTGCTGTTGTGGCAGCCCTTTCTGCCATGCCTGTGATTTAAAACAATTTCTTCAACATAACCTCCACCATTTTGTTGGTGGGGTCTTTTAGATAGATAGTATCACAGGGAAGGACTGTCTTTTTACTAAGGGCAGCAATTTGTGGATCAATCATTGGAGCCATGCACCATGTGTTCACCTTATCTTCCTGGATAGGGCATATCCTATCCAGGTTCCTCTTTCAGACATGCATCCTTGCTCCAAAGATTCCATTCCTTGATGAAGCTATTGTCAATAGCTGGGCAGACTGAGAAGGTTTCCTTAACAACAATTTTGCTGGATCATAGGGTCAAGCTTAAATTCTGCTTTAGCTGGTTCTACCTCAAAGCTCATAGTGGATTTTATTGCTTTCATGAGTCCTGGAATTAGAATGAAGGACTGAGGGAAGCTTAGAGGTAAGAGAGGGATAGGCTAACTGGCATCCATCTCGTACTCATTGGAGGCTGACTCTTCCTCATCATCTGGGAGCTTCCTCATCTCCATGACCCTCATCTGGTCATGGCAATGGAGTGTCTGGAACTGGATCATCCTTCTCAATGTGGTCATCAGGAGATGGAATGGGTTCAGGCCATGGAGCCGGGGTACAGGTGTCTTTATCTGTGTTTATACCTCCAGCTTTTCCATGATTTTAAGCATGACATTTTGTTGACTCTCCATCATTACCACTATGGCCTGTTGATTTTGGAGAAGTTCTGCTGGGTTGACCCAATTAGCCCCACTGGATCCTGGGTTGCCTAGATCCAAGGATGAGGATTGTTCCAGGAAAGGTTGTCCTCGTCATGTAGACATGCTGGGCACTGTGGCCCTGAGTTGTGAGGCAACAGGGTGGTACTACAGGTAGTGCATTTCTTGGCCTAGACCATCTGGGGAGATAAAAGGGAGAGATGAGAGGGACAAGATTAGGTCTGGCCAAGGTGAGCATCCAGGTAGGTGGGGATAAGAAAAACACCCCTGGAGCTCCATCTACAATAACTGGACTATAGTCTGAAAAGGAGCTGTAGCGACAAACTTCTAAAGGTATATGAATAGGGTGAAACCTGCTGCTTACTCTCGATCCACTGTGTAGAGTTGATCAAAGTTGAGTAAAATGGTGCTGTGGCCCCTGCCTTAGGGGAAGGGTTCCAATGTGGAGGCTGATGAACAGGAATCTTGGGTGGCCAAACTACCAAATGGCTGCTCGAGAAGAACTACAAACATGGTGCCCCTGAATATGCATGGAGGCCTTATCAGGAAAAATCACCATGGTTCTGCAAGGACCAGCACTCTTTAAAAGGCCTAAATGTGTGGTGGCAAGAGCATGGCAGCAGGATTGAGACTGCTAGATATGGGCCAGTAACCCTGGAGTACATACGTGCTGATTGAGATGTATGCATCAGGCCAACTCTGCTTGGGAGGGAGTCAGGCACAAGGAAGGGTGAGGTTACAGGCTTTTCCATTTTCCACTGCAAAGCGGCTGCAAGCTGAAACCAAGGAGGCACTACTCACTGGGTGGGGGGTCCCAAGGTGCATTCAGCCCTACTCAAGAGGAAGGACAAATGCACCACACTGGAAGAAGGAGAGTAGGCACAACCCACACCATCAAAGGTGGCACTGTCTGGGCAAACTCCACACCATTGGCTCACTAGGTAGGGATACAATGGATGATAGGATGATCACGGACTGGGAAGGAGGAGGAATTAATTATTTCAAGGACCAGAGCTCTTTCAATTCGACTAACAAAACAGGAGGTTGTAGACATGTGAAAAAAGGGTGGGGGATCAGGTGAGGCCATGCAGACCCCTACAGGCCTATACACCGGCATGGGAGAGCAGGCCCATGCTAAGCATGGAGATACCTGGCACATAAACAGGGTCCAGGAGCGTGAGATTCAAAGAGCACTGAGCACCTGAGATGGTGGAGCCTGCTCTCGAATCGCTGTATTAACTCTTAATTCAAACAATTTGCCATGCCATGCCTTTACTTGGGAAGTTCCCCTTGTTCCAAAGAAAAAGAAAAGCTCCTTCATAGGAATCAACTGTGATTCAGAAACCAAGCATAAGACAAATAAACAAATGGCTGGTCATCAATTTCCAAGCAGTTGAAAAACATAACTTAAGAACTAGTGCAAGGCCAATGCCTTATAAACTTATAAGGAGAGGGAGCTCCGCCTAGTTTATTACAAAGCTAACAAGCCACAATTCAGTGATAGTTAACTTAATCAATGCTCAAGTAATCAAACAAAATAATCACTTTCCGTAGAAAGAAAACAGGTAGACCAGAAAACAAGCATAGATTCAAAGGCATTGGGGCCTACCTTAGATTCCACAACAATCAGACAGGGACTCTTGTTGTGCTGTAGCCTTCAGATGCACAAAAGAACTGAGGGCAGGGGCTACTAGGACCAAGGTATACTGCAAGATTTGATCCTGGGTCAATGGTGCATCACTAGCTATCAGGTGGGCTATAACCCATGATGTAATGTCAGGAGTGCCATGGATATTCAACATAACACAATCATACATTCCAGAAGATGGAGTGGAATGAGGAGATTGAGAAAAATATAAAGGTGAAGTGAGAATAATAGCTTTGGCACATTTCAGTATATTTTGATTAAATACTTGTGAATGGACTGTAGAAAAGTGCAGAATTTACAGTTATGTGACATGCTTCCAAATTCATCTTACTCCCCAAGGCTTTGCATAACCATGATGCTGTTTCAGGAAAGGATTGAATCCAGTGGCTTACAAGATCCAACACTGACAGATTTCTTTGACTGGGTGACCCAGGAATTAGATCAGGGTGGAGTGGTATATGTGGCCTACCTAGATATCAGTAAGGCCTTCAACACCAACCACATAGGAGGCTCATAAACAAGCTGGCAGAAGTGATTCCATTAGTTTACAACTGCTGAAGTCAGGCTGACTGGCCTGTCACTTTTAGTCTCCTCCCTGCTCCCACTTTTGTGCAGTGGGACTACATCTGCCCCTCCAGTCCTCTGTAACCACTCCCATCTCCAGTGAGTGGTTTAACATGGCTGTCAGAGGTGCAGCTAGCACCTCTCTGAGCTCCCTCAATATCCTTGGGTGTAGCCCATCTGGCCCCATTGCCTTGTCCACTTTCAGATTTGTGACTTCCTTCAGGACTCTCTCTCTGTAAATGGACTAGTATCAACCTCCCTTCCTTCAATGATCCTGGCACATATCTTTGGTCCCTTACCTTTCCCTTCTTCTGGAAACTGAACAAAGTATTTTTCAAGATGTCTGCTTTTCCTGTCCCCCCTCCCCACCCCCCTTCCCTCCTAAGCCTTACTATCCCTCTCCTAGTCCTTCTCTTTTCTCTTACATACCTGAAAGATGTTTTGTCCCTTCTTTACTGACTGGGCTGTTTTCTTCTCCATTTGTCCCTTTGCACTCCCTAATTGCTTTTCCTGCTTCCTTCTGTTTTTTTTCCTCGCTCTGTATATCCATATACCTCTGGAATGCTAACTTTTTGCCCTTAGATTCCAAGCCACCTTTTTAAAAACCATAGTGGTCTCCTTTTCCTCTTCTTTACTTACATGCCTGATGTAGAGGTTTGTTGCTTTCACTATCCCTCTCTTTAGTTTTGCACACTGTTCCTCCACTCAACCCACGTTATCCACACCCCGCCAGGGCTTCTGTGAGGCATTCCTCTATCTTTTCAAAAGTGGTTCTCTGGAGTCCAGGACCTCACCTTTGTGTGGCTCAATTCTGCCACATTATGCATATAATGAACCACACTGTATGGTGATCACTGGTCCCCAGATGACCACCCACTGTGACATCTGCAACACTGTCCTGGTTGGTGAGTACAAGATCCAGTATTGCCCCCTCACAAGTGGACTGTTTTCTAGTTGCCTGAGGAAAACCCCATGCAGGGAGTCCAGGATGTTCCTGCTCCAGCTGAAGCTGCAGCTGGGATACTCCAATCTACTTTTGACAGAATGAAGTCTGCTACCAGCAGCACCTCCCTTATTTGCCATCTTTGGATGGCTTCCACCAGAACCTTGTCCTACCCCCAACACATGCTGGAGGTCTGTAGATGATGCCAGTGCAAACTGTGGCTCTTTCCCCATTTCTGGAGTGAACTAGTACTTGCACCCTCCCTGTATTCCCTGTATCTGTTGTGACAGAGAGTGGTGGTAAACAGAGTTCACTCAGAGGAAGGAGGGTGACCAGCAGGGTGCCATAAGGATCAGCACTGGGTCCTCTTTGATGTCTTCATTAGCTTCACTGCAGAGGGCTGAGAAGGAAGGTATGTCTTTTGCAGATGGCACTAAGATCTGCAATAAGGTGACACTCCGGGGGAATTAATAGTGATCTGGAAAGTCAGAGGTGGTCAAGAGTGTGGCAACTACCTTTCAATATGAAGAAGTGCAAAGCATGCACTTGGGGCACAGAACCAGGGCAGAGTGAAAATGGGGGAGTGGTACTGATGATCACCAAACAGGAAAGAGAACTGGGGTAATCATATGTGATTACCTAAATGTGGACAAACAGTGTAACAAGGCAATGGGAACAGCAAGTGGGATGCTGGGGTGCATAGGGAGAGGTATCACCAGCAGTATAGATCATTGGTAAGACAACACCTAGGATACTGTGTCCAGTTCTGAGACCACATCTCTGGAGTGACATAGCTAGAGCAGAGGCAGTCCAGAGGAGGGTAACTAAAATGGTACATGGTCTACATCAGAAGCTCTATGAGAAGAGACTGAAGGAACTCAATATGTACATTCTAGAGGAAAGGAGGAAGGGGGGATATGATAGAGACTTTCAAATACCTCATGGGTATAAGTAAGGTTCAAGAGGAAGCATTTTCTAAAAAAATACTCAAGAGTAAGGATCATGCTATGAATCTGGAGGGGTAGACTCAGAGGAGATGTGAAGAAGTACTTTTTCACAGAAAGAGGATGGATACCTGGAACAGCCTCCCAGTGGAAATGGTAGGGGAGCAAAAAGGTAGCAGGATTCAAAAATGCATGGGATAGGCATAAGAGAACCCTTGTGGCAGGGAAAGGGGGTAAAGCTGGAGATCAAGTAAGGTCTGTGGTGTTACAGTAGGTAGAAAATGGGCAGACTAGATATGTTTCTACATTTCTGTTCACTGGCAATAGAATGCATGCTTCTGACTTGGAGAATTGTAACAAACAAGTTGAAAATTATTTGTCTTCTTGTATCATTTATACATGATATTTGTTGCTCTTCTTCTAAACAGCCTCTCTGGTATGCTAAAGCTGACAGTGATGGAGGTATTATACAGTGGTCTGTAGAGGGACCAGCTGCATTATAGAATAAGTAAGTGCATTGTGCTAAATGTGCAGATCCTCTGTGTGGATGGCAATGAGTGCAGAAGCTGATTGATCACTATGGTTCTCTGTTGAGCTGACTCAAACAAGCTGAAATTTAATATGGTCCTTCAGTATCACCAAACTGTAGCACCATCTCTCATTTCTTGTGGGGTTCTGCATCTGCTTGATGCGCTCATTAAAATTGGTAGTTTGAATGTGCATCATATTTCTTAAAACCTTGCACCAACCCAACCTCCTAAGTCTCATCTGAAAATGAACTCTGGTTCAGTGTCTCCTCTTAGTCAAACAATTTTACATAACTAAATAAATAATTTCACAATAGAGGTATTTAAATAAATAGTGCTAGTAAGATCTGAGAAAACAGTAAAGCTCATAGAAAAATTTCAGTGTCCTGTTGAAAGAGCATAGGTTCCTTTATAAAGCTGATGATTTATGCGGTATTTTCATGGCATTAAAGTTTAGGAATCTCAAAACTGTCTGCGAATATTAGATAAAATATGTGATTATATTCCACAAACCAGTGAATAGTAACAAACATTAATTATTAGATTCGAGTGTCAAACTTACCGACGAAAAGATGGGTAAAATTGCCTATTAGAAAAGGAGGCGGGGTGAATTACCAGTTCAAAAAATAATTGAATTGGCTTAAGCATTTGAACAGACTTCTGGATAAATTCTACTTTCATTTCTTATGTCATATAGACAACAAATGTGGCTACAAGTGAACAATACAAAACCTTATGTAAAAAGAAAATCTGCAATATCATAGAGACATGGATATGGCCTGTATCATCGATCTAACTATGCCAAATGGTACACAAGCAACGAGGCTCACATGGTTTCAAATTTTATCTTGACATCCTGGAGGATCCTGACATTTGTAAAAACTATACAAGATTTAGCTTGAATTGTTTGAATCAAATGTGAAAACACCTTATACAAGAAATCTTTAGACCTCAAGGGCACTCTTTGTAACTGGGATCAGAAAGAAAAAGATTTGACATGTTTTCTTGAGGTGTCCTTGGTACACAAACATTAGGAACAAGTGATTATTGTCATCTGATCCCTTCTAGCAATGCAAACTCTGCACACCTGCTAGCTTGGATGCTCTTTGGCAACAGTTTATTGAACACCAAGTTAATATTTACATTTCATTTGTAAAACTCCACATTTCACTGTTTCAGTCCAAAACACATTCATAAACAGTCCATTCTGTTATATCTCATTGATCTTCCTTCTTGGTCCTCCACTCTTTTTTGCCTTTGGGGTCAGGGACACCAGATCCAACCCCTACACCATCACCAGTACCAGTTACCAACTTACCAGGACCTCCTCCTCCTAGGTCCGGACACTAAGATCCATCCCTTCCCCTCCCCTTTTAATTCCATGCCTGGGTGCCATTTGACCCCAGCCCATGTTGCCCTGCTCCTCCCCTTCTGTCTACCCCCTCTTTTTTTCCTCTAGCTCCCCCCTTTTCCTTGCTTCTCCTGCATGGGCCACTTGCTGCCCAACCAGGCTCTGTCAGCACCAACCACTGCTGCCTCTCCACCACCACCCTGCCTTCTGCTAGGGCCTCTTATTACCTTGTCCTAGGCTTCCTGCTGTGGCCCTAAGCATTCTAGGCCCAGCCTCTGTCCCCCCACTCCATCACTCCAGGGAGGGTGGGTGGATCAAATTCCAGCAAAACAGGGAGACCTGAGGGCTGCATCACCTTTAAACCCCTCAGGACTCCAAATCTGGACCCCACTTGGCCCTCCCTACCAATCTGACCTGGCCCCTGCACCTGCATCAAGTGACACCTGGATGACTCTTCCAGTGACCTCACCAAGCCCCGCCCCCAACTGCTTCCCCATCTCCTCATCCCTGTTCATTCCCATCTGGGCCATCTGACAATTCATGCTTGCCTATTAGTGGCAACCTCCTTCTGGCAATGACATTTATTCATACCTGCTAGCTTGGATGTTCATTGGCAAGTTTATTGAACACCAGTTTAACATTTACATTTCATTTGTAAAAGTCCACATTTCACTGTTTCAGTCCAAAACACATTCATAAACAGTCCATTCTTTTATATCTCTTTGATCTTCCTTCTTGGTCCTCCTCTTCTTCTGCTTCTTGCCTTTGGGGTCCAGACACCAGATCCAACCCCCACATCATCACCAGAACCAGGCACTAACTTACCAGGACTTCCTCCCTCCTGGGTCTGGACACTAAGATCTGACCCTAGCCTGTAACCTTCCCCATCCCAATTTTAATTCCATGCCAGGGTTCCATTTGACCCCAGCTCATGTTCCTGCCCCTCCCCTTCTGCCTACCTCCTTTTTCTTCCACTGACCATCTCCATCCTGGCATTAGAAGATGGGTCTCCCTGTGGGCTAGTACTTAGGACCCTCTTTCTACTTTCCCCACTGAATCTATTAACAGTCTTAGCAACAAGCACATGCCAAACTCTGATGGTGGACCCGTCTGACCTATAAACTTCAGGAGCTTTTGAAAGAGATATCCCTGTGCTGTATATTCACCCCATCCCACTTCAATCACCACCCTGGCCACCTTCCCGCTGAGCCACTTCCTCCCTTCTCCACTGTCCTGACCTCTCTGACATGCTGCCACACCCTTCGTGAGGTGATTTCAGACCAGCTGATTACCACCCCTGGCCACCACCCTTTACCCTTTCCAAATCTACCATTATGGTTGTACCAATGCTCCCATGGATCTTCCTCTGATCATTACCATCCAAGTGTATGATTAGCATATCCACTCTGCTCCACCAGACCCTGAGCTCCTTCAATAGCAGCATCAACTGCGCCAATCTCATGCCCCATCCCCTTCCATGTAATTTAGTGTGTTCCACCTCTGTCCATAGCTGTGTACCACCACTCCTGGTTGCTGAAAACCTTTTGGCCCAATAAATAAAGGAGTGCCCCACAATCCAGATGTGCCTCTGTGCTCCTTCTGCCAGGTAAAGGGGAAAACAGAAACAACCATTACCGTCAGCACCTGACATACATTTTATAGCAGCTGGACCTCCACTGCCCCACCTACTCTATGTCCTCTTCTAACCCACACCATGTGAGGCCTCTGAAGGTGCCCCAATCTGAATGAGGGGGCCAAACAGGTCCGGTCTTCATAGACAAACCTTAGTGCTTTCTTAGAACCCCCAACCTGGAAACCTATCACAGGGCTCCCATCCCTATGTCAGCACCTCTTCCCTTCCCTCCCCAGGTTCCCCATACTCCTCCAATTCCTTAATGGCACAAACCTACCCAGGTGCCTGCCGCTGCAGCACCACGGCCTCCCCTTGCCCAGTTGATAAGTTTTGGACCTGACCAGCTGCACTGCCACAGTGTCCTACCCAAAACTGGCCTTACTTCTTTCAGATTCCCTTGCCTATCTGACTTCTTCAGAGCCACTACCTCACTGATCCTGAAAGCCCCTCTAGCCATGACTGCAAAGACAGCCCAGAACAGACAAGCCTCTTTGGCTGACATGAATAGATGCTGCAGTGCCCCATCACTCTCTTAAGCAGCTGCCCTAATATGGGCCTCTTCCTGTCACTTCTCACCCCGTGGCCCTTCTGCCAATCCATGAGCATCCGTCTCACAGCCCTACCCATGGTTGTGTCTGGCCACCCCTGTCCTTGCAAACCCAACCTATCCCCATCACCTGGACCATCATTGTGGTGTGGGCCATCTCTTCTCCCCATCGCTTGACCATATACTGCTTCAACTGGTCCTCTGTGACTGATCAGCCTTCTCCAGCCCCTTATGGGCCTAGAACTCCTGGAAGGCCCCACACTTCTTTGTATGCTTTGAGCATGTTGGCCACCATGAGTTCTGCACAGCCATCTGGCTTTTCCCTTCAATCTCCCACAGCTAGTCCAGAACCTGGTCCTGTGTGCTGCTGCTCGTGGAGCCAATTCCCAGAACCTGTTTAACTGTAAGCAGGAAATACTGTCAGCAATGTCATTCTGAATGCCTTCAATGTGCTGTGCTTTAAATGACAAGTTCAGCTGCACCCTAACAGTACCAGCTGCTGCATGACTCTGCCCACCACGTCCAAAATCCCTCATTGTCTATTTATCACCTCCACCACCCTTTGTTGTCATCATACCTGAACAGTATGCACTTCCCTCATCCTATCATCCCACACCTTCAGAATCACAAAGATGGGAAAGATCTCCAGGAATGTAATGTCCTTCAGCAAACCACCTCCCCAAGTGCTAGGCCAGGCCTCAGAAACCCTCCCCTCTAAAGTAGGCTCCCATCCCCAGGGCCCCTGAGGCATTGGTGTACAGCTCAGGTCCATGTTATAGGCCCAGTCCTCCTGCCAGAATGTGACCCCATTGTAATTCTCCAGGAACTCCACCCACAATCCCAAATCATCCCATTACCATTCTTGTGATATCCACCCAATGGTGTGGCATCTTCACCTTACCCGTTGCCCTTGCCGATCTCTAGGTGAAAGCTCTGCTGGGCTTATAGCCTTGCAGGCAAATCTAAGGTGCCCAATCAGCTGTTGAACCAATGCAGCACCCCTCCTCCTCCCACTGACCTGCTCCAGCAGGCCCCTAAGTCAGGCCACCTTGTCCCGTGGGGAGGCAGAAGCATTCTTGCACCATAGCGACCTCTATCCTAGAAATTCCCACTTGCACGCTGGACCCTCGGTCTTACCCACTGCCAGTGGGATTCCTATGGTTCCACATATTTCCTTAAATTGGCCAACATCCCTCCACCTCTGCCCTGTCACCCTGAGGATCAGAAGATCATCCAAGTAGTGGACCACCCGTCTATGTCCATATCTCTATCCAAAACCCACTGCACCCAAGAACTGAAAGCTTCAAATCTTGCACATGCCAGAACAACCCATTGGCATGGCTTTGTCAAAATACAGTCCACCCTAGAACTGAAACCCCAGGAGAGCACAGTCTTTGGGCCTCTTGGCAATAGCCGAAAGATGGACTCTATGTCCGTCTTCACTAACCATACCCCAACCTCCCTGATCATCAACACTGCCTGGTCTGGATCACATTGTGTACCTGTTCGACTAGCAGCACCACAAGCCAGCTCCTGCCCATAAATCAGCCTTTTCGTGTGGAAAGAATACAAAATCTGCTACTTTCTTTTTACCTACCGATCACTTCAGTCTTGGATCAGCTCCTGCAAGATTAAAGGCGAAGTCTCTCCGGAAAGAAACAGTCTTGCGGTGGATATCTCAGCTCGAATTTACAGCCTATTGCAGTGATGGAGGTGGAAATGCACCAGGCACCTCGAATCTCACACTCCCCATGCATCACCGAGAAGGGTCCGAAAAGATCAAAAGGCTACACCAGAGCATCCTCTAAAATACCCCACGACTGCAACATCGTCTGCCTCTTCACCTCTCACCAAGAAAAATTTCTAGAAGAGATGCATCCTTTTAAGCTTGCACTACAGGAAATCACGTCAGAACTGAAAAATATTCAAGGGAACTTGCAGACACTAATCAGGCTATCGCGGATACTACTGCTCGAGTCTCTTTGTTAGAAGGCTGGAAAGCTAAAACAGATCCTGAGATTACCACATTAAGACAACGGCTTCACAAAATGGAAAGTAAATTAGAGGATTTGGAAGGCAAGCCAAAGAAATAACATTATCATCTTTGGCCTTCCTGAAGAAACAGAGGGTTTGGCACCTATTCTCTTCTTGCAAAGATGCTCACCACGATAGCGGGGCCCTCTCTAACAATACCACCTACATTATAGAGAGGGCACACCGCTCTTTGAGACCAAAACCTGCCTCTTACAAACCACCTCGACCACTAATAATAAAATTCCTGAACTATCTGGACAAAACTTACGTTTTGGGGAAAGTCAGAGATCTGCAACAAGTGCTTTGGGAAGGCCAACAACTTTGTTTTGCACAGGATTTGCCTGCTACAGTCCAACAACACAGGGCGGAATATCACCCTTTAGTTTCTAAGCTCATAGCTGCAGGCATTAAATACAGAGTCCAGTACCCATCGCATTTGCTGTGTCTGTCTCTGGATCCTGGCATAATTTCGATACAGCACAACAAGACCTGTCAGTGCTGCAATCGCTACTTCCAGATCTCTTTCCCCTCGCTCAGGATCACTGGAATAAAAATAGATTAATCATATGGAGGTTTTCTCTCAGTCTGAACGTGAATTCCCCATTGGGCCATATAGTGATGTTACACTACGGCCACTAGAGTACAGCACAACACTGCGTTGACAGGCTTATGGCCTTTTTTTTTCTTCTTTTCCCACTGTGAAGAGTCAGGACTATACTCGAACTACATTTGTTGTGCAATTAAGAATTGGCTTATTGTTTAATTTCTAACTGGGGCCCTGAAGATGTAAATACGTTATAATTGATAAAAAAATGGTTCATCCTTGCTGGGGCGTATGATAAAGGAGCCTCACTCAACTCTGAGAGGTTACATTCTTAATAGTTACTGATGGAAGGGTTGTTGATGTTCTCTCTTTCTACCTTTTCTTCATTAAATATGTTTTCGGCTGTTTATTGGAGTGGGAGTCAAACAGCAGTTGTTAGTGGGTTGCAAGGCATCACGGGCAATAAAGAGGGTGGGGGTTGCTGCAGCTAATACCTGTGCATATTTTTGATCTTAAGTCTTGTTGTGCTAAACTCCATTTGGCCAATTTTAAATATTAGCAGAGCATTATTGCAGCTGAAAGAGGGCTTCTACTATTCTTCTGTGGCTAAAAGGAAGGGATATAGAGATGGCTAAGGTTTTAGGTTGGGGAGATACTGGGGTTTCTATTTTCTGATCTTATTTACTGGTGGGTCTTTTGTTTGGGGCCTGGATGTCCTTATATGGGATGGGATAGGGAGGGATAATGGTACACACACACTATTTCTGACGTGGTTTAAATTGTGGAGAATATGTCACAATTGTGCTGAACATTTTTCTAATAAAACTATATACTGGTTGAATTTGTATGACAATGTATAAAATATGCTCCTGGAATGTGAAAGGGGACCAATCTCCATAAAGAGAACAAAAATACTTTTACATTTGCAAAAATTAGAGGTGGACATAGCACTTCTTCAAGAGGCTCACTTGCTTTCTTCCCAGGCACTTCTTTTTAGAAGAACCTGGATGGGCCAAGTTTTGGAACAGTGCCAAACTCCGTAGTGGTGGAGCAGCTATAGTCATAGCCCGTAGATTACCTTTTCATCTGCTAGATACAATAGTAGACTCACAACATAGATTTATTCTTATTAAAGCCTTAATTGGTCACTCTGAAATGATACTTGGCTCAGTCTATGGCCCAACAACAGATGATCCTGTGTTTTTACTCGACTTATGCAACACTTGATATCGTGGTCAAATTACCCTGTACTGCTTGGAGGTGACTGAAATCTGGCTTTTTGTAATATTTTAGATCGGTCTGGCACCAACACCTCTCCCTCTCCCAGGCACAGCTAGACATCTGAGAACTGATGGACAATCTGGGCTTAATCGATCCTTGGAGGGTTCCTTTTCCCTCTAGGAAAGAATACTCTTCCACTCAATTCCCCACAACTCTTTTTCCAGGATAGATTATTTCTTGGTGGATATTGGACACTTTCCTCAGTCACATCTTGTTTGTATCTTTCCAAGGTTATCTGGGACCACCACCCCACCTTGCTACACTGGGGTCCAGGTCCCACCACAGTTCGAAATAAAGTATGGCAGTTTAACCATCAATTGCTGAAATCAAGAAACTTCAATCCCATCTCCAAAACTTCCTCTTTACCTTTATTAACAATAACGCACCTCTATGCCTAAACTAGATATCCTCTGGGGGCATTAAAGTGCACACTTAGGGTGAGATAATTAGATTAACCACATTAGAAAAAAATAACCTTGCAGGTAACATCTCATCACTTCCTTCCTCCCCACCCAAACCACCTTACTAATTTGCAAATTCTTAGGGATCGCTATAATTCTTTATTGACAGAAAAAGCTGAATATCTTCTCCAAAATCTAAGGTTCGGTATTTTGATCAGGGAGACAAAGGCGGCAAACTTTTGCCCTTTGTCTAAGGGCCCAAACTACGGACAAGATAATACCTTCCATTTGTAATGCAGCTGGTCTCATAGTTACCTCTCTCAAGATATTCTCCTTCGTTTTCAGCAGTACTACTCCGATCTGTACTCCTGGCCCCTGCTCCATTTAATTCCCTAAAAGCGGAACACTTCCTACAAAACTTAACACTTCCTTCCTTAGACAACCAACAAGTTGAACATTTAAAGGCCCTCTCTGGGAGTCTGAAATATGCTCTGCTATTGATGCATTACCACTGAACAAAACTCGGGACTGGACGGATATACTACAGAATTTTATAAGGCATATAAAAACAATTAGCTCAATTCTCTTAGACACCTATAATTATATCTATGAACATGGTATTTCAGATTATTCCCTCTCAGAAACCACAATTGTAGTCCTCCTAAACCAGGGAAAGACACCTTTTTGTCACTAATTACCATCCTATTTCCTTAATAAATGTTGATTTCAAAATACTAGCAAAGATTTGGCCAATAGACTGGCAAAAGTATGGCAATGACCTAATAAGCCTGGAGCAGGTAGGATTTGTGGCTGATAGGCACTCCTCAGATCATATACGGAAGCTCAGCCACCTTATTTCTGTATCCAGGGACTCCTCAGTACCTGCTGCCCTGGTATCCCTGGATGCAGAAAAAGCTTTGACTGTGTGTCATGGGACTATTTGTTATATCTCATGCCCAAGTACGTATCCCCAACAATTTATTCAGTGGGTAAGGTTCTGTACACCCAGCCTATAGCCTGTGTTCTCTGCAATGGAATGTTCTCTATGCCATAGTCTCGAGCCAGGGCACTAGACAGGGTAGTCCTCTGTCCCCTTTTATTTAATCTTTATCTAAAACCACTCATTTGCTATATCATCACCTCCCTTCAATTCAAGGTATCGTTGTTGGGCCCCATCAGTACAAGTTGTCAGTCTATGCAGACAATATACTACTTCACACCTCATACCCTTCTACTTCAATAAAGTCTGCTTTATCTGTTATTGAAAAATTTGGAAAATTCTCCAATTATAAACTTAATATAACCAAAGCGGAGTGATGCCTTTAAATAAATATACTTTTTCCTCAGAAGTGTCCAAGTTGGGCCTAAAATGGGTTAAAGATAATATGAAATACTTGAGGATTTACCTCTCTACTTATAATTCACAAATGAAACAATATAATCTAGATAAAACTCATCCCAAATTAGTAAGGATCTTAATCATTGGCTGGCTCTTCCTCTATCTTTGTGGGGAAGATTAATACAATAAAATAAATGTTCTTTCCTGGTTATTATACCCCTTTATATGACTAATCTTTTCTCCCTAAATCTTCGTTTCTCCAGGTAAATTGCATAATATCTAATTTTATTTGGGGTAAAAAAATGAGAAGAGCGATTGCAAAACTCCAGCGTAGCAAAGTTAATGGTGAACTGCAACTACCGGATCTTCTTCTTTACTATTACTCAATCACATGTTCGTATTATTACAATGGACCCAAGAGATGTCGGCTGAAGTCTATCAGACTTATGTCCCATAATGGCTTCAAATTGAAAGCACACTATGTTCTTTACATGGAATAGACATAGGTACAGTACTCTTATTTATGCTGCACCTACGAATATTCCTAAAGATTTACTCTGTACACCCATCAAGACCACTCTCCGGTCTATACTATGATAAATGCCAAGCTTCATCTATCTCTAGAAAAGATACTTCACAATCAATTCTTAGAAATCCTAATTTTAAGATCGATGGTAAACCTCTAAATAAAAATTCTGGCCCTTTTATTCCAAAATTAAAGTGGCTGATCTATTAAATGACCAACGTTTGTTGACATTTCATGAGTGAGAAATAAATACCAAGTACCTGCTGATTATGTTTTTAAATATCTTCAGTTATCCCATATGCTTCACTCACATTTTGGGCTGAGTTCCTGGAACCAATACCTATCCGGGCCTCTGTTACAAACTATCTCATCACCTCCTACATCGCATTTCATCTCCTACTTCTATCATCTCCTGAGAGAATATCTGGAGCTGAAAAATTGCCATCCACGATATGTGTGGGACCAAATATTGCCTATTTCTTTCCCCCTGGGAGAGATCCTGGTCTAATATTTGGCAGCATCTATACCAAGATGTGAGGTGGGCTAGATATCGTTTACTACAATTTTTGTCATCCATGATTTATATTATACCCCAGCTAAACTACATAAAATGGGGTTACTCTCTTCCAACTTATGCTCCAGATGTGAGACACTGCCCGGTAATTAATTGCATATACTTTGGGAATGTAACAAGGTTTTACCCTTTTGGGCTGCTATCAAAGCTAACTTAGACCCCCTGTTGGGTCTCTCTGATGCATTTACACCTGAAATTTGTATTTTGGGTAACTATGGATCGGTACTACTGGGGAAACAATGCAAACATATGACTATGATATCCTTATGCCTAAAAAATTATCTTACGATACTGGCTCGACCAAACAGTAGCTTCCAGAGCCGAATGGATTAAGGAAGTTCTCTTTGCCTACAGGCTGAAAAGATTATAGCCCAGATGTCTGACAGACTCCATTATTATAATGAAGTATGGGCCCTCTGCATACCTTACTAACAGTCTAATTATTTTAATATAATATTTGTTTCTGATAATTTGGATATTTGACCATGGATATGTAACTCTTCTTATTACTTTAACTGTTGGTGTGTACAGGGGGTGTATTGGGGTTGAAGGTAGGGTGGGTAGGCTGGAGGAAGGAAGGGAGGAGGGTAGAGTATGTAAGATCAGTTGTGTTATATTAGTACCTAATGTTTTAATTTTTTTTATTACTTCATTACTCCAAATAGAAAATAGTTTCAAACTGTAGATTGTAGAAACCTGAAGGAGAATCTTTAGACAAGATATGTATGTAATTGTTGTTTTCTCTCCTTTCTCTATACAACTGTAATCACCGTATGTTCTTTGCAGTAGCAAAATATATTAACCAATAAAGTTTATTCAATATGAAAAAAAACACTGCCTGGTCCAAAGATGTGTAGGACACCACCCGTAAATCATCCGGGATCCCTTCATTCACTGAGGACCCCTCCGGGTATGACAGGTGGTGGATGAGTCAGAACTCCCCACCTGCTTCTTTGGTACCACCCCAATGGAGATATCCAGAAAGTGAAGCAGGGGGCTCGACGCAGGGGTCCTCCACTCTACCAGCCTGCACCTCCTCTGGATCTTCTTCCTGACTATTGCCCACTTCCTTTATTGATTCCAAATTCTGCACCCCCATTGCTCTCTTTACCCCCTCAAAACCCAATTGAAAACCTTGTCTGAAACCCCAGCCAGGAAATTGGCTTTAGCTGCATCCAGGCCTTGTCCATCTCTCAGACTTTTGGGGTTCACACCAGGGAAAAATCCAGTGTCCTTCCCCACTCCACCTTCAATTCCACCCTTAGTTGGAATTGTATCCCCTGCTGTGGCCCCCTTCTCCTCCTACTGACACCCCCATGAAAGTATTGGTCCTGGCCTTTCCCCTTTGCTGGGTTCCCCGGTCCCCCACTCAGTAGCTCTCGGCTGGGTGCAGGCCCGCACCGTGAGCACACTTGCCAGAATTTACAATTTGTCCAGGTGCACGAGGCCCAGTTAGCCTCCCAGTAGGTCTTAGCCACCGGGGTGGTGTGATCTTCTTGCTGTATTCCTCCCTGGGCCCTCCTGCTGGACCTGACAAAGTTTGCACCCACAGCTGTGAGTGGGTGCAGTCCCACCTGAGGTCCTCTTTGCCGCCATCTGCTTCCTGAATGCCTTGTCATATTTTAGCCATCCATACCCATGTTTTGCTTTGTAAGCATCCTGAATGATGGCGTATACATCAGGAGGGAATTGCTAACTCTGGTTGCTTCTCCAGCATCAGCACACTGTATGTAAGGAACCCACCTGCCACATGTCCATGTTCTTCCCCCTGTATTTGGCCTCCTCCTCTTTATGCCCCACTACTTCCAGTGCCACCACCATCTCAGATCTCCCCACTGACTCCTTCTGCTCATGTTTCTTAGCTGTGTCCTTGTCCACCAGCCCAAAGACATCCACATACCCCCTTCCAAATCTTCTCTTTAATGGAGGAGATGTGGTCTCCTAGACTGAAACCAGTGGTCCCTCATATAGCTTCCTCTCCCTTTTGTTCTTCAGTGGCTCTCATACCATACTTGCCCAGCCTTTTATAGCCTGCAGTGCCTTCTCCATCTTCTCAATCCCTCTCTCTCATATCACCGATTAGCCCCTCCAGGTACTCCTTCAGGTCACCGTAATTTGACAAATTTGCATTACTCTTACCCCACTAGGGTCTGGTCCAGCTGGTGCCAGTGCGGGTTCTGGTGGAGGGATGGGAAATGGGCTGGGTGCAGCTCCATGTGGCCTCTTCCCTCCCCTGCCCGCCTGCTTCTCCCACTCCTTCCTCTTCTTTGTCACTTCCTCTTCCTCCTCCTCCTGCTGCTGGCCATCTCAATGAGTTCTGTCATTTTGTCCAGCAGCTAGGATGCTTCCTCCCTCAACTTGGTGCTGGAAACTGGGGTTCTTTTCATGGCCATCCTCTCTGCTGAAGAATACATAGAAGAACAGTGGTGAATATCCTGGGTGCCCTTGTCTGGGCCCCCATTCTGCCTTGTCCCCAGCCACCTTGATTCAAGTGCCCATCTGGGCACCTACCAATAACTGCATGCCACTGCCCACCTGCCACCCACCCTAAAAACCATGAACTCCCTCACTTCAGGCCTCTTGAAAGCCCCACCTCCACTCCATTGCCTATGTCTGGGCCAGCACCCATAGTCGCGCTCCAGATCCCTTTGAGACTCCCAGCCCAGGGTAAGAAACCTCCCCACCAGACCCCAGTCATGCTTCTCCAACCCCTTCATGGTCCCGATTGGTCTGAGGGTCCATTCTGCCACTGGACCAGGGCAGCCACTCAATACCACCAGCATACCCACTCGTGGTATGGGCACCCTCTGCTTGTGCCCACCAAAAACCTGCACTCAAAACCCTCCAGAACCCCCATGGCCAGGGCCCCTTGACATTTTCTCTGCCTCCATGAGGGGTGGGCACCCCATTGCCTGAGGCCCCATTGCCATCTTGTCTGTTGGACAACAGCAGCAGAAAACACCCCTTCTGTGCCATAAACCTTCTCTCTGCCATCACCAGTCTGTAACCCACCAGAGCTTGACCCCTGCCACACCTTTTCTTGTATCTCCTTCCAGGGCCTTTCTTCAAGCAAAACCAACAATGCCCCAATGCCCGTACCCAATGTTTTGCCCTCCTCCCTCCCTCCCAATCAAACCTAACCAGTTACTGCACCACAAAACACTTGGCTCAAGTGACATCTACTCCCCTTACCCAACCCCACCAGAACTCAACCCCACACCACGCAAGGGCAGGTGCCCTGGCCATAGGATGTGCCCTTCCATGTGCCATCCCACCAAGCAGTGGAAGTCAGCCATCTGCTGAACTCCCCAGCCACTCTGCCTTATGACCACCTTTTCCCCATAGACTGCTCATCCCAACTGCCCAATATGCAGCACACCAAGTGATCCCCACCCCCACTCCAGGCTGGGCCTACCACAACCTGATCCCCACTGCCCTGCCCCAATAGCAGAGCTGACCTTTCCCTTTTCGGAGGGCAACCTAAAACTTTGGTCCCAAATGCAGGCACCTTGCACTGTGAGCACATCGTTTTCCTATTATTCCCTTTTTTCTTTTTTTCTTTTAGCATCTACTTTTGCTGCAATTCCTGGACCCAGCCAGCCCTGCCCACAGCTGCTGAAGCACCTGCACTCCACTGGTCCAGCACCTTCCCCAATCCCTGCCCTCCCACCTGATACTTGTCGCAGCATAAAACCATCCATAAATTTGACCACGCCACGTAGCTTCACTTAAGGACAACGCCAACCCTGGCTGCTGCCCCCCAACAGCACACTGATGGTGTTTCCAGCAGGTTCCTCTTGCAAATGCTACCCAGTGCAGTCCCTACCACCACCATGCCAAAATGGACACTCCACACTGCACAGCCTATCTGCAAAGACCGACTGCAAAAACAGCCCCTGACAGCTATCACCAGGCAAAGGGCCAACAACAGAGATAAAACAATATCCCCTACAAGCAAAACTCTACTGCTACTCCACAACCTTCTCACTAAAACCACCAAAAGCAGTTGGTAGACCAAACTAAAACTGTAACCTGAACCAACTCTCAGGTCCTGCCAGAACTTCACAATATCACACAAATATGCACTGAAGAAACTCTAAGCAAAACTACAAAGCCTTATCCTTAAAACTATATACAGATACAGGCATTATCAATAAAACAGCCAGCCTTGGCTGGTAGATGAAAAAAACTTAAAAAACATGAACCAAACTCCCAGGTCATGCAGGACTCTACGTGGCCAATAGGCCTGACAGAGGCCTGCAACCTCTAACACTTATAAGGTGCTGAAGTCAACCTGTTACAATGAAGTGCTGAGAATGCAATCAAATTCCCAGCAAAGAGGGTGACCTGAGGGTTGCATCACCTTAAACCCCTCAGAACCCCAATCAGGACCCCACGGCCCATCCCACCCAGCAATCCAACCTGGCCTCACACCTGCATCAAATAACACCTGAAGACTCTTCCAATGACCTCACCAAACCCCACCCCTCCCCAACTGTTCCCTCCCTCCCCACATCTCCTCATCCCTGTTCATTCCCATCTGGGCCATCTGACAATTCAAGGTTTGCCTATTAGTGGCAAACCTACTTGCCACTGATAAACTCTACCACTAGTGAAACTGAATTAATACAGGTTCTCCCTTTCTACCGAGGATCCTTTCATTAAATATACTGTGGGGAAATGTGCACATCTTACTAGAAACATAAGGAGAAAGAAAGTACTCTCTGACTCTAAATGTAAGTTTTTAACAGACCTGGGCATTTTAGCAGCTTGTGTGTCTCACCTATGTCACATCATTACTTTCTGAGTTTTTCACAATATTGTTTGTAAATTTCATCTTGTGTATATTTAATGCATTTGTCATTACCTATTATCTTTTGTATTTTGTGAAAATAATTTTTAAAAGATTGAACAAATAAAATTAACTGAAACTGAAACAAACAATAAAAACATACAAATTAGCCAGCAGAAGAAGGTCATTTGGTCTATCGAGTCTGCTCAATTGCAAAACCCCTGATCTAGAGATTACAGGGGGCACTGCCCCTCTTAAACCAGACCCTCCACATCACCCCTGTCCCATCATCTCTTGAGCCCCTACAATCTTTTAATTGATTACCTCAGATAAGAACTCATTTCACCTGACATTACCCGCACTCTTAAAGAACTGTATCCCACCCTTCTTGAACCTTCCCTTTGCCAGTTTATAACAGTGCTCCCTTGTGTTCGTGGTTTCACTGGGACAAAAAAGGTCCCTGATAACACCAAAGTGGTGATGTTTCAGCAAAGTTGACAAAATGTTGTTGTCAAAAACAGAGTCAACAAGTTGTATTTTTTACAAGGGATAAAATAAAGAATTCACACAGGGTAGTTTGTTTACATACAGTATCTGATGTAGCTAGTGTTGTCCTCTGCTTTGCCTTGCTTTGATAGTACTAGACCCTGATTCCTTAGAACATGCTTTAAAATACATTTTCATTATAGTTACAAAACTTTGCTAAAACTGAGGCAGCACAGCAGAAGGAAGATACCACAATTCAATTAGATACTGTAACTACAGAGCTGAAAGGAAATGAAAATGGTATATATTTAAATTCTGAATGGTAAAGTTATCTAATATAAGTAACAACAATTTTAGTTGAATTTTAGGTATGGGGTGCTTGTTCTGATAGGTAACGTTTCATTTGGGGAAGGGCAACACAAAGTTGAACACATTAATGAGTTCAAGATTTGGGTTAAACCACAAATTTTAAAGCAAGTACAGAAATGAGAACCCAGAATAGAACATAACAGATATCTGGGTGTTATCATGGATGGAACATTGAAGAAGTTTTAAATAACATACAACAGCTATTAAGATGCACACATCCAGTAGGTATGAAACAAAACAAAGACAAGAAGTGGACCAGGGATGAACTTGGTAATTATCGTCTGGTAAGTTTCACTTCCATAGTGTGCAAACTCATGGAAACGATACTAAAGGAAAGACTGGTGTTGTACCTGGAGGACAATAGCCTCCAGGATGTGAGACAGCATAGGTTCATTTCAGTGAAGTCTTGTCAAACCAACCTGATACAATATTATGACTTGGTGACAGGTGAGCTGGATAAGGGTCATGTGGTGGATGTTCTTTACTTGGACTTCAGCAAGGCCTTCAATTCTGTGCCTCATGGGTGGCTTGGGAAGCTAACTGTGTGGAGGTAAGGGAAAAATGATGAACTGGATTACAATCTGGCTGAGTGAGAGGCTGCAACTGGTGGTGGTGAGAGGAGCTCTCAACTCCAAGGCTAGTGATGAGTGGGGTGCCACAGGGCTCTGTGTTGGGGCCAGTATTATTTGGGCTCTTCATATCAGACATTGCACATGGAATGATGAGCAAGGTAAGTTTGTTCACTGATGACACCAAAATCAGAGCAGTGGTGGATGGAAGGGAGGGATGGAGAAGTAGATGCAGGGGGACCTAAGTGAGCTAGATGAGTGGTCAGAGAGGTGACAGCTGGAGTTCAATGCAAAGAAGTGTAAGGTTATGCACTTTGGGGTGAAGAACCCAAGAAGAGAATACTGGCTGGGGGGTTAAGCTGGGGATCACTGAGGAGGAAGGACCTAGAGGGATGATAACAGGGACCATGAACAACACTGCCCAGTACAGGAGAGTGGCTGCAGAAGTGAACAAAATGCTGGAGTGCATAGCGGGGGGTTTTCATCCAGGTGAAGAGGGGTGATCTTGCCCTCTACAGGTCACTGTTAAGGCCTCACTTAGAGTATTGTGTGCAGTTTTGGAGGCCATACCTAAAGCAAGATATCAGGCAACTGGAGGGTGCAGAGGAGGCAACAAAGATGATATGTGGAATGGAGGGAGAGACTATGGCATCAGGCTGGGAGACCTGAATATGTGCACCCTGGAGGATAGAAGTGACACAGGGGACATGATAGAGACATTCAAGTATCTAGGGTAAATCAGTAAGGATGGGGCTGATAGGGTCTTTAAGCTAAGAAGGGAGGGTGACCAGGGGCATGGGATAAGAATAGAGGGAAAATATTTGGGAGGGAAATGAGGAGACACTATTTCACAAAGAGGTGATAGCAAAATGGAATGCACTACCAGAATGGGTGGTATCATGTAAATCTGTGAACAGCTTCAAGGGCATGGGACAGGGAACATTGGAGAGTGGGGGTGGGGAGGTTGGGTGGCAGTGGGATGACAAAGGGAGGGGTGAGGCAGCTGCAATCTAGGGGTACTAACTACACACTCCAGCAGACTTAGATAAACTGGGTGGTCTGTTTCTGCTGGCACATTCTTACAGTATGTTAACGTAAATCAAGGAAGTGACATTACTGCTGTAGAAGACACTGTTAAGTCTTTACCTGGACAGCTGTTTTCAGACCACGGAAATATGGACATTGTACTGTATAATTTAAGAAGGTTCAGTGATGAGCATAACAAAAAGATGATTATGGGTGTTATGCCTGGGTTATCCCCCTATTGTCCCACATACACCTCACACTGTATTCCTGGTCTATTGTGCTGTGATACTGCTATTTTGTACTAACATATAGATTTAGACACCCATCATATAAGCATAAGTGCTAGGAATGTGCTTTGCTGATAATATATGCTAATGTTTATCATGCATGATTCATTATACATCACTATAATACATGTATCTAGAATATGTTTGTCTTTCATATATATTCCATATATAATTTACCTAATCACTGCCAAGAACTCTATGAGGATCATCAGTGATTATTGTATATTATATTCTCATATAATTATATAGTGTGTGTTTTACACTCAGGCAGATATGCCACATGTAACAGAGCCCTGTCAGCACTTCTTTTGTCTCTTTAGAGATAAATCTTTTGTTATGTCTTATATTACACATAAGCAAGAAATGCCACATGTAATACAGCCCAGTCAGCATTTCTTTTGTCCAAGCTATAATGCTAATGGAAGCAAATTCTGTCTCATATGATACTCATTAGTAATTCTGTCTCCTAAGTCATCATCCAATGGAGAATGACTTAGGACCAATCTATATTGTTTCTCATATCTGTAACTGTGAGGTACTCTCTGTTGCTATGCAGTTATCTGTAGTATTTAGGCTTCTGTAACCTAGTTTTACTCACAGAGGCACAAGATCACAGAGAGAGAAAACAAGATCTTAGTGAACCTAAGATCTACAATTCTGGAGAATATGTACATTCTTCAGGAGAGTTGTGAAAACCCATCTCTCTTGTGATTTCTCTGTCACATGCTTGGCGTAAGTAGTATAATAAACTTTATTAGTACTCCTTGCTTGTTTACAATGTTTCTTGGCAGACTCGAAGACACAAGAATCTGTATTATTAGTATTGTTATTATTTAATCTACTATCTGAGATTGTTTACGTAACATAAATGGCGACTGTGAGTGGAGTATGGATGTTTCCAAGTTGCATTTAATTTCCTCTATAAACTAAAACACTGGTTGAGAAATCTCCAGTAACAAGCAGCGAGAGTGTCTTCTGTTTAACTTTCCTGTCTGGTGTGTGTTCCACAGTGCAGACAAAACAATCTATTGGCAAATATTCAATATCTGTGTAATGAGCTGTTTTACTTGTGTTTTTTTTTTGTTTTTTGCTATTCTTTCTCTGTGGATCACACATCTGTAAGGATCCAAACAGACAGACAGACTACTTTCATTTGTGGATTCAAATCCTAAAGGGTATTTACTCATCTAGGTGTCCACATATGCCAAATGTTGTTTGTGTCCTATCATGAACTTTGGTTGCAAAGTTTTTATCCACAGACAGCTAAGGGTTTCTTATCATATGACATGTCTAAAAATATCAGTTCTGAGTTGAGGCGGATGCTTAACATACCAAACTGCTTATGGTGGTTGGTCTGATTTTGTTGAGGTAGCAGAATCAATTGTAGCCCTTTCAGTGAAATCATTGTCCATTATGGGGAATTGAAAATGGTACCAAAAGAGTTGATCCTGAAGGATTATTAATTGCAACATTGTTTAAATGTGTTGATGCTGTTCTAAATAAGATTTCTGTTTTGGAATCTAAGTATGATTCTTGCAAAATGGAGAATGCTGCTTGCAAGCAGGAAATTAGTCTGAAAAGGCTTCTCATAAAGAAAGAAAGGATAGATGAACTGCAGTCTCAGCTGCAGTCTGTCCATCAAGAAAATGAATTTCTCTTTAATGAGAGAAGCAGCCAAGACCTGAATGCCTTAAGAGATAACGCTGAAAAGGCAAAACTTGTTAGAAAAAGTTTTCAGATGAATGGTGTTCTGGCTAGTAACACTGATTCGTTACATTTTGGAACAAGGAACTTAGGGATGATAAGTCTGAAGTAATTACTGAAAGAGTTAACATGCTGGTATTTCAACACCAGACCTTGACTGAACAATGTGATGCAGTATGTTTTCATTACAGCAGACTTGAAATGAAGGTTTTGAATCTAAACTGTGACACAGCTTCTGCCAATAAAGAGGCATGTTTTACAAGATGGAATGTATTGCAATCTGAAAACAAGGCACTTTTTCAGTGTGCTAACTCCTGTATTTGAGTTAGAGTGCAGGAGTAAAAAGTCAGATATGGCGAACTGCGCCATCAGCCAGAGGTATTGGTGGGACATACTAACTTAATGCCCAAAGACCTTTCCTCTTCTCATGTTGAGAGAGTTCAATTTTGAACACTCACAGTATGCTCTGGGGTGGACTAGAACAAAGGTTAGCCACTTGTTTTTCTGTGATTCACAAAATTGAGAATTGTTAGAGTCTCAAAATGGTGGACACACATGTCATCAGATTGCATCCCCATACCATCCCCAAGATGGCAGCTCATGGTCATGTGATGATGGTCATGACACAGTAACCCAAGATGCCCATGAAGTAATCCAAAATGGCTGACCACCACATCATGGAGGTTGGATCGTGCAGTCACAGGGACCTGTGATTGCTGCTATAACCAAACAAAACATACGGAGATTTTGGCATGATTAATAATGTTATCAGTAATGCTAGTGTTTCTGAGGGACATAGAGTCTCATTAAAAATGATATTGATGTACTTTTAAATAAGGCTGATATGCAATCTGGCATGAAGTCAGTGTCTGACACTGCAGAAGAAACTTCTGCTAGCAGTGTTTGCTATGCTAGAGTGTCCTTAGTTAAAGATCACAATGCAGTTAATTACATGAAATGTGATTCTTCCCTATGCAATTTAACATCAGCTTTCCTGAGAAGACTAAATGTGCTATTGTTTCTAACCCTGACAGCATTGGGCATATGCAGCTCATTAATACATTAGCTGCAACATTAAAAACAATGTTGCTACCATCCAGCAACATTACGGTGGGGAAACCCGCTTTACATTTGATGGGGAGAGGACAACCCTGATTCTGAAAGCCCTGTGGCTGTGATATTTTCAGCATCACAGGCCACATTGGGAGGGTTACAGGCTTGATTTCTGAACCTGAACTGACAGCTTTTCAGTACTATTTTATCCACGCTGATGGCTACTGAACCACAATCCATAGCTGGAGAACTATGTGAAACTTGCACACCACTTTTCTCCACTGTGCAGACACCCCTGATAGTGCCAGCACTGCCAGCACATGATGCAGAACCCTCCACCAGTGACACCTGGATCATCCCATACTGTGGCTGCAATAGCAGGCACAAGCCAGGAACAGTCTGGGTTATTGCCAGTACAGACAACAGCAGGCACCTCTTGCAGGAAGGTATAAGGTATCTAATCCTGATATCATTGTCTTTTCTTTTGGGATCACTCACCATGGTCTCAGCATTTGTAAATCCTAACTCAGCTTTAGGGTATACTGAAATTGCAGTTTAGCCCAAACATCAATGGACATCAGACCTATTTCTTATGCATCCCAGATGCTCGGCCCAGTGGAGCTAAATAGAATCTTTGTGACAGGAATCTTTTGGCTACATACTGGCAGTGAGATACTTTATGTACATCATTGGATATGCACCCATTGTGCTGCATTTTAGTCATTTGCCAACCAACTTTCTGTTGTCAGACAGAGTAAAAGATTGCACTGTATCCAATGACAGACTTACACACTGGTCTCTCATTTTACAGGATCATGACATCACTGTTCTTCCTATCAAAACTCCATCCTTGTTGGCCCATGGCCTACAATTTAGAGGAAAGACCCATGATTGTTCACTCCAACTCCTGACCTACCTGTCCCAGGCCCTTTCTGACAGAACCTCAGAAAGTGTTAAAAGACACCATTGTGTGTCATGTTTTGACTGATGACTCAGCCATACATACCAATGAGGGTCAGATAGCAGGGTCTGGAATTCTTATTGTACATCCTAGTGATGACAGAGTGTGAATGGCTAGTAATTGCATCATCATATATATCGATTCAGAGCATTGTTAAAACACACCTGGCAAATAAAATGAAAACAGGAGGCAAGGAATCTCCTAATAACCACAAATATTTGTGGGTAGTTTAGAAGAGCTGGAAAGTCCTTGAGATAAATACAGCTTGTGTTAAGAGAGAATAAAAATATTTTTCCTTACGTAAAATGATACCAGCACTCCATGAGAGGATTAAGTTCTGCTCGCTTCAAGAAATGTCCTTCAGATAATTACAGAAAGCACTGCAGGTACAATGTTTTATTATCGATTCTAATTGGGTCTGTTTCTTTCTAAACTGAATTTCTTTGGAAGAAAAACAAACTTCTGTTCCAGTACTCTATATTATAGCTGTGAAATACAGTAACTTGTTTGTGTACGTCCAACACTAACCAGTTTAAATACAGACTCCCAATACTATAATAGTACCTCTGTGAAATACAGACTTGTTTGTGTATAACCTTAACCTAATCAGTTTAATCAGTTTAAATATATATGAAGGACCCTTATTTGAGGGCAGTGTATAGGTTCCTTAATAAAGGAACTGAGGAATAACTTCAGAAATAAGCCTTATACCCCAATTGTATTGTATTATAAGAAAGTGAAAATGACATTCACCTATCCAGTGATGGCCTACTCATTTGGAACATCACTGCTGTAACCTCATGAAAAGCTTTGGGTAATTCCTGAACACCTGAGAGCAGATTTTATCTACAGTACCAAGTACATGATACTCCAACTGGTGGACACCAGTGAGTCAGTAAAAACACTAGACAGACTGACATCCTCTGTCTTGTGGCCACACATGACAAATGATGTAGAACACTACATTAGTAACTATTTGATCTGTGAACAGAACAATCCTATACCAGCTAGGAAAAATACATTGTTACCCCAGAGGCAATCAGGCCCTGGAACAACATCCAGATTGACTACATTTATACATGCCAACCACTAAGAACAATTAGTTTTCACTGATCACCAACCTAATGGAGCTACAGAGCCAACGTGACTGCAAATGTCTTGGTAAACCAGCTATTTACCAGGTGGGGATTACCCTAAAGTAAATTCTGATTACAGGAGCCAGCTTTATAGCCAAAGTAATGCAGGAAATTCTGGATTTGTTATGGGT
Organism: Neoceratodus forsteri; assembly: GCA_016271365.2. Taxonomy (NCBI): domain Eukaryota; kingdom Metazoa; phylum Chordata; order Ceratodontiformes; family Ceratodontidae; genus Neoceratodus; species Neoceratodus forsteri. Next base: position 1,548,654,981 of record CM057453.1, read on the forward strand.
AAAACAAAAGTTTTATATCCCTTACCATCTACAGTCATCAGGACAGGTGGAATGGGCTAACAGGCAGATCAAAGTTATGTTATCCAAGCTTGTTCAGAAAACCCTAAGGACTAGGATTCATTATTGCTTTTACTCCTTATGGCAACAAGAGGACACCCTCTGCAGGTACACAGCATACCCCATTTTGAAATCATGACGGATGGTTCATGAGACTCCCAGAACATTTACTCCTGGACCTGTATACTGCCACTGCTGGCGGAGCATCAGTAGATTAATATGTTAAATATCTCAAACAAGACATCCAAAAGTATACTTGTTTGCTGCAGAATGTATGGGCAATGCCCAACAACAGAGCCATATCATTGTAAAAAAACTCAGTCCAGCAGTCTACCAAGTTAGACTGCCTCACTATAACAGTCATTGATACATGGCTATATGCCAATCAGTGATAAATGGCTATATGCCAATCAAATGAACCTATTGAAAGAGATTACATTACTTTTCCATACCTCAGTGGGAGGAATAGTACTAAACTATGTTTTCTTTTCTGTTTCCTTTTAGGTTCCAGAAAGAGAGAGAGAGAGAGAGAGAGATATGTTTGCTTTTATGCTTATTATCAAGGCCACTGATTTACGGTGATTAAAACAATTAAATTCCATTTTCAAGCCTTCAGATTCCGAATTGCACTGGTGATTGTTACTCTGATTTCCAGATTTTACCGATTCTGCTATCATTCTTTTATTATGTGCATAAATAATCAGAATTAAAGAATGCTTAATATACAGAGCATTAAATAAAACAAATTGAAAATAGTATAGGAAGGAATTATAAGAGAAATCCAAGTTTTGTAGATTTACTGATCTGATATAAAATGCCAGATTCCATGAAATCTTTGTTTTACGGTCTTCAGGCAACCCTAATTCTGGAATTTTACCAGGTTTTCCAGTAAAACCGAAAACAATGGCCTTGCTTATTATTCTTTTAAAAAGTATGGGTCTTCTTACAAGCCCAAACTGCAAATTTTATGGCAGATAAGAACCAGTGACCTAAACTTAAACAGATTGTTGAGGCTGAACACCTCACAAGCCCACATGATTTAATTGCATCCTGTGGAATTCACACTAAAGTCCTAAAAGACATGTTCATTTTCCAGAAGGGTAGTGAGGCCCTACTGAATGTTATGATCATTGCTTTGGATCAATTCTAGCAGTTAGACTTGATCTGGACTCCTGTTTACATTTTATTGATAATCAGGAGTTTTGCATCCAAAATTATATGGCAATAAAAGTCATTAGACTTTAAAGGTTTTACCCAATGATGTCCCATAATTTGTGACACCTAATACTGAGTGCCCAAAACAGAACCTGGCCCACCCAGTGGTCTAATAGCCACTTCTCAGCCAGGTACCCTAGTTAATAATGTACAGTTCATGCACATCCAGTGATTTTAAATCTCACCTTTAGACTTGAAATTATTTGTTTTATGTTTCACAACAAACATTTCCACTTTTTTATTAATAATGATATGATTGGATACCTGGCAGCATACCAGGTACTCAATAATGATCCCTACAAGGGACTGATAGCAACACACAAACACACATTAGATTTTCACATCCTGACCGCTAGTGGTACATCTTATGTCTGTAAACCTACCGAACGCACTAGGTATTTTGGTTTTGCTTTTTCTCATATTTTTTTAAAACACAGGTTTGGACTCAGGCCTATTTGGCTCTGATATATCTATTTGAAATAGGGCTGATATAGCCATTATTCAAGCACATATGTTAAAGGTTCATGATAGTATGAAATATAATATCATAACCCCCCCCACTGCATGGTATACATGGTTTTGCTCATAAAGAGTGATTTACATTTACAATATTAAGGATAATGTAAAGAGGTTTGACCTGACAAATGTTCATGTCAATGAATTATTTTCTGCTCACATTAAGGAAGCAGACAAGAATCATATAGCTAAGAAAGTCCTTTGCACTACCTATGGCTATTATGTTCTTAAAACCCTTTGGTTGTCTCTTCTGGGGTCTGGAATTAGGATATATTCTTGATCTCATACATGATAGACGTATGGCTCAGTGGCATTGCCACATTATGCACTCTATTGCATGTGTTAAATGTTTATTTGAATTTAGCACTATTCCTTGTCAATGACAAGGAACCTTGAATATGTCACCACACACACGCCAGCATTGCTCCATGTTTCAAAACTTATTCCTGCACAATCCAGGAAGCCATGTTGTGACTCTCACAGTGTCATTGCTGCACATCGTCTGGCAGCATCCATCTCTGATCATCTGGTAACTGTCCATTCTATTGGTCATCTTGATAGAAACTTTTATTATGAAAAGGTTGAAACTACCGCCTTTGTTTGTTTACCATGAGGTCTTGGAATCATGACTGACTCGAACTTTGAATGTCTTCCTGAAAGGAACACCACCTTTTATGCAGATGTGACATGTTCCAACTTGTCTTACCTACATGTGAATACGGGCCTAATAACTGAAATTAGGCTTCCATTTGTGAACTTTCAAATAAACTGTATTCAGTCCAGCCAATTAAGATTCTACAATCAAGCTCATTGTTATGCATACTATGAAGCAAGTATGGGTGGGGCAATCCCTAACTCAGCAAGAAGACTCTTCTTCATTTGATCTACAATCAAGAAATCCATTTGCTTCACTGCTTGTTTTCCAAACCTGGCTGGCACCTCATACAAACTGAGTACTGTTATAAACTTTCACACTTTGTGCAGCTGTGTGATCATCTTCCATTTAACACTGTTGTTGTTCCATTGTAAAACTCACTGTGCAATCTAATGCACCCTGCTGAGGCATCTGAAAATACTGCTGTCTCCTGAACATTTGGATCTACCTTTGAAAATCTGAATGCATCAAATTTGAACTATGAGTCTTCATCTAACATTTGAAAGACACCCTGGATTTATGCCTGGAACTGTTCATAGTTTATGGCTTGTGGATATTGACATTTCATGTCATGTTCAACTTACCAACTGAAAAATGCCATCTCCAAGGTGATATATTCTGCTGGTGTGTGATGACCAACTATACAGTCTTCTGATATGGACTAAAAGTTATGCAAAGTGAACTTTTCTAACTACTATTTTTATCCCTAAACAGGTAATAGGTTATCACGGTAATCACACCCGTTCCCATCCTGTAACCAGATATCATTAAGTCTAGTCCTAACTATCTTGATGCTCCTGGACCCTAGGGCCATTACACTCCTGCTTTCCTCCCTCCTAACCTGCTGCTTCTCACTGTTCCTCCACATTGACCCTCCTCTGACTATACCTTTGCTACTTCCGTTAATGACTCAGTAGTTTCTCTCTGCACAGAAGGGATCTCTGCACTAGGATGAGCATTTCAAGGTTGTCACCTGGGTTCAGGGGAAAATGTGGAGTCACTGTATGCTGACCAGCTGTGTAGGAGCTAGTTTAGTAGGAGCTGTACAAAGCATTTTTATTTTTAGGAAAGGGATGTCACTGTTTGCTTGACCTATACCTGTCTAATTGTGCAGCTCTTTCCAGGCCAATTTGTGCTGCTAGAATTTTGTGTCTTCTCTGCTGTCATCCTTTCTTTCTCTCTCAAAGGGCTGGAGTGCTATTAGAGGGTAGCCTGCCCCAGAGAGTCAGTGGGAAAGCACTGAGGAGCCTAGCTGACACTGGAGGAGATCCAAACTGCAGTCCAATGAGACTGTAGCATCTCTTAGTGAGACCCTCATCCTCAAAAGGATCCTTGTGACAAGGAGAAGGCTTCTATTAGTAAAACTTGAAACCACATCACTATTTGACAACAAAAGTTACTTTTGGCTATATTTTCGTATACATATATTCACAAACAGATATCATCATAGCTTATGCTACTTATGAACTTTCATCCTCTATTATATGTGGCAGACTGTATAGGAAATTGGCATTGTGATATGTTGTTTTTATTTTTGTATTAAGAGTTTTGTAGTAAATTAGGAGATTTAGAGATTTTAGACTGTAAAACAATTTTAAAAAGTTTGCATCTTATTTTGTCCCTAGACCATGTGATCTTCTCCATAAAAAGCGTTTGTAAGGCAGATTGCCATTTTGTCTTCGACATAGTCGATTGAGAAGTAAGGACATGTAGGATCTCACTTGAGTGAAGATTTTTACTTGCTAGAATTGCTTTGGTCTTTCCATTTTTATTTAATGAAAGTCTGGGAGTTGAAAAGGAGTTAAAAGGAAGTGGTAATATTGGCAGCATTTATCCCTGTATAGTCGGAATACTCCTATTTTTAAGAGCCGCTGTGAACTACTTATCAGATGGGAAAGATTCTGAACCTTTAGTTATACCATTCATCATAGGGTAAGTGTTAAATTTGTTAAGTATTTAGGATACATAAAAAATGTGTAGTTATAATATAAAACCTATCTACCTAGTTATACTGATTGATACTGTGGTGTAACTTTTAAATGGTATATTGCAATAGAGAGTTATAAAATTAACATATCACTATTTTCTCTCTCTTTCCTTATAAAGAGCTGAAGCAATTATACAGATTTCCAGCATCTCAGAGCTGGTACACATTAATTAAAAATTCCCCAAGAAGGTGGTTGAAGAGTGAAAGGAGCAAGGATTTTTTTCTCTTGGCCACAATGGATGAAATTGAAGAGACTGGGATGTATCTTGGTCAGTGTGTTTAAAAGAGGGAAAGAAGAAAGAAAGAGACCATGGTCCCGATTCCAAGACAGATCGCCAGGCATAACTACTGTAAGCCAGTCCTGATAGAAGATATCTAAGTTACGCCACCGAAGTTGCGACATGCGGGATTCCAAAGAACATGCATCTGCCAACCTCGCAGCTGCTACAACAAACACAAGATACAATTTAGTTATGACAGAAAATGAATACACCACTGAAATGCAGCCTATGACAGGTGTAACACCAGCACCACGGAACTGCTATTCCAAGAAAGATAGCATACAGAGCTATGGCAGAGGAAGGCCAAGTAAGATAGAACAGGCAAGAGCTGTCTTGAACAGTGCACAGGCCAGTGGAACCCCCAGCAAGACAGCAGCACACCACATAAACAGCAGTGCCCCAAGGTGGATCACAGTGCAAACAGTGGAACACCCAAGCCAACATGCCCAGGACACACAGATCAGAGTGAAAGGCAGCAATGCATGTACCATGGGCAAGGTGGCACAGGAGACAGAGAGTGCAATATAGGACACAGACACAAAGCTGGGATGATGGCACCACCAGGCACAATGCCCTGCCATGGCCACTGCTGATACATGTCAACAGTGCAACCACAACAGGGACACAGCAACAGGTGGCACAGACCTGTAGACATATGGTAGTGAGACACACCAATGCCTGTGCCACTGGTGCCACCCACAGGGTCCAATGGGTCCCTGGGTGGAAGGGGCCATACAGGCCAAGCGCCTACACAGCCAGGATAGTATAACTTTGCAGGACCTAGAGATTTTTGCAAAGCTTTGGGTTGTCTCCCAGAACAAGAATAAAGAAATCAGAAAAGAACAGCTCTGAGTGAAGTCAATGAGGGCTTACAGAATATTATTAGGGGCTTAAGTACTGTGAACATCAATTAAGAGTCAGAACTACCTGTGTTAATTGTTGTACACAAATGCAAACACAAAGCAATGATAGTAATGTCTCTAGTATGATTAGCCAAGGTTATTAGCCATGCTGTTTAAGTAAGGACTTAATTTCAACATTACAAAATCAGCACTCTGCAAAATTTTGAGATTAAAGCAATTGATTATCAACAAAGATATTATAGAATCAATCAAGGTTGATATTGTCATTAATAGAGAAAAAATAGATCTAATATTAAACAGATTGCCAACACAGGAAGTAATTAGTGATTCTGTTGTCCTGTTACCAGAAGTAGAGGAGGTGATTGAAGATGAATCACCAGATGAGAGACAAGGAACACTTAAGACCAGAGTTCAGCCTAGTAGAATTTCAAAAACACTAGTCAAAATGCATTGAGAAGTAAAGTATATAAGAAAAAGGGCAAGGAAAAACAGGAAAACCACTCAGAAGACAGGCAAAAACAAAAAAAGAGAAGCAGCCTAACCATATAAATGCAAACACACTGCCTGTAATGGAAGGACAGTGCCACTAAGAGAAGTAATAGACTGGGAAAGGAAAATGTGGAGCAGATTTGAATGTAGGAAACATTGATTTACTGCAGTTATCACAACCATCATTACTTGCAAGTCTAAATAATCTGGAGCCAGAAGTTGGACAATTAAATCAACAACTTAGATTGAGAACTCAACCAACTGAGGGAAGGAGACATGCAGTAATTTGGAAAGATATAGGGTGATCCACCAGTGCTGCAGAAATAAGTTAGGGAAGGTAGTTAAGAACAAGGCACAAGGAAAAGAAAAGGAGCACATGAAGCCTATCCAGTCATTAGGCTTTTGGGACTAGAAGACTGGTTAATCCATAGAAGAAATGGTCAGGTGGAAAATCTAGAGCTTCTTATCAAAAGTAAGAGAAGATCTAGACATTGATCTTATATTTGATGAAATTCTAGAAGCAAGATTTATACATACACAAGAAGCAGTTTTGATAGATGTTTTACTCTTCTCCCCACGGTATGCTAACTATTTGTGGCTAAATGGCAGAAGGCTACAAATAAAGAAATAATGCTATCATTTCCAAATAGGCACCTCTTTAATAAAGAAAATAAAATAGAAGCAAACCAAGACACAGAGGTTAGCCTAAGCATATTTGGCATGGGCTATATAAGAAAATAAAATTATTACAAACTAACAGGTGCTATCTATGGCCTTTTGAGAATTTTTTGTAAATAGAACTAGGGAAGGAAGGTGTAATAGCTGCACATAGGACAGAAACAGATAGTTAGATCAACATATTAGTGAAAAATAGAGCCCTGGTCGAACAGATATTATTAAAGGCAGACATTTTAGATATAATGGTCTACATTTAGTAGACTCTGAAGTTCTAAATGTTCAACCCATCACAACCCTGAATGATCAAGAGTTGAGTAACTCAATACTGAAATCAAATAAGTACTACACTCTGGCAGGGTATAATGACTGACAGCTAACCTCACTGATGGAAGTATCTATTTTAAGTAATCTAGAGGATGAAGTACATGATTTTGATGTTTTTGTGAAGAAGGTGTATTAATATTAACTTGGAACTTAGCTGGCTTACTATCAAAATACAGTGATTAGGAATGAATAAATTTGATCACTTGATGTTTTGTGCTTTCAAGGGATTTAGCATAATAATGAAAGTGTGTAAATTTGAATGGCTATGAAGTATTCAATACTCAGATATCAAAACACATAAGACTGGTAGGTGCTCAGGTGGTGTACTTGCCTTTGTTATGATAGGATCTTTTCAACAAGTACAATGTTTACGTATTTCAGATAATTTCATAATTATTTTATTGTGAACAACTACAAACAATTTTTGTTACTCAATGGATACATTCCTAGTTAACTCACAGTACTTTCAGCCAGGTGTTTGGCTAATTTGAACCTACAAATAGAAAAAGTATTCTCAATTTTCAGATACTGAGATCTTATTGGTAGGGACTACAATGCAAGAATAGGTAGTGAATATGATGGCTTAACTTGATATTCCATATGTTGCCCATTAAACTCTCAAATAAAATGACAAGCAGGAGAACAAAAGACCATAAAGTAAACAAGTCAGGTCATGAATTAATAAAAATTCTTAAAGAATATAATATCTACCACTTAATTGAAGATTAAATGGAGATGAAAACAGAGTGTATACTTACATTTCATTAAGAGGGTCTTCATTAATTGATCTTATACTGTGGACAGGTTTAATTAACCAATGGTGTGGTCTTAAAATTTCAGAATGAGCGGAAAGTGACCATTTTCCAGTTATACTAAAAGTAGCTCAATAAATATGAATGTGCATAGAATTCAACCAGAAGCATGCCTGTTTACAGAAGTAAGGGCAAGAAAGAGGATATCGTGGAATATAGATGTTGAATCAACTATCTGTAACATATTATCCCACTCAATTATCTGCAAAGAAGTCAGGTGGTTACAGGACTGTTCACTAGAGCAGTTTTAAATGCCTTCACAATAATACTGAAGAAATAAAAATACCCTGGAAAGGCCCTTGTTTATAACTAACAAATGTAAGAAGAGGATAGCTGGTTTGATAAGGACTATAGGAATTGCAAAAGTTATTAAGGAAATTAATTAAAAAGTAAAAGTCGATTCAGAGTAGAAAAGTATCAAAGAAATCAGTAGTAAAAGAAAAGTATACAACATCGTAAAAGGACAAAAAAATCATCATATCATAAAAACAGTGGAGAGGATGTTAGAAGCAGTTGTACAAAAGACAATAAGAAATTTTGGATGTCTGTAGCTAAAGGGACTAATAATTATTACGATACATTAGATTCCTATATTTCAGAATCAGAATGGGTAACTTACTTTAAAGAAATATATGACCCATTAGTAGATGATTCTGGCTTAAAAGAGAGAATGTTGATTGTCCTACTGTACTATTTAACACAGAAGAAGAATATAGAGCAATTAATTCATTAAAACTGCATAAAGCCCTGGGACCTGATTGTGTGCCCACTGAGGTTTACCACTGCTTCATTTGGTCATGGTGTAAAACTTTTACAATTTTCTATAACAAATGTATAAAAGAATCTACTACCTGCTACCTAGAAAGGTGTGAACATCATTCCATTACATAAGAAGGAAATAAAGCGAACCCAGCTTTGTACCGTCCTATTAGTCTGTTGGACATTCATTTAAAAATCTTTTCTAAAGTTATTCTAGACAGACTGAATTATCAAATTAGACAAAATGAAGGCTTATCTCCCTTTCAGAATGGATTCAGATCAGATTATTCAACCTTGTATAATGTTTTATAGTCCACCATTTGACAGAGAAATGTGTTAAATTAAGAAAACAAAAATGATATGCAGTGTTTATAGATTATTCTATGGCTTTGATTCCATCTCAATGAAGGTGCTTTGGACTCAGATGATTGATCTGGTATAGACAATGCATTAGTAAATGTTATACATAGTCTTTATTCTTAAAATTGGGCAAAAGTCTGGTTGGATATAGCAGGTCAGTTATCGTCCTGATTTGTTATAAAAAATAGGGGGTCAGACAAGGCTGTGCAATGGTCCCAGTCTTGTTTGCCTTATATATCAATCAGAGGCTAAGAGATATAGATCAGCTTGAATCAGAAGCACCTAAAGTAAAGCAGCATAGATGTGCAGTTTTAGCTTTGTAGACAACTAGTCCTGTTATCATTGACAAAGTGGTCTTCAAAAAAATTAACTTCATAAATAAGGAGTCTCTAAAACTAAAGTTAAAAATAAACTTGACAAAACATAGGTGGTAGTTTTTTGACATACAGTCAGGTCTGAAACAAAGCAAAGAACTTGGTACCATGGAGAACAAATACCTGTAGTTGAGATGGTTAAGTCCTCGTATATTTGAGGTATAGAGTTTAGTGAACACTAGAAGTCAGTTGGACTGACTTTGATTTGTCTGTTGGAAGCTGAGAACCTTGCTACACTGCAAAGAACAAACTATAACTCCGTTTAGGACCTGGGAACCTGGTAAGGCATAATATTGTTGGGGACTTGTTAAGAAGGGAGCTAAGCTTTCTACAAAAAGTTTCATTTTTTTTCTTATTGGCATTAAGCGGAGAATTGCAGGATTCCATTAAAAGTGTAGTAATTTTATAACCAGAGGAGTGAGATACAACTGAATTTGCTTGATTGCTGGGGTTGAGACCTAGGATTTGGAAGGATATTTTGCAACCTTTTAAGTGTCCTGCTGGCTGAGAAGTAAAGTTTTATCCCTGGTTTCACTGAAAGGTTTTGTGTATTGGAATCAGACATAGCAGAGTGCCTACATTGACAGGCCTCATTACATCACAGGTGTCACTAGTCAATTAATTGGCTCTGGGTGGGGTTTCATCACTGTGCTGTCTTATGCATCCTTCACAGTTAGAAGCCAGTCAGACTGACTTTGATTTGTCTGTTGGAAGCTGAGAACCTTGCTACACTGCAAAGAACAAACTATAACTCCGTTTAGGACCTGGAAACCTGGTAAGGCATAATACTGTTGGGGACTTGTTAAGATGGGAGACTCGCTTTCTACAAAAATTTCATTTTTTCCTTATTGGCATTAAGCAGAGAATTGCAGGATTCTATTAAAAGTGTAGTCATTTTATAACCAGAGGAGTGAGATACAACTGAATTTGCTTGATTTCTGGGGTTGAGACCTATGATTTGGAAGGATATTTTTGCAACATTTTAAAAGTGTCCTGCTGGCTGAGGAGTGAGTTCATTTTATCCCTGGACTCAGTAGAGTGGTTTTGCAGGAGCAGTGGTCTAGTAAATTGTGGTGTTAGTTGAATTACTACAAAGGGCAGTACTCACCAGGGTGGTGGAGCAGTTGTGCATTTGATTGTTTCTAACATTCACCAGTGGCTGTGGACTACCCATCCACCCTTCCCACACCCCAACCCCCAGGCGTGGCATTTCCTTTATACCCAAAGTTCTGACATCACTTCCTCAACAGGTCTTGGGCAGAACTGTCATATTCTTAATAGCAGCACAGTGCATAAAGGGTAGGTACACACCACAAATAATAAATAAATAAATATATATATATATATATATATATATATATATATATATATTATATTATAAGGGAGAGGGACATGTGGGGAGTGGTGCAATGCACTGGCTGTGGGGCAGCAGTTTTCTGGGAGACATTCTGGAAACTGCGTTGCTGTCTATTTGCAGGCAACTATCAGCTCTGAGGAGGAGGTATGATGGCACCCTCAGTGGAGACCCAGAAGAATGCTGAGGACATCCATATGGGATACCCACAAAGGATGGCAAGGGACACCACAGGGGAGGAAACAGCTTCTGATAGGGGACTCAATTGTTAGGGGGGTAAAACTGGGAAGGGATAGGAGAAGGAAGTAAGGTGCCTGCCTGGTGCCATGGCTTGGAGGGACAGGAAGCGAATCCTCAGGATTGCAGAATCAGCATCACAGGAGAGAACTAGATATCATTGTCCACCTTGGGACAAATGACCTAGCTAGGCATGGGATCAGTGCAGTGCACAATGAATTTGTGGAGTTAGAGAGGGCCTCAGATGGGTAGCAAGCATGGTAACCTTCACAGAGGTGCTGCAGTCCATGGCAGGAGTGAGGCTACGGTACTCACACCATGCAGTTTAATGAATGGTTGCAAAACTGGTGCAGAGCACAGGACTTTAGCTTCATTGGGGACTGGGGGTCCACCTGGAGAGATAAAGGTCTATACTGGCAGGAAGGTCTGCATCTGTCCACGAAGAGAACCAAGCTCCTAGGTGACAGGTTTAAATGCTTCCTTGGCAAGCTTTTAAACTAGCCAAGGGAGGTGCTGATAAAAGGCAGGAAATTTCAAGCCTCCCCACAAAATATGGCAGGTAGTAAGGTAAACAGTGAGGTACAGAGCTCAACACAGGGCAGGACAGGGGTAAATGGAAAAATAGACAAGAGCAATAAGAGCAGGGATGGGAAAAAGAATAAAGCCAACATTAAATGGAGGGCAATGAGTACTAATCCCGTAATCTGGGAAACAAGCTTCCTGAGCTAGTAGCCTGATGGAAGATGAACAATTGGTATTGTGGCACACAGAGACATGGTACACAGAGAACCATGACTAGGATGTCAACATACCAGGGTACACAATCTACAGAAGGGACAGGGAAGGTAAAAGAGAGGTGAAGTAGCTCTATACATAAGGAAGGATCAAAGCTACAGAACTAAAAAGTAAAGGGGAGGACAAAGAGGCACTCTGGGTCACTTTGGAGACAGGGAATGGCATCATAATCTGCACAGGGGTTGTATACAGACCCCTGTCTCAAGGAGAAATGGACAAGAAAATGATGGAGGACATTCTCAAAATGGCTGTAAAAGGGAGATACTGTTGATGGGGGACCTGAATATGCCAGATGTTATCTGAATGCTATGTACTGCAGCCACATCCAAGAGCAGGGTCATTCTTGATGCCCTGCAGGCACGCCTATAGACAGCTAGTGTTGGAACCCACTCTGGAGGAGCAATACTAGACCTAGTACTCTCGAATGGAGAGGGATAACAAATTTAGAAGTCAGTAGACATCTGGCAACAAGCGACCACTGCACAGTGTGCTTCACAATGAGTGCAACCATGGAGAGAAGCCATACAAAAACAAGGATACTGGACTTTAGAAGGGCTGACTTTGGCAAAATGGGTGAATACCTGAAGAATGCACTAGCAAATGGCCAAAAAGGAGAGGTGGAAGAACAATGGAGAAAAATCAAAACTGCCATCATAGAGGCAACAAGCCTTTGTGTGAAACAAATAAAGAAAACAAAACAGAGTAAAAACACTATGGTTCTCAAAAGAGGTGGCAGGGAAGGTTCAGGAGAAAAGGCTGCATTCAAAAAGTATAAGGAATCACAGAAGGAGACACGACAGGAACTGTATCAATTAAAGCAGAAAGATGGGGAAGGCAGTCAGAAAAGCAAAGGCCCAAACCGAGGAAAAAATAGCCAACTGAGTTAAGAAGAGGATAAAACCTTTATAGGTACATTAAGGAGCATAGAAAAGTTAAGGAGGATAGTGAAGATTAATAAAGGAAAGGGAGGTGGGCAGAAGGAGGCAGTGAAAGACAGAGAGATACTGAAGATAAGCTCAGTATTCACAAAGAAGATGAGGAGGACTTACCTAAACCAGAGAATAGAAGCACTCTGGGTAGGGGGTTGACACAGTCCATTCACAGAATAAAGAGTCCTGAAAGAACTCCTAAAACTCAAGGTGGACAAAGCAATGGGGCCTGATGGGATTACCCTAGAATCCTAAAGAACTAAGGGAGGACCTAGTGACACCACTGACCATGCTTTTAACAAATCATTGGCAGGATGGGGTGGTACCTGAGGACTGGAGGAGGGCAGATGTGATTCCCTTCAGAAAAGTGGAAGCAAGGCAGAAGCAGAAACTACAGACCTGTAAGTTTGACCTCAGTGGTAGGAAAATGATGGAATCACTTCTGAAAGAAAGAATTATTGAGTACAAAAAGCAGCATGGATTTACAGCAGGAAGGTCATATCAGACAAATCTAATTGATTTCTTTGACTAGGTGACCAAGTAATAGACCGGGGGCTGCTGATATAGCCTACCTAGACTTTAGCAGGCATTTGACACAGTCCTGCACAAAGATTAATAATCAAGTTAGCCAGCCTGGGAGTGGGTTCCAGGGTGGTAGCCTGGAGTAACAAACTGGCTGCACAACAGGACACAGAAGGTAATAGTGAATGGAACACATTCCGAAGAAAGGAGTTGCTAGTGGAGTACCTCAGGGCTCAGTACTGGGTCCAGTCCTCTTTAACATCTTTATAGGTGACATTGCAGAGGGTCTGGAGGAAAGGTTTGCCTCTTTGCAGATGACACAAAGATCTGTAACAGAGTTGATACACAAGAGGGGTAGAAAAGATAAGAAGGGACTTGGCAAGGTTGGAGGAATGGTCAGACATATGGCAACTTAGATTCAATGCAAAGAAGTGCAAGTAATGCACCTGGGAAACAAAAACCAGGAGAAGAGTACACAATAGCAGGGAGGTACTAACAACAACAAAATGGAAAGGGACCTGGGGTAGTCATATCAGATGACCTAACGGTGGGTAAGCAATGTGAAAAGTCAGTTAGGAGAGCCAGGGGATACTGGGATGCATAGGAAGGGCATCACAAGTAGAACAAGCATTTGTCAATGCTGAATGTTGGCTTGCTGGCATTGGCATTGGTAGTGCAGAGTTAGAGATGCATCATAGGAATGGCAGTGAGTATTGAACTGAATGCAACCCACCCACCTGCAGAGAGTGACAGGCATTAGGTGTCCTTTGGGTGTTTGGTAGTGCAGTGCGGGAAAGCATGTTGGGCAGGACGTGAAAATGACAGCTGTACTGTTCATAGGAGGTGTAAAAAATGCCAGTGTTGAAAATGTGGAATGTAAATATACCAGATTTGTAAAGTTACAAAGTGCGTGGAAAATATGCAATCGTGCTTGCAACACTGCCATTTATGGGCTTTCAGCACCAAATTTCAACATAGGTATTTAGCATCTCTGCTCATGTACAGTGTCACTGTTATTTCCTCAAAGTGTCCCAAAACTGATTTCACACAGCGACCACCGCTATTCTGCGCCGGAAGTGCAAACACATTTTGGGCAGGATATGTGAAATGACGGCTGTACTGTTCAACAAGAGGTGTGGAAAATGGCAATGGTGAAAATCCAGAGGAAAATATCACAAATGCATGACGGCATGAGCGCAAAGAATCTGCCAACGCACCACGTAACACAGTCATTTTATGGAGTATCATCACCAAATCTTCAACATAGGCATTTTAGGACCTCTGCTCATGAACTGTGTCACTGTCATTTTCATAATCTGTACCAAACACTGATTTCCCACGATGACTGCGCTATTATGCGCTGGAAGTCGGAAACACATTTTGGCAGGATGTGGAAAACAACAGCTGTACTGTTCACAAGGAGGTGTACAAAAATGACAATGCTGAAAATCCGGCATTAAAATATTGAAATCGTGAGATTCCGAGCCTGCATAGCAACTGCGCAATGCATGCTCATAAAACAGGCATTTGTTGGATTTTCTACCAAATTTGGAACATATGCTTTTTGAGAGACCACCTCATGAACACTAGCACTGTCATTTCATTAATGGGTCCCGAAAGGTGATTTCCATGAGACTGCAAAATCACCTTTTAGATGATCATCCACGACAACAATAAATTCATGAGGAGGGCCAAAAACCCCATGTTGAAAATTTGGTGCCAAAATTCAAGAAATGCCGAGATATGCAGCAAAGTTGAAAAACTCTATTCATTCCATTATACAGCTTACCGGCATTTCCTCAATTCACAGTCGGCTTTGAAAGTGCAGGCGTGTTCCAGTCCACTGAAGATCATCGCACGAACTCCAGAGGTAAGTATGGGGTGGGGGGTGGGGAGGCAGGAGTCGCAGTGGGTGGGTGCAGGTGTGGGAGGGGCATCAAGACTACGAGGACGGTTTTTGTTTTACAGGGTAAAAAACAGGAAAAACTTTAGGACAGTTTTCATTTTGCAGGGCATTTGGCACACTGGGGTGTGCTCCCAGCATGCCACCCTAACTGTTTTGGGGGTGTCAGTGGCTGAGGAGGATTAGGCAGCCGATCACACACAACACATGGGGAGAAAGTAATGCCGACAGGGATTGGGCACCTGTTGGCAAACAAAAAGCGGGGGCATGAGCCGAGGATTAGGCATCCTCGCATTCAAGAAGAAGTAGGTAATGCTGACGGGATTGGGCACCGCCAGCAAACAAAGAAAGGGGTGCACGAGCAGAGGGGATTGGGCACTCGGCATTCAACATTGGGGAGTTTATGCTGATGGGTGGGCTCCCGTTTGCACCTAAAGGAACAACAGGGGGTTAGCGACAGAGTTGGGCACCCCGATGTCGGCAGATGTTAGCGCCGCTCACATCGACCATGCTCATAATGGCGGCGGAGTACAGCAAGAAAAGCGACCACCGCGTATGACCAGCTTTGCCAGATTGCAGTGGACCTTTTCAGATGTGCTCACCCCATTATGTATGTATGGTGTGGCGCTCTGCATGCAGGCTGATTGGGAATGAGGGCGCACCTACTGACGCGCGTCCCTGCATTCTGTCCAACAGCGGTTGCCCCCCAAATCTGCACTTCTCCCAAGATGTTGACGCAGCGCAAGCTGCAAGCCAACATAAAAGGGAAGTGGTTATCCCTCTATACAGACAGTTGTGTGACCCCATCTGGAGTACTGTGTGCAGTTCTGGAGACCACATCTACGCAAGGACATAGACAGGATGGAAGCAGTCCAGAGGAGGAACTAAAATGCTGCATGGTCTGCAGCAGAAACCATATGAATAGAGACTGAGAGAGCTTAATATGTATACTCTTGATGAAAGGAGGGATGGGGGACATGATAGAAACTTTCAAGTACCTCAAGGAATCAACAGAGTCAGGAGGGTAGCATCTTTCAGAAAAGAGATGTGTAAGAACAAGGGGCACAATTTAAAGTTAGGGGGGACAGCTCAGGGTAATGTGAGAAATTTTTCACTGAGAGACTGGTGGATACATGGAACCACCTTCCTGAGGAGGTCATTAGGTCTAAAACAGTGAAATTCAAACATGCATGGGACAGACATAAGAGCAATTATAGTGGGGGTTGCAGGAAGTAGGCTGTTGGTTAACTAGAATCTGCAGCTTATCCAGTAGGTAGGGAAATGGGCAGATTGGGTGGGCCAAGTGGTCCTTATCTGCCGTCAAAGCTATGTTTCTATGTTTCACCATGTGGAGCGATCATTTTCAAAGATCCTAGAAACACTAAAAAACAGTAATGGATTAACCAGATTTAACTTTAAATATAATGAATTAAGTCTTAGACACTTAGTAGAAGTTATAAATGTAAAACATCAGGCTCAGCTGCTTTATGGGTTGGAGGTCTGGGGTATCAATAACCGAGATTGACTAACCATTCCATTGAATAAAATCATGAGAAAATTATGGGACTAGGTCCATCCTGCCCTGCTCAATATATCAGGACAGAATTGGGCCTAGCTAGTGAATCAAATGCCAGAATGGAAACAAGAAAACTAAAATTCTGGCTGAAAATAACAAGGCATGAGACAGACAGGATGACTAACCTCTGCCTTCAAGAGAAGCAAGAATGGCACAATCTGGGCTTTGTCCTAAACTATTGGTATAGTTCAATCATGCAATTTCTTTAAAAACATAAATTGCAGATCCTAAGTAAATATTGGTAAAGGGGTTAGGATCAGTTTAAAATACAAAAAGCACTGGATGGCCCCCACCTCCTGCAGGGTGGACATATGCACACCACGATACCGGATGGACAGATGCTACCAGTGTATGGATGGAGCACCTACCTGGCTGTGGCATGGCACCTCACCAGGAGCGTGCCTGTAGATGCTCCAGTCTATCCGGGTCCCTCCACCAGAGGTCCCCTACCGTGGCGACATTGCTCACCAGAATGGGCAATACCTGTGGCCTCCTCCATGCCCTCTGCAACTTTCTCCCCCCACGGCACTGCGTGGCCTGTTCAGTGGATCCTGGCCAAACAGGGCCCCAGCATGGGCTCAACAATAGCCACAAGGTTCGCCAGCTCTACTGCACTCCACTGCTGGCTCTCCTAAGTGACATCTTTCTGTCAGTACAGATAACAAAATGGCCCTCTGTAACTACAAGTCCCACATGCAGAGGCTGTGCGGTACAGTGCTGCTACTCCCCATCGTGCTGTCACCGAACAGCATGATGAGAGTACCTGTCTAGATGCATGGTGCCTGGGGAAAAGGTGACTGCAGGGTCAAGGATCTGTCTGCGCACAGAGCCACAGCACTATTGGGACTCTGCATGTAGCACGGCAGGGTGCCTGTGTGTGACCCGCAGTGGCCTACCATGCTGTGGCTCCATGGCACCTATGGCACACCAAGGCACGAGTGCCACATGTGAAACAGCTCACTAGTGCCACTGGCACAGTGGTGGCGAGCTCGTACCTGCCTCCCATGCACAGCACGTCATCAGCATGGCACGCGTCAGCATCAGCACCCCTGGCATGCTCCATGCAGTGCCTACTGAGCACATCACAGAGCTGTGCCATTGCCTGAACACTCAACAACATTGTGCAGGTGCAACAGCGTGATATTCAGCCAGCATTTGCAAATCAGCTCATCAGCAATTCCATGGTGCAACCACTGCATTAGCATCCACTTAAACTTGCGTCACTCGCCTCATTTGCATAATGTTCCGCTATATAAATGTGACATGGGGCTGCAGGGACATAGTTTGGTATTGCAGTCTATTGTGGTGGATTGCATGCTGTTTGGATGTGTGGACTGTGGTGTGTGAGGGCTGAATGGGACTTCACATTCAAGGTAACACCTGTCATTCCCACAGGCTCTATCATGACCAAGCGAGAGGATGAGGAGGAACAGGGACAGGGGAGAAGGAGGAGGGCCCAATTCACCGGGCTGAATCAGATACCCTGTTTGAGACTTATCTCGACAGGAACCACTGCTCAGCGGACAGTGTGGAATGCCACAGGCCCATGCTGTGGCATGGGGTGAGGTGCATGTGCGTGATCCAGCATGGCAGCCACCAGCGGTCCATGCAGGAGTGTAAAAGAAGGTAATCCACGGATAGGAGGAGGATAAAGGATAGGTGGCTGCCATCAGGGCAGCGTGCCACCAGTGGTGGACAGCCGGATGTGCCACACCTGATGCCACAGGAGGTGGGTGGTCGGCAGCATGTGGCATTGTGCCATAGAGGGCATTCCTGGTGGTGGCTTCCAGACGTGTGGCAGCCCATCACTGCATGGTAAGTCCTGTGCTGTCACTGTGTGAGTGGGGGGGGAATGCCACAGGGCAGGCGGAGACAATAATGCTACTGTGCTCCTTACAGCTTCTGAGCATCTACATGGGTCACGGTGGTGGGTGTGTCCACCGAGGGTGACGCCCTGAACATGGAGGAATGCCCATCCACCTCCACAGGTGTCTGAGGGACCGGACCACTGCATACCTGCCTGTCTGTCCGGACTGAAGATGGTGTGCGGGTGCAGAAGAGGCCCTGCCTGTGTCCCAGCATGACAGCACCCACAGACTCCAGCGTGCTGGGACATGGACTGGTGCCGGATCTGGCACCGATGATGATGGATCACATGTCCTGGACAGTGATATGTGTGAGACACAGGATGGTCCCACAGCAGGAAAGCGGCACAGGTGTAGTCATGGGTGGTGCCCCGTGGAGGCCTGCATGACACTACAGTCCCAGCCCGTGCCTGTATGCCCCAGTGGGGCAGCACTGGAGTGCATCCAGGCTGGTGGGGCTGTTGTGGCTGCGGTGGCGCCTGTTAGCCCTGGTGATCAGCAGATGGAGGAGCAGTGCCAGCGGTCGGCCAGTGGTGATGGGGGACAGTGTCAAGAGGCGGTGGCAGTGCACCACTTGTGGATGTGCCCTGGCATGGCTCTGGTGTGCAGCACCCATCCTCAAGGGGTGCTGCCCAGCAGGGCCAGGAACACCATGAGGGACAGCATGCTGGACGGCGGATGACCTCTTTGATGAGCACATCCACCTACTCCAAGCTTCAGTGTATCAGCAGTTGCAGTTTGTGACTGCGGTGGATGCACTAAGTGTGTTCTGCATCAAGCAGAGGAGCAGCACAACAGAGATCATGGTCTGCTCCTGGCAGAGATGACTAGCAGCGGGAGAATGTGACCACTGCCACTGACAGACAGAACACATGCATTTCACAGCTGGCCATGGCCATTGGGCACCCAGTTCCAGTGCTCATGTGCACTGAACCTAGCGTGATGTCATGTCCACCCCGTTCCTGATGCGTGTGATACCTGCTATGTCGGCACCAGGTTTGGCTGCGGGCATACGGAGCACACCTGGCGTGGCATGTTCGGTGAGCTGCAGACCCCTGCATGAACACGGTCATGTTCACACAGCATCACTCCTGGGGACTGTCAGTGCCACCCATGAGGCCAATGGTCAGCCTGGCATGGCTGGCAGGTCTTGGCTGGGCTGTCCACCGATCCATGACGGCTGTGGCACTGTGCCACATGACTGACCTGTCTCCCACCATGTGATGCAAATGAAAGAATGCAGACTCTCACCCAAAACTGTAGCTGTGGAAAATATTTTACTTGATGAAATTCATCACACGAAAATTGTTATATGATTCAATAGAAGCACTTGTATTTTCTTTATATGTTAGAATATGGTAAACATTTTGAAACCAACGTGTTCCTTCTTCAGACCACAAATTCAAGTGCTGTAAATAAAATAAACATAATCACAATAAAGAAATTAAGACTGAAGTATATTTTACATAAGTAGTATAATGAAAATCATATTCTTATCATATAGCAGGAGAACACACCTCAACATAAAGTAATTAATTTTTCATGTAGTTCAGAGAGGCTCATACTAAAATGTAAATAAGGAGGAAAATTAATGATTCTAGAGTTGCTCGCTTTTAACACAAACCACTTAAATGTTATTCCTCATAGAAAATGATTTATAAACTACCTGGGTTAATAAAATCCTCGTAATTTGGTCAGTCTAAGCCAAAAGGTTATTCTTATTGCGACAATCTGAAAAACATATTTGAATTAGGTTTGAACCTTCAGTTTAGATATAAAGCATTAAGGTATTATGTTATGAATTTAACAACACTGATTCACATTTGCTGAAAATAAGTAATTATTTCTCGTACCATCATTTTAATGATGCATGTTTTAAAGGGAATCACTTTGTGGTTTGAAGCAGACTGACAATAGCGCATTAACCATATGATCTTGAAATTACATTCACTTTAACTTTTAAATGCTGCCACCATTACCTGGAATGCCAAACTTCCTGTCTCAGAGGACACAATGAAGAAGGGGCTGGGTTGCTTATAATCACGTTACCTGTGGGTACGTGATGATGTCACATCAGTGACATACTCCATAACCAGTCACAAGTGAAATCAACACCTAAAATTGTGTTGATCCCCTTCAATAATGAAAGCTCTCAAGGCTAAATTATTTAATAATAACAAATTGGCCAAAGGTTACTTTCTGAATTGGGACTTGTATGAAATTAGAAACTTGCTTCAAACTGAAAAGAAAAATCTGCATATTGTATAAAAATCAGTGGCTCTGATGGGAATAGAGAAACAACCTATTAGGCTTACTCATATAGACTTAATAAAAGAATGGGAGATGCAATTTAAAGTTAAGAAAGAAGAAACCACATGATTTATGAAAATCACTAGCTCTGGTGGGATTAGAAGCAAAGAAACCTGTACGTTGTTCTAATGGAAACATGGGAGAAAAACATAATATTTGTAACATGTAAACCTATTATAAATATAAAACTAAATAAATAAAATGAATTAACATGAAAACTGTAACAAATGAGATTCTAAATTAACTTATAAAGCATGAGATTTTAAAAGAGAAGTCCATATTAAATTTTCATTGAGTCCATATTTCTTCTGGTAGAATGCGTAAAGTGTAAATCTACCATGCTTCCCTCTGTAAAGGTTTAGTGTCCCAGTTTCCTCCTCCTTTGGGTTTTGCTCCTTTTTCAATCCCAAGAAATTTAAGACTTGAGATTTGATTACTGTACTGTAAAAATGCCTTGCCAGCAGGGAGCGTTCATTGGCTCTTCTTATATTACTCTTATGTTCTGTTATCCTCACTGTCAATGTTCTTGTGGTTTCACCTATATAATATAGGGAACAAGGACAGATGATACAATATATAACGTGATCTGTGTTTCAAGTGATGAAATCTCTGATTTGAAAACTCCTGTCTTGATATGTACTTCTTATTTGTTTGCTTTTAACTACACTATTGCAATGTGTGCAATTGCCACAGGGAAAAAAACCTTTGATATCACTCCTCAACCAAGTTTCCTGTTGTATGGTGGATTTCCAATGTTGTGTTTGAACCAGTTCATCTTTCAAAGTTCTTGTCTTTCATGCTGTAAACCATGGTTTTGTTCAAAATCAAATGTCCATCATTTGTACTTTGTAAAATATTCAATTTCAGTAATGATTTTCTTAATTTTGTCATATTACAAGAAATCAGTTCATTAGAGAATGAAATACAAAATAGCTCATAATTAAATCAGATGAAGCTCTGTTGGAACAAATTGAACATTCATTAAAAGAATATGACAATCACATAAAAACATCAAACTCAGTAAATGTAAAAGGGACATCACTGATTATAAAGAAGCTAGAATTTATTCATAGAAAAGATCTGGTCAGCAAACTTCTGTTTATGATTTAGAAGAATCTGAGATAACAGATAATTCAGCAGATTCAGATACACAGGAAAATAGATATTATAGGGGCCGAACAAATTTTAGGTATTATAATAGGTATAATAAGCGACCCTATAGATTTGAAATTACTATAGAAGACCATACAGGGACAATTATAATTAGAATCTTATTTGTTATAGTTTTCATGTTAATTCATTTTATTTATTTAGTTTTATGTATTTATAATAGGTTTACATGTTACAAATATTATGTTTTTCTCCCCATGTTTCCATTTTTCAGATTGTCACAATAAAAATAGCCTTTTGGCTTAGACTGACCAAATTATAGAGTTTTATTAACCTAGGTAGTTTATAAATCATTTTCTTTGAGGAATAACATTTAAGTGGTTTGTGTTAAAAGCGAGCAACTAAAGAATCATTAATTTTCCTCCCTTATTTACATTTTAGTATGAGCCTCTCTGGAACTACATGAAAATTTAATTACTTTACGTTCAGGTGTGTTCCCCTGCTATATGATAAGAATATGATTTTCATTATACTACTTTTGTAAAATATCGTCAATCTTAATTTCTTTATTGTGATTATGTTTATTTTATTTACAGCACTTGAATTTATGGTCTGAGGAAGGAGAGCGTTGGTTCCAAAAATGTTTACCATATTCTAACATGTAAGGAAAATACAAGTGCTTCTATTGAATCATATAACAATTTTGTGTGATGAATTTCATCAAGTAAAATATTTTCTACAACTACAATTTTGGGTAGAGAGTCTGTATTCTTTCATTTGCATCACTTGGATTCCCCGATTGACAGACTCTCCTTCAGCAATCTACTAGTATATAAAGGAACCGGGTGAACCTGTTTCATCACATCCTGTCTCCACTGCCCTGTGTGCAGTGTGGTGTGTATCACATGATGCATGGGTGAGGTACCTGGCCTCACACACACGGTCCCTGTGCACATCCTGCTGGCTGTTGGCCACTGTGGTGTGTGCATGATGATGCCTGCGTTGCACTGTCTGTCAGTGTACAATGGTGCCCAACATCTGTGGCATGCACAGTGATAGCCACTAGGCATGGTCATGTGTGGACCTGTGTGGGGGTAGGGTTGCATTTGGGGTTGGTGTGCCATTTACCCCTTGTGCATGTCTTGTGGTGTGTGTGTGTGTGTGTGTGTGCATGTGTTGTGTTCATCCCTGCCCATCCCTGATGGCATGTGCTGTGCCACACTCAGACCCATTCCTTACCACCATCTGCCCTGGGGTTAGTTCATGCCTGTCTGTGGGCTGTCACTTGCATTGGTGGTTGCACATGGCCCCATGACCTACCTGTGTTAGCCAAAGTGCTCTTCTGTGATGGTGTCCCGGTGCAGCTGTGACATTCGGATCAGGCAAGGGTCCCTTCACCCTGGGGGTGGCTGCCCATCACCGTCTGGACCAGCGTCCTTATCATCCCCACCGCTGTCCCCCTTTTCAGCCTCTACAGCTATCTCACAGTCATTGGCCATGTTGTGCAGGTTGCAGCAGGCCAGGAATAGCCCACAGGCCTTGAGGCGTACTATAGGGCACCACCAGACATGTCAGGCATCGAGACATGCCTTCAGCATCCTGAACACCTGCTCAATGACATTCCATGTTGAGGCATGTGCCTCATTGTACCATAGCTGAGATGGGGTCATGGGGTGCGGTATGGTGTGAGCAGCCAGGGTCGAGAGTGGGTAGCCACTGTCACCTGTGTGTAGAGGGTGGACATTAGTATGGCTGTCTGTGTCACTTTGCCATGGACCGACAAGGCCAGTATCCATGGTACCTCTGACTGCACACCCCCACATTTGCTCATGTCATCCTGTTTGATATGCATACTCACCCACTAGGTGGCCGTGGGATGTCCCCACTCTCAAACCCTGTGGCACAGTGCGGACTAGTGCCAGATGGAAGGAATCATGTGCTCCCCAGGGTGCATGGCTAGAGATCGTGGTTATGCACCCCTGGCATCTCACATCACCTGGCAGTTGATGCTGGCATACCCTTCGGTTTATGTGGGTCACCGTCCAGGTCAGGTGGCATGTGGATGGCCACATGGGTGCGAGTCAATGGCCCTAGGCTTGCCAGGCATCTGTGCTACCCTGTGGAATGCTTGTATGTGTGCTGCACTCTGCCTGTGTGCTGGGAAAATGGATGTACTCTGCAGCATGTGGCAGCAGTGTGCTGAGGGTGTGTGAGTAGGTGTGATCAGGCTGACTGGGTTATGCCTGTTGTGTGCCCTGTTGGTCTCTGGAAGGCACCTGTGGTGAGCAGGCACATGACAGCTGTCCTTTCATCTCCACTGACAGAGCATGTCTCCGTCGTGTGGGTGCCTGCATCTCATCACTGCACAGCTCACAGAGCCGCCTCAGGATCACCCAGTTCAGGCATTACCAGCCCACAATCTCTGTGTCATAGTAGTGTTCAAAGGTGGTGTGGGCTCAGTACCGCCTGTTCTGGATGTACGCCAACGGGCCCCTTCCATGGCAGCGCCTGCTGCCTGCCTTCTCACCCCTCATTACCGCCTCCATCTGGAAGGTGGCACTGGCCATGTCCCTGGCTGGTGTTCCCCCAGCAGCTGTTATCCTGTTCCCCCGCTGTCCATTTATGATGCTCCCCTGCACCAGGTACACCTCTGGCCTTTGGCTGTGGCTGTCCTGACTACTGCCACTGCCCTCCAGTCCACTGTGGCACTACACTTGCAATCCTGCACAGTGGCACAGGCTCCCCACTCTATCCTGTTCCTGGTTAACACCAGGTGTGCCTGTCCTGCTCCTGCCCAGTCCTGCTCACTGCTACCTTTGCCTTGTGCCTGTCAGCTTGCTCCCACCTGTGGCTTCCCTATAGTGTTCTTGCACCCCTCTCTTGATCCTTTTTATTTTGGATTATTTCGCTGTCGGCATAACTTCCGCTAGCTCCCTATTGTGCATGCTGTTGAATATCACACTATGCATGTTATTCATGGTTCCTCCCCTACTGATTTACACATGCATTCATTACTATTGCGCTGTGCATTGCAACTTGTGTAACGCGGCTGCCTCCCCACTGAATGTCGCACAATGGTGCATTTCGTACTAGCTGGCACATCCTTTGAATATCTGGGCCCTGGACTATTAATAAGGTAGCCAAGTACTTTATGGTGATAAATAAGGTAAAGAACAAGACTGACAAATGTGCAATAAATTCTTAGATTCTTTTGAAATACAGCTCTTTTGACTATACTGTATGTGCAATAGACTTACAGATTTCCTTACTTGAAATGAGCTCTATGAATGTTTATGTAATATCATTGTACTGTATTTTGTACATCTATGTACTTTATCTGAATTTGTGAATATGTGTCAACTTCCTTTGTCTGTTTTAAATAGAATGTTTAATTATTGATGACTATAATAGTCAAACAATAAAAAGTATAATGAAGGAAGGTTGTCACCTGGACATCTACATTGGGCTCCTGGCCCAAACAGAATCAACCGCCCTCTCCTCCGGCTCTGCAACTGGCTGACCTTTCACCATGCCAAACCACCTACTGATTACTATTATTAATAGGAAGAAGAGGGCGTGTTTTTCTTCAGAGAATTTCTTTAAAACTCTTTGCACTGTTCGATTAAAAGAAGACAAAAATTATAATAATGGAATTTCATCGTTACATAATTATAACAAAAGCAAAGCAAATATGTTAAATAAATGAAACTGTACCAGACCAATAAAGGCAGTATGGAAAAGCTGTCCCATTGCCTCTGCTTTGAAGTGCTGAGAGAAACTCAGGCTGTGATCAAATTGGACATCCCATTAAACTTCTAATGCCAAGGCAGTTGCTGCAGGATAACAAAGAACAGCTTTCTACTCGCACCTCAAACATATAATAAACATTACCTGGCCCCAAGTGGACTGCACCAGAATTTTAACAGATTTCTGCCTGTATTTCACATGCATAAAGATTGTATTTGGCTCTATGGAGCAGACAGTCAAAACACTGGTACTTTTCATATTTCAGACATGCTCCGTGATCACTCATTTCATGATGTAAGCAAATGGGTAGCATGGGGTGGCTCCATGGAATACAATATGGATTTTTAGTTCTATCATGTTAGTTTGCTTTACTGAGACCAGGGCATATGTTTATTTTTATACTTTCCTTTTTAGAGGGGTGTATAAGTTGCAGCTCTCCAGGAGCATAAACATAATTTTTATGGTTGTTTCCAGATTTGGAACTACAAGTTTATTCTATCTCACTTAGCATTTTGAATGGTGTAACTTAATTAGTCCTCACTAAACATTTTGAAACATCTCTGCTCTGAGTAATTGTCCTCTATTAGGGCTATAGTTACCCAGGTTATAGTGCATAAATTCAGGCAATGTTCCTCATGATAGGGTTTGCTTCTTCAACCTTCTTATACGTTACACTGGGTGACAGAAACATTACAGTGGAATACAATATAATCCCTTACTTTGGGATCTATCCTTTCTCATGGCTTCTGTTATCACCTGAGTCATCTGAATACAATATGGGTATTTTTAATTTTTTTCTTTTTACTTTAGAGTTCTGGTTATGACAAATCAAGGACACGCTCAACTAACAAGGTCCTGGGATCTTGTTTTTGGTGTTAGGCCTTTAGTTCTTGCAGTAACTCTTTTTGTTTTATAATTTTAAAACAAATTATTGGTCTATAACAAGATGACCCTGCTTTTAGAGCCACCATTAAATTATCTACTGGTGTTTTAGTATTTAGTATTGCTGGGACTTTTATACAGGGCAAGGTACAAAATTATTAATTTAAAATATTGTCTGTTACTTCTGGGTTTTGTTCCAGTCCATCCTCTCTGCAAAATGTTATTCCTGATTTTGAACATTTATATGTATCAAAACCTTTTATTAAAGACCAGTAATTAGCTGGATTTGTTGCATTTTTAACTTGTGTTTATAATAGTTTGCTTTCTTCATTTTTAATATCCTCTTACACCTATTTCTAGCTTTTAAAAACATTCCCAGTCCTCTTCACTTAGGATTTTTCTTTTCTCCGTAGCCCATTCTTTAGTTCTATCATGTTAGTTTGCTTTACTGGGACCCAGTGCATATGTTTCTTTTATACTTTCCTTCTTTTAGAGGGTGTGTAAGTTGCAGCTCTCCAGGAGCATAAACATAATTTTTATGGCTGTTTCCAGATTTGGAACTACAAGTTTATTCTATCTCACTTAGCATTTTAAATGGTGTTACTTAATTAGTCCTCACTAAACATTTTAAAACATCTCTGCTCTGAGTAATTGTCCTCTATTAGGGCTATAGTTACCCAGGTTATAGTGCATAAATTCAGGCAATGATCACTCATGATAGGGTTTGCTTCTTCAACCTTCTTATATGTTACACTGGGTGACAGAAACATTACAGTGAATTCAATATAATCCCCTTACTTTGGGCTCTATCCTTCCTCATGGGTTCTGTTATCACCCAAGTCATACCGTTCAGCTCACACAGTATATTCAGCTAATTTATCCCATCTAAGCCCTTCCAATGAGCATTAAATTCTCCCATTAATATTAATTTCCTTTTACAATCAAACTGATAAATTTTCTGAACCAATGGTTCAAAGGTTGCTAAATTAACCTTAGGTGGAGAATATATGACACCAACACATACAGTAATTTTAACTGCTTAATCAAAACTAAAGGCATAGGGTGCCTCCTGGTCCTCACTGTTCTAACAACACTCACCCATCAGCACTCCCTGAATCCAGCCTCCAAGCACAATGCCTCCTTGCAATCCCACCTCCCTGCACCGGCAGCATGCAGCACTCAGTAGGGAGTTATGAAAGAGGTGCAGAACCACCTCTTCTGGTTAAATTGCCTCTGCTTTGTTGACTGCTCATACTGTAGTATTACTATGTGCCACTGTAACCAAACTGGACTTTCTGTATATTTGTTTCATCACCTGTGCCTGCTATCGATGTAACCCATATCCTGGAACCAAAATGCGTGTATATGTATTTATCATGTTCTTTTTCACATGTGTCTGCAAACTATGTAACCTACATCCTGGAACCATGAATGCTTATATTTGTATTTGTCCTCTTTGTGATGAGGTACCTTTGGAAATGAGCCTTTGGCTCAAAGGTTGTAAACTGATGTGCAAATAAATAAATAAATGAAATAAATAAAGGTCATCAAAGAAGGACAGGGAGTAATTGAACCAAGAGGTCTGTTGCCTGAAGCACACTGATGCTACATCAACCTACCCAAATCCTAACAAATCTCTCACCCACCCACAACAACCTTTCCACAACCCTACCACCACAGCCTACAGCTACCCACCATTGCAACCCAGAATAATCCCTCTTCTTACACACACACACATAACTCAAAATAGTTACCTATCAAAACAGTAGATCTTTGAGAAAATCTAATCCATTGAGTCACATCATGGAGCTGTTGGCATCAGGACCACTCAGAAACTTTTGCAGGCTGGGACCACCCACTCTGACATGCATCATCGGTGCCTATGAAGCGCTTGCATTCACAGCATGTCTCACTTCCCCACTGAAGACAAGCACAGAGGAGCATCGGACCAGCAGGGACTGAAGCAACCAGGACCAAACCAGACACAAAGGAGAGGATATGTAAAACTGAGTATGAATGCTGTAAGGGCATCAGAGGAAAAACCACTTGTGGCAGCAGGTAGTATAGTCACCCATCATCTAACAGGGGAAGGCAGGAGGAAGAGCTGCAGCTCAGTAAAGGAGAATTCTCTTGAAGATCTATTACTGTTATGGTAAGTAACTGTTCTGTCTTCTTTAAGAATATCTCTCACATTATGCCACATCATGAAATGATTCCCAAGCAGCAGCAAGTACTGAGGAGAATGGCAGGACCAACTGATTCTGAGTAAGGAGGCCTTGCAGAACAATGAGACCAAAGCCGGCCCATCTGAGAGAGATGATCTCAGACTGTAGTGTTTACTGAATGTATGAACAGTACTCCAACTGGCAGCAGCACAAATGTCAGCAGCAGACACATTCTGAAAACAAAACACTAAGGTAGTCACACCTTGGGTAGAATGAGCAGGGACAGGACCAGGAAGATACTTACTGCACTTCTGGAAACAAAACATAATGTAATTGTCCAGTCATTTGACAGGCCTTGTTTAGAAATTTGTGAGCCCACCATTCATGGGGCAAAATCATAAACAGTTTAGAGGATTTTCTACAATACTTAATACAATCAAGTACCAATGCAGCATCCTATGGATGTCCGGCATATGTAAATGAGACTCCCCTTATCCATGGTAGACAAATAGCATACAGAATGTTCTATGGTCTGATTCACTGTTCTCTTGGACAAAGCGTTTGGAAGAACATGAGGATTGGTGTGTAATGTGACCCTATCCATGTGCGACCAGCCCTGTAGATGTGTTCAGTAGACTTTTTTGTAAACTTCATGTATAACAAGGAGGTAAGTTGTATAATCACCATAAACACAGTTTATACATGGAATATAAAAAAGTTACAGTGGTAGAAACCAACAATCATATAAGAAGCATACTCAACATTACATTCTGATTTGATGGGCTGAGGATACAATGTACACAGGATTGTCTCACCTGTAAATGTTGTAGGCCCTCAAGAGGTGAATGAGGCAAAGTCCAAAACCTGAATTAATGGGCCGTGTGTCCTCGGTGGACCACCACCCATCACAGTCAGGTGTCCTTCTAGCTTACACTGGGAATATGCCTTCATCTATAGCTTTTTCAAGAGGTTCCTAGATTTCCTGAAATGCTAAGTAGTTCCCATGTGCTCTATGCTGCATTCTCTAGCTTTAAACAACTGCATAGGTTATGGATCCATTGAGCAACAATGGATGGGTTCTATTCCTAGACAGGATTGTGCGATTGTTTGTTTGTTTGCATTTAGTAGGGCCAAGTGCCATCAAGATGTGGATATCTACATCAAGCAGTAACTCCATGGGGTCTTAGGTAGGGGATGTTTTATGATGGACTGCATTATTTTGCACTTCTGATGAGATTCTAGCTACATACATGCAGGATAGGACATATGTTGAAAGCCACCTATCTCTGTTTCACATTAGGACACATCTGGGACTTGTTGGGGTCATCATCTGCAACCTGGAGGGATAAATAGGTATGGTGCATGATAAAAGCTGTATTTGACAAAGGCAATTGGTACAGGCCCCCTGCTAATAGTGATTAGTGGCTCTCCTCAGATGTGGTCAGTGATTGGAGCCCAAATCAGTCTCCTATTTTTCTTAGTATCTGTCATTGGTGGAGGACCCTGGTCCAGAAAAAGTTGTAAAGGGCTGTGATCATTTTGCAGCTTGAGGTGGGTGATAGAGCAACTTCTCAACCAGAACCCTTCTCACTCACAGACCCCAGGGGCTATAGTCATGAGCCACTGATGGACTGGCAAGTAACAAAGAAGTCACACTTGGGAAGACCATATTTATTCTGCAGTTCCTCGAAGCTATTGAGGTGCAAATTCCTGTATAGAGAATTGATTGTGCACACTTTCAGGTGGGACCATCTTAGTAGGGCCCAGTGGATAAAAATGTTTATAGTTGTTTTGGTGTTTGAATATACTGACCAGTGAGGTGTATGTGGATACTACAGTGGGATGATGTATATGCTGGTGCACTGCTAACCAAACTCTCAGCAGGTTCTTGGATAAGAGTTAACAATTTTGGGGTAGGGTTACCAACAGTGCTGGGGATAGCAGACGACTGTGTAATGCATCACCCAAATCATCTTCTTCCAGTGGGAGCCATGCATGATTTTTTGATAACAGAAGAGATCAGATAGGCTAGCTGTGCTGCCTAATAATAGTAATGGGAATGAGGTAAAGCACAGATGCCTTCCTCCAATGGTTTCTATAGGATAGCTTTTTTGATCCTTGCCAGTTTGTTGTTCTAGACAAAGCTATGCACTAAAGCATCTATATATTTAAAGAATACTGTAGGAACACAAATAGGTAAACTGGAGCATATAAAGACATTTAGGCAACATATACATTTTGACCACATTGACTCTTCCCAACACAGATAGAGACAAACTACACCATCTGGCATAGTCCATCTTCAGGAAGGCTAGCAATGGTATATAGTTGTTCTTGCATAGATCTGTGGGAGAGCTTGATAGGTGGACTGTGGGACACCCAGATATAGTTTTTTAACCACTTGGATCCCCATTGAGTTACATGCAAGGGAGACACGGTGCATTTCCCCAACTGGTAGAGCTTACTTTTCATCAGTTTATCCTGTGTCCAGAGAGCAACCCATACTCCTTAAGTAAATTATGCAATTTTGGGTTACCAAGCTTCAGATTTTCCACAAGCAGGAGGATGTCATTGGTGAAAAGTGCCAGCTTGTGCTTGCACTGATCCCTCTCCTAAACCCTTGTATCCCTGGTGCTGTCTAATCACCTCAGCCTGGGATTCAAGGGTAAGCAAACACAAAATGGGAGACAGCAGGCAATCCTGTCATGTTCCCCATGTGAGGAGAAAAGGGAGAGTAAAGCCACCGCTTATTAGGATTTGTGCCAGTGGGCATGATACAGGCCCCCAACATTTTGTAAACTGGTCGTTGATATGGTATCTGCTCAGAATTTTGAACATATAACCCTTCACATAGTCAAAGGTGTTTTCGCGTCCAGGGTAAGGACCACCACTCCATGGCCTGCTGAGGTCCTGAACCACATGTGTATAATATTTAAAACTTTCCTGACATTGATTTTCCCTGCTGCCCTTTGATAAAACCCACCTGATCTCTATGAATTACTTTTTGCAACACTGGCTCCAGCCTAGTGGCCAAGAATTTAGCTATGATCTTGTAATCAGCGGTCAACAAAGAGACTGGCTGATACAAGGCACATTGAAGGGTCCTTACCCTTTTCAGGAGTACCATGATTGTGGCTGCCCACATGGGGGGCAGAATGCCATTATCAAGGCTTTTTATACCATATGAGACAGTGGTTCCAACAAATCAGACACAAATACTTCAGAAAAGTCTATAGGAAGATTTCCAGGGCCTGGAACCTTACCTCCCTAAGGGTATGGATAGCATCCACAATTTCTAAGGCTGCTATTGGCCTGATAAGTATGGCTGATGTATCTCCATCAACATGGTCAACTGGGGCTTTAGAAAAGAAATGTTCAAGTTGTTAGGTGGGGTGGGCCTCTTGTATGTATAGAGCTTTATAGAAATTACAGAACACCACTGATTACATTTAGATCGAGGCTAGTTCCCCACATTCTGTTAGAATTTGTGGGATAGCCCTAGCTCCCTCGTGGCTTCTAAGTTGCCATGCCAGAAGCTTTCCCCTTTATTGCCACTGAAGTATTGTATAGCATATGTAAGTAATCTGGTTCTCTATCTGCTCTGTTGCTATAGTGTTGTATCTCCATTTGAGCTTTTGCAGCCTATAGTATAGTGGGATGAAGGGGTTGTCCATGTTGTTTTTCCATGACTGCTATTTTTGTCTCAAGCATTTTCTGCTCATACTGCTGTGATTTACGTTGGTGGCTGGAGAAGGCTGCTGTCAGCCCTCTAATGACAGCTTTGAAGGCCTTCCATCTGGCTGTGTGTGAGGTTTGCCTACTTTATAATGTAATACATATTCAACAATCCCTTTATGGATGGTCTTTTGGGACTGAGGATGATTCAGGAGAGCAGGATCCAGGCACCAGCACCTTAGGTGGCTTTGAAGCCCCTCCCCAGACAGCAGGAGTTGGAAGGAGGCATGGTCCGATACTAGAATAAGTTCATATTGAATATTAGATGCTGTGCCCACCAATGAGGTGGCTACCAACAACTGATCAATTCTGGTGTAAGATGCATGTGCATGGGAGTAGAAGCTGTTTACCCATTAGGTAGGGTTAGCATATCTACAGCAGTCAGCCAGGGTGAAGGTGTGCATTAAAGCCTCCAATGCTCTAGCAAATCGGTGCATGGTACCAGGGCCAGGTTGGACCTATCCAGATTTGCGTCTAGTACACAATTAAAATCCACTCCCCCATGTATCCATGGCCCAGGAAGGCCAGCCATAACAAGCTGCAATCTTGGGTAGAAAGAGGTGTCGTCAATGTTAAGCCCATAAACTGAGCCCACCAAGAAAGCCATTCCACTATGCATTTGGATGTGTAAAAGGTATTAACACCCACTGGGATAATTTTTGACCACAGTGACTTTCCCCAGGAAGTTTGGTCTTAACCAAACTGTTTTTTTAGTCTTGGTGTTAAAACAAGACCCATGCCAAGGTCGCTCCTCACCACATTGCTGTTTGGTTATTTTCCACCTGGTCATGTTTGTTTTCTGTAAAAGCAATATGTCCCTTTGAGTTCCCGGGCTCTAGCCTGCACTCTCCTATGCTTCATCACAGTCTTTAACCCATTAACATTCCAAGTGATTATGTTAACTTGTCATCCATAATCAAGTACTGAGTTTGGTCCCTTACCAGGTATCAAATCCCTGCGGCTATTATATGCCCAACTGACAGCAATTACATACATTACTGTGTTTGAAAAACAACCCTCCGTATTTTTTAACATTTTAATTACCCATCCTACCCACTTACGTCCCTCAACTATACCTAAACAAAGAACATAGAAGAAGAACATAAATAAGAACATATCCCTGTTATTATTCCCCTCAACCCCTGCCTGGCACTCTCTTGCCGGGTCAATTTCCCCAGTAAACAACTGTGGTGGATTTGTTGATCCATGTTTTTCTTGTGTGCGGCACCTTAATACTAAATCTTAACAAAAGGCTTTATAAGACAGCTATATCAATAGTAACAACTGATCTTCAGCTCCCGAAGGGTGGGCAGAGGCAAAACTTTAGTAATGAACAAATTTAGTTGCACTAACAACAACCTCAAGCTCTGCTTATTAGACAGTTTATCTTGAAGAGACCTGAACTTGCCAAATTACTTAAAGCTACAGCCCTGTTGCGTGAATAGGAGGATTGTTGAGCCTCCCCTTACCAGTGTAGAACAGCACCACAGGAGCGGACAAGAGCACATCCATTAGTCACATGCAAAACATACTTAGTGTGACACTCAGATTCCTGCTAAGATCTTACCGACCCACATCCCAAGGCATCCCTCAAAAAGATACCAGAAGTGCAGATATCAGATTAGGAGCATTGGTTGATAGCTGACATAATACTATGGAAAAAGCTAAAGGGAATATGTTGCACCACAAGGTGGTGTCTGATTACACTGGTGCTGATGTTACCTCCCACTAATCATATTATCATGTAGGTTCTGTGTTGTCAGTGGTTAACCTATTGAGGGAATCCTAACCTCTGTAGGATACATTACCAGCAAGAAACATCAGAAATAGGTTTTATGCAGTTTAACAATAACTATCGGTAGCAACTAGATAAACAACCAATTGTCAATAAAGTATTTGATAGATGTGTACTGTATATTGAAGAGATGAAGAGATGATCTCCCACCTGTTGGAAGCCATAAATCATATCAATAACTTCTCTTGGTCAGGGAGTACATGATACCTGGTCAAGTGAGCACTACCAGAATAGCACTGCACTATCGTAGCTAGTCTGTTAGCGCTCACATGGACAGCGAGTGGGGTTTTACAGCTCTTGCTGTGAGCACCCCTGGTCACTGTCCATGGTCCTGTAACAGACAAGGGCTGCAAGGAACAGGAGGCTAGTAGAATTGCTCCCATGGCATGGAGGGTTGGGACATGGAGCAGCTCAGCCAGTGGCAATGGAGACCAGGCTTCTAATCCTGGTCTCCCAACTCTGACATTGGGACTTAGTTTTTTTTACCAGGGGCCTTGGAAACAGTATTCTACAGCCCCACAGATTTTAACTTTCCCAGGATGCACTCCCCTTGGGTGAGAATCCTATAGATGGGGGTGCAGGGAAAAGCTCCCACATCAGCGGTCAGGGGGCAGAGCCTCCGCAAAAACTAAAACAGCACTATTTTTACAGTGCAATCCTTGCCAACACTATTGTTGTCGGCTCTCTCTGGATCCCGTGCCCGAGTATGCTACACAGAATAAATAGCTGCCAGCAAGTATGGAGGGTTCTGCACCAAAACTGAGCTCCTTTCTGGTGATTAAATACTCCATCCTGGTCGAACACCACGGCTCCCGATACAATGCCAGTCATGACTAAATCCTCATACAAACAGACTGGGATCTAGTCTGGAGCAAGATTTAACACAGATTGACTGGGACTCATTTCACCCTTTCAGTAACACATACCAGTGTTAGAGGTGGGCACAAATGAAGCAACAATCATGATCAATGCCAGAGGCTCACCTGTGTGAAGCAATGATCCCCCAGCAGGGTTCAAGTCAGAACCACTACAGCTTCCTTCCGTGGTCCCCCACAAGGCACAAATGTCAGGTGTACACAGAACTTCATCTCAATCAATGCCTGGAACCTATCTATGGAGACCATCAGGCACCATGGCAAGGTAATGGGTTAGGTCCATTTAAATCACTGAGCTGTACAAAGGGTAAGGAACAAAATAAAGGAGCCAGCTGTTAGATGGGAAGGGAGGGAAAAGGCAATTATGCACATCACTTGTTAGTTTATGATTTTCAGTTTCATGTTTGTTTCTCATAGCCACTCTCCCATCTACCAGAGTTGGACCTTGTGGCAGACAGTCGCACTATCTCACCTCATGTTCAGGTTGCTGGCCCTGTCTCCTTATATTCCTTCTTTTTCCACTGCAGCATCTTTGACATTAAGAGTGACTCATGCCAAATTTTTGGCATCAATAAATCAGAATTTGGATCAGCATATCCTCAATCATCCTCATGTCAAAAAGCAGATCTGTGCATTACTTCATTTAAAAGTTACAAGTCATTTCGTAACCCTTTAGGGCCTTAATTCACT
Organism: Neoceratodus forsteri; assembly: GCA_016271365.2. Taxonomy (NCBI): domain Eukaryota; kingdom Metazoa; phylum Chordata; order Ceratodontiformes; family Ceratodontidae; genus Neoceratodus; species Neoceratodus forsteri. The sequence continues at coordinate 1,548,690,841 of CM057453.1, forward strand.
GCCTGTTCAGAAAAACAGCTTCAGATAAAAGCTACTGATGATGTCATAACCTGAACTCACAACCTAGTCCTCTCTGCAAGATACCTTATATGACTTATTTCTCCTATGTTATTAAAACTACAGTTGTAGTAAACATCTGAAAAGGAAAACTGACACTGGGTGGGTCAGCACATGCACTTCCATAATGTGTAGATGCAAGGTACAGCATAGATTGTGATGGAGGAGGGTTGGAATGCAACAGCAAACATGGCTTTAGAATGACAAAGTTGTGTGCAATTTTAGAATACTGCAGGTATGAGATTTCAAATGTCACCAGGTTGCAACTGTGGAATGCAGCAATGACACAATCTCAGAAAGTAGCTGGGCACATAATTTTGGAATGTGGCAGTGATGTACATATTCACAATATGGCAGCGATGCACAATTTCAGAATGCGGTGGTGACACACAATTTCAGAATGCGATGGTGACACAATTTTTGGAATGCAGTGATGACACATAGGTTCAAAATGTGTCAGTAGTACACAAGTTCAGAATACGGCAGTGATGCACACTTCGTAATCGATTGATAGCATTACAGGTTCAGAATGCAGCAGTGACTCTTTGGTATGGAATATGGTAGTGACACACAAGTTCGAAATGCGGTGGTGATGCACAATTTTGGAATCGGTGCAGATGCACAATTTCAGAATGCAGCGATGATGCGCAGGTTCAGAATGTTGCAGTGAAACACAGGTTCGAATGCGGTGGTGATGCACAGGTTTGGAATGTGGCAGTGATGCACAATTTTGGAATGTGGCAGTAATGGACAATTTCAGAATGTGGCAGTGACACACAGTTTCAGAATTAGCAGTGATGCAGAATTTTGATATGTAATAGTGGCCTTTACAGGTTTGGAATGTGGTGTGACACACAAGTTTGGAATGTGGCAGTGATGCACAGTTTATGAACATGGCAGTAACACAAAATTTCAGAATGTTGCAGTGATACACAATTTTGGAGTAAGCGGTGATGCACAGGTTTGGAATGTGGTAGTGACAGACAGGTTTGGAATGTAATGGTGATGCACAATTTTGGAATGTGGCAGTGACAATTTGGGAATGTGGCATTGAAATACAACTTGACAGAGATGTGCAATTTTGGAAATTGGCAGGAATGCACCATTTCAGAATGTGACAGGAGGTGCAATTTGGGAAATGGGGAAAGAATGTGCAATTTCAGAACGTGGCAGGGATGCATAATTTTAGAATGTGGCTGGGATGCATAATGTTGAAATGTGGTGGGGATGTGATGCACAATTCTGAAATATGGTTGTTGCATACAATTCTGGAATGTGGTGAGGACAAGCAATTTCAGAATATGGTGTGTCCCATCACATTCTAACAGCATGCATCCCACCTATATTCCAAAATTGCTAATCCCACCAAATTTCTCGATGAGTGTCCCTGTTGCATTCTGAGATTGATTGTTCCATTACATTTGAGATGGCACATTCCTGCCATGTTCCATGATTGCATGCCCCAACATTTTAACATTGTGCACCACCTTGACATTCTATTTCTTGTTTCAGTGCTGCATTCCAAAACCACCTCCTGATGTGTTCTAAAGTACAGTGCCATGTATCTGAACATTCTGGAAATGCAAGTACTGCAGTTAACACTATGTAATTTTTTAAGATTGCTATATCTACAGTTTCTTAAACTTTGGAGAAACAGGTCCTATAAGGTTGCTGACAGGAGGACTAGACTGTGAGTTCAGAACATGGCATCATCAGTGGCTCTTCACTGAAACTGGCTTTTTGAATAGGTAGTGAAATCAAGGTTACAAAATAGCTCATAACTTTAAAACAGTAACATAGAAACCTAATTTTTGGTATGAGATTTATTGGGAGTATGCCTATTTTAATTCTGCAATGTAGCACTTTTGGAAACAGTTCCTCTTCAATATGGACTCAGCTTTCTGTGGGTCAGTGAATAATCTGGGTGGCTTTCTGGTCTGGATCCAGAGTTGCAAAGGGTACAGATGGGTAAACTCCCACCCTTGGAGAGCATAGCAGCCTTGACTTCATTGAACTGCTGCCTCCTAGATTGTAACTACTGATTGCAGTCTTGAGAAATGTTGACTTGACTGCTGTCAATCACTAATGGGCTGTATTTCTTCACCACTTTCAACACATCCTCCTTGTCAGTGTAATGGAGGTATTTAATAAGACCATGTCATGGCCTACCTCCATTACAGTGCGGGCCATGCGATGAGCATGCCCGATTTCATGTGACAGGCACTGTCCCCAGACCCTGATGTTCTGCAATCAGTGTCTGCACTGTAAGGCTGGGGTCTTTTCCCTCTATCCCATTGGGAGACCAAGCAGTCTGAGCTTCAACCTCTGGCTTCTATTTTCTTGTCCATCCATCTTCAGCTTGAGGTCAGTGACTTGTGTAATGAGCCTGTCATGATCTTTAGCGATGCCATCCATTTGTGTCATCAAGGGTGCTTATGTACCTGTAATAGGGTGCAGTGTATGTGGGCAGTCATATAGAAAAATGTCTCACCATTCCTTATAAATATTTCAGTTTTAATTTATTCTTTTCAGGACGTTATTTACAACAGGATAATTTCAGCATGGTATAGTACTTTTCCATCTTACACTTCCATTCGGACAGCAGACATTAAAGCAAATAGCATCATCTGATATTTGTAATTCTTCCATGTGAGGCAGTAAACAGAAGCAAACAGCAAACAGAATATTCTGGCAGTTCTAAGTCTTCAAATTCAGAGCATGAAATAACACAGTTTATCAAAACTCCACAGAGCACTTTTCAGCAGCATCTAGAGCATACCTCAGACCCACAGCAAATGAAATCTGTCTCTTAACCCACACAGTCTAGATTTATACCCAGAAGGGGTCATGTGATCTCTAACTCCACCTAGTATTTTACTATACACTTTACATCTTTATTTACCACGTATTTATTTTATTTATAAACACATTGCCTTTTAATTGTCATAACAAAACGTTTTCACTCGTATAAACAAATTAAACCCTTTTAATAACATTTTAAAATTATTTCTAACAATTGAAAGCACCTCTCCTTCCTATGTTTGATAAAGGAATGTGGTTGTGGCTGGCGGCTCTTAGAAGAACAAAGACGCTGCCAGGATCCGAACCCACAACCTCACCAAACACCGCAAACATCTTCATCCCAAAGAAGCCCCGACTCAACTCCAAACCTCCTCACTTTACCTCCGGAAGGTTAGTTAAACTCAGAATACAAATAATACAACTACTAAGCGTTCATTATAACTAAAATCTAACAATAATTAACTTTACGATAGATGCAGATATTACGTACTATCGAGAAGAAACATGAGAGCTTATCTCTAAAAGGCATAGCCGTAATATCAGAACAAAAAAGGGTTTCTATCCAATACATTAAAATTCAAACTATTGCTCAAACTAATCTTTAATCTTTAATACATACGATAGCAGCGCGGTAATGGCGCTACTAAATCAGTCCCAAGTCCACTCATTCGTCCCATATCTATTTATGCAAGAGACTCAGGCCAATTTTTAAAGAGGATTTTAGGAACCATAAAGGTTAATTTGTCAGTACTTTGCTTTCCTCCTTCTTAGAGGTCATAACAGAACCAATATCTGTTCTATATTTTATTCAAAGCTGAGAACACCTCATGTCAGGACATAAGGAAAACCTAAGTTGTTTTACTACTGAAAAGGCATTAATATGCCTTTCAAATTCCACTTCTTTATTTTATTTTATTCTAAAAACACCCCAATAACAGAGCATAGTGCAATACAAGCACACTCTCACTGAAACCACCACCACGACTCGCGTCTACAACACCCAAGAAAAAGGGCTACTAGACAAATTTAATACCAAAGGTCACTAAATAAATTCATAACAAAAAAAGGCACTCACCGAATGAACAAAACAACTCCAAATAGCCATTCAACTATTTTACATTATCCTCTGCAGTGCCAACCGTACCAAAACTAGTTCCTTGAGAAGGGCAGCTGTTCCTTTAAATTTACCATAGCCCACATTTCATTTCTGATTTAAATTTAAGTAGCTCACAGTAATTCTGCGTACTGAGCAAACATTAATTTATGTGGGCTAATACTACTTTTAATTCTGAGCTCTGTGTAAACTTCATTCAGAAGGAAGGCAGCACACTGTGTAAACTCTATTTCTGCTTAGTGTAAAACCCACTTTCAAAGGCTGTGCACTGCTTCTACTTAATTCAGAAAGCAGTTACAATTCTCTAAGTATATGCTGAACAAATTACACATCTAACACACTAAATTTAAACCACTATTCCTTGCCTGAAAATCAAGTAAATCATCAAAAATGCCACAGGCACTACAAGGCTTCTTTGCACTATTATAACCTAACGTCTTTTCCATTTTACTTAACGGAGGGCTTATTATGCACCCCAATATAGTGCAAGCCATAAATAATAAACATTTTAAATGCTATCAAGAAATTTTATATCTGGACTTTATCAGAGCAATCATTTTCTCAAGAAAAGCAAAAGCCATATTTACAACTACTGGGGAGATTCAGGAATACTGCCTCAAAGGATTCCATCCCAACCTTCACATTAAAACAACAACTATCCTTTCATTTATTAGACATTCTCCTTTTCTTTTGATTCACTTTAGCTTCAAACAATGTCAGTAAATGACAGCTGCCTTTAGCTGAATGCACAAGCCCAGACTAGACAGCCTGACTGTGAAACAATAAGAATCATGACAGAACCTTTAGGAGAATATGAAACGGAGCTTTCAGGTAGCCCTCCTGTTATATGAATATTATTTGGGGCCCTCAAACCTTCACAGGAGCACCCTGTGACACTCCTCACCTAAAAGGGCAACCAATAATTTGGTTGTCCTACACTATCAACATCACCTGATAGAAAAAGAAACTATATTTAAACCGGTGGAGTTCTAGCCCACCCACACCAAAAGTTCCACCCAAGGTCCCTTTTACCTCGATCTCTTAACCTGTTTGATACTTTTGATACATTCATACCCTGGGGCTATTCATTTCACAGAGTCACTACTTCTAAATCTATGGCATACTATCTAATGAACAACATGAGAATTATACAGAAGTAATACAATTAGAGACAGTCAATATACCCCAACAATTTCAATTCCACTAATTGGATAATTCTAACCTAACAATAGCCCTATAGAATTACAAAACCAAGTAGGAATAATGCCTTGTTTCCTATAGTTACCTAAACTCCTCCACATGGCTATTCTCTGTACACCTCCTTTTAAACTTTTAATTCCTAACATAGCGAACATGTATTACTGAGGTTAGAACACACTTACCCAGTACAACCCTCTTTAGAAATCTACCACCTACCTCTAACATCATTATCCTTATAGGAAGAATTCCCTTTCTCCAGGGCAGCCACCTGTTGTACTTATCAGCCCTTGGGATACATCCTTCCCATATATTCCCACATGTCTACGTTCCCATAAAAACACTGCCACCTGTTACATACCAGGCCAGTGAAAATATGGTACCAGACATTTTAGTACTTCCTACAATCTAAGTATCCTTTCTTTACAAATTTCTTTGAGAACCCATGTCCTATACTTACAAGGTATTACCACCCTGGAATCAACTTGATTGGTACGGGTTAGGTTTCATGTGATATAATATATCATTTTCTTCTCATACCACCATAACATCCCATTCCTCCCATCCACACCTACATCATCATTTTGTGGTTTGGCATATTTACTGAGATGTATGATTTCAGGATCCCCTGCCTGTAACATATCCCAGTGAACAGCATATAAATCATCTTTAGGTACATGACAACATATATTAACAGTCTCTCCATTAAACTGTATTTCCTCATTTGTAGTTGTTAACTCACCCCACAGTCCTGAACAGTCTCATCTGGGGACTTACTTGGAAGACACTTTTCCGCTGTAACAGGCAAGTCAGAATGTTCAAAACATGGAGTACAATAATTTTCTGTCTTCACCCCAATGTCCTGAACAGTCTCATTTGGGGACTTATGAAAATTTGCCTCCATCTTCTAACCAGTATAATCCATCAAACTCAGGTAAATCAGAAATTCATTACCTTCTTGAATTAGTGGCTCCAACTCCTCTCCAACAGGTTCCAAAACAGTCCTCTCTTCAGTAGATACTATCAGACATTCCAGCAGACTATGATACCATAATTCAGCACCTCTGCAGCGTTTCTCTCCCATCCATTGCTCATATAACCATCTCAACACCCTCAGATGATCGCAGTTCTGCTTAATTTGCTCAGACATGGCCACACCATCTGTTTCTTGCTCCATGAACACCATCACTGAAACAGTTCTTCAAAACCTGTTGTAATGTCCCATCAAATGCACTGGAATTGCTCCTTTCAAACAGCAGCAGACAAAATGTGTTGTAATGTCTCATCAAAGCACTAGCCACCAGACTTTTGCAAATACACACACATCCCACTTCTAACACCAAATGTGATGAGGCGCAGTGTATGTGGGCAGTCATGAAAAATACAAAATCACACATGCCCCTATACCCAGCATCATGGGCTGCATATGAAATCCACAGAATGTTATGCTGGTCCAACTTTAAGCAGAACTGGGGTGTCAAACAGGCGAGGCATACTGATGAGTCCTGGTAGAGACGAAACACGTGTCTATGTCTTCTGTTAGCACCCTTTGCAAACTGTGTGAGAGGCCTTTGGCACCATGCAATTCTGCTTAAAGTTGGACCAGCATAACATTCTGTGGTGATTTGTATATGCAGCCCATGATGCTTTGCATTGTGGGGCATGTGTGATTTTGTATTTTCTTGAAACTTGGCTTCCAGCCAAATGCCCTTTGGGTAACCCTTGCCTCAGTGTTTACGCACAGAGGTTCTTTGTCTTTAAATGATTTTTATTTTAATGGGTTCACTACGATATATCCCAGGCACACTGCCTTAGAGGTAGTTGGTCCATTCCACTGGGGTGTCAAACAGACGAGGCATACTGATGAGTTCTGGTAGGACGAAACACGTGTCTATGTCTTCTGTTAGCACCTTTGCAAACTGTGTGAGAGGCCTTTTGGCACCATGCAATTCTGCTTAAAGTTGGACCAGCATAACATTCTGTGGTGATTTGCATATGCAGCCCATGATGCTTTGCATTGTGGGGCATGTGTGATTTGTATTTTCTTGAAACTTGGCTTCCCAGCCAAATGCCCTTTAGGGTAACCTTGCCTCAGTGTTTGTGCACAGAGGTTCTTTCTCTCATATAGAAAATGTCTCACCATTCCTTGTAAATATTTCAGTTTTAATTTCTTCTTTTCCAGACGTTATTTACAACAGGATAATTTCAGCATGGTATAGTACTTTTCCCATCTTACACTTCCATTTGGACAGCAGACATTAAAACAAATAGCATCATCTGATACTTGTAATTCTTCCATGTGAGGCAGTAAACAGAAGCAAACAGCAAACAGAATATTCTGGCAGTTCTAAGTCTCCAAATTCAGACATGAAATAACACAGTTTATCAAAACTCCACAGAGCTCTTTTCAGCAGCATCTGGAGCATACCTCCAGACCCACAGCAAACAAAATCTGTCTCTCAACCCACACAGTCTAGATTTATACCCAGAAGGGGTCATGTGATCCTTTAACTCCACCCTAGTATTTTACTATACACTTTACATCTTTATTTACCACATACTTATTTTATTTATAATGACATTGCCCTTTAATTGTCATAACAAAGCGTTTTCACTCGTATAAACAAATTAAACCCTTTTAATAACATTTTAAAATTATTTCTAACAATTGAAAGCACCTCCCCGTCCTATGTTTGATAAAAGGAATGTGGTTGTAGCTGGCGGCTCTTAGAAGAACAAAGACGCTGCCAGGATCTGAACCCAAAACCTCACAAACACCGCAAACATCTTTGTCCCAAAGAGGCCCCGACTCAACTCCAAACCTCCTCACTTTACCTCCGGAAGGTTAGTTAAACTCAGAATACAAATAATACAACTACTAGCGTTCATTATAACTTAAATCTAACAATAATTAACTTTATGATAGTGCGAATGTTCGTGACTATCGAGAAGAAAACGCAACAGCTTATCTCTAAAAGGCAAAGCCGTAATATCAGAACAAAAAGGGTTTCTATCCCAATACATAAAAATTCAAACTATTGCTCAAACTAATCTTTAATCTTTAATACATACGATAGCAGCTGCAGTAATAGCGCTACTGAATCAGTCCCAAGTCCACTCCATTCGTCCTATGTCTATTTATGCAAGAGACTCAGGCCAATTTTTAAAGGGATTTTAGGAACCAGAAAAGGTTCATTTTGTCAGTACTTTGCTTTCCTCCTTCTTAGAGGTCATAACAGAACCAATATCTGTTCTATATTTTATTCAAAGCTGAGAACACCTCATGTCAGGACATAAGGAAAACACTTAAGTTGTTTTACTACTGGAAAGGCATTAATATGCCTTTTCAAATCCACTTCTTTATTTTATTTTATTCTAACGACACCCGATAACAGAGCATAGTGCAATACAAGCGCCCACTGTCACTGAATCCACTCACATGACATAGCGTCCACAACACCCAGAAAAAGGGCTACTAGACAAATTTAATACCAAAGGTCACTAAATAAATTCATAACAAAAAAGGCACTCACCCGAATGAACAAAACAACTCCAAATAGCCATTCAACTATTTTACATTATCCTCTGCAGTGCCAACCAGCACCAAAACTAGTTCCTTGAGAAGGGCAGCTGTTCCTTTAAATTTACCATAGCCCACATTTCATTTCTGATTTAAATTTAAGTAGCTCAGAGTAATTCTGCGTACTGAGCAAACATTAATTTATGTGGGCTAATACTACTTTTAATTCTGAGCTCTGTGTAAACTTCATTCAGAAGGAAGGCAGCACACTGTGTAAACTCTATTTCTGCTTAGTGTAAAACCCGCTTTCAAAGGCTGTACTGCTTCTTCTTAATCCAGAAAGCAGTTACAATTCTCTAAGTATATGCTGAACAAATTACACATCTAACGCACTAAATTTAAACCACTATTCCTTGCCTGAAAATCAAGTAAAATCACAAAAAGCCGACGGCACTACAAGGCTTCTTTGCACTATTATAACCTAACGTCTTTCCATTTTACTTAACGGAGGGTTTATTATGCACCCCGATATAGTGCGAGCCATAAATAATAAAAGTTTTAAATGCTATCAAGAAATTTTATATCTGGACTTTATCTGAGCAATCATTTTCTCAAGAAAAGCAAAAGCCATATTTACAACTACTGAAGGGGTGATTCAGAATACTGCCTCAAAGGGGTTCCATCCCAACCTTCACATTAAAACAACAACTATGCTTTCATTTATTAGACATTCTCCTTTTCTTTTGATTCACTTTAGCTTCAAACAATGTCACTAAATAACAGCTGCCTTTTAGCTGAATGCAAGCCCAGACTAGACAGCCTGACTGTGAAACAATAAGAATCATGACAGCACCTTTAGGAGAATATGAAACAGAGCTTTCAGGTAGCCTCCCTGTTATATAGAATATTATTTGGGCCCTCAAACCTTCACAGGACACCCTGTGACACTCCTCCCCACCTAAAAGGGCAACCAATAATTTGGTTGTCCTACACTATCAACATCACCTGATAGAAAAAGAAACTATATTTAAACGGTGGAGTTCTAGCCCACCCACACTAAAGTTCCACCCCAAGGTCCCTTTTTACCTCGATCTCTTAATCTGTTTGATACTTTTGATACATTCATACCCTGGGGCTATTCATTTTACAGAGTCACTACTTCTAAATCTATGGCATACTATCTAATGAACAACATGAGAATTATACAGTAATACAATTAGAGACAGTCAATATACCCCAACAATTTCGATTCAACTAATTGGATAATTCTAACCCAACAATAACCCCTATAGAATTACATCAACCAAGTAGGAATAATACCTTGTTTCCTATAGCTACCTAAACTCCTCCACATGGCTATTCTCTGTCCACCTCCTTTTAAACTTTTTAATTCCTAACATAGCGAACATGTATTACTGAGGTTAGAACACACCTAACCCAGTACAACCCTCTTTAGAAATCTACCACCTACCTCTAACATCATTATCCTTATAGGAAGAATTCCCTTTCTCCAGGGCAGCCACCTGTTGTACTTATCAGCCCTTGGGATACATCCTTCCCATATATTCCCACATGTCTACGTTCCCATAAAAACACTGCCACCTGTCGATACATACCAGGCCAGTGAAAATATGGTACCAGACATTTTAATACTTCCTACAATCTAAGTATCCTTTCTTTTTACAAATTTCTTCGAGAACCCATGTCCTATACTTACAAGGTATTACCACCCTGGAATCAACCTGATTAGTACAGGGGTTAGGTTTCATGTGATATAATATATCATTTTCTTCTCATACCACCATAACATCCCATTCCTCCCATCCACACCTACATCATCATTTTGTGGTTTGGCATATTTACTGAGATGTATGATTTCAGGATCCCTGCTTGTAACATATCCCAGTGAACAGCATATAAATCATCTTTAGGTACATGACAACATATATTAACAGTCTCTCATTAAACTGTATTTCCTCATTTGTAGTTGTTAACTCACCCCACAGTCCTGAACAGTCTCATCTGGGGACTTACTTGGAAGACACTTTTCTGCTGTAACAGGCAAGTCAGAATGTTCAAAACATGGAGTACAATAATTTTCTGTCTTCACCCCAATGTCCTGAACAGTCTCATTTGGGGACTTATGAAAATTTGCCTCCATCTTCTAACACTGATAATCCATCAAACTCAGGTAAATCAGGAAATTCATTACCTTCTTGAATTAGTGTCTCCAACTCTCTCCAACAGGTTCCAAAACAGTCTCTCTTCAGTAGATACTATCAGACATTCCAGCAGACTATGATACCATAATTCAGCACCTCTGCGTGTTTCTCTGCCTCCATCCATTGCTCATATAACCATCTCAACACCCTCAGATGATTGCAGTTCTGCTTAATTTGCTCAGACATGGCCACACCATCTGTTTAATGCTCCATGAACACCATCACTGAAACAGTTCTTCAAAACCTGTTGTAATGTCCCATCAAATGCACTGGAATTGCTCCTTTCAAACAGCAGCAGACAAAATGTGTTGTAATGTCTCATCAAATGCACTAGCCCACCAGACCTTTGCACAAGCCACACACATCCCACTTCTGACACCAAATGTGATAGGGCGCAGTGTATGTGAGCAGTCATATAGAAAATGTCTCACCATTCCTTGAATATTTCAGTTTTAATTTCTTCTTTTCCAGACGTTATTTACAACAGGATAATTTCAGCATGGTATAGTACTTTTCCCATCTTACACTTCCATTCGGACAGCAGACATTAAAACAAATAGCATCATCTGATACTTGTAATTCTTCCATGTGAGGCAGTAAACAGAAGTAAACAGCAAACAGAATATTCTGGCAGTTCTAAGTCTTCAAATTCAGAGCATGAAATAACACAGTTTATCAAAACTCCACAGAGCTCTTTTCTGCAGCATCTAGAGAATACCTCCAGACCCACAGCAAACAAAATCTGTCTCTCAATCCACACAGTCTAGATTTATACACAGAAGGGGTCATGTGATCCTTTAACTCCACCCTAGTATTTTACTATACACTTTACATCTTTATTTACCACATATTTATTTATTTATAAACACATTGCCCCTTTTAATTGTCATAACAAAACGTTTTCCTCCTATAAACAAATTAAACCCTTTTAATAACATTTTAAAATTATTTCTAACAATTGAAAGCACCTCCCTTCCTATGTTTGATAAAAGGAATGTGGTTGTGGCTGGCGGCTCTTAGAAGAACAAAGATGCTGCCAGGATCCGAACCCAAAACCTCACCAAACACCGCAAACATCTTACGTACCAAAGAAGCCCCGACTCAACTCCAAACCTCCTCACTTTACCTCGGAAGGTTAGTCAAACTCAGAATACAAATAATACAACTACTAGCTTCATTATAACTTAAATCTAACAATACTATCTCTTACGATAGTGCTAATGTTCAGACTATCGAGAAGAAAACGCAACGGTTTATCTCTAAAAGGCAAAGCCGTAATATCAGAACAAAAAAGGGTTTCTATCCCAATACATAAAAATTCAAACTATTGCTCAAACTAATCTTTAATCTTTAATACATACGATAGCAGCCGCATGTAATAGCGCTACTGAATCAGTCCCAAGTCCACTCCATTAGTCCTATGTCTATTTACGCAAGAGACTCAGGCCAATTTTTAAAGGGGATTTAGGAACCATAAAAGGTTAATTTTGTCAGTACTTTGCTTTCCTCCTTCTTAGAGGTCATAACAGAACCAATATCTGTTCTATATTTTATTCAAAGCTGAGAACACCTCATGTCAGGACATAAGGAAAACACTTAGTTGTTTTACTACTGAAAGGCATTAATATGCCTTTTCAAATCCCACTTCTTTATTTTATTTTATTCTAAAGACACCCGATAACAGAGCATAGTGCAATACAAGCGCCCTCTCACTGAATCCACTCACATGACTCGCATCACCACAACACCCAAGAAAAGGTCTACTAGACAAATTTAATACCAAGAGTCACTAAATAAATTCATAACAAAAAAAAGGCACTCACCCGAATGAACAAAACAACTCCAAATAGCCATTCAACTATTTTACATTATCCTCTGCAGTGCCAACCTGCACCAAAACTAGTTCCTTGAGAAGGGCAACTGTTCCTTTAAATTTACCATAGCCCACATTTCATTTCTGATTTAAATTTAAGTAGCTCACAGTAATTCTATGTACTGAGCAAACATTAATTTTGTGAGGCTAATACTACTTTTAATTCTGAGCTCTGTGTAAACTTCATTCAGAAGGAAGGCAGCACACTGTGTAAACGCTTATTTCTGCTTAGTGTAAAACCCCACTTTCTAAAGGCTGTGCACCGCTTCTACTTAATTCAGAAAGCAGTTACAATTCTCTAAGTATATGCTGAACAAATTACACATCTAACATAATAAATTTAAATCACTATTCCTTGCCCTGAAAATCAAAGTAAAATCATAAAAACACCGGCCAGGCACTACAAGGCTTCTTTGCACTATTGTAACCCAACGTCTTTCCATTTTACTTAACGGAGGGCTTATTATGCACCCGATATAGTGCAAGCCATAAATAATAAGCTTTTAAATACTATCAAGAAATTTTATATCTGGACTTTATCTGAGCATCATTTTCTCAAGAAAAGCAAAAGCCATATTTACAACTACTGAAGGGGATTCAGGAATACTGCCTCAAAGGGATTCCATCCCAACCTTCACATTAAAACAACAACTATCCTTTCGTTTATTAGACATTCTCCTTTTCTTTTTGATTCACTTTAGCTTCAAACAATGTCACTAAATGACAGCTGCCTTTAACTGAATGCACAAGCCCAGACTAGACAGCCTGACTGTGAAACAATAAGAATCATGACAGCACCTTTAGGAGAATATGAAGCAGACTTTCAGGTAGCCCTCCCAGTTTATGAATATTATTTGGGGCCCTCAAACCTTCACAGGAGCACCCTGTGACAGTACTGATCCACCTCTGTGAGCTGGGTACCATAGGTGCCAACTGTGTGTTAGTTAAGCGATTACACAGTACCTTGTACATTAAATTTGGGCTGAGATGTTCTCAAACCAGGCTCTCATTTTCTTCTGTAAACTGGTGATGATGGTATTGATTGGACTGTCATTATATTCAGCAGCCAGAATCTCGCCACATGTCTTTCCTCTAGGGCAGAAATGGCCCTCTGGCAAGAGGTCTGCATCACTTTGTAATGCACGAACAGCCTCAAAGTTGAGCATCACCTGCTTTTTCTGGGATTTTTGCAAAGCCATCAGTTTTACCACATTAATAGGACATGGTTAGATTGTCAGCTGTTAGTTGAATTTGGTTTGTAGCTGAAATTTTCGGTACCTAAGGGAGCAGTTCTAAAAGGCAACCACCATCTTGCCTGACCAGGCCACACACACCCTTGTCCACCAGACTTTATGCAGTAACTACTAGAAGCAGTATTTTCCAAAATAGGAAGCACATCTCACAAGTAGCTGCAGGGACAGGTGGAGGCACAGTGAGGGTCTCAAGACCAAATTATAGTCCCACACTGGAACCAGGACTTAGACCAGTTGTGCAAAGGAGGATACCCTTAGGAACCTCTAGGAAACCTCCAAATGGGCCATGTCCTTACCATCAGATAGAGAATGAAAGGCTGACAAAGCAGTCATGTGGACCTTTATTGAAGAATATCCTAGTCCTGAGTCCTTGGGGGACAGTAGGTAGTCATAGAAACATAGAAACCAAGACACTGATGGCAGAAAGGACCGCTTGGCCAACCTAGTCTTCCCATTTCCCTACCTACAGGATAAAATGCAGATCCTAGTTAACCAACAGCCTATTTCTTACTACCCCCAACAAGAATTGCCTTATGTCTGTCCCATGCATTCTTGAATTCTCCACAGTTTTAGACCCCACAACATCCTCAGGAAGGCTGTTCCATGTGTCTACCACCCTCTCTGTGAAAATACTTCCTCACATAGCCCCTGAGCTGTCCCTCCTCTGTCTTCAAATTGTGTCCCCTTGTTCTTGCACATCTGTTTCTCTGAAAGATGCTACCCTCTTGGACTTTGTTGATTCCATTCAGGTACTTAAGCGTTTCTATCATGTCCCCCCTCCCTTTCCTCAAGGGTATACATATTAAACTCCTTTAGTTTCTCCTTGTATGGCTTCTCTTGCAGATGCTGCATGATTTTAGTTGTCCTCCTCTGGACTGCCTCCATCTAGTCTATGTCCTTGCAGAGATGGGGTCTCCCAGAACTGGACACAATACTCGAGATGGGGTCTCACCAACTGTCTGTACAGAGGAATAACAACTCCTGTTTTCTGCAAGTGATGCCTCCCCTATACATCCCAGTATTTCCCCAGCCCTAACTATTGCCTTCTTACATTGCTTGCTAACCTTAAGGTCATCTATTATGATTACCCCCAGGTCCCTTTCTATTTTTGCTGTTGTTACTGCCTCCCCATTGTGTAATCTTCCCTGGGTTTTTGTTTTCCAGGTGTATTATTTTGCATTTTGTTGCATTGAATCCAAGCTGCCATACTTCTGACCATTCCTCTAACCTTGCCAAGTCCCTTCTCATCCTTTCTACCTCCTTGTGTATCAATCCTGTTGCAGATCTTTGTGTCATCTGCAAAGAGGCCTCTTTCCTTCCAATAATTCTGCAATGTCACTTATAAAGACATTAAAAGGACTGGACCCAGTACTGAACCCTCTGGTATGCCACTAGTAACCCCTCTTTCTTCAGAATGGACTCCATTTACAATTACCTTCTGTGTCCTGTTGTCCAGCCAATGTTTACCCAGGCTAGCACCCTGGGACCCACTCCAGGCTAGTTAATTTGATTATTAATTTTTGTGTGGGACTGTGTCAAATGCCTTGCTAAAGTCTAGGTAAGCCATTTCTACAGCCCTCCCTGGTCTACTACTTTGGTCACCCAGTCAAAAATCAATTAGATTCATCTGACATGACCTTCCTGCTGTGTACCCATGCTGCCTTGGGTCCTGTGCCCCATTGGCCTCTATGTACTCAACAGTTCTTTCCTTCAGAAGTGATTCCATCACTTTCCCTACCACAGAGGTCAAACTGACATGTCTGTAGTTTCCTGCCTCTCTCTTGCTCCTACTTTTGTGAAGGGAATCACATCCACCTTCATCCAGTCCTCAGGTACCACACCATCCTCCCATGATTTGTTAAAAGGATAGTCAGCGGTGTCACTGGTTTGCCCTTAATTATATTAGAATTCTGGAGTGAATTCCATCAGGCCACATTGCTTTGTCCACCTTCAGTTTAGGAGTTCTTTCAGCACCCTTTCTTCTGTGAAAGGACTGGGATTGACACCCTATCTAGAGTGCTTCAGTTAATTGGATTAGGCACCTTCCCTCCTCCTCTTTTGTGAATACTGAACAGAAGTATTTGTTCAGTATCCCTGCTTTTCACTGTCCTCTCTACCCAACCACCATCCATTCTATTCAGCCTCACTATCCTCCCTTTGTCTTTCCATGCTCCCTGATGTACCTATAAAAGGTTTTAGCCCCTTCTTAACTGAGTTGGCTATCTTTTCCTCAGTTTGGGCCTTTGCTATTCTGACTTCCCTCCTGCTTCCTTCTGTCTTAACTGGTACAGTTCTCTGTCCTGCTCCTTCTGTGTTTCCTTATACTTGCTAAATGCTATCTTTTCTCACTAACCTTCCCGCCACCTCTTTTGAGAACCATAGTGGCTTTTTCTTTCATTTGATTTGTTTATTTGCTTCACACAAAGGCTTGTTGCCTCTGTGATGGCAGTTTTGATGTTTCCCACTGTTGCTCCACCCTTCTTCTAGCCAGTCCATAATTTAAGCAACTGGGCATGTAAAGGGATTCAGGGTATGCCTTGCTCATCACTCTATAAAATGTTTTTATTTTCTGAATGATTGTACTGGGTAGACAGTTTTCTAGTCACCAAGAGCTCATCAGCCACCACCAGGGAAATCCTCAAAGCAGGAAAGCTGTACGTCCTGAGGAGCCATGGTGAAAGTGCAGGGATTGCAGATCTGGGTGCACCAGAGCATCCTGCTCCTGTGTAAGCAGTCTGACTTTCAAGAGGGGTAGGACAGGAGGCTCAACCACCAATTGCTGGAGAAGTGGAATCCAAACTTGTCTGGGATTGTGAGAGGCCACCAGAATCCATTCTGTAGTTTCACCAGCTCCTGAAAGAGAATGGGAAAAAAGCAGACAGAAACCTCTCTTTTCAAGAGAGGGACAATACATCTCTCCCAAAACCTCCAGGTCCTGGAGAAAGCAAGCAGATATGTGGCAGTTTTTTATTATATGGAGTTGCAAACAGGTCTATTTCCAGATGACCCCCTTTTTGAATATGTTGTCCATGACACAGACTGAGAGCTCCCATTCATTGCAGAGCACATTGGATCAACTGAGCTGATCCAGAAATGCATTAAGGGTCCCAGTAAGAACAATGCTGACAAAAATATGTCATGTTCCACCATCCAGTGCCAAACTCTCAGGTACTGGGTCAATACCATGCATGAAAGACAGTGCGGTATTAACCACGCTGTATAGACAGTGCCTGGGTTTACAGCGACAGGGTAGAACAGTGGTAGGGAAGACCGCTACACCTGTCACTGCATGCTGAACAGGAGAGTGAACAAGTTGTCATGTGCTGGGTGTCTGGTCAAGCCACTCCCATAGAGGAGCAGCTAGGGCACCAGCATACAGCGCAGTCGGGAGACCTGGGACCATGGTTTGGTTCCCCTCCCCCAAGTATCCCCTGCTACAACTTTTCTTGATGATTTTTAAACAAAAAACAAACTTCCCTCCTCCGGGTTTATCTCCTTCCTGAGGTCCTCCTCAGGAGTTAGTTATTTAAGTTCTGGGGGTGTTGGGGCCAAAGCCCCCATGGAAAAGGTGCAGGGATGAAGCACCCTGCAAACAAACATAAAGACCCATTGTTTTCAATGGGCATGGTGGTTGAAACAGGTTGGTGTTTTGCCTGACTCTGTTTTTGTTCTGCACTGTTTGGCTGCAGCATTTTTAGCTGCACTGATTTGTCCTGTGGCAAAATGACTCCATGCCAACTCTCATTGCTTCTCTGCAGAGAGTGTATGAATTAACTCTGCCTTGTTGATTGATGTAGTATGTCACTGACACATTGCCTGTGCAAATCAACAGTTGATTCCCAAAAGAAGGTGGCAAAGGCCTGTAGACTACATACAACAGTTCTCAGCTCAAGAATGTTGCTGTGAAGTACCATATCCAGAGGACCTCATTGACCCTGGTCCTGAATGGGCCCAAGTGAGCCCCCAAACCCATCCCTGTGGCAGCTGTGGTTATAATCAACTGGGAGAATGGAGCAGGGAGAATGGTATCAGGAATGGAAACCCTTTCACCAGGATGGATATGTCCAGGCACCAGAGGAGGGAATGACAAAGAGGAGGAGTGACCTGTATTAGGTGGTCCAACTCATCTGATTGCTGAGCCCATTGTGCCTTAGAAACCATCATGGTATTCTCATATGGAGGCAGACCAGCAGAACAGTCAGGATGTCACTGAACATCAGACCTATCAGTCTTGAGAAACAGCGGGCTGACACATAATCCTTGGAGGTCACCGGCTGTGCCTGTGCCACTAGTGCCATGGCATGATATGAGGTAGAAATGCCTGACCAAGACCCACGTCCAGAACAGTTCCACTGTACTAGAGCCATTGGCAGGTAGTAAGGATGAATTTTGGCTCACTGACCAATATGCTTAGTTGGTCAAACAGCTACTTAGTCCAAAACAGTGTGTACACTATTGCATCTTGCATTAGTGCGCTTTTAATATCCAACTGTCTATTTACAGAAAGACATGCAGACCCTCCTGTAGAGGCCACTGTTATCACTGCAAATACTTTCGTAAAGACACATGGTACAGAGCATAAGCCAAGGGCAAAACACAGAATTTATAGTGAGAGCCCTGAAGCATGAATTGCAGATACTTTTGTGAGATTTCCTGATCTTAACATGAAGGTAAGTATCCTTCACAATCAATGTGACCATCCAGTCCCCTTTAATAATAGGGAAACAGGAACTGAGGGACACTATTCAGAACTTTTGCATTCTATGTACACATTCAGGTCCTTTGGTCTAAGACAGCAGTAAAGCCCCTACCCATTTGGAGCCAGAAAGTATCAGTAATAAAACCTTGATTCATTTCTCCCACTGAGATTAATTCCACAGCCCTTTTTGCAGAGGAGGTATTAAACCTCCTCCAGCATAAGAGCAAGATGTCCTGTGGGGACCAGTTTGGCAATGGGGAGTAACTGCAGAATAATTAAGGAGTTCTAGAACAATGTCCATGCTGCACTACCTCTAGAACCCAACTACTGTATCTGAAGTGATTTCCATTTTCTGGAAAGAGGGAAATACAGCTTCCCACTAAACTTTCTTGAGGTAGTAAGGCTGGAGGCAAGGGAGGGGTGTCAGAAGGTGCTGGGGGCAGTGAGTGTGCTGGTAATAGTCTGGCCTTTTGCAAGTGTGGCATACGCACAGAGGGCAGGTTTGTGGCCTGATAAGTAGAGGGCTGAGGCCTCTGTGATTCACAACCAGGGCCTCTAAAATAAAGTGTGCCTGGACAGGCATAGGGCCTATGAAAAGAACCACAACTCCTTCCTCTGGGCTTGGGGTTCAAAGTATGCAGGGACCTAGAGTCATTCTTGATGTGTCCAGATCCTTTAAAGCATTTTCAAAGTCATTACCAAACAGATGCTTTCGTCTGAAAGAAGCATTCAATACTGATTATTGCACATCAGAGGACAAAACAGTCATTCTAAGCTAGAAGTGGCAAATAATGCATATGCCTGAGCCAACAGCTCTGGCAGCAGCATCAGAGGCATTATAGGCTGATCTGGGAAGATGCTTACAGGCTTCTTGTCCATTAGCAATTTGTTGCTAAGCCAGTATTTTTCCTGGCCCTCAGGCAATTCTTCAGCCAGAGTGGCTATAGTCTTCCAAAGGCAATTCTGATATTTAATCATATATGCCTGATAGTTTGCAGTTCATAGGGCTAGTGTAGCTAAGGCAGAAGTTCTCTCTTATCCTTGACATCTATCTTCCTTGACAGGGAGCTCAAATGTTTTGGTACTTTAGAGCTGTTGTGAGCTGCCATTATTACCACAGAATCTGATTCAGGCTGGGATGAATAATACAGATTAACAGTAGGGCAGGATGTTGTTTATTCACCTTCCTGGGAACAGCAGGCAGTTGTGCAGGCCTATGCCAGGCAGCCAACATAGCATCTTCTAGAGCTGAGTGCACAGGAGGGATAATCACTGTAGGAGAGATTGACACTTCCAAGAACTCATACAGATTTCTCTTGGAAGAATCCTCTTCCTCAGCCTGGAACATCATTTTGGCCTGTACCTGTTTAGGAAGACCTGAAATGATGCATCCTAGGGAGATCTAGATGTATTCACCATGTTCTTTCACTGAAGGAGGCTAAAGTGTAGCTTGTCCAACCACATCTATAATATCTTCTTCTTCCATAGCCTCTTCCTCTTCTTACATGTATTCTGGATTATATTCTAGCTCATCATTGACATCCACCATTATAAACATAGGGTTGACAGTGTGAAAAGGAACAAGAGGAGGCACCGACAACATGTATCTTGTCAAAGTGGCCCTTCTGAGCCCAGCATTGAAGCAGGGGCAGAATATGGAAATGTTGATGGGAAAGCTGTCGATGGACCAGCTATGGGCACTGACAATTCAGGCATTGACTGTGGCATCAATCTGCACTGAAACAGCTTCAACATTGTTTGGAACAATGCTTGCATGTTGACAGAGGTTGAAGGATCAACAGGTGAGACATTGATGGGACAGTGCCTGATGATGGAACTAGGCTGCAAGTCCTTGATTGGGGTGAATGAGTTGATGCTGGACCCTGATCTTAGTGTCTATAAGACAGTCAGGGGATGGTGGGACTTAAGGCTGTAGCAGAGCTCCATGCTTTTAAACTGACTTACTCCATCTGAGTGGGGAAAAGGAACAGTCAGGAGAAGCATTGTTTCCCTTTCTGTACTTCTCTTTGTATGCATGGCAGTGCTTATCCACCAACTTTTATGATTTGTCTTTTCTTCAGTGAGTAAGTAGCAGCTACCATCAACATGGAAATTGATGGGACAATGGCGAAACCAGGAAGCAAAGTAGGTGATGATGGAGAAGGTGACTTTGCTGCACCCTGTTTCTCCATTTCTTGGATTAGAAGAAAGTTTTCTAAAGCTTTCCTATGATGTTTTCAGGTTGTCTGGTTAAAGCCTAGGCAGATTTTGCATGCTTTAATATTGTGGTTTGTATCAAGGTGACAAATACAAATGGAATGGTCATCTTTATAAATTTATCATCACTATAGCAGCAATAGCAAAACAACAGGCCTTTGTCCATTTGCAGGTTACAATATATTTAAAATAACAATCAAAGTAAGTATACAGTGACTTGCAAAATTCAGTTGCATTCTTCAGCAGTAGTGTACAAATGAGTGGCTTATGGCAGGGAAATACCTGAGGCATATGGGGACGCTGACATTATGTAGGAGCCAACAAGGTGCATTCACGGGTGGCCCCAGCCTGCAAAGTTTCCAGGTGGTTCTGACGCCAGCAGCTTACAGTTCCATGATGTGGCTCACTGAAGGGAGAAATCCTCGATGGAGATCACTAATTGCCTACACTTACTAAGTCCATATCCACACATAATTATACATAGAGTAAATTATCAACTCAATTAACTTGTACACTACTACCTTACACAACCCACAAATTCCAAGAACCAAATAAACAATAAAATAAAAATAAAACAGTCTGTGTGGTTATGGGTTCTTCGGTTCAAAATGCCAGAAGAAAGTGCAAACAATCACGGTTCTGGAATCTACTTCCCTATCCTGCTCTCTCTCACAGATGTTTTTAAAGTTTTACTTGCTTACTTATTTATTTATTTATTTATTTAATATTTCGGATTAATACCTTTGAGCACAGAAAGGCTATTTTACAAAGGCTCCAAGTCAAGGTGGCAAAGAAAAAGACAAGACAAAAGATTATAGTATAATACATATACATGTTGAAACAGTTGAAACATGCACTGCTAAAGAATACAATACTCTGTTTCAAAGTGCAATTTCCAGTTAACTTCTATAACTTCATTATGCAGTGTGGAGTACTGCTTGGAGTGCTTACATGGGGATTGAGAAGCAGCCTGAGAAGTACAGGCCTTGTTAGGCAAGTGAAGAGGAGAGGAGGGTGGTAGGATGGAGTTAGTGAGAAGGCCGGTTGGGTTGGAAAATAGGGTAGGAGAAGACTGAAAGGCTACCGGGGTAGAAATCACAAATGGGTAGAGTCAGTTTGGGGGCAGGATGGCAGCAGGGTGGAATGGCATCAGGCATGGGTTTCAGAAGGAGGAATGGGAGAAGGGTAAGGGTAACAGCCATGAGTAGGCCTTGTCCAAGATTGATGGGCCTCAAGGGTGTCAAGTAGGGAGGGGGTATCAAGGGTGTTAAAGGAGCCTAGAGACCTAGCTGTGGTTATGGAATGGTAGATCAGGACATCAAGAGGCACAGTCACAAGTTATCTCTTGTGATGACAGGTGGTGAAGGTCTTTTTGAATACACTGATTTTTCATTCTCAGTTAGGGTGACTGGGAGGTCATTGAACCATTGAGGTCCCCTTACAGAGAGTGCTCACTGCACAACAGAAGTACCCCTGAAAGGTATCTGTAGGATTCTCTTAGAGGATTTCCTGGTTGTTTTGGTGGAATTAGTGCACTGGAAAATAATAATAATAAAACTTTATTTTTATGGAGCCTTTCAAAAACCATGGTGCCATACAAATAGAACATTTAAAATTTCACACATTACAGCAACTCAATAAATATAATCAAATTCCAAATGCATGTATCCACAAATATGATTTTAGGCCTTTTTGATCCCTCCATGGTCATATTCCTGTAACTGGTGGGGTAGAGAATTTCAGAGGGTGGGGGCTGCATATGCAAATGTACAAGCCCCAGAAGATTTCAAAGACACTCTCGGGATCTCTAGCAACCCTCGCCAGCTGAACGATGTGATTGCCCAGAGTAAGGGACCAGGAGCTCTTTCAGGTAGTCAGGGCCATGTCCACGTAGGGCTTTATAAGTCAGAAGACCAACTTTAGCAGGATCCACCACTGCACTGTCAGCCAGGCAGTCCATGCAACACCGCTGAAATATGGCTGGACCGAGAGGTACCAATCAAAAGCTGGGCCGCTGCATTCTGCACCAGCTGCAGGCAGTGGATTTTAACCCCAGGAAGCCCTATGTAAAGGGAATTGCAATTGTCCAGACACGAGGACACAAAGGAGTGGACCAGTGTAGGAAGATCACTGGACAGAACAAGGTGCCTAATCCTGAGATATTCTTCAGATGGTAAATGAGGACTTGATGACAGCAGACACCTGTGAATGCAGAGTCAATCCCTCATCAGAAATTACCCAGGTTCGCACCCTTTCAGAGATCAGAAGTGAAAACACCAGCTAAAGTCCAGGTGTGAACCAACCCCGACCCCCCATCCTCAATGGAATACACTACCAACACCCCTGTCTTTTCCCAGTTCAACTTCAACCAACTCAAATACATCCACTCCTGGATCTCGCTAAGGCAGTTATTAAAGACTGAGAAAGCTCCATCCTGATCGGGTGCAAAAGAAAGGTAGAGCTGGGTATCATCAGCATAGCAGTGAAACCTCAGCCCATACCTTCTTAAGATGTCTCCGAGGGGTAGCATGTACACTCACGAACAACATGGGGACCACACTGAGCCCTGAGGGACCCCACAAGACAGAGAAACTGGATCTGAGGAATAAACCCCAGAAACCACTCTCTGCCTGGTTGCTGAGGCTGGTGTCTGACCTAGTAAGGATTTCTTTCCTAGCAGGCATGCTTGGTATTTGACTCTTTGCTGTAAAGGGCCATCCAGTCTTACTGTTTAGGGACAGGTATGCATATAGCTGTCCACCCCTAAGATGAGACTACAGGTCTTATTTATTATGGTCCTAATTCTTTTAGGGCCAAGTCAGTGGATGCACCATAGATAACTAGCCCATAGTCGATATTAGCCATGATCGGCGCCTAGTGGCTGGAATCAGTACCTCCATCATCATGACTGTCTATGCCTGTATAGAATGCTGAGTTTGATGTTTGCTGTTTTGACTACATGGTCAATGTGAACAGTGAAGGAGAGGGAGTGGTCAAGGTAAATGCCCAGGTATTTGAATGTGCTGACCTGCCCTAGGGCAGGTCCTGTGTTGCTTGTGATGTGAAGTGGACCTGCTTTCTTCTTGCTGTTGTGGAGTGCAAAGTGCATGATTTTGTTTTCTTGTAATTCAGTAACAGTTTATTTAGACTGAACCATGATTCGAGCTCCCTGTAGGCAAGCAGAAATTTCATTTGGATGGGCATCTGGAACTGAGATTACCATGTAGTCAGCGTAGAGTATCATGCTTGCTGAGCAGGAGGATGATAATGGGTTAATAAAAGGCTGAAAGTAGCAGACCAAGTATGGACCTTTGGGGTATCTCTAGTGACACATTTCTGGGTTCTGATGTTACCCCAGCTATCTGCACGCATTGTGTCCTGTGGAACAGATAGCTTCCAAACCAATTGACGGTATCATACGACAGGCCTAGTGACACAAGGCTACCTAGCAGTAGTTAGTGGTTCACAGTATCAAAAGCTTTAGTAAGGTCTATGAAAATAGATCCTATAGATTTGCCACTGTCGACTGCATCATACAGGTGGGATGTATATTTGACAAGAGCCATGACTGTGCTATGGTTTTTCTGAAACCATATTGTTGGGCACAAAGAATGTTATATTTGCTGAAGCACACAACCACCTGATCTGCCACAATTCTTTCCAGAGCTTTTGATAAGGGAGGAAGTAAAGAAAGTGGTCTATAATTCCCCAGGCAAGTCTTGTCTCCACTTTTAAAACTGGTGTTACATGTGCCATCTTCCATTTGTCCAGAAAAATACCTGTTCTGAGGGACATGCTTAACAAGTTTGGTGAGGGCTATGGAAATTGTATCTAGTGTAAGGCTATTAGTTTCATGTCCAGCAAGACACTGGCCATCCTGGTTTTTCAAAAACTTTTTAATATATTTTGTTGCTTTCAGAACAGTGATTTGTTTGAAATAGAACAGCGGTTTTCCTGAGTTATGGGCATGGTGTGAGTCACAAATGGGGTACTTTTGGGGATCATTTGTCTGGAAATCCTGAGGCAAAACTTAGCTGAGATCTGTAAATGTATGGTTAAACGCATTCACTATGTCCTGAGGTTCCTGTAAGGTGCCAGAATCAGTGACAATCAAGTCCAGATGAGCCTTGGAGCCCTTACCCGTAGGGTTTTTTCGATTGTTCCAGAATAATTTTCCATTACCCCAGGTTCTACTAAGTTCTTCTTTGTAGTAGTCTGCTTTTGCATTTCTGATTAAATGAGTATATTTATTTCTTGTCGCTTTATATGCAGTAAAGTCCATTGTGTCTCCAGAGGCCCTGGCCTCATGCCAAGTATTCCCTTTGTTTGAGCTGATAAATGATTGAGCCTGTCAACCATGGGTTGACGGTACCATTCAGCTTTGAGGACTTGAATGGTGCAAAAGTGTCACATGCTTTGTTAAAGATTGTCGTGAAGCAGTCAAGGGCCTGGCTGGCATTGCGCAATTAATACCAATCAGCCATTCTAAGAATTTTTATTTTTTATTTATGGAGTTCTTGGATTACAGCCATGAATGGTTGTTCATTTATGAGTTTCACATCAGTTACAAGGACAAAGGTACATCAAAACAATAGTACATGTTTTAGACAAGGGTAACAGTAAGATGATACAGTAATACAGTAGTATATTTTGACAGAGTTCCTATAATGAACACACTAAATTTAGGATCATAGGCAGCAAGTAATTTGCCTGAGTCAGTTAGGCACCCTACTGGGTGATTGCTACAAGTAAATATTTGTGTTGCTATTGGGTGTGCATTTGAGAAAGAGTAATGTGCTTGGGGACGGCCCAGGTTCCAGTTGTCTCAGTGGCGCAGCTGGTTAGTGCAATTGGAACGGTATTACAAGTACCATGTTCAAGTCCCAGCTGAGGCACTTACTTCTTCTCACCTCTGTATGTGTGTTCCAAAAATATGCACACTACACCTTTGTGATTGTTATAAGTAAATATTTATGTCACCCTACTGGGTTGCATGAGAGGAGATGATAGTAGGAGGATAGTGGTAATGGTGCTAGAGGGCAGGTAGGGAGTGGGGGAGTATACAGAATGGGTGGGGTAGAGGTGGCAAGGTTGTGAGGCAGGGTGGTGACCTGAAGTGCTAAGGATAGGTCACGTCAAGCAGGAGGTTAAACATGAGATAAGAGTGCTAGGGTGCCCTTGAGGCACAACAATGATTGTTAGTGGTATCATAGTTTGTACTTGAAAACACCAATAGTTGCAGCACCGGAAATGTCAGGTGGTAAGACATTGGTCCAGTGAGGAGCACAGTAGTAGAATGAGCATTGTGCCGAGGTAGTGTGAAGTCTGGGAATTTTGTAGATCTGGGTGGTGGAGTTCCTTGTGAAATGGGAGCTTGGGTGCATGGCTAGGAGTTTCTGGACCCCTGCCGGTAGTAGATTGAGAGAGCATTTCCTGGCAAGAAGGCAAGATTGGTATCTTATTCTTTCCTTTAGTCGGAGCTAACTGGCTTGTGTATAGAGGTCATAGGTGTGCTGGAGTCTTGCAGCACCTGTGAGAAGGTGACACGCCTAATTAAGCATGATGGAAATGCGGTGCAGGGCGGTGCTGGTTGTCGATCCATAGATAGCCAGTCCATAATCGACAAGGAGACTACTGAGCTGTTGATGGCCAGATTCAATGCCTCATAGGTTAAGCAGTGCTTGTGGTGGTAAAGAATCCTTATTCTTGTATTGATAGCCTTTGCAATGTCATCAATGTGTTGGACATAAGACAGAGTGGAGTCTATCGTGATACCCAGGTATCCAAAACTGGATGTGCTCCAGGGTGTCACAGCTTTCATTTCTGATAACAAGGGTAATGCTTTGAACTTACTCTGAGTGCTGGAGTACACCATTGTCTTTGTTTTTACAGTTCATGATTAGTCTATGCTCCTTAAACTTATTCTCTGTGGATGAGAATCTCCTTTGGAGTTCTGCTGTTAGTTGTTCCAGATGGGGATTTCTGGTGAAGATAACTGCATTGTCCGCATAAAGGAGCATCCGGGTCGGACAGGAGGCTGGCAGTTGGTTTAGGAAAAGATTAAATAGTAGGGGCCCCAGAATTGACCCCTGTGGGATCCAGGAGAGGACAGGTCTCCTAACTGAGGTGGTGTCTCCTAGCCTGTCCTTTTGTGATCAGTTTGAAGGTAGCTGTTGAACCATGAAATGGATTCTGGAGAGAGCCAATAGCAGATAACTGATTCAGAAGGAGCTGATGGTGAACCGTATCAAAAGCTTTTGGTAGGTCAATAAATGTTGCTCCTACCAGAAGGCCTTGGTCTAGGGAGTGGTGGATGTAATCTGTGAATTCTAGTAATGCTGTGATGGTACTGTGACCTGGTCAAAAGCCATGTTGTTCAGGACAGAGGAATTGGCCCTGGTTCAGATACATGACAAGCTGATCTACTACAATCCACTCTAGAACTTTGGGAGGGAAATATGGAGATAGGACTGCAGTTGTTGTGTAGAGTCCGATCACCTCCTTTGTGCATAGGAGTTACTGATGCCAATTTCCATTGCAGGGGAATTTGGAGTGGCAGAGGAGAGGTTGATAATCATAGTGAGAGGGCTGAGGACTTCCTCTAGTGCCATGTTGATGAACTTAAGGTCCTGGGTATCTCCACTGTATCTTCATTTTCACAGAGCTCACACAAGGTACTTTCTTGCTTCAGATTTGGAGATTACCTTGAAACAGAAGAGCGGTCTGTTGGAGGGTGGTTGCTGGACTGTGTTAGGGTCGGCCGATTAGGGACTAAGTAGTCTGCTGGTAGTACACTGCTGAGGTCCGTGAATGCATCATTAGTCGCGTTGGCAATTCGCTGTTGGTCCAAGGATAGTGCGCCATCACCCATGTATTCCCATGTAACCCTATGAGCTCTGATGAGCCTTGGATCTTTGCTGGTTATGTCATTGAGATTATCCCAGAACGACTTGCTATCATTCCAGGAGCTGGAGAGGGCTTCCTTGTAGAATGTGCTTTTGGTGTGTCAGACAGCTTTTGTGCTCTTATTTTGGGCTTGTTTGTACCTTTGGATGTTAGTGGTGGTACCATGCGCTTGCAATCTGCCAGAGGAGATCTCTGGCATTGATGCTGGATCCATTAGGTCTGGGATGATCCAGAGACTACAATGCCCTTTATTTTCCTTGTATTTATTGGGGCATACTTGTCACAGACGGTGTTGGATGTGTTTATGAAGTGGTCAAGGGCCATATCTACATCATTCGCCTCATTGAGGTCAGTCCAGTCAATGCTCTGAAGCTCTGCTTTTAGCAGTGCAAGGTGGCCTTTAGTAGAACATGGTTTGTAATCATTCTGGAGGTGGCTTGCAGTTGTAGAACCAAGTACAGGTGATGGGAGTGATCGCTCAGTGTATCAGGGAGACCAGCAGTATTGGTGATGTGGGCAGGTCGATTGGTGAGAACCCAGTTCAGAAGGGTGCTGGTCCCAGTTTTGTAGTTAACTCTGGTTGCTGTCTCGGCCATTTGAGAGAAGTGTATCACAGATAAAGCATCCTTGATTGGGGTAGCAGAAGAGGAGATTCAGTTGATAATGAAATCTCCCAGCATCACGATTCCTGTGTTTAGGCTCAGGTGCCTACATGGTCCATCAGATCACTGGTGCCAGCCATGGTTAGTTTAGGCAGAATATAGACAGAGAGAACCATCGTGTCCTGTTGTAGGTACCTGCAGAAATTTTATGGTCAGAACTTGGATGTTGTCGGCATTGGTGGATGGGAAGTATGTAATAGGACACAGACTCCACCTCTGTTGAGAGTCGGTCCTGTCTGAACAGGGGTGTATCCAGGCAGTGTGATAGCAGAATCTGGTACCTTAGGGAGAGCCAAGACTCTCATTATAGAGAGTACATCTGCTATGCCGAGTGACCCATACTTTCAAGCAGTCCATCATTGGGAGTAAACTGCAGATGGAGGCAAGAGTGCTGGTTTCACTGTGTGGTGGTGGGCCTGGATTCAGGTGCACATTTCTGGAGAGCAGAAGAAGGAGCAGCACCAGGCAGGTGAAATAGTTTAATAAGAACTTGTTATTCTAACCCCTTTTCTCTTGCTGGGTACTGGCGCTTTCATGGTGCTAAAGTGCATCACAAATCCTGGGAAAAGGCCACCAGGGAGGGGTCCTTTAGCTGGGGATCTTGGGTCCATGGTATATAAACCCCAGCGTGGTGAAGGCACATTTGTTACATGATGTGATGGTGCCATATACGCTTAGCACTGTTGTCTCAGTTGGGCTGTGTGGATTGCAGGAATGGTCTGCTGGAGGGCCTGCAAGTGATATTGGGGAGTAGGAAGATGCCCCTGCAGTCTCAAGTGTCAAGGGGACATAGTTGCAATGGATGTGGAGTCAGAATGTGTTAGTTCAGGGCAGAGTATTCTGGATAGTAGTAGGTTTTGAAGTTCAATAGGAGAGAACACATAGACAGCCATGATAACAGGACGGTGAACTCCCCTAGTGTCAGCAGTGATAAGGACAATGAAAATATAGGCACTTTAGTTAATATCAGTATGTTATGTGGTCAGTGTACACGGTATAAGTTAGTGCTGAGACAGAGCAGGTGAGTAGGGAGTAGGTGGGAACAATATGTGGGAGTGACCCGAGTCAGGGCTTCCCTGGGAGCTAGAGGAGGCAGTGGCGGCAGTAGCAGATGCAGCCGCATGGTGTCCTGGGTGAGCAGGTTCCTGGGTCTTCCAGCGGTAGAAGCAGAGTGTAGTCACACACGCAGTAGCACCCAATGTGGGCCTATTGGAGTCTGGAAGGAAGGGAAGGGAAAAGCTGGGTTTAAATAAGAGAAGAAGTCAAGTAGGCTGGGCGGTTGGTGATAGCTGGCCTGCAGGGGACTGGAGCCAGAAAGACAATAGGGGATTAGACAAATTAGAGTGTGAGGTCAGTTAGAGACAGCAGGGAGTGGTTGTGAAAGGGCCAGGTGTAAATCAGCACCACTTTCCAAGAGGCTAGGCTTGACTAGTTCAGAAGGTTCTACAGGAGGACAGGTTCAGGCAGGGGTGGAGCGACAGAGAATTAGAAGAAGCCAGAAGTTAGAGCAGAAGGAAAAGTGCTGAGTGGCAGCCGCGCAGGCAGTTAGGACTGAGAAGTATTTTTAAAAGAGCTAGCAAACACTATAGCTTATGAATCTTAAGCAAATCTAAACAACACAGGCAGTGAATGGTAGAATTTCTAGCTAACAGGCTAGAAATGTATACATATATTAGTAAAATAAGCTATATATCGCCAAAGGAATATGGGCAGTGAAAAGCTATCAAGGGGTGTATAGTTAACAATGAAAGATCCTCTTACTTCAGTCACACTGCAAAACCCCCAAAAACTAACCAAGGTCCCTCTAGTGGTGGATCTTTATAATCTGATAATGGAAACTGGCACACAATTGCTTTAGGTTGTTTAGCTGCCCTTTTTAGGGCCCTGACTCTGAATGCAGAAGGGATTTTCAGGAATTTGTTGGACCACATGAATGACACTGGAGAGTGATCACCAGGTTGTCTGGCAGCACTGCAATGTTGGCAATATGCTCTGGGCAGACTGTGAGCTGCCAGTCGATAAGTGTTGAGGCACCCTTGGTAGTTTCTCCTTGTGGGTTCTATAACCAGCTGTGCAAGATAAAGGCTGACAATAAGGTCTCATGTGTTGGCAGTATCATGTCCAAGCCAATTTGAATTAAAGTCTCCCAAGATGATATGATCCCAGTTGTGGTGGCATTGTTTAAAGAAGTCACAGAATTGTTCAAAGCCTTTACCTTTTCACCTGGGGTATGTAGATTTAGTGAATAAGATATTTTTAAAGAGTTGGCCAATGATGAGCTTCAGTGATAGAAATTGGCTTCCTTAGTAGACAGGCTATTTGGCATTAATTGACCTTTATATTTGATCTCAGATATACCAGACGTCCCACCTCACATTTGGACAACCTGTCCAGCTAAAAATATTATAGCCGGTTTATAGCACAGAGGAATCAGGCATCTTTGTGGATAGCCATGATTCAGTCATTGAGATAATATCTGGGCTATGTAGAGCCACCCAGGCCTGAAACTGAGGGTATTTGGGCAACAGGCTTCCAATATTAAGTGATACAATTTCGAGGCTTCCAAGTACCTCCTAAGTACTGACCTAGGCGGACCAGGGTTAGGTGCATTACCTGATAAAAGTACAGTAGTAGGATAATTAATGCAGCAGTAAAGACAGTCTCCCCTCTCACAGAAATAATCCTTACCCTTCAGCCCTGCCACTGCTGAGGATAGCTAAAACATCTGTTTTAATGGCAGTTTGGCTCAGAAAATAAAATAAGCCCAATGACCTCTCACTGCCTTTTGCTCAGAGATTGTCTGTACCTTCCACCTCCAAGCAGGCACCATTCTTGGCCTTTACCCCAGCTGGCACACCACACACAACTGCTGCACAGATCCACTCTCCTGACAGTGCAACTGAAGCCTCAACTGGGCCCTGTCGACTCTCATTGCTGGTCTATGCTATGGGGCAACTCCTGAGACTTCAGGTGGCTAGCCCCCACCCAGGCTGCAGCAGAAACATACTATTCTCACAACTCCAGCAGGACATGGCTAAATTCCTGGATCACAGCAAAGCTGAGAGAAAAGGAAAGTCCAGTTATGGCTTGTGCTGGGTCTCAGTACCTCAACACATGAATGAATATCCCTCAGTAACTTAGCATACTCCATTCCAGTCCACACTGCATGCTCCTCTGCTCCAGTCTACATTTATTTATTTAAGTCTTTGGTAATCAGGTAAGCGCGCTGATCCAGGGGACCGCTTCAGGCATGAACCGGGCCACACAGGCGGCAGTTACAGAGGTAGTGACAAGTTATACAATGATTACAAGCCATGTGGATATACAGACATCATTGGTAAACAAAGTGGATATATAGACATCATTAGTGAACAAAGAAAGTGACATAGGAAAGTAAAATTAATGAGAGGATAAAAACAATCGTACATCATGATAAGCAACAATTATTATACAATTATTTACTAAGCATAAGTGGCCAGTGCAAATTAATGCATGATGTAAACCCCAAAAACATACAAGGCATTAACCAATGGGAGAACAATAGCTGAGGGAGAGCCCAAGAAGCAGGTAGTGAGGGATGTAAGACAGGAGTCCAAAGAAATGAGTGAGGGCAGGGAGGCCAAAGCAGCCCAAGAGGGTAAAAGTCAGATAGGTGGAGGGGAGTTATCCAATCTAGCAACGGCATGTGGCCCCATCAAGCAGCCATGATTTGAGATGTGTCTTGAAAGTGGCATGGGAGTCCGGAGAGTGAATGGGGATTATGTTCCACAGAGTGGGAGCAACTACAGATAATGCTCTGCTACCCATAGTTGAGGAGACTTTGGGATACCCATGGGGGACTGAGGATGCACGCAGACACCATGAAGGAGTTCTGTTCTTGAGGAGAGACGTTTAGGAGGCTTCACCAAACCTGATGGCACTGTTCAGGAGGCAGCCAAGCCCGTAATAGAATCTGCAGTGTACTGGGAGCCAGCCAGGAGTTTGGTAGAGGTGGCAGTGGTGAGTGGAATATGGTGCCAGGAGAGTGAAATGACATTTGTTGTTGTACACGGAGCAGAGGTGCATGCAAGGCTGAGGATGGAGTGAGTAAATAGGGGAGCAGTAGTCAATCAAGGGTAGAAGGCTGCCTTGGGCAATGGCTAAACAGGCTTCTCTGGTCAGGAGTGTCTTTATCCGATAAGTCGCACCAAGTTTCTGGGTTAATATGGCAGATAATAGAGAGATATGACTAGAAAAGGAGAGGGACAGGTCCAGGATAACTCCCAGATATTTTAAAGTCAGTACATTTTCAAGTACAGTGTCATCCAGTAAGACTTTTGAGAGGCTGGACACAGCCTTGGTGACCTTAGGTAGGAAGGGTTTAGATCCAAATAGCATGGATTTAGTTTTTTAGCATTAACAATTAGGCGATGTGAGTGGAACCTGTGTGGCCACAGAGGAGTTATCGGATAAAGCCCTGGATATATTATAAAGAGCCTTGTCACTAGTGAACAGGACAAGGTAATCTGCATAAAATAGGGCATCCCAAGTGAGACAGTCAGAGGAGAGAGAAAGTGTATAAACAGAAAGAATAAGAGTGGGCCCAGGATGGAGCCCTGGGGCACACTGGTAGTGACTGGGAGGCGGGGAGGTGGAAGGTCCTACATATACCAACTGAGAGCTATCTGAAAGGTAACTTAGGAACCACCATGTGGCCTCAGTACAGCAGCCAAGGGCAGAGGGAGGATAGCAACAGGGTGTGGCTGACCAGATCCAAAGCTTTAGACAGGTCGACAAAGAGCATCAGTTGCCCTTCCAAGGTCCATGTTCCTAAGAATATGACTGGCAAACAGGGCAAGGGCAGATGTGGTGGAGTGATGTTTATGGAAGCCATGTTACTGTCTGGACAGTAGGTTGTGTGTGTCAATATAGTCAGACAGTTGTCGGTGGGCAATCCTTTCCAGGAGTTTACTAAGGTGGGGAGCAAGGATATAGGCCAATAGTTATCTGGGGATAGCAGGTCACCAGTCTTAAAATTGGGACCATCCTGGCATGCTTCCAAGTGCTGGGCACTGAGGACATAGTCAATGCTAGGTTAAAGAGGTAGGTGAGCGGTTTTAAGATGGTGGGTGATATAAGTTTAAGCATAGCTGGGAAAAGACCATTGCTGCCCTGGCTGCCCTGCTAGGCAGGCTCTTCAGTAGTTTGGCAATGTCCCTGGGGGTGATGGTCTGGAAGTAGAATGAGGGAGGGGAGGAGTTTGAGGGTATGGAGTGGGGGATGATCAGAGAAACCAGTGGTCACCAGGGTGGCAGTTTGCTAAGGAGGGTAAATGATCTGTGAATTTTTTATTGAAGGCCTTGGCCACAGCAACAGGGTTGGCCAGACATCCAGAGGGAGTGTCAAGGTGAAAAATGGTGCTATTAGTGCATGGGTTGAGTAATGAGCTGACCTCACTCCAGAAGCGATGGGGTAACTAAGACTGTCCCATTGTTTGCCCTGAAAGAAGGCATGCTTTTGGCAAGTGCTGACTATTTACAAAGGTTTTGTATCTGCAGGTATTCATTCCATTGGGCAGGGATGGGGCTTTTGGAGTGACCATAGCGTATCCCTCTCCCTCATCATGGCCAGATCTTTCGTAACCCAACGTACAGCCACTCCTAACTGGTGAGCAGTCAGGGGAAATGCGGATTTTGGAGATGAGGAGTGCAGTTGTGAAGAAACTCTCAGCCTCGGACATGTCAGAGAGGGTGTAGAAGGCTGACCAGTTTATCGCTCGAACAACATCAAGGAGGAGGGAATGTCTGGGTGATTGAAATTATGGAAGGAGAGTAGTTTAGGGGAGGGCACTTGGTCTTGAGAGGCCCAGACCAGGTAGTGGGGGGTGATCGCTAATGGAATCAGACAGACTGCCCAATAGCAGCACCCTGTCCTTTTATTATGATTACCCATCAAGAAGTATATGGTTTTGGGTACTAGAGTTGTGCCTGGTGGGGATGGTGATAATTTGGACTAGGTTATGGAGCTTGAGTTGGTTAGAGTAATCAGGTTCCTTGGCACTAAGCCAGTCTAGGTTGAAATCCCCAAGGAGGATGGTGTCCTTGGTGGGGAAAGGCTTTCCATCCCTTCAAGGTGGGTGGTGAGACCCACTGGGCATCCTTGCAGCGGGGTTATAGCAGCAACTCACATACATCTTTTTGCTGCACCTATGGTCAGTTCCACTAGGAGCCACTCACTTGGTGAGCTAGGTCGGACTCTGCATGCACTGCCCTGCTGGAGGATACAGGTGCCACAGTCTATGAAAGTTGTAGATCATAAAACACAGTCAAATAGCTAACCCAACCATTGCAAAATGAACCAGCAGTTCCTGCCTGAAAGATTTTTACTGAATCTACCAACACCACCGTGAACGCTAATTAAAACTAATAAAGGCTACACTCCCAACTAACTCAATATAAGCAATAGTAACTGTGCTATAAAAGACCATACAGTGCCTCTACTCTAAGTTAAAACAGATAAAGTGCAGCAACACACATACTACAGAACCTCAAACAGTATTTTTTTCTATGTAAGGGAGTGAATCCTTAGGGCTGCTGACAGAATTAAACATATAGAAATTTTGGACTGATACATCAGTCCATGACCCTGCAAGGGTTAAAATTAGCAAGCTCGAGACTGCAGGGAATGCAGGCATAGTAAATAAAAAGAATATAATTAAAGGAGAAACAAATCTGGATAGCTCTATTTCTGACATGCTTATTTTTAACATTTGTGAGTAGACTGGAACATTACAATACTTAGTGAGTTTGCATGAGTTTTTTTATATAATACATTCTTTTTAACTTGCACCTATTCTGTTGCAAAATGCAATAATAACAGGCTCAAGATAAGATCAATAGATGAGAGGCTAAAATTTATGAAAAGGATGTGTATGTAGATTGCTTATACCTATAACTATGTCTTGAGGTTTCTTACCCAGTCATTTTCTTTTGCATAACAAGTTGAAGGTGTTTAAATTATGGGTTTTCAAACTCACATTTTACACCGTTTTGTAAAAGCCATTTATCTGCACAGTTATCACTGTTATTATCTTCCACTTCCTTCTACAGCTGGTAAAATGATCAGCTGACAGGTTTGTTATCTTGCCAGTTTTATGGCAAGATCATCATTCAACTGGCTTCCTTGCAGGCCTTTGACAAAAGAATGTTTGCTGCAGTTTACTGTAATAATGGTGAAACAGTTTAACAATAATGGATAAGTAGGGAGAAAATTAAACATAGAAACATAGAAGTTGACAACAGAAAAGGACTGTTCAAGCCCATCCAGTCTGCCTCCTTTCCTTCAGTAATATAAAACCTCAGACTCTATATGGTCACTTCTTTCCTCCCATCCCTTCCCTTGCTGTGGTGTCTCCAGATCCTGTTCAGGCTCTGGGTTTCCTTCTCTGCCAGTGGTCACAATACCCACGTGTTTTATTCCATGCTTTCTTAAATACAGTAACCATTTTACCTCCCGCCACTTCCACTTAGAGGCTGTTCCAGGGGTCCACCACCTTTCGTGAAGAAGTACTTTCTCCTGTTCCTCTGATCCTTCCCCTTCCAACATCGTATTATGCTGTCTAGTCTTTGGACATCTTTTCTTTGAAAGATGCTCCCTTCCTGTACTTTGTTATTCCCTTTTGGTATTTAAATGTCTCAATCGTGTCTCGCTTCTCTCTCCCAATCTCGAGAGGTACAAATCTAGATCTCTTAGCTTTTCCTCATAGTGCTTCTGGTGCAGACTCTGCACTGTTTTGGCTGTCCTCCGTTGTACCCTCTCTATCCTGTCTATATCCTTACAGAGATAGGGCTTCAGAGCTGCACACCATACTCATGGTGGGGTCTCAGCAGTGATTTATATTGGGGCATTGTCATCCCTCTGCCTACTGGATTTGCCCTTCCTATATAGCCAAACATATGATTTGCCTTTCTTACTGCCTCATCACATTGTTTCACCACCTTTAGGCCATCTAATATGTTAATCTCTAGATAACTTTCCTGACTTGTTACCATGGTTACCCCTCCCCAACCTGGTTCATACGAGGCCCATGGGTTTTTATGTCCTAGGTGCATGATTCTGCACTGCTTTTGTTGAATCTCAATTGCCAAGTTTCTGACCACTTCTCCAACTTCCACAGGTCCTCCTTCATTGTTTTCACCCCACCCCTGTGTCTACTATATAGCAGATTTTTATATAACCTGCAAATAGGCACAAAAGTTTGCTTAGTTACAAAACCCAGCCAGAAAAAATTATGTCTGATGTTCAACTTTTATATTCACATCCAGTTCTTAAATGCAATTTAGCCTTTACTTAACCCAGTGAGAAATCAAATCTGCTTGAGCATCTAAAACAGTAAAACATACAGCACTGGGAACCAGGTGGTGCTGAGAATTACGTCAATACAGCAAAACAGAAATCATGGCACTTGCCACTGAGTAAAAGTCCATAGACAGGGAACTGGTGCTTAATTCTTTTATTTAAGTATTTTCAGTACAGAATGTTAAGACTCACACTGGAATGATTGCCTGACATGTTTCACCTAAGTATAGTGTTCACAAAATAAATTACTGCTGGAATGTGCATGGTTCTTGTGTCCAAATGTGCACACCCTTCTTCTTCTGGGCACTATGAACCTCTGGTTGCAAATATAGGAGAGATTTTAAGAAAACATTGAAAACAACTGTTAGTCAACGGAAGCAATTATTTATATAAATTACTGCTTTAAAAAGGCACCAGGTTGAACCCTGAGTTCACCCCAGGCCATTTACTAGCTCCCAGCTCATAAATCCAGAATGCTTCCTGCATCAGTACTTTCTGATCAACGTTACCCCCACTTGTAGGACTGGGATGCACTTTTATATTCCTTTGAATTTAAACTGGTGTGTTTGCCTGTTGCTTGCTGTGTGAACATAATATTCAGTGGCATACGTAAGGTTTCTAGTTTATATAGCACAACAATGCTCTCCACCTTCCTTTCCTGTTCAATGGCATAACAGTAGGTGCATCTTTTACAGGAAAGCACCCTTTACTCCAGTTGTGTAACCAATTTTTAAACCCCCTCCCTGTTGTTTACTGAGTATGAGTTTGTCTCATAGAATAGTGGCCCACCTATAGGTCATTCTGGGAGGTTAACAAATTTCTCAAGAGTTTGTCACCTTTTAAAACCTCCTAGTGTTTTCTTGTAATGGTTTCATATATCATGATTGATATGAATAGGTGGTGACAATGCTGATCTTTTCTTGTGACCCCCTGGTGTGTCTTTCTTGATGCAAGAAGTTCTTTCCTAATTCTATTCCTTGCATAGGTTTCCACTGACTGGATGGCAACTTTGTTGACCTCTCCAGGCCTTCTGTTATGGTTGACCACCAAATTCTTTTGCAGAGACAGGCAAACCTAGGGGTGCCATCAAGTGCACTAAATGGTTTAAGTCTTAGTTGAGTGATTGTATGCAAACCACTAAGGTAAATGATATGGTTTCCATGCCATTGCCCATAGTCTGAGGGGTTCCCAGGGCTCAGTGCTTGGACCTGTGTTGTTTTTGGTCTACCTTAATGGTTTTGGCAATAGTACTTCAGGTACGGCATACCATTTGTATGACAATGATTCCTTATTATACACCTCAGCTACAACCCTGTCTGAAGTTCAGGCTAGTTTATAAGTAACTTTAATGGTTTACAAGATTACTTTACAAGATCAAAGAATAAAATAAATATAGGCAAAACAAAATGCACGGTTTTGGTACCAACTCAAAATTAAAAATATCTCTGAACTGAAAATTATAGATGTAAAAGGAGAAAGGTTGGATGCTGTGGTGTCTTATAAAATATCTGAGCTACTGGCTGGACTCCTTGGGCTCGGGCATGTGCATGTGGACAACTTTATAAAAACAGTTGGGAAAAGTGTAGGGATACTATATCAAAATAAGCACTGCTTAGGTGGTAACATGATTAACAAGATTGCTAAATCCCAGATATTTCCCTATTGATTATGGTGATGTTTTCACGGTTTTTGAAATAATAACAAACTTTATAAATAAGATGTTTTGTATAACCATTGGGCTTGGCTGATTCTCCAATGTCCCAGGGATACACATCATTGCCAAATGTATACCAGCCTAGGATGGTTGTCTCTGTCAGAGAGGCATCAACTTCATAAATTCATATTGGCATATAAAAGCATGTTAGGTGAAATTCCTACCTATTTGACTGAAAACTGCAAGTTAGGAAAATAAATACTTTACTTAGAAAGTCTGCTTATTGTGAATTAGTTGTCCCAATGATAAAGCTAAAAAGATCAATGTACTTCTTCAGCCATCTGGTTCCCTCATATTGGAACAGTTTGCCTTCAAATTTCAATTACTGTATGTCAAATTTCTATCTCTACATGTTATAAAGCAATGTTTTTGACAAGACAGTAAGTCTGGTAAAAGATTATTGTGGTTGATTTAGATAATTATATTGCTGTATATACTGAATGTACTAACAAATGTATTGTATAGTATTTTACTTATGTTATTTGTGAGTATGTGAACTTATGTGTAATGTAACTGTTTTCTACTGAGATTTTGGGTCACTATTTTAAATGAATTTCACTAAATGGTCTAAATCTTAATAAAATGAAAAACATAATAATTGTGGGAGTAACCTCTCTCATCAAATCTGGCTCTCAAGTCTGTTGCTCCTTCCTCAAATCCTTGCTTTGCACTGCAGTTCCACCTACACCAGAGGTATCTCCTTTGCAATGTTGGTGGCCATGTGGTACAGGTGACAGCTAGAGTACAGAATTATAGTGTTTCTCACCAGATCCCATGTATTAGGTGACCATGATTCAGCACTTTCAAAAGGGCGACTCAATGACAGCGCTTTACACAGAGCTACCGGGCAGGGAGGGTGACTGGATAGGGGGTCCGTGACTATAGAGACAGGATGTCACTATGTATAAGCACGCATGGGGAGGGACCACACCATATGACAGGTGGAAGGAGAGGAGGGTTGTAGGGTGTAGTGTGGTGGTGGCCTGCTGAGCTGGACATATGGTGTGGTGGGCTGGTGGCAGGCTGGGGTGGAAGGGTGCTAGGTTTGGTTCTGAGCGCATCATTTTTGCTAATGAGTCACATTATTTTTTAGTTTTGCACCCTCACCGACATGCACCCCTGGAGTTGAGAATCGTCTAGTGGGGTGCGGGGCACAGCCCCATGTTAAACAATACAATTTAAGTCTCTGTGTTGTCCTGCTGTTTGCTGTGAGTCTACATTGCCAAAATTCATTTTTGGCGATGTAGACTCACCCAAACGGTAATTGAACATACGTGGTAGCCGTTATTACATGGACCCTTTCTACCTGTAGGCTTCCAATAAATGTTAGTATTGACATTATCATCTTCAAAAATTAACACTGTTAGGATCAAAGCTGTATGTAAATGTCAAGTGTTCACTTGGAGTTGATACAAGTAACAAACTCCTGCAGCTCCTCAGCTGTGTTGTGCCACATGGCTACCACATCAAAAATGTAATGCTTCCATAGCCCTAACTTTGCAAAGTATCATTTTTTGTAACATTTGTAACAATGGGGACAATGAGAGGATCTCAGCTCTAGAAGTGGGTAGCCATTTGGGAGCAAGTGACCACCAAACAGTGTGGTTCACGATAAACTCAGCTACAGAGTCAAGCCATACAAAAGTGATGGTTCTGAACTTCAGGAGGGCTGACTTTTGGCAAGATGGGAGAGTGCCTTAGAAAAGCACTAGCAAATAGGCTAGAAGGATGGGTGGAGCAACAATGGAGAAATATCAAAACTGCCATCACAGAGGCAACAAGCCTTTGTGTGAAGCAAATAAACAAATCAAAACTAAAGAAAAGCCATTATGATTCTCAAAAGAGGTGGTGGTGAAGGTTAGGGAGAAAAAGATAGCATTTAGGAAGTATAAGGAAACACAGAAAGAGCAGGACAGATAACTGTACCAGTTAAGGCAGAAGGAAGCTGGGAGGGTAGCAGAATAGCAAAGGCCAAAACTGAGGAAAAGATAGCCAACTTGGTTAAGAAGGGGATAAAACCTTTATAGGTATATCAGGGAGAGACAAAGGAGGGTAGTGAGGCTGAATAGAATGGACGGTGAGTGGGCAGAGGGACAGTGAAAAAGCAGGGATACTGAATGAATACTTCTGTTTAGTATTCACAAAAGAGGAGGTGGGGAGATGCTTAATCCAATTACAGAAGCACTCTGGATAGGGGGTTGATCCCAGTCCTTTCACAGAAGAAAGGGTTCTGAAAGAACTCCTAAAACTGAATGTGGACAAAGCAATGGGGCCAGATGAAATTCACCAGAATTCTAAAAGAATTAAGAGAACTAGTGACACCACTGACTACCCTTTTAACAAATCATGGGAGGATGTGTGGTACCTGAGGACTGGAGGAAGGCAGATGTGATTCGTTCACAAAAGTAGGACCAAGACAGAGGCAGGAAACTACAGACCTGTCAATTTGACCTCTGTGGTAGGGTAAGTGATGGAATTACTTCTGAAGGAAAGAATTGCTGAGTACCTAGAGGCCAGTGGGGCCAGGACCCAAGGCAGCATGGGTTCACAGTTGGAAGGTCATGTCAGACGAATCTAATTGATTTCTTTGACTGGGTGACCAAAGTAGTAGACCAGGGAAGGGCTGTGGACATGGCCTACCTAGACTTTAGCAAGGCATTTGACACAGTTCCACACAAAGATTAATAGTCAAATTAACCAGCCTTGGGTGGGTCCCAGGTGGTAACCTGGGTAAAACATTGGCTGGACAACAGGATACAGAAAGTAATTGTAAATGGAGTCCAATCTGAAGAAAAGAGGTTACTAGTGGGTACCTGAGGGTTCAGTTCTGGGTCCAGTCCTTTTAATGTCTTTATAAGTGACATTGCAAAGGGACTGAAGGAAAAGTATGCCTCCTTGCAGATGACACAAAGATCTGCAACAGGGTTGAGTACACAAAGAGGCATGGAAAGGATGAGAAGGGACTTGGTAAGGTTGGAGGAATGGCGAAGTATGGCAGCTTGGATTCAATGCAAAGAAGTACAAAATAATGCACCTGGAAAAAAAACCTGGGGAAGATTACACAATGGGGGTAGTAACAACAACAAAATGGAAATTGACCTGGGGTAATCATATCAGATGACCTTAAGGTTGGCAAGCAATGTGAGAAGGCAGTAGGAGGGCTGGGGGATACTGGGATGTATAGGTAGAGGCATCACCAGCAGAAAACAGGAAGTTGGTATCCCCTGTACAGACAGTTGGTGAGATACCATCTGGAGTAATGCATCCAGTTCTGAGACCCCATCTCTGCAAGGACATAGAGAGGGTGGAGGCAGTTCAGAGGAGGGCAACTAAATGGTGCATGTCTGCAAGAGAAGCCATATGAGGAGAGACTAAAGGAGCTTAATATGTATACCCTTGAGGAAAGGGAGGAGAGGGGGACATGATAGAAACATTTAAGTAACTCAGTGGAATCAACAAAGTCCAAGAGGGTAGCATCTTTCAGAAAAGAGATGAAGAACAAGGGGACACAATTTGAAGATAGAGGAGGGAAGGCCTAGGGTAATGTGAGGAAGTATTTTTCACAGAGAGGGTGGTGGATGCTTAACAGCCTTCCTGAGGAGGTTGTGGGGTCTAAAACTGTGGGAGAATCTAAGAATGCATGGGACAGACATAAGGCATTTTTGTTGGGTAGAAAGAAATAGGCTGTTGGTTAAGTAGGATCTGCAGCTTATCCTCTAGGTAGGGAAATGGGCAGACTAGGTGGGCCAAGCGGTCCTTATCTGCCATCAAAGTCTATGTTTCTATGTTTCTAGATATCAACCCTTCCCAGAGGCCCATGTATAAGTTGACTGCACTACTGCAAAACATGCCCCATTCCTTCCCCTTTACTTGTGAATAGTTGCCACCCAAGAAGGAAAATACATTAAACTTCAATATAAATTCAGCTATCGGAAGTAACAATTCAGTAAGGGGAC
Organism: Neoceratodus forsteri; assembly: GCA_016271365.2. NCBI lineage: Eukaryota > Metazoa > Chordata > Ceratodontiformes > Ceratodontidae > Neoceratodus > Neoceratodus forsteri. The sequence continues at coordinate 1,548,733,370 of CM057453.1, forward strand.
CCTCTGAGGTATCTCTTTGGGTGAGGTAGTGGTGATTGTGTCCAGTGTTTCCTCAGAAGGGATATTTGTATCAAGTGCCTTGATATTGAGGGTCAATAATAAAGTATTTTCTTCTAGCTCCACCCTTTTAGGATTTGTAGGATGGAGGTGTGTCTTCACATATGATTTGAGTTAGGGATAAGTGGTCTCAGATAGTAATTGACCCATTTTGATAGGGATTTGTGAGTGACCATATCCACTAGTCCCATTAATAATGGGATGACTGTATGGGTTATAACTGACTTATATACCTTCGGCAGATGGTGAGGAGTTTCTTCAGTGTACACCTTGGTGTATGCCATTTGTATGGCTTTATCTATAATCCACTTGAAGTCATGTGTTGGCTGCTCATCTTTTTTTTTTTTGCAATTCACTTTACTTTTCTCCCCTCGAGCCGCCTGCCGCCTTCACATTTGCTCGTTCGTGGCTCGCTGGCTTCTGTCCCCAAATCAGCCACCCCGATACCCCATGGCTTACCCCCATGGGGAGCCCTGACACGGCAGGGAATGCCCCGGGCACTGTAGAATAGGTCGGGAGTCGGCCTGAGACACATCAGAAGCCTGGCGGGCTTCATACATGGCGACAGGCACTGGGTGTTTTCTGGTTTCTGTGGAGCGGGCCACGCTCCCCGATGCCGTACACGCCACCACCCGCCCGCCTCAGGGAACACGTAAGTGTCGGATGCTTGGGCACACCCCGCCCGGCCAGGGTCCCCAGTACACCGATCACTACCTGCACTCCTCCCCGAGAGGAGCGTTCCTTCCGGCGCCGATCCTACTCCCCCGTCGCCCTCTGACGATCCGGTCCGTTCCTAACTCGGTCGCCGGGCGCCGCAAGCGGAAATCCCACCGCTGCGCCAGCAGGCCGACCTTTGTGTTGGCTGCTCATCTAATTTTTATAAAAGAAAGGTCTTGCAGTTGCTTTAAAACCTTTTGATTGGAATCACTCCGATTCATAATGACAACACTACCACCTTTGTCGGTGGGTTTGACAGTTATTGATTTATTCATCTATAGATTTCCAGTGCCTTCAGTTCTTCTGTTGTTAAGTTATTGAATCTAGTTGCTGTGGGTTCTCAAAAGCTGCTGGATATCCTTTCACAGAGGCTTCTAAATGTAGCAATTGCTGAGCTGGTTGCCTGCTTGAAATGTAGAGCCATTTCAAAATGGGTGTATCCTTCATAGTCCTCAACAGTTGGTGATTCACCCATCAGAGTTTGAAATGCTACCTGTCTATGGCATGGATGAGGCTAGGGAACCACGCACCATGGGATTCAATGACCGGTTGAAAAGCTGGTGCAGAGCTCAGGGATTTGTCTTCACTGGGGACTGGGGTTCCACCTGGAGGGATGCAGGCCTATACAGGTGTGATGGTCTGCATCTATCCTGGAGGAATCAGGATCCTAGGTGATAGGTTTAAATGCTTCAGTGGCAAGCATTTAAACTAGCCAAGGGGAGGCACTGAATAGGAGAGGAGAAGATAAATCCTAGCCCCCAAAACCAGGGTAATTAGTGAGGTAAACACCAAAATAGAGCAGTCGATAGGGAGAAGGGCAGGGATAAATGGAGAAAAAAGACAAAGGCAGTAGGGACAGGGATGGGGCAAAAAGAAATAAAGCCATAAAAAATGGAGGGTAATGAGTACCAATGCCCGTAGTCTAGGTAAAAAGCTCCCAAAATGGTGGCCTTGATGGAAGAGGGATGCCTGGATTTTGTGGCAGTCACAGAAACATGGTACAGAGAACCATGACTGGAATGTCAACATACCAGGGTACACAATTTACAGGAGGACAGGGAGGGAAGAAGAGGAGGAGGAGGGAGGAGGAGCTCTCTATGTGAGGGAAGGGATCAAAGCAACAGAACTAAAAGGTAAACAGGGAAGAGAGGAGGCACTATGGGTCCCCCTGAGACTGGAAATGGCTCCACAATCTGCACAGGGTTGTATACAGACCCCCATCTCAGGGGAGGAAATGGACAAGAAAATGATAGGAAGGCATCCTTGGGATGGCAGAGAAAGGGGAGATATTGCTGATGGGGACCTGAATATGCCAGATGTTGACTGGAGCACCTTGCTGCAGCCATATCCAAGAGCAGGGCTATTCCCAGTGCCCCACAGGGGCATGCCTCAGACAGCTAGTTTTGGAACCCACTCAGGAGAGAGCAGTCTAGACCTGGTACTTTCAAATGGGGATGGAGAGAGGATCTCAGATCTTGAAGTGCATAGCCATTTGGGAAACCAGTGACCACCAAACAGTGTGGTTCATGATAAACTTAGCTATAGAGTTGAGCCACACAAAAGTGAAGGTACTGAACTTCAGGAGGGCTGATTTTGTTAAAATGGGAGAGTGCCTCAGAAAAGCACTAACAAACGGGCAAGAATGTGGGGTGGAGCAACAATGGGAAACATCAAAACCGCTCCGTGCAGAGAGGTAACAAGTCTTTGTGTGAAGCAAATAAACAAATCAAAATGAAAGAAAACCACTATGGTTCTCAAAAAGAAATGGCGGGGAAGGTAAGGGAAAAAAGGTAGCATTCAGGAAGTATAAGGAAACACAGAAGGAGCAGGACAGAGAACTGTACCAGTTAAAGCAGAAGGCAGGCTGTGAGGCAGTCAGAATAGCAAGGCCCAAACTGAGGGAAAGACAGCCAACTCAGTTAAGAAGGGGATAAAACATTTTATAGGTACATTAGGGAGCAAAGAAAGACTAAGGCAGGGATACTGAGGCTGAACAAAGAGGAAGGTGGTTGGACAGAGATCGACAGTGAAAAGAAGGATACTGAATGAATACTTCTGTTCAGTATTCACAATGGAAAAGCAGGGGAAATACCTAATCCGGTCAATAGAAGCATTCTAGATAGGGGGTTGATATTAGTCCTTTCACAGAAGAAAGGGTTCTGAAAGAACAATTAAAACTGAAGGTAGATTAAGAAATGGGGCCTGATGGGATTCACCCCAGGATTTTAAAAGAACTAAGGGAAGAACTAGTAACACCAATGACTACCCTTTTTAATAAATCATGGGAGGGTGGGGTGGCACCTGAGGACTGGAGGAGGGCAGATGTGATTCCCTCACAAAAGTGGGAGCAAGACAGAGGAAGGAAACTACAGACCTGTCAGTTTAACCTCAGTGGTAGGGAAAATGATGGAATCAATTCTGAAGGAAAGAACTGTTGAGTACCTAGAGACTAGAGGGCACAGTACCCAAGGCAGCATGGATTCACAGTGGGAAGGTCATGTCAGACAAATCTAATTGATTTCATTGACTGGGTGACCAAAGCAGTAAACCAGGGAGGGCTGTGGACATGGCCTACCTAGACTTTAGCAAGGCATTTGACACAGTCCCATACAAAAGATTAATAAACAAATTAGCCAGCCTGAGAGTGGGTCCTAGGTTGGCAGCCTGGTAAAACCCTGGTTGGACAACAGGACACAGTGGGTAGTAGTAAATGGAGTCCACAGTGAAGAAAGGAGGGTTACTAGTGGGTACCGTGAGGGTTCAGTACTTGTGCCGTCCTTTTAAATGTCTTTATAAGTGACATTGCAGAGGGACTGGAAGGAAAGTATGTCTCTTTGCAGATGACACAAATATCTGCAATAGGGTTGATACACAAGGTGTGGTGGAAAGGATGAAAAGGGACTTGGCAAGGTTGGAGGAATGGTCAAATGTACTGCAGCTTAGATTCAATGCAAAAAGTGCAAGTAATGCACCTGGGAAACAAAAGCCCAGGAGAAGAGTACACAATGGGGGTGAGATACTGACAACAACAAAATGGAAAGGACCTGGGGGGGTCATATCAGATGACCTAAAGGTAGGCTAGCAATGTGAGAAGGCAGTAAGGAGGGCTGGGGGATACTGGGGTGCATAGGGAGAGACATCACCAGTAGAAAACAGGAAGTTGTTGGTCCTCTGTACAGACAGTTGGTAAGACCACATCTGGAGTACTGTGTACAGTTCTGAGACCCCATCTCCACAAAGACATAGACAGGGTGGAGCTGTACAGAGGAGGGCAACCAAAATGACGCAAGTTCTGCATCAGAAGACACATGAAGAAAGACAAAAGGAATCAAAGATGTATACCTTGAGGAAAGGAAGGAGAGTGGGACATGATAGAAACTTTCAAATACCTCAAGGGAATCAATAAAGTCCAAGAGGTAGCATCTTTCAGAAAAAGAGATGTGCAAAAACAAGGGGCACAATTTGAAGATGAGGGATGGCTCAGAGGTACATGAGGAAGTATTTCTTCACATAGAGGGTTGTGGATAAATGGAACAGCCTTACTAAGGAGGTCATAGAGTCAAAACAGTGGGGAATTCAAGAATGCATGGGGCAGACAAAAGGCAATTCTAGTGGAGGGTAGGAGGAAATAGGCTGTTGGTTAACTAGGATCTGCAGCTTATCAGTTAGGTAGGAAATGGGCAGACTAGGTGGGCCAAGCGCTCCTTCTCTGCCGTTAAATTCTATGTTTATATGTTTCTATGTTTCTGTATCCAGGTAACCCATTCTTCTTTTTCAAACAACCATTTTAAGCAAAAGTTTCTGCACAGTATGGCACTGATTCTAGTACAGTTATGCCTGGTGTAACAGCACTTGCACCAAGTAGAATGGGCATGTAGCAACTTACGCCAGCAGTTGTAACATACACGATTCTACAATGTGGCTTACGACATGGTGCAGGCCACTCTGCGCTGAACAGCGTTACATGGCAGTTAGCCATGAACCCCTGCACATGGTGCTAGGGGTTTATGGCAGCTGTTGATCCCCATTCCAGGAGGGCAGCAGCAAAGTTCCTAATGTTGAGATTCTACAAGAACCCCAGAAGGAGAACTGACAACGTAAGTAAACTGGTGTAACATACGGATGGCCCTGGGGTCCTGTAGACCACGCCTGCAGTCCAGCAGTCATTCCACAGTTTGCTCCCCATGCCCGGCATACCTAGTGGTTGCCCACAGTGCTGCTGACACCTCCTGCCCCTGAAGATTCCATATGTGCCCCACAGGGCTGCTCGGCCCTCAGTCCCCAAGTGTCCAATGTGCCCTGCAGGGCTACCCACACCCCAGCCCCCGACACCCCATTGCGATATGCCCTGCAGGGTGATGCAGTCAACCTCCCACTCCTGCCCCGACCTGGAGTCACCACTGCATATGTGGCATATACCCTGTCCAGCCCTGGTAGTCTAGTGGCCCTCCACCCAGCCATGCCAGTCCACCCGGCACTCCACCACCCATCCCCAGCAGGTGACTGGCACAGCCCACCTCGCACTTCCATGGTCAGCTGCTGACTGAGTTCTGTAGGAAGCGCTACTGTAAAGACAAGCTCAGAAATTAATTTATTAATTAACTTTACAGGGGCACCTAATGTGGCTTACTGGGCATGGGGGAGCACTGCGACCTGCAGTGTGCCTGTTGCTGACTTGTGACATGCTTGCCAGGTGTGCCCTCTGTTCAGCATAGCTGGCCGCATGTCTCAAGTCACAGGACTTAGATGCCTTGACCCTGCCCCTTCCAGAATAGGGTGCAGGGTCAATGTCGCAGTTGCAGGTTGGCGCAAGTCACGCTTGGCAGTGACTTGCACCATTCTTCTAGAATCAGGCCCCATGACTGTTTCAAATCAATTTGCTGGTGCTAATGGGGCATGTGACAATCCTTTGTTAAATAGTTTGATTTCTGTATCTGTTAGATTGTAATCAGATAGATTTATTACTTTTGTGCTCACTGGTACTTGTTGGGCTGTTGCTGTGGCTTTGTCTCAGGTTTGGGCCTCTTACAGCCTTTCTTCCACCACCTTCCCCTTGTCTTCTTTTTTGTTCATTCTTCTGGTATTGAACCCTGATATCTCTAGTTTGTCTCTGACTCCTGGGTTTGGGTGTGGATATTAATCGCCCTCCTCTTCTTTTTATAATTCAAAAAGCTTTATTTGTTTCAGCACATTAATGCACAGAAATATAAAATAAAATATAACATGGTGTGTTTGGTATTTACGCCTATCCTGGTTGTAGTATCTAGATTCAAACATTTCTATATAGGCATATCATAATGTCACAAGCACATGTTCTTGTAGTTAAATATGAACCTAACATAAAAGTATACTGCGACATTGCTGAGGTATCACTATAACCTTTGGGTAGGCAGAAATAGTGAAATCATAATAAAAATAAAAACCCTCAACAATCCCCTTCCTCCTCCCCATAAAACTCCCTGAACTTCCTATCCCCTCATACTCTCCTCTCTCCGTTTGAAAGCAGCAGGCACAAGACTTTTCTCTACTACAATTAGGGATAGCTTTTCTCAAAGAAAAACCAGGATGCAAGGAAAAATCAGTAACCATTAGGTTATCTACTTTCAGGCTTCCATATCACCAATAATGCATCAAAGGCACCCCATTTATCTAGATAGCTTTGCAATGATTTGCCCATACTAGCAATATGTTTTCAGCTGCAAAGCCAGCAAAATTTCTCTATGCCATTCTAGTGTTGTAGGCAAGGCACAGGGTCCAGTGCCTCATGAGTACAAGTTTGACCACTGCAGAGATAGAGGCCATATAGCACTTCTTGTATTTCAATGTTCCTTTGGAAAAGAATTAAGTAAACAAACTTCTGGGAAAACAATGAGCCTAAAGCTAGCATAGGATTTAAAGAATTTTGTATAGCTCCCAAAATAATTGAACTTTGGGACATGCCCATAACATATGATAGAGGTCTCCGTTTCTACTGAGGCACATAGGACAGCAGGGGGATGGTATCTTGCAATTTTATGAAGCTTCTGGGGGTATAATATAGGTCATTCATCACATTAAATTGTATAAGCTTAAGGTCTTGCTTAATAAACCTATATAGGTTTTTCCCAGTTTTATACAAAATCAGGTGCGGGCGATAGAGACAGGGCCTTAACCCAATAGTGGCATATACCTACCGTAGTCGTGTATCAAGGGTCTGCAGTTCCTTATATACCATGGATATTGGATGTGGGTGGGTAGCTATTGTCAATAAGGAGGATAAGGCAGTCCTAGGAGGTTCAAAGGATCGACCTCTAGTCATGAAAGAAGAGACTGCTTGTATAATTTGTCAGTATTTAAAAGGGTAACCACTTAATTCAGGAAAATTCTGTAGGAATTGAATATATGAGAGCATATTGCCATTGGGTATGAGATCCTTAAGCCTAATATCCCTTAGAGCAGGCCAAAACTTTATTGGGATAGGTTTCTGCTGAATTGTAAAATGTGGATTGTTTAAGAGCGGTTGTTCTCCATCCTCTTGCCAGTTTATTTTCAGGTGATTCTGTAACTGATTCAGGGCCCTCAGTGACCACCCTATTGGGGATTTCAGAGGTTTTGGGGATATATTTCAAAGAGGAATACAGTAGAGATGGTAGGGAACAAAATGTGGGGACACAAGGGTCTTTTCAATATTAACCATGTCAGAGTATAAGACCTGAGTCTCCTTCATGTGGGCAGAACATCCAGGATGCAAGTTTTGTGATGTGGATTGCTCCATAATAATTGAAAAGATGGTAAGGTAAGCCCACCATGGTTTTTGATGCTGTTAACTTATGATATGCCCGTCTCACCTTTTTACCTTTCCAAATGAATTTGTTAAGTAAATTCTTTAAATTCATGAACCATACTTTAGGAAGATAGGGGCTAACATATTGAGAGGTTAAAGGATTCTAGGGAGGATATTCATCTTAGTGATGTTAATCCTTCCCCATAGTGAAATCTGCAAGGTATTCCATTTTCCAGGTCTGCTTTAATTATTTTTGTTAACTTAGAAAGGTTCTCTTTAATAATGGAGGAGTATGATTTAAAGATTTTAATACCCAAATAGGTTATACTTTTGTTTTCTCCAGTGTAGTCTGTATTGTTCTATATCGCTTTTAAGTAGTTTCCAGTTTAGGGGAAAATAATAGATTTAGCCAGGTTGAGTTTGTAATAGGAGATCCTGGAGAGGGACTCAATTTCTTGTAAAAGGATAGGGGGCACTTGTACTTGGGTTCATTACATGTACTAGGAGATCATCTCGCGTAAGCAGACAAAAGGTGTTGTCTACTTCCTACTAGAATACCTTGCAAACCCTGGGTCATAAGTAGTTTTCTAATGAAGGGCTCAAATAGAAATTAAAAGGAGTGGGGAAAGGGACAGCCCTGCCTAGTGCCATGACTCAATGGGAATGGTTCGAAGGTGACCATTGCACCAGACCCAGGCTGTAGGAGATGAATATAACAGTCTGACCAATTAATAAATGTTTGTGGGATGCCATACCAGGAGAGCAGTGAAAAAAATGCCAGGAGACCTGGTCAAAGGCCTTTTCTGCATCTAAGGCTATCAGGGCCATGGGTACAGTTGACTCATTAGCTAGGGGAATAAGGTGTAGTAATTGACATATGGTCGCTTGAGGATCTCCCTGGCATAAAACCAACTTATTTATTACTGATTAATGTGTCCATTAACAGACCCAAGCAATTAGCTAATATTTTGCTAGTATTTTAACGTCGGTGTTAAGTAATGAGATAGGGTGGTAATTTTCAACATAGTGTGGGTCTCGCCTGGTTTGGGAATAATGGTGATCAGGGCTTCAAGATATGTTTGCTCGAGAGACCGATTCAAACCATGAATTAAAGACTCTGGTTAACAGGGAGAGAGTTCTGCACTATATAATTTATACAAGTTGGCTGGGAAGCCATCCGGCCAGGTGACTTATCTGCTGTAAGCTGCTTAATTGCTTGGATTACTTCTCATTCCATTATAGAGGGCCATGGCTAGTTTTTATCTCTGGTAGTGTTGGGGCGTCAATTGATCTAAATATGCTTGTAATTGTTCATTTGGGTATCTTCATTTTATACAATGGTATACAGTAAATCTCTATAATATTTTGCAAAGCAGGAAACAATCTCTCTCGGTCTATTAACAAGTGGGCCTTTTTGCCTGAGTACAGCCAAGGTACAAAATGAGTTGATTCTATCTGCTTAATTCAGATAGCTAATAGCTTGCCAGCACGTTCCCGATTCTAGGTACCTCATTTGACTCGTTTTAAGGAAAGCTTCACTTTATGGTACATCAGGTCTGAGAATTGGGCATGTAGCATATGGAGCTTAGTCCATTCATAGTCTGAGGAGTGTTTATTAATGTTAGATTCTAATGTTTTTATTTCTTGAAACAGGGACTCAGTATGCATTTTATATTTTTTGTTTTGACTGAGGCTAAACATATGCACTCCCCATGTAAGCACACTTCAGGGCAGACCAGACGATGTCAATTTTGGAGACAGTTCCTATATTATTATCTAAAAGGAAATAATAAAATGTTTAAAATGGGTCTGTATATAGGAGGTCTGAAACAGCTGTATATTCAGTCTCCATATAGAGTCTCTTTTAATTCGGGCCCCAATACACAAACTATCGAGACTGGGGAGTGGTCTGACACCACTCGTGAGTGAATCAAGGCTTTCATTATTCCATGCATAATGTGGGAGCTGGCCAAAATGTAGTCTATGCGTGAGCAAGTACAATGGGGGTGAGGAAAAAGGTGTATTGTTGTTCATTGGGGTTCAATATGCTTCATACATCAAGGAGACCCAGCCCACTCCTTAAATCTTGTAGGGCTCTCTGGGCTGGGGAGAGACTGGATTTCCTAGGCTCTGATCTATCTAATGGCAGCGGGGTAATATTCCAGTCTCCTCAGAACTATAGTTCTGGGGGAGTAATGGAAACACTTCCTATTAAGTTGGTGAAAAGGCTGGGAGTCTACGTTTGGTCCATAAATAGACCCAATCGTCATTTGGTGTATACCAGTATACCATGTAGTATTATATATGCCTTGACTGTCCCATACCTCATTTTCTAATCTAAAAGGAACGTTTTATGGAAAAGGATAGTGACTCCACCTCTACTTGTGGATATGCCCGCCCATAAGACTGTCCTACATCCTTTACACCATAATGAGATGTCTTCTCGTTTAAGGTGTGTTTCTTGTAAGCAGACAATATTTGCTCTAAGGGATCACAAGTGTTTTAATATTACTTGCCACTTGGTTCTGTCCCTAGCACCTTTTATATTCCAACTGAGAATTGTATAAGGCCTGCCATTATTTGACATTAATATTAGATCTCCAAATAAGATAGGGCACATCTGAGTTCTGATGAGAGTGCCTGAAGCTTTTAATCAGTAGTTAATAAAGGTAAGTAAGGAGGAGAGCGCCCATCCCAATAATTTCCCTCCTCTAACCATACTACCCCATAAATCCTAAAACTACCCCAGTTCCAGTAACTGAACTGCCATCAGCTATGTCAGGTGATGTAAACAAGCAAACAAGCCTAGAAGCCATTACTTCTCTCAAAAGCCCCTTCCCCAACTCGCTAATTTTATCTGGCAATTTGGAAATTTAAACACTCGGTGATTGCCTTTAAAAATTGGAAAAGTAATTCACAGGTTTGTTAAAATGCAAAACTCTCCTAATCAAAGAGCTACTCCTTCGGTTGCCAGATAAAACAGTAGGGTTTTGCTATGTCAATATAAGTAATAGAAAGACAACATAGTACATAAAATGTTGGTGGTCTCATTTATAACAAGTGGGCCTCTGAAAACTTTAATGCGAGCTCGTAGATTGTAGGAATAGTCTCATGTTCTTGAGCAGTCTCATATCAGAATCGGGGTCAGCATTGTCTCTAATTTAAAGTGGACCTTCAAAAATGACGACATAAAATTCACTAATCATGGGATTAGTCTTGCATCCTTGCAGAGGGATCCATTTGAAGAGACTTCTTCATTCGAATAACAACAGTCTGTCACCAGATCAGATAGAGCATTCAAGGACACATTACCATCTGAAGTTGTGTTCAAACTGAGTTCCCAGTGCAAAGAAGAAGATCTACGTTTTGGACGAGTACTAGGCTGTTAGATACTGTCCACCTATACATAAAGATGTGGCTTTGGTAGCATTGGCACAGAAAAGCTGTCACACTACAAGTAGAATCAGGACTTGTAGTAACATCTCTCTTTAGCACAGGTTCATTTAAATAGATCTGGAGTGTTGTTTCTAGTTCACTCAAAGCCTGCTCCTGGGAATCAAGGTTTGCCATTGATCACCAAGCTTTACTTGCAGGATCGCCCGGTTTTAACTCAAAAGGACTTACCCGCCGCTATAAGCTTTGTTACAAGTGGGTGCAACTCTTGTCTTTTAATGCGGACCGACTGTGGTAAATCTTGGGTCATCCTGACTTTTTCCTCTCCCAGAGAACTTCTTGCAATGCTTTTACTTTTGCAATAATATGTTGCTTATCCTGAAAGTTAAGCAGTTTGAAGATTATAGGCCTGGGTGCCGAGCCAGGGGGTGGGGTGGTCGAAGTGCCCTGTGTGCTCTCTCCACGATGTAGGTAGGGCCATTAGGAGAGGGCCCTGCGATCTTCTCACAAAACCTCTGAACAAAGAATATGGGAGTTGCACCTTCTTCTTTTCAGGGATGCCCATTATTAGTAGATTGTTCCTCGACTCCTCCCTCCAAATCTATTAATTTATCTTCAAGCTTTTTAATTCTCCGATTAGTGAGTGTGATCTATAGCAGCCTTGTCAAGTTTTTCTCCACTGATGCAAGACGAGCCTTCGAATCTGCCATCCAAGTAGATAATGAGTCAGTAGCTGTTTTAATCTGGTGGAGTTCTTCCACTATGCTGTCTATCGACTCCTGCATAGGCTTCATAATTTCAGGAATCTGTCTTCTGTGAGGGGCAAAGTACCCGTAGGTGTTTTCAGCGTTTGAGCTTTAGGCGCTTAGGGGCCTTGTCTTTCTTAGGGATGGTGGCGGCGAATGCCGGTTGCGTTACATAAAGACCTCCATGATTGATGATTTTGCTGCATTATGAAGGTCTACTGCAGCAATTTAACTTAAATCCTCTGTGTCAAGTTCTGAAGGATGTCCAGTTAGTAGGTTTTACGAGTAGGAGCGGAGCTAATGGAGTTCGCTACTGCACTCTTGGCTGCCATCATGTGACCCCGCCTCCACTTCTAAAAAATAGGAAGGGACTGAACTTTCTGTATCTGTGTCACGCACATCTGTTCAAAATGATACTCTGTGCTGATTCTTCAGTATGCCTCTGGGTGACTAGTGAATCCATTTGTAAGTCTGATTTCCGGTAAATACTTGATCAGATACATAACCTTTTTGAAGCATAGGAACTTCTCTGTTTGACCACTTTAAGTCAAGTTTAGTGATGTTCTCTGTCAGTTTAATGACTGAAGCATCAAAGTCTGGGTCATGGGTGAACGAGATCGGATGTGACTCTTTACTCTTAATCTCTTCCTTCATTTGCTCTGCAAGAAGTTTTGCTAATAACCAATATCAAGTTAATGTTTTGTGGAAGCCTCATGTAGAATTTCTCACCACTTTGGGAAAAGGCTCGCTTTCCTCTCTTGGTATTGTGGGGAAATTTACCAGTTTCAATCCTTGTAAGACCCTTGAGACCTGTATGTATGCCTCTGAGCTAATAATGTTCCAATAAAGCCACCAGGCTTTTAACATGGCTTTTCTAGCTCTCTGAAAGTTTGTATCAGATAAGTCAGAGATTCTGTGTTCTCTGGTGCTGAGTTGTTCAGGATCTCAATCAAAGTGGGTTGGTAACATTGCTTCTGGCCAGCAGTGAATTTAGGTAGTCCAGTGGGGCTTCTGGAGCTTACACAAAAACATTTATGCCTGGTGTCTGTTCTAAGGTCATACTCCAGCAACCTAATACAGGTCATAGAAGTTGTACCTCTGTCTTCTTGTGCCTAACAAGATTGATTTTATGCCACAGGAAGCACAATGCTAGTATCATAAAATTAACTTGCAAGCCAGGAAAAGATACAAGACTTGGGACAGGTGCTGCTGAAAAAAGTACATAAATACAACAGAACAGAAGTCATGGCACTCACCACTGAGTAAAAGTCCATAGGCAGGAAATGATAGTTTATAGCAGTAGAACGTGTTATTTTATATAGGTAAAATTGTTACGAAACACCTTTTGGCTAAAACAGCCCTATTTAGAAGGTGGTCCTTTTGAAACATACATTTTCTAACACAAAATTATGTGACAAATACATTAAAAACAACATGTTAAACTGAATAAAATAAATACTTCTTAAAAACTGTTAACTGACCTGGTAAAAGGTAATTGTGGGGTATACATCTTAAAAGGCGCTCCAACTTCCTTACAGCTAGGGTTTTGTGTAGAGCTAGGTGAAAGTTGTGAATTCTACTTTTCAGAACTTTTGAAAGTTTTGGAAATATTGTTAAATTTTGAACTAGCCATTAGCGAGATCAGAATCGTCTGAATGCGTTTGGCAGATTTTCCTCCTATTGCATGTACTTTTTGGCTGAACTGAGGAATAATAATACACATGAACTGCGTAAATAATAGTTCTGAGGAATGTTATTCTGCACTTTAATAGATTATTCTGCAATACATGTATCATTCTGCAGTTCAGTGGTCAGTTCTGCAGACTTTTTCCCACAATTTAATTCATTACTTCACTATTCATGCATTCATTCTGCAGTTCAGTGACTCACTGAAATGTGGAATAAATGTATGAATATCAGATTATTGTATTATTGTATTAAACTCGGAAAATATTCCTCAGAACTCACCACTGACAGTGATCAGTCCTGTGGAATTCTTTTTTCGCAGTTTAATGCAATAATCAGCAATTCATACATTTATTCTGCCATTCTAAGTCAGAATTTCTATGAAAGTTGCTAATTTGTTTCTAATCTTTCGTGGATGTGAAAGTCTGACTTTCACAGACATTCTGTTGGTGGAAGTTTTGTTTTATAGCTCTAGTTTTGTGTTCCTGATAGACTGCAGATGCAGATGTGACATCAAAGATGAAATTCAACTTAGTAGGATAGTGACTTGGCCAGTATGGGTCAGTTTCAATGTCTTCTAAAGCTATGGTCTGAAATAAAACTGGTTATACATCTAGGATTATGACTTGAAGAGAGACAATGACTCTGAATATAATAACTAAAGGTCTGATTTATTTCCTATTGCTACAGTGTAAAATAAGCAGCTATATGGCATGCTGGTAGAAAGTGTTGCTCTGAATCTGAACACGATGGTCTCCAGGGAGGTAAGTGACATTACCTCAGAGATGTATGCCCCACAATCACCTTTAACACCTTTAACACCTTTTTAAACTATGATTGTGGGAGATAATCTCTGTGGTACCCAAGTTCCTTACAGCTAGGGTTCTAATGGATGATTTCAGCTAAGTTGATATTATGTATCATGAGGTAGATTGGCCCTTTTTGCATCCTGAAATATGACAAACAGTCTGTCTGTTTTGTCAAAGTCTGCATCCCTATTTAAGTAGGTGGTGATGACTCCTTATCCTGGTATGTAGCCTAGGTTTGCATCCATTTCTGTTGCTGGTAGCTTTGCCAGTAACTCTATTGTTTCTTCACCTGGAAGTCTGAGATGACTTTAGGTAGAAATGATGGAATGGTTCTCAGGGTCACCCTATCTTCATACAGAATTAGGTATGGCACCTTGCATGATATAGCTTGTAACTCAACTGTCCTTCTGGCTGAACAAACTGTTATCAAGAAAACTGTCCTGGAGGCTTGCCATTTAAACCTACTGTGTAGAGGTTAAAGGGCATTGCTGTGTAGCTGTGAGGAATCAGTTCAGGCCCCATGTCGCAGTGACATGTTTGACCTTGGGATGGATGTTTGATGCTGCCATTAAGAAATGTAGGATGACTGAGTGAGCCTCCCAAGTTGTATTGTCTATTTGCTCACATGCAGCTCCTATGGCAGCCAACTCCACCTCAGTGAGGATGGCAAAACTCCCTTCTCCACACTGTCCTGTAGGAACAGCAGGATGTCCACCATGGATGAACCTTATGGTAGTATATTCTTGTTATTACACCATGTCATGAAGACTGATCAGTGTCAGATCCCCAATGATTCTGGTCTCCTGGACACAGAGAAGGCCTTTGATAGGGTCTCATGGTCTTTTCTGTTCCTGGCTCTGCAAAGTTCAGCTTTTCTGACAACTTCTGCTCCTGGGTGCGGGTCTTGTACATGAAACCTTCAGTTAGAATCCATTGTACTGGGGTCTTATCAGAGCCAGTGATGCTTCAACGAGGAACAAGACAGGGCTTCCCTTTCCTTTTCTTTTAATTGGTACCTGGGCCCTCCTCTGAAAGATACAACTTAATCCAAAGATTTTGGGTTTTAGTGTGGGGGACTCCAGGTACAAACTTGTCAGCTTATGTGGACAATCTTCTTTTAATCTTGACTCTCCAGCTTCTTCTCTCTCTGCAGTTTTAAAAGAAATTCAAGCATTCTCAGAAGTCTAGGAAACAGGTTTAACCGGGAAAAATCCCAAATGATGCCACTCAACTTGCTGGTCTCTAAACATCAAATCTTGAACTTGGGCTTATGTTGGGCACCTACAGCCTTGACTTACCTTGGAATTTGCATTCTTCCACTCCTCTGAGTTAGCTGAATCAAATCTTACTCTGCTCCTCTCATGAATCAAGCAAGACTTGATGCAGTGGGTTATTCTGCCTATCTCCTTGTGGAGGAGGGTTAACATCATAAAGATGAATATTCTGCCGGAGTTCTCTACCCCATGAGTTTGCTTGCCCTCTATTTATCTATGGTCTGGTTCTCCTGGCTTCAATGGGTCATTCTGATTTTATTTAGCAACAGGGGTAGTGCAACAGGCATATTATTCGACACAGCCGAAAAAAGAGAGGGGTAGTCTTTGTTTAGAAGACTTTTTCTTATATTACTGTGCACTCCATGGCAACAAAATCTTTGCTGGGCCCAGATCCTAACCAGCCTGGTGATAGGGAATACACTCCATTTGTGGCTTCAAATTGAATCTCAACTCTGTTGTCAATATGGCATTCAGCATTCTAGTCTTTTATATTCTAAACCCTCAGCCCTTCCTCCGACTTGGTACTACCCTCTGAAATGGTCATTGCAGACCCTTATCCAATTGAGATCATATCTTCAACAGGATTGGTCTCAGAATTTTCTCAACCTCTTCTGGGAATCCCAACATCAAAATTACTAACGTCCTGTTCTTTTACTTTTGTCCCTAGGTGTGGAAATCCCCATTAGATTATTTTTTTTCAATGCTAGGCCACCATCTCCAGCAATGATCTAACAACCCTTTTCCTCCCAGTCTATCACCCTTTTAAACATTTACAGTTATCGAGGCCCTTAGACAGTGTTTTATTGAGTGGAAGACCTGTGGTTGGAGTCTCCACCCACCTGGAGATGTTGCTGACAGTTGAGACAATCTGCCATCATTCTGAGCTTGCCAGCCAAATTAATTGCTGAGATGTTCAATAGGAATTTCTGGGCCAGCTTATTACTTTGGTTGCTTCTCTCTGCATCTTTCTGCTCTTGGTTTCCTCCTTGCTTTGGTGTGTAGGCAACTGTAACTCAGTTGTCAGAACTGATGAGTACATTCTTATATCTGATCATGTTGCTGAAGCTGAGTAGTGCTAGAAATACTGTTCTCATCTCCAGCTCATTGATTGGTAGCTTGGATTCTTTCAAGAACCATTACCCCTGTGTGGACTGCTGTCCTGTGGTCATGACCCAGCCTGTTAAGCTGGCATCCGTGTCTATGACAATATCATGCTGAATATCCACTGCTAACCCCTTGGCCAGATTGACTCTATTCATCCACCATTATAGAGATGCCACCACCTGGGTAGTATGGACAGGGTTGTAGATAGATCTTGATCTAGATGAAATTCCTCTTTGTATTGCCAGTAGTAGCAGTTGTGGCATGTTCCATCAGATCGATGGAACTAGGTTAAAACATGATGTCATCAGGCTGTGGACCCTGGAAACCTGTTCCTGTGTCTGGTGTCTGGTCCCTTGTAGGTTGCATGCCTGCACAAAATGTTGTTCACTCTCTTTTCCGATGGCCTTTCTGTTCCTGTCTTTATGTCTGTGAGTGTCTCCAGATGCTCTGTTGATTGATTGACTGGGTGTGAGGCTACTCTTGGGTTAATTTATTATCCAACCATGTTTCTATAGACATTATATCACTGTTTGTGTCTGTCAGGTTGCCTATTGTGGGGATCTTGCCTGATGAGCCAGTCATCCAGCTATGGGATCACTTGTATGCCCTGCTTTCTCATCTTGGCTGCTAGTATGATGGAGACCTTCATGAATACTCTGAGGATAAAGCAAGTCCAAATGAAAAGACCGGTACTAGTAGTGTTTCCCAGGATGTGGAATCATAGGTATTTGAAGTGGAATGACCTGACTGGGATGTGAATGTGTGTGTGTGTGTGTGTGTGTGTGTGTGTGTGTGTGTGTGTGTGTCCTTCAAATCTAAATCTAAGAATGTGAGGTAATCTCCCAGGTGAATGACTGTCAGAGTGCCCAGATGGTTTCCATTTTGAATGACTTGAGTCATTGAGTGACATTGAGTGACTACTAATCACTGAGTGATTAAAGAACTTTAGACATAAAACTGGCTGTAATTCACCAGTCTTCTTAGGAACTGTAAAGATGATGGAATACATCACTTTTTCCCTTTGTTCTGGGGCACCTCAGTTATGGACTTTTTGTATAGATGTTGCTTAATTTGGTTGATTTGGCTTGGCCATACTTTGTGCTTATAGGCAGGAAGACGATTAACCTGTCCTTCGGGTATCTTTTCTGATTTTATTGTGTAACCCTTGATTATGAGTTCAAGTACCTATTTGTCCTCAGCTGACTTTTTCCATTGATGAGTGACCCACATTAGTTGTGCTCCTTTTGGCACATGATCCTGTTAAGGATGTTTGAGATTGCAGTCATTGTTTGGATTGTTTTTTATGGCTGGTATTGATGTATGGTCTGTCTCTGCCAAAGACTTCCTACCTCGTGATCTATAGCTGTTAGCAGAGTGGTAGTTGGAACAGGATCTGCTGTTTATGTTTGTGTGTGATGTCTGTCTCAAAAGTTTCCTTCATACAAAATCTGTGTCTGCCAGTGAGTACATGGATCTTGAATTTTTGTCCTTGTGGAGAGATTTGCCATCCTCTTCAGCTTTGATGTATTTCTCAAGCCTTCTCTGAATAGAAGAGAGACCTTGCATTGTAGCTTTGCAGAATTGCCTTGGACTCATTATAGACATCTCAGAGTTTAAGCCATAGGGCTCTCCTCACTCTGATGGAGATGTCTGTGACACTATCATTAATTTGTTAATGAGTCCACAGCCATGTCAGTAAAGTATTTGGTTGTCAGCACAGTGTGTTCCAAAGCTGCTGCTATGGTGGGTTGGTGTTCATATTGTTGTGGGTGTTCTGTTTCCACACTAATTGTGCTCTCATGGTTAAGGTTGCTACCCTCACACCCATGCCTGTCAATTCAAAACTCTTCTTGTGTTTCTTCTTTTTTCTGTCTGTGGGCTCCTTGTGGCCATATCACCCTCTGAAGGCAGGATGGTTTTCTTGTTTCGTGCTGCGGTTTTTGGTCAACTACAGTTGCTGTACACCACAGCTTCAGTTTGTCCATTTGAAGGGGTACATCTTGCCCCATGACAGGCATTCTGGTATGCATGCTGGTTCTACTGCCTCCCATTCCTTGCCATAACCTCATTGACAGCTTTGCAGACTTGGAATATATTGCTTTGCTTTACTGAGAGAAGGTGGAATGGCATGAGTTTGGACTGTGGCAGTGGTGTTGGCTCATCGAACCTCACCATGGTTATGATGTGGCATAGCATGCAGGCACTTGATCTGGAAAGCACATTTTGGCAGTGAGAGACTGATGATTCTGTTCCATGCAATGCTTATCCTCAGATTTGGTTGTGTCAGGTGGCTTGTGCCACTTGTGCCAGCCTCTTGGGTTGTGGGTAGTGTGGTTGGTCAGTGAGGGGTCTTATAGAGCCAGGTTACATTGGTTGGCAATTTCTGCCAGCTTCTCTAGCATGGCAGTCATAAATTGCTGTGTTTGAATAACCTGCTGGTTTTGAAGGATAACGGATGCTGTGTCTGCCATATGAGCAGTCAGTTGGGAGGTTGGCAACAAGAAGGCACCAGTGGATTGGACAACAGTACGGTCTTTGTGTTATCCGCTGTTTGAGGCTAATTTCTCTGTAGTGTTGGATGGTTGTTCAGTACATTTAGGGCACAAGTGATCCAATTGGTCTGAAGTCAGGGTCATAGCATTTTCTGCACTTCCTTCTCTCCTCATCATGGTCTGTAAGGTGACATAAGGGGAGAGAGAGGAGAGGAGAGGAGGAGAGGAGAGGAGAGGAGGGAGAGAGGAGAGAGGAGAGAGGAGAGGAGAGAGGAAAGAGGAGAGGAGAGAGAGGAAAGAGGAGAGATGAGGAGAAATAAAGCATGTTTAGTGAATCACCCTAGTGTGAGTCAGTATCTAATATAGCTTGAAGTATATTGATCAAATAAATCTACATCTGACATTGGACCTTCAATCAGTACAGACCTGGCTGTCATTGAACCAGCTCATCCTCAACAGTACTAAAACTAATTCAGTGCTATTTGGCACTACCCTAAACTCAGAGAAAATATACTGTAGCGTTATATAAGTTACTGTCGTTAGATACCTAGCAGTTATTTTTGTTTTCCTAGTGAACAAATGCTGTTCGCTGTTTTGATGTTCGCTGTTTTGATATTCATTGTATTTGCTGGAGCTCATTTGTATTCACTCATATGATCGGGGCTATTTTTCACTCTTTTAACATGGAACCCTAAATATGTACTATGTATGTCATGATTTGTTGAATTTGAATTTTGATGCACTATATGTCATGTACAAACTTGCCATTGTATGTCCTGCTATATTGTATCCTCGTGCTTTGTACCTTATTACCAAAGTATACCATACTGTATTGTAGTTTCTTACTATGTGTTCTTACTATACTGTATTCTTCAATGTCTGTATTTTTGTGGTTGTACTTTCCCAGGTTGCACCTGAAAATAGGAATGTGATTGTCTAGTGTGCCAACCCTGATCAACAAAAGCTAAATAAATAAATATGTGGTGTGCATACTGTAACATCTGTGCAATTCAGATTGTTCCTGTGTGTGGCTATAAGGTGAAGCAACTTCACAGGGAGTTTAAATGAAACTATACAAGACCTCTGTAAGATGGCTAATGAGTATATAAGATGCCGAAATGTGAAACAGCCCTATAAACATTACAAGGATGCCTCACTCATGATGACTGCTGGAAATGACACTAGGTGGGTTATTTTCAGTGGATGAGAGCAGAATTTAGTAGTAGTGTGCCTTGGGCATCAAGTGCCTATGCAGTGCTAAAATGGTAAATGGAGAGGGTGAAAGAGCAAGGTGGCCGATGATATGGCTCTAGGATGTCTTAGCAGCAATCAGCAGTAATCTGGGGTCAGTGCCATGACCAAGATAGCACTGACCACACCACACATGCACAGCCAAACAGACATCTGATCTATGATGTCGGATTTCTTAAGTGCATGCACTGAGCAACAAGGAGGATGGGGGCTAAAGGCTCCATGAAGAAAGCCCAATAAGTGCTCCACATGGCATGGCCACCATGATAGAATAAAATGTGACCCTATAGTTTGTTTCTCTGTAGATCAGCCCCAATGACTGCAATCTGGCCAGTATCAACACAGGGAGGATGACCCTGAAACCTCTGGCAGGAGTTTCAGACTGCCAGGAAGGAGCAGGAACATTTTAATAGTTTGTGGTCCTGCTTCTGTTTTTTGGGGCATAAAATACAATGGGCTGTACAGTGGCTGCTCTTAGAACCACCAGCAGGGTTCTAAGTTACCACATATGACGATATCAACTTGCAAAGCCCTGCTAGCAGGGGAACTTTCAGCTATCTTATCAGCACAGCAAGCTGCATGACTGCTGCAATAGGGGTCACTCAAATGCACCAGCACATTTACTGAGCTTGAACACACAGTGAGGTAACCATGGGCGTTAGATTCAAATGTACATGCTCCTCATGGCAGATGAAAAAGTAAGCCATCCCATTGTAGTAGATTTTCTAATACCTGCATAACCAATAGAAAAATGTAATGTCAACCCTGTAGAATCAATGGCTGGCTCCCCATAGAAGCCCAAGATAGTTAGATAATTAGAAAGGAAAAAAGCCTTCTAATATAAATGCAGCAATCATGTTAGCCAGAAGCCTAATCATTAGAAATGTCATACTTGTTAGCAGTGATAACAAGATGTGTAGTTAAAAGTAGTGTACTGTAAGTAGGACCTGAGATCTTGGGCTGCAGTCTAGTCAGATGCACCTTCAAACTGTCCCAGACTGGCTAAACCACTATCTTAGTGGGTCGAATTTCAGCTTTGACATCACATATGCATCTGCAGCCCATGGGGTGAACACAAAGGGCTAGCTGTAAGGAACTTGGAGTTCTGCAGAGATTATCCTCCACAACTAGTTCTTAATGCCTATCATTGCGGTGCCTTCAGTACAAAAATCTTAAGACTGACACTGGAATGCTTGCCTGATGCTTTTCACACAAGTATAGTGCATAGCGGTTTATGAGTTGTGAGTTAGTGAATGGCCTAGGCTGAACTCAGTATTCATCCTGGTATCTTTTATAAATCAGTGATTTATAAAATAATTGCTTCCATTGACTAACAGTTGTTTTAATGTTTTCCTTAGTTCTCTTCTATGTTGCAAACAGAGATTTATGCCCAGAAAAGAAGGTGTGCACATTTGGAGACAAGAACCTAGCACATTCCAGCAATGATTTATGCAGTGACTGATCATACCAGTTTTGTGAGATAATATGACATTTATAGTTACATTACTAAAACTTATAAACCAGAAATTGCTTTTAACTTTCTACTTTTCCTAGCCATTAATTCTCACATTTGTGTATTTATAATAAGCATTTTCACTTGTAGTTATCTGATCTAATCTGGCCCTTGATTCGACAGCTTTTGAATATGTGTACACTGTTATTTTAATGTTTCTCCTACCATCTGGAATAAATTCAATCTTTTCTTAAACTTCAGAATTTAATGCCAATAAATGCATTCAGAAAGATCATCCATGGCATTACCTCTGAATCCTGCAAGTGCTTCTAACTCGCTCTCCATTTTGAACCTGATATCTTGCACCTCACAGCTGGGGCTGCTTTTCTTTTGTGTTTCTGCACTTCCCTCAATCTCTGCACTCCCCTCCATCTTTGCTCCCCTTCTGCCTCATTGTACTGCTCATTCTGTGTATTTTATTACTTATTCCAATGTTGTTATTTACCCCAACAGTTGCATTCTTACCCTATTTTTGCTCTGATGTATTTTACTGTATACTGTAGTTTGTATTTTGTATCTTGCTTTTGTGGTTTTGTTGTATGTTACTGTATATATTTGTGCATTTCTCAAGGAAATCCTTGTAAATGAGCTTGCTCAATGGATTTTATCCTTCATCCGTTCACAATAAACTGAACTGAACTGATAGCACTACTAATCTATGAAAGTGATAATCTGTAGATTGCAAACATTTTATGTTTTAGGTAATCTTTATGGTAGATTTATTGTCATTGTATGGCACCCAGAGCCTCCGGGAGTTGGGCACCTAGAAAATACAACACCTTGCCTATTGCATCAAGACCTAGGTGCCATGCCTTTGATTAAGCATCATACTGTGTGAAATAAGTCAGGCAACCATTCCAGTGTGGGTCTCAACATTTTTTACTGAAGACACTTTAGTAAGAGAAATTGACAACCAATACCCTGCCTGTGGACTTTTACTCTGTGGTGAGTGTATAACTGCTGTTCTGTTGTGCATATAAAGCATCAGCTGTAAGAATAATTTACTAGTAATGAAAATTATATATTTTAAGACATTTAAAATAGAGTGTATTTTGTGATCTTCAAAAGTGTTAGACTGATAGCACTGAAGCCAGAAGTCCTCTCTATTAAACCATTTGACAGATACAACATGAGTGGTCCTAGTGTGTGCATTTCCACCCTGACCAGCCAATATGATAGAGCATTTATCAAGAAGGAACCTCCTGGAGTGGATGACAGCCAGAATAGTTCAGACTAGCCATGTTCAGCTACTATCCATTGCATTTCAGATAATATGGCTAGCTCCAACTAAGTAGATGGAGTGGTTATCAAAGCTGTGCAGACTGTAGAATTCCACCAATGGAATTGGGAGGAACAACAATTCTACCTCATGAATGCTTTTGAATTTTTGGCCAAATTCCATGGAATTCTAAAAGTTTTATTATAAACTCTGAATTAGTTTGATTCACTTTGCAGAAACTGCAGATTAATTGTTTGTACTTCACTGAAGGCTAATCTGTGGTTCCATGCAAACTGAGAATTAATAATCTGCAGTTTAAATGCTTGTCAGAACTTTGAAATTCTGCTTCTGAGGTGAATCCCATGGAATTAGGCAGTATTCTTAAATTTGTGGAATTCTGTCAGAATCAGAATTTGAAAGTATGGACAGCTCTAGTGGTCAGTACATTATTCAAAAATGGTAGTGCAGTATCTGAGCAATTGGACACCTGAGCAAATTGAGGATTGAACTATCTACATAGGCCTGTCCATGCAACCAGGATTTCATATGGGACTGCCAACAATAGCAACATAGTGATTTAAGGCAAAGAAGCACTCAGGGTTATCACCCTCCCTATATATCAATTCACAAGCCGCAAGCATGTATGAATAAATATGCTGTACAAGCATATACAAATTATATGGAATAAAAATACATAGAAATGTAGAATGATACCATAGAAACATAGAATTTGCCACAGATAAGGACTGATTGGCCCACCTATTCTGCCCATTTGTTCCTCCTGTAGTATCACCACAGATCCCACTTGATCTCTAGTCCATTCACCCAACCCCTTCCTTTCCATAGATTCCCTTATGCCTATCCCATGCATACTTGAATCCAACACTGTTTTCACCACCACCACCACCTTGCTAGAAGACTGTTCTAGGAATTCACTACTATTTCTGTGAAGAAGTACTTCCTCACATCTCTCCTGAATCTCCCCCACACACACTCACACTTTATCATGCCCCTTGTCCTGAGCTCCTTTTTTCTGAAACATACTTCTTTCCTGTACCTTATTTACCCCTGTGAGGTATTTAAAGGTCTGTACCATATCTCTCCTCTCCTCTCTTCCAGAGAGTACATATTTAGTTCCATAGGTCTGTATTCACAGGGCTTCTGATGCAGACACTGCACCATTTTAGTTGCCCTCCTCTGGACTGCCCCCACTATGTCTATGTCCTTCTGGAGATGTGGTCTCCAGAACTGGACATGGTACTCTAAATGAGGGTCTTACTTGTGAGATATACAGAGGCAATACTACCTAATTTCTTCTATTGTGATTTTTCTTCCACTCTCTTGCAGCACCATTCAGCCATCGTGACTTCCAACCCCATCATCTACTGTCCCTGGGACTTACCTTAGATCCACTGAGTGCCCCACAGATTGCCTTCTGTGTCGGGGGCTTTTGGGGAGGATCCACCAAACCCCTTTCAGTGCACTCATTCAGATCTGTGGTCCCTTGCCCAGTAGATACAGTATGGGGTCTGTGGGATCCACGGGCAGCATCCTGCAGTCAGAAGTGATTTTCTGGTGCTCTCCATGAGCCCACAGATGCTCCATGGAGGCAGTGATTTTATGTGTACACATCAGGGGACATGCTTATGTCTCCCACCAGGAACATCCCACACCCAGAACTCTCATGTTGCTTGCATCACCACCTATGGTCACTTAGGTGGCAGTGTTGCAGCGGCACAATCTCCTCCTCCCTCCTGGAGGAGAAAAGCATCCACAGGAATGCTCAGTCCTCCTTCCCAGTCAGCCCCTGAGTGGCCCAGGGTTGTTCCCAACCCTGGGTCACCAGCTGACTGCAGTTGAGGCATGGGTGCTCTCTGTCCTCTGCAGCACCAGACCAGTGCTCTCTCTTCTGTTGGTGATACTTTCTCTATGTTCCACAATATTCCATTAGCCCTCTTAACTGCCTTGTTGCACTGTCTTACTAAATTTAGGTCATCCAATGTGATCACCGCAGGTCCTTTTCCTGCTTTGTAGATGTTAGCACCACTCATCCCGTGTTGTACTCCTCCACTGGGTTTCTGTGCCCCAAGTGCATTACTTTGCACTTTTTTGCATTGAAACTCAGCTCCCATACTCTTAACCACTGCTTGATATTTCTCAGGTTTCCACCACCCCTGGAGTTTCAACCCTCCTGCAGATTTTGGTGTCACCAGCAAAAGGCAGTGCAATGCCACTTATAAAGACATTAAAGAGGACTGGTCCCAGCACTGACATGTGAGGCACCTACAGGTCACTCTCCAATCCCTTGAATGAACTTCATTTGAAACCACCCTCTTGGCTATTCCCTAATGAATTTCTTACTCAGTTTTCCATCTTTGGACCCTCTCTTAAGCTACCTGGCTTGCTCACTAGCTTCCTATTTGGAACAGTGTTTAAAGCCTTACTTTACTATCCAAGGAACCCAATGATTCTCCTGGTAAGCAGAATTTGTCTAGGTTTACCATGATGACCTGTGCTGTCTGTGTGCATAATGTCTTCACTGCTAAGTTGTTTCATAGATTAGAAAAAGTGAGCCTGATGCCTCCAAAGATACTGCATAAGTGACAAGGGAACAGTCAAAAGAAAAAGCCATGGCACCAGTACCCACACAAGGGAGCATAAACCATACATAAAGTGTAAAATGATAAAATGCTTAATATTTATTGTTGTGTAAAGGTGTATACAAAAATGGAGAATAGCAGGCAGGCCTCACAAAACCCAATATTCACTTACCACATCAGATGTTTCAAGAGCGCTGCCACAGTACTGTACAGGAAGTGTAGCCTTACAGTGCATACAACTGGGGCATTTACTTCAAAAGTGTCAAAGTGCAAGTGAATCAAAAATGTTTACCATCCAAATGAAAATGATAAAAACAACATTTATAACAAACATTTAAGCACATGTAGAAGGAACATAGCAGAGGTGTACTCTCACATGACCACATTTGCAAGTTGCTTGTCAGGTCACATGTCCATACCTCTGAGATGGACTCATCAGATATGTGAAGCAAGTCAATCAAGTACAAAGTAATAATCTCAGCAGAGGAGCAAAACTCTAAAGGAAGCTTGTCAATTCAAACGAGGAGTTTAAACATGGCCAATTCATCACTCCAATTTTGAATATTCAAAATGTTTCTATACTATGAAACAAGGGGTCATAATCCTTCCATCTCCCCAGTTTCATATTAACTTATCAGACTGCCTTAAGTACTGGGCATGGTCTTTGAAACCATTATCTATCACAACATAATGGAGAACTTAGTTGAAATCTAAGCCCCCGCATGGCATAATGAGAGGCAGATTATACCAAACCAACCTGATTACCTCTTCAGAGGGAGTGACCAGGATAAGAACATGAGCAAGGCCATAGACATAGTTTATCTGGACAACAGCAAGGCATTTGACACTGTGGCCATGGCAAGTTACTTAGGCAAAGTGCTTCACTGAGGTATACAAAAGGCAAAACAAAGTGGATTACTAACTGACTTGGGTGAAGGAAACAGCATTATGGTGGAAGGACACTACTATAAGTGAAGGGGCACTAATAGTGTCCTCAGGGGTCAGTGCTGGGGCCACTGCTGTTTCTACAAGTTCATCAATGATCTAGAAGCTGGGATCTTCAGCAGGCTGCTTGGGCAGATTAGGTGGGTCAGTAGACCTTTTTCTGCTGTCACTTGCAGTATGTTTCTGAGTTTCCATATTTCTATGCTTAAGGTCTTTATGTTGTAGTATACCATTAGAGCAGTGACTTAAACTTGTTGCCATAATTAGGGTACCACAACAAGAGTGACAGTGAAAGGGGCAATCCTGATTTTAGATCATCCCTCACTGATGCTGCCCTGTGCACCCACTGTTAACACCCTCTGGGGCATGCCTGCCCTGGAGGTTGTTATATTATTGTTGGGGGGAGGCAAAGACTGTTTCCTGAGATGGTGCTTTGGTGCTACATGTCCTGGGAGCCACAATGCCTTTCACCCTAATGACAGGTGGCTGAGTGTCTTCACCCATATCAGCTTTGACAAAATGAATGTCACACCAGTATATGGGTGAACTCCATAGTAATGTATTTAGTTTGTATATCTTAATGCTGGCACCATAATGATTCTAATTTGTTGTTGTAACATCTCCTTTACTTTGCACTTATTTATAATTTGTACTACTTTAATTTTGCATCAGGACTGCTGTTTTCTCTCTATAACACATTCCCTGGGCACACATGAAAATGATGTTTGGCTCAGTGTGCTACAACTGAAAACAAATTATAAATAAATGAATAAGTGACAATAAACTGACCAAGGTAGTGGACTCCTTGAGGATGGAACAAATGTTTGGAAGACCTAAACAATCTGGGCAATTGTTCAGGCTCTGGGGCTGATTTATAACTCCCCAGAAATTGGTACAGATCAGGGAAAACTGGTGCAAGAGGTTTGTCATTTGCAGAGCTGCAATTTTTCCTGCATGTACTGGATTTTTAAAGATGGAAGCCTTTACGGCTGGCTTCATGATTTACGGCAGCTTGTGGACATTTTGTGATAGCAGCTGCAGCTAAATACTATGCTAGGTTGGACCAGGCTTAACACCCTTTGTAGCTACATTTGATCCCCATGCAGGCATGGGCTGAAGATCAATATGTCCGCAAGTGTGAAGATTTGTTACCACACTGGTAGCTGCAGAATGGGACTTAGTCCCAAATGGCAGAAACAGGCCCTTACTGTCTCAGATTCAGTATAGTAAAATACAATGTAGTATATTAGGGAAGAAAAACAAAGATAGAACCTGCTAATTATGCACTGTCCACAAATAGGAACTTCTCCCTACAATCATACCACAGGGCTAGCACATGGGATTTCTAATTGTTTCAAATCATCCAGATGTCTTTCCTTTATATTTCTGTATATCTTTAAATATCCAGAACACAGGTAAAGACAGTTGAAAGACCAGATTTGCTGGCAAAGGCACCTAGTGTCACCTGAGCTCTTTCTTCTTGGTTTGCTTGTAAGAACAGAAAAGGAACATTATCAGTGCAAGGAAAAGATTAAGGCTTCTTTTGGCTAGGCAGATTTACTGTGTGTTATTATTTTCTTCTTTACTCACAGGGTTTGTTACTGTTTTTGGCTAACATTTTACTGCTTTATTGTTCACTGATTCAAATTGCTGTTGCAGGGTATATTTTCTGCTGCATCATTACAGGTGTGCCTACAGGTTGGTTACTGCTTTGTGCTTACAGATTACTGCTGTGATCTTCTGTGATTCAAATTGTTTTTGTAAGGTATATTTTCTGTTACTGCTTTATTTTTCTCTGTCGCAGTGTTTTTTTTAGGGTATATCTTCAGTGAAATTATTACGGATGGTGCTTTACAGGTTTTACAGTTCAATCTATCATTAGGCTAGCTTTCAGGGCTACTGCAGTTGTTGTTGGTTGACTGTTTCTGCTTTTGCCTTCTTGTTTCTTTCATCCATGGTTCTTCTTTTCAGCAGGGGAGGCCCATCCACCCGCCCCATCCTCAACCACCCCATGCTATACTCCTTTTATAGGGTAGCACAATCATGCCATCTCCTTCAGCAAAGCAGGAAGGGAAGGATCAGAGGGTTATCCACACAGTGCCTCACTTAAGGGGCATATAATTTAACTTGTTACAACAAGTTATACAAAACAAACAACCAAAACAAAAATCAAACTTCTACTTTCATTTTCCTCCTTCTAATTACTCAGACCAGATTATAAACCCAGCATCTCATCTGGAATGGATATTATGAACTGCAGGAACTGCAGGATGCTTTTCAAAGGGGCAGTTATACAGGATTTAGGACATTGGAGATCTACAGGCTCAGCTCCAGGCAGCATGGGCAGAAATTGCATCCCTCAAATTGCATATTCAGTAGGAAATGTATTATAAGAACCACTCAACATTTCCTCAACATCCAAATGAAGCACCTTGACCGCAGAGGGTAGTTGGTCCGAGAGGCTGGCAGATGGTTAGAAAGGGCAAATCAGGTGCCCCATCACTCAATGCTCTCCAACGATCATCACCACAAACTATATAAAAACTACAAACAGGTATCTGCCTCTATATCTGAAATAAAACAAAGGGCAGAGGACACTGCAGAGCAGGACACTGCAGCACAGGAGCTAACGCAATAAAACTCACCCAAAAAGGGACCAAAACAAGAAAAGCAAAAGGATATCCAAACACTTCTGATCTTAGGAGACTCCATGATTCAGGGAGTTGATATTCTACTCGGCTGGGGGTAAGGTCAGATGTCTCCCAGGTACATCAGCAGGGAGAGACACTGACCGCATTGCTAAAATCATGCAGGAATCAGGAGAAAACATCAACATCCTGGTACAATAAGGACTAACATCTCACCAACTGGTCAGTTGTGGAGACCAAGGAACATCTGACCAGGCTGGGAGACAAATTCTCATCCATTTCATCCATCAGCTCCTTCTCTGAGATCCTGCTGGTCTGGGAGAGGGGCAGATGGATGGAAGGTCAGAGAAGGGGAGATAAGGAGCTTAACTTGTGGCTCAAGAGCCGTGCCAGGAAAAGGACACAAATTAGAGGGTAATTGGCAACAGTTTTGGGAGCGAAAGTTCTTAAATACGAAGGACTGCATCTAACTAAGGAGGAGTCAGTGAATTAGGACAGATGTTTGACATCTTTGCACAATATTTGAACTAGCAAATGGGTGGAGGGGTGTAGCACCGATATATCAATGTTAAGAACACCCCTCCCCTCGGCTAGTGATCAAACAGGAGTTCAGAATGTTTGTAGTTCATTTGCATAACCAGGTAAGGAAAAAGGTCTGGCTCCCATACGACGATAGAGCAAATGCCGGACCTCGCCCAACAACTAACACACCAAAATCTGGCCAATGGAAAATCATGTACACAACACCAGCAGTCTGGGAAACAAGATCCCAGACCTGCAGGCAACAATGACAGAGGCTAAACTGGACATAGTAGCCATTAGCTGGAAATGATTCACCAGTAACCACACTTGGGAGACATCAGTACCTGGCTGTGTACTGTTCAGAGGAGTCCGGAGTGCAAAAAGGGGCCCTTTATGTCAATGAAAATATCAAAGCTACAGAAATTCAGAATACACGTAAGGGACCAGAAGAAATGTGGGTCACCCTGGAAACAGGAAATGGGACAGCCATATGAACTGGTGTTGTTTACAGGTCTCCAGACTAGGGGAGGACAGAGACACATTTCGTTAGAAGATATACAAATCATGACAGCTAAAGAGGAGGTTCTGATAATGGGAGATTTAAACATGCCAGATACAGATTGATCAATATCAGCAGGAACATCTGACAGGACTAGACACATAGTGGATTCCTGTAGGGGAGGGCCTCAAACAACTGGTAGTACAACCCACAAGAGAGAGGGTTGTCCTACATCTAGTACTGACTAATAGGAAAGGATCACCCATCTCCAGGTAGAAGGTCACCTGGGGCCACTGACCATCACATGGTATGGTTCAATTTGGCCACTAGAACTAAGTCATCCCATTCCAAGCTAAAATGTGGGACTTCAGAGTGTCTGATTTTGATAAGATGGCCAACAAAGTTAAGCTAGCCCTGGCAAGAAGAAATACAGGTGAGGGATACAGACAAAGTGGGCAAACATTAGGGACGCAATACTTTAAGTAACATCCCACTGTGTTAGAGAGAAAAGCAAGAGCAAAAGAAGGAGGAAACCACTTTGGTTCTCAAAACAGTAGCAGAACCGATCAGAGCAAAAGGGTGGCCTTCAGGAAACATAAAGGAACACAGCAGGATGAAGACAGGGAGGCATACCAAACTTCGCTAAGGGAAGCAGAGAAGGCAGTAATATCGGCAAAGGCCCAAACTGAGGAAACACTAGCACAAACATTAAAGAAGAGGACAAGACTTTCTATAGCTACATTAGTGAAAGGAGAAAGTCCAGAGGGATATTGTTAAGATCAAAGGGTATAAGGGGTGTGTAGAGGAGAACCAAGGAAAAGCATCTATCCTAAATAGATACTTCTGCTCAGTATTTACTGAGGAGAAAGTAGGTGGTGCCCACAGATAAGCACCATGGACACAGGGATAGGAAGGTGTGCACTAGTCCCTTCACAAAAGAAAGGGTCCTACAGGAGCTCACAAAGCTCTAGGGTGAACAAGGCAATGGGACCTGATGGCATACTGCACATCCCAGGGTACCAAAGGAACTAGGGGTGGAACTAGCAGAGCCATTATCAGAACTGTTTAGTGAGTCTCTGAGCACAGGAGAGGTCCCAGAAGACTGGAGAAAGGTTTGTGACCCCACTCCACAAGAGTGGTAGCAGGGAGGAGGCAGGGAACTATAGACCAGTCAGTCTTACATCAGTAGTGGGCAAGATTATGGAGGCACTCCTTAAGGAAAGGATAGTGCAATACCTGGAATCCATAGGAGCAAAGAATCCAATATAGCATGGGTTTACAACAAGAAGGTCCTGTCAAACTAATCTCATAGACTTCTTTGACTGGGTAATCAGAGTGGTGGACCAAGGTGGGGGCAGTTGTTGTCACCTACCTTGTCTTCAGCAAAGCTTTCGATACTGTTCCACATAGAAGATTGATTAATAAGCTGGGTAGGCTTGGGGTGGGTCAGAAGTTGGTCAACTGGGTGGCAAACTGGTTGGTAGCAGAAAACAGAGATTGGTGGTAAACAGCATACAGTCAGAAGAGATGCAAGTCACAAGTGGGGTACCTCAGGGATCAGTCCTGGGGCCAGTCCTCTTCAATATCTTCATCAGTGACATTGCAGATGGACTGGAGGGTAAGGTTTGTCTGTTTGCAGATGACACGAAGATCTGCAACAGAGTAGATGATCCAGATGGGATGAGCAGAATGAGAAGAGATCTGGATAAACTGGCAAAATGGTCAGAGGAGTGGTAAATGAGGTTTAAAGCAAAGAAGTGCAAGGTCACGCGCATGGGGAAGAGAAACTCTGAAGCCACCTATAGTTTGGGAGGGATTTGCTGGCAATCACAAGGGAAGAAAGAGACTTGGGCATCATCATCACAGATGACTTGAAATCATCAAAGCAGACCCTAAAGCAGTAGTTAAGGGCTAGAGGGATGTTGTGTGTATTAGTAGGGTATTGCAAGTTGTAAGAGGGAGGTAATAATCCCCTTTACAAGACACTGGTTAGGCCCCCATCTGGAGTACTGTGTGCAGTACTGGAGGCTGCACCTGCACAAGTATATTAACAAAATGGAGGCAGTCCAGAGAAGGGCAACCAAATGGTGCAGGGACTGCATCAGAAAACATATCAGGACAGGTTAATGTAGCTCAATATGTATACCCTTGAGCAAATGAGGGAGAGAGTGATATGATCAAAACATTCAAGCATCTTAAGAGCATTAACCAGGTGAAAGAGCCTAACATGTTTCAATATAAGAAAATAGCAGGATAAGAGGACACAGCATGAGATTAGAGGAGGCTGATTAAGGGTAATGTGAGAAAGTTAT
Source organism: Neoceratodus forsteri (assembly GCA_016271365.2). Lineage (NCBI taxonomy): Eukaryota > Metazoa > Chordata > Ceratodontiformes > Ceratodontidae > Neoceratodus > Neoceratodus forsteri. The sequence goes on from CM057453.1 coordinate 1,548,765,920, forward strand.
TTTTCACAGAAAGGGTGGTGGATGCATAGAACAGTCTACCTCAGGAAGTGGTGGATATGAATACAGTGCAGGGCTTCAAACAGGTGTGGGATAGGCATAAGGGAGCAATACAGATGTGTATGAATAAGGACAAAGAACCTCTGTGCGCAAACACTGAAGCAAGAGTTACCCCAAAGGGCATTTGACTGAAGCCAAGTTTCAGGAAAATACAAAATCACACATGCCCACACAATGCAAAGCATCATGGGCTGTATATGCAAATCACCACAGAATGTTATGCTGGTTCAACTTCACAGAATTGCATGGTGCCAAGGCCCTCACACAGTTTGCAAAGGGTGCTAACAGATGACATAGACATGTGTTTCTGGCCCTACCAGGACTCATCAGTATGCCTCATCTGTTTGACACCCCATGGAAAGAACCAGCTACCCTAAGATGGTCTGCCTGGGTTATGTTGTGGTGAACCCATTAAAATAAAAACTATTTAAAGGACAAAGAACCCTGTGCACAAACACTGAGGCAAGGGTTACCCTAAAGGGCATTGGCTGGGAAGCCAAGTTTCAGGAAAATGCAAAATCACACATGTGTATGAATAGATAAGCCAATGACAGAGTACAGGCCTATGGTGCATTCATAAGGTAGAAATAATGGTAGACTGGATGGGGCTTATGCCCTTATCTGCCATCAACTTCTGTGTTATGTTTCTATGTAAAGCTAGGAGCACTTGAAAGTTTTACAGCAATGCACTATTATTTATTATTGAAATAAGAAGTGATTACTTTTAAATAACACGATGGCTCAAAATCAAAAAGAGGCAAATGGCTTCTAACGAGTGTTAGGTTTCTACTAATAACCTAACAGGCAAGGTGTCAGAGTATAGTACATCAGAAAAATGGGGATATACCTCCTTCCATCTGAATGTACCACAACATTTCCTGTATGGTTATGTACACATGCAATTTGCAATAGTGGATATGCACAAAGCTGTACTGCAGTCTATATAGTATGGTATTAAAGGAAAGGTACTTGCTGCAGAAGTTACCTCCACCAGACAAGCAAGTTATTCAAACTACTCCCTTCCAAGGAATAAACTCCAAGGGATGGAGCATGACAATGCGGTGCCCCAGGGATCAGTGCTAGGACAGGTCCTCTTTAATGTCTTTATAAGTGACATTGCAGAGGATCAGGAAGGGAAGGTGTGCCTCTTTGTGGATAACACCAAAATCTGCAAATGGGCAGACACATCAGGGTGGAAAGGATGAGCAGAGCTGAGACAACTAGAGGAGTGGTCAATGTTATGTCAGTTATGTTTCAGTGTGAGACAGTGCAAATCAATGCATTTAGGACACAAAAATCCATGGGTGGAGTAAAAATGGGTAGTGTGTTACTGACGACCACCAAACAGCAAAGAGATCTGAGGGTAATCATATTGAATGACCTAAAGGTGGTCAAGCAGTGCAATAACACAATCAGGAGGGCTAGTGGGATGCTGGGGTGCATAGGGAGGGTATCATCAGCAGAAAGAGGGAGGTGGTGCTGCCTCTGTATAGACTGCAGGTAAGACCCCATTTAAGTACTGTGTCCAGTTTTGGAAATCACATCTTTGGAAGGACATAGAGTGCAGGTGGTCCAGAGGAGGGCAATAAATGGTGCAGGGTCAGCATCAAAAGCCCCATGAGTAGAGACTAAAAGGCCTCAATATGAGACATAGAAACATAGACTTTGATGGCAGATAAGGACCGCTTGGCCCACCCAGTGTACCCATTTCCTACCTATTGGACAAACTACAGATCCTAGTTAACCAACAGCCTACTTCCTCCTACTCCCACTAGAATTGCCTTATGTCTGACCCATGCATTCTTGAATCCCCCTACCATTTTGACCACACAACTTCCTCAGGAAGCCATTCCATGCATCCATCACCCTCACTGTGAAACAATACTTCCTCACATTGCCCTGAGCCATCCCCTTCTTCAAATTGTGCCTTTTCTTGCACATATCTTTTCTGAAAGATGCTACCTCTTGGACTTTGTTGATTCCCTTGAGGTACTAGAAAGTTTCTATCATGTCCCCCTCCGCCTTTTCCTCAAGGGTATACATATTAAGCTCCTTTAGTCTCTCTTTGTATCACTTCTGGTGTGGACACTGCACCATTTTAGTTGCCCTCCTCTGGACTGCCTCCATCCTGTCTAGGTTCTTGCAGAGATGGGGTCTCCAGAACTGCATGCAGTACTCAGAAGGGTCTCACCAACTGTCTGTCCGGAGGTAACAACTTCTTGTTTTCGACTGGTGATGCCTCCTATGCATCCCAGTATCCCCCAGCCATCCTTACTGCCTTCTCACATTGCTTGCCTACCTTTAGGTCATCTGATATGACTACTCAGAGGACCCTTTCTAATTTTTCTGTTGTCAGTAGCCACCCCATTGTGTACTCTTCCCTTGTGTTTATGTTTCCTAGGTGCTTTACTTTTGCACTTCTTTGCATTGAATCTAAGCTGCAATACTTTTGACCATTCCTCTGATCTTGCCAAGTCCCTTCTCATCCTTTTCCACCACGTTGTACCCACTAGTAATCCCCATTTCTTTGGGTGGACTCCATTTACGATTACCCTCTGTGTCCTGTTGTCCAGCCAATTGTTTACCCAGGTTGCCACCTGGGACTCACTCCCAGGCTCACTAACTTGTTTATTAATCTTTTGTGTGGGACTGTGTCATATGCCTTGCTAAAGTCTAGGTAGGCCATGTCCACAACCCCTCCCTGGTCTACTACATTTGGTCACCTAGTCAAAGAAATATATTAGATTCATCTGACATGACCTTCCTGCTGTGAATCCTTGCTGTCTTATGTCCTGTGCCCTGCTAGCCTCTACGTACTCAACAATTCTTTCTTTCTTTCAGAAGTGATTCCATCTTTTTCCTACCACCAAGGTCAAACTAAAAGGTCTATAGCTTCCTGCTCTCTGTCTTGCTTCCACTTTTGTGAAGCGGAATCACATCCACCCTCCTCTAGTCCTCAGCTACCACAGCATCCTTCCATAATTTGTTAAAAGGGTAGTCAGTGGTGTCACTAGTTCTCCCTAGTTCTTTTAGAAGTCTGGGGTGAATCCTGTCAGGTCCCATTACTTTGTCCAACTTAAGTTCTAGGAGTTCTTTCAGGACCCTTTCTTCTGTGAATGGACTGGTATTGACTCCCTACCCAGAGTGCTTCTATTGACTGGATTAGGTACCTCCCTCCCTTTTTGTGAATACTGAGAAGTATTCATTCAGTATCCCTGCTTTTTCACTGTTCCTCTCTGCCCACCCACCCTTCCCTTTATTAAACCTCATTATCTCCCTTGGTCTTTCTTCACTCCTAATGTACCTATAAAGATTTTACCCTCCCCACTTCTTAACTGAGTTGGCTATCTTTTCCTTGGTTTGGGCCTTTGCTATTCTGACTGCCTTCCCGCTTCTTTCTGCTCTAACTGGTACAGTTCTCTGTCCTGCTCCTTCTGTGTTTCTTTATACTTCCTGAATTCTATCCTTTCTCCCTAACCTTCCCAGCCACCTCTTTTGAGTACCATAGTGTTTTTTCCTTTGTTTTGTTTTGTTTATTTGCTTCACACAAGGTTTGTTGCCTCTGTGATGGCAGTTTTGATTTTTCCCATTGTTCCTCCACCTCCTTCTTGCCCATGTGCTAGTGCTTTTCTGAGGCACTGTCCCATTTTGTCAAGTCCGCCCTCCCAAAGTCCAGTACCCTCGCTTTTGTATGGCTTGACTCCTTGGGTGTGTTTATCATTAACCACACTGTTTGGTGGTCACTTGTTCCTCAGATGGCTGCTCACTTCTAAATCTGAGATCCTATGAAAGAGGGAGGGAGGGGTATGATAGAGACCTTCATATACCCTCACAGGGGTAAATAAAATACAGGAGGGAAGTATTTTCAGAAGAAAAGGTGCTCAGGAACAAGGAGACATTCTGTGAAGTTGGAGGGTAGATTCAGGAGATTTGTGAGGAATGCTTCTTCACAGAAGAGCAGTGGATTTCTTCAACAGCCTTCCAGCAGAGCTGGTGGGGTGAAACAGTGGTGGGGTTGAAGAATCCATAGGTCAGGCACAAGGTAATCATACTAGAAAGGAAGGAGGGGAGAAAGAGCTGTAGATCAAGTACGGTCTGCAGTATAAAATGTAGGTAGGGAAAATGGGTAGACTGAGTGGGCCAAGCGGTCCTTCCTGCCATCAAATTCAGTTTCTATGTGTAGAAATGCTTGAATTAGCTGATGTAAAGAATAATAAAAACAACTGAGAGTGCCTGTGAGAATGCAGCCACAAACATTTTTCATAGTGTGCTTAACTCTGATACCATAGTGACTTAGCTTTGCTTAACAAGCCATTTGCCTTTCGTTGATTTTTTGAGTCATATACTATTTAAAAGTGATCGCTTCTTATGATGATAACAGATACAGACAAATACAGACTAAATACTCTGCTGCATTTTGCTGCTAAAGAATGAATGACAGATAGCAGAGTTTACACACCTGTACTGCACTATCCATGTACTTTCATTTACTCTTTGTGATTGACCTTAATGACATTACAACAAATTGAGGTGTAAACAAAGAAATGAGCACATTGCACATTTTTGGTGCACTGTTATTGCACTTTAGTTGCCTTTACACATGGGATGGAGTGGGCATTTAACAGCCAATACAATCTTGAAGTGGTTTACAGCAGAAATATTGTTTGGTGGTACAGTATGCAGTGCATGGCATTTGAATTTTGCATTATAAGTCCATTAGCTCATTACAGCAAATGCCAGTGTCCTCACATTGTCATTCAGATAGCAGTACACTGTTAGACTGTTTTCTGATTTGAATATTACATAATAAAAGCACCAATGAACATTTTTTCAAGTGCTCCTAGCTGTACCTGTGTTTTGGATGTTTATGAGTTTGTCACAGACTGGTTCTCTCCCAGAAGTCACTCTGCACTGCTGCCATTTTCACAGTCCTTCAGATGCCTGAATGGTTATTTTGGTACAGTATACTACCACTGCTCAGCATGACTCTCACTTGGGGTATTGTATCTCTTGGTGTGAATCCCACTAGAGCCACTGCTCAGCTCACACACTGCAATACTCTTTCCAAAGGGCAAGTCACCCCCCTTCTGTAACAGCTGAGAACACTTTGCTCTAACTATGCTAATTTTGTAACCTCTTTCTTCAGAAATGGATCACAGGTTTGCCAATTTATAACTGGTTATCTGTACCTGAAGGACTCAGTCAAAGAGGGCATGCAGTTTATAAAAATAACACTTAATATGATAGTACGACTAGAGCCTATGGGGAATACATTATTTCTACACAGATAAAAAAATGCACACATTTAAAACAATAGAGATCTCACAGGAAAAAATCTAAATCAGATCTATTAACATCTCTAAGTAGAATGGAAGAAGCTTATCCCCAAGTGGAAATAATGATTGATGGTGTACTCCTATCTATAATGTTACTACATAAAAATCCCAGCACCACTGAATTCCCATTGCAAATATGAAAGAGAAATACCTTCAGTTGGCCAAACCACAGTCCCCACATCACTGAGTAGGCCTCTCTGATGTCCACATGCTGTCTCTGTTTTTGATCCCTGGGAACCACCTTTTTCCAGACTGGTCTAGACTGGATTTGTGTATTTGTCTCAGCTTGAATAGTTATTCTGGTCATCAGGCACACATAAAAATGCCCTATTCTACCATGGCCTGTTTAAATTCAAAACCTGCCTTTCTTCCTAAGAAAGGGACTCAGGCCTTGAAGTTTACCCAAACAAAGGGCCATCACAGGACAATAAAATAACTTCTACACAAAGGCCACCACTAGCTGAGTGCCTTAAGGCTTGGGTTAGAGAGGAATATGTTTTCAGTTTCCACCAGACCTCTCACCTCAGCTGAAAATCTTTATAGAAGAATAAATACTCATACAAATAAAAATAACACACAAAATGCATTGCAAGCTGCCACAATGAGGTATACAGAAAAATAAAGAAAACACTTTTGATGCTTTGAACTAATTTTACACCTTAAATATCCTTGGTGCTAGCCCTGTTGCAGGATTGTGGGGAGGAAGTTCTCATTTGTGGTTTGTGCTATTTCCCATTGGGTTCAAGTGTACTAGGAGTTTTTAGCTCTGGAGCTGGAACTGTATCCTTGTTAATTACACACTGTGTCAGGCTCACATTGTTGGAGTGGAGGAGGAAAGGACTCTAGAAGGCATAACAAAACAAGGGGATAAAGTATGATAAATAGTGCTGTTGTAAAGTGGCCCAGTGGAATGCTGTGGTGCATAAAAAGATGCAGTGACCAGCAGGAGTGGGAGAACCATAATCCCACCAGTTTACAAGGCTCTGGTCAGTCTCCACCTGCATACTGTGTGCAGTTCTGGGCTTTAAAGGATATTTAAACAATCATGAGAGTGCAATGTAGGGCCACCAAAATGTTTAGGGTTCTGGGAAACAAGGACTAGGAGGATAGACTAGCCCTTAACTTGTTCACCTTGGAGAAAAGGTGTCTGAGAGGAGACATGAGCTCTGTCTTCCACACACTCAAGGGTATCTACAAGAATGGACAAAGTTATTTGCTCTGGTGTTCTTTGGCAGAACACAGGGACATATGCAAAGATCAGAGGCAGTACATTTGAGGTAGTGTAAGGAATTCCTTCTTCTCACAGAGGGTGGTGAGCCTATAGAACAATCAGAAAGAAAAACATGTCACACTAGTGCTAGAACATGTAAGCAAAAATCATACATTAAAGAGCAACTTTCTATTATAATATAAAGCTTAACAACACTAGATTTACACCATTTATGTTTTGACCTAATTTTTATTTTTGTTTACTTTCTCCTGCTGTTAGTCTACTAATTACTATAGATAATACATTAATTATTTCACGGAGTCTTTTAAAATGTATCTGACTCTGCCCTGCTAACCACACAATTGCTGTTTGTGATATCGTCATCTGTTGTCCCGTGAGCACTATTATCTCATAAACTAAGGCACTGTGAACTTATTAGGGAGAGACAAATGTTTTCAAAGGTTTTCTATGAGATTTTTAAATGGCTTACCAAGATGAGCTGTAAACCTTGGAAAGAAACATTGAAAAGAAAAAAAGTGTCTTCTGTAGTAATTGTAACAAGCTGAAACATCTTTATTTGTGAAAACACTTGATAATGTGCAGAGTTCCTGTTTAAGTACAAAAGATAAAGGGTTTAATATTTATTATTATGCAAATGTTTTTCTAGTGTTAAGTATGTTAAATACTAGGCATTGCTCTAAGCATGAGGTTCCTATGAAATACAATTACATTACCATGACATACTGATTAAACAGTTATAGTAATGCTTCACACTTTCTGCCCTGTGATTATAGCCTTTTATGACTAGTTTGGTGCAGGCTGCAGTGTCATTATCACGCATAGCTGTAAAGATATACAACATTCTGCTTGTTATTTTATCAAACCAGTAATTGCTTTGTGCAAAATAATATCCGATTTAACCTCATGCTCCATGTGGGAATTACTGAACATATGTGTATCAGAGGATAATTGGTCAAACAAAGACTTATGTCTGTATGATGATTAATGCATTTCTGAACCAAGATATATATGATTACCATGTGGTGCCTTTAAGTATGTAATGTTGTTGTATGTTTGAAACTCAATAAAAGATTAACTTCAGAAATTATGCAAAGGTGTTCACAGAAATGGAGCATAGTAAGCAAGCCCCACAAACCTAAAGTTTCACTTCCCACTGAAAACTTCTTCAAGGGTACTGCCTCCAATAGATGTAGCCTTTACATAGTACTCTTCTTAATGTCATACTGTCCATATTTACATGAAATAAGGGCATTTGCTCTAAAAGTGCCATGGTGCAAGTGAATTAAAAGATGTTTAATATATAGAATAATACATGGGGGACTGCATAATGAGAATTTAATACACACCTGAAGTGTAGGATACTACATAAACTCAGAAGGCAAACCCTGAGGGGTTTATCAAATCATACCATACTGAGGGTGCATTACATTTCCATGTTTTCTTTTATATAATTGCTGGTAGCATTTTCTCACAATGAAAACACTACAGTATACTGCAATTATAGAAAACAGCATGGCCAGTAGATGGTGCTGCTGTTACATGTTTAGTGTTGCAGCTGGAGGTTTTTGTTCCCCATCTCTCTATCCATCTTCCTTTCCATTTCTTTTCATTGTTTGTTAGTATTTGTGGCTGTGGAAGTGTTAGGGTAGGGTAGGGTAGCGTAGTGCTAGCATCGGGCAGAGGTGCAGTTTCAGCCACATAAAATTCACTTTTCTCTAACTAAACTTTCACTTTTCTTTAAGTAGATCTGGAAACAGAAGATGAGAAAGCACTATAAGTGTGTAATAACCCTGAGCAACTGAACTTAGTTCCACATGCACTTGGGTGGGGGATGACTGGGTGGAGGGAGGGACCACTACCACCAGGAATATTTCTTTAACATGTGGGGTGGGTGGGGAGGGACCACTAGCCACCAGAGCTTTTTGGGGCAACTGGGGTGTGCAGCAATTGAGGGAGAGGTTTCCACAGAAGTTCAGAAATCAGTTTCTGAACTTCTGCAAAGTAAAAGTCAGACTTTCGCTTGAATTCCGCCCTGAAATTTTAATTTTGACCATGCCTATTCGTAACTCACCCTGAATCCCTCTGTGCTCAGCAGTTGCTACTCTCTGTTTTCATACTGCTTGAACATTTCTATAGAACATCATTCCAGGCTATTCAGTTGAATAGCCTGGAATGGGAGTTTGATGTCATAGAATGCCTTAGAAGTATGAAATTAACAGCAGTAGCTGGTGAAAAGAGTGCAGCTTAATGTCAAACTGAAGGCCCCCAAAGCTAGATTATTTATTTATCAAAAATCATCAAAGCATATCAGAATACATAACTGGCATGGAAAGAAAGATGGAAGAGTAGTTAACCACGTAAAATAATTTCCTATCTCCTTTTATTGATTTACACTATCTCTTAACTTATGTATGTGTATGAGTACTGTTGTGCTTATTACATGTATGCAGGGAAGACTTATGAGCAGAGAGGTAAGGAATTGGATCTGTACACGTTGGGAGACTAGAAGGAGAGAGAGGATATGACAGAAACATTTAAATATGTTAAGGGATCAACAAAGTAAAGGAAGGTGTTTGCTTAGAAGGAAGGATGGAGCTGTAACTAGAAGGCATAGCCTAAGACTACAGGGAGGAAGATATAGATGCCATGGAGGGGTGATTCTTCACAGAGAGGATGGTGGAGGCATGGAACAGGCTTCCAGAGGATTTAGTGGGGGCTGAAATGGTGAAGGGATTCAGAGAGCATGGGACAGGCATATGGGGCTGAATATCCAAGGAAGGGGGCTTCCAGAGGGGAAGTGATGAGTAATGGGGGCAAGAGGCAGACTGGATGAGGTGGTGGGTCCTTTTCTGCCACCAGGTTTCTGTGATTCTACGCTGCTAGCCTACTGTCTCATTAAGATAACAGTGCATAAAACTGGAGACTTGTATTGACATGGCAACTCCTTGATAAAGTGCACAAGCGTGGAACATCAGAGGTAGTTTTTCCTCACAAAGGTTTTTCCTGCACCCACACTGCACCATCGTTGTTAATAAAATAGCACAAAATCAGCATTTAAGTCAGTTTCTCCATTTCTTGCAACAGTAGGTGTGAGTGCATGCATGTAGTTTTGCATTGCTAGCTCAGGACTTTGTTTACCACCTGAACCACAACCCCAGTCTGAGTGGCCCTGTTATCTTGGTCCACTTAATGAATTCTTATAGCATGGGTGCTACAGGTAGTCACAACATTGAGTTGACATGCCTGTTCACCTCCTTCTGTGTCCCCAGAAGAGTTCCTCAATTGATCGCCTAAACTTCCACCCTTGTTTCCTCCAGCAGATCTACATCATTCAAACCCTTTTTCAATAAACCTGTTCATCAGTTCACAGGGTCTTAATTCCTATAAATCAGGTTTGCTACATTCCTTGCTTGATTCTCATGAAATACGTTCTCATGAGCTGACTCTTCAATATGTATCTGATTGTGTAGTTAGGGTGGCATGAATTAGAGAGCAACACTGTGTTGTTGTCTGCTGGCTTATACTGGCTCTATCACAAAGTCCCCTTACCTTTCTTCATTTGAAGATACCGAAAGTAAATGCTGTCCATGCTGATGTTTACTTGTAAATAGTAGTGCTGTGCAGAATTTTCAAATTGCAGCAGAACAAAATTTCATGTAATTTCAATTTCCACTGAAATTCTGTCAAATTTCACCAGAAATGGAATGGCAGAATTCCATGACAGAAAAATGCAGAATGAGTTTTTCCACATTTCTGAGGAATTCTAATCCATGGAGCTCAATAACTTCCACTGAAATGTTTGCAGAATGATTTTCTGTGGAAAACGCTGTCCTGCAGAATATTATTCTGTGGATCACAGCAGGCAGAATTCCACAGAAGAACCAGTGAAATTCCAGTGGTAGAATGGTCATTCTGCACTAATTCTGCTGGAGGAATTCTGCATTCTTTACAGCACTAGTAAAAAAAAAAGGTAAACTTTATAACAAATTCTGATAGTTGTAAGTGAAATTGGGTCAGTGGATTGCCTGTTGATGGTCTCTTATTCAAATTGTGGGCAATGGCATCAAGAACACCTTTGTGTTATTGTTATTATGCAGGGACTCGATGTCAAAGGTGACTAATCTAGAACCCTCTACTAACACCATATCATTAAGGACCTGCAGGTCCTCTGTGGTGTTCTTAAGACATGATCCATGGCCAGAAATGAAAGGACAAATGTGGAAATCCATAGACCTCGACAGAGGCTCAGGAGAGCACTGATACCTCTGATTATTGGCCTGCCTGGATGATTCACTAACACGTACTTTTGGCAGTACATATATCATAGGTCTAATGGGATGTGGTTTACTGAAAACAGAAATGCCTTGGTTTCCTCATCAATGTATTTTTACTCAAATTCTGTGCGAACAGCTTCTTTCACTGCTCACTTGAAGTCAGCCTATGGGTCACCCTCCAGTCTTTTATAGAAATTGCATTTTGCCAACTGCCTATGAACCTCTGAGATTTAGTCCTTCCTATTAAAAATGACATCATCCTCTCTCTTATCAGCAGGCTTTACAATAATGTTTTATTTTTCTGCAGACAATCCAAGGCATAAAAATTAGATGTTTTGATAGGGGACAAACTAGTACACAGCAATCAACAGAGGAAGAACTTCACTCTTGCATGGCCTTGTATGGCAAAAGATATGCCTATTGCCATGTGATCTCAGCTGTTAAAGATTTTATGAATCCTCAAACTGGCAGAATATATGAGATCAACGATCTCATCACATGTAATACCAATGGGGGTCATCTACTTAGCCATTTGCAAGTGTGCAGCTCATTATGTAGGGAAGACCATCCATGATTTCAAAATCCAGGTGGAGAGCACTGCAGGAGAATTCAGAACAAGAATCAGAATTATTCCACTACTGTGTATATCCACAATGTGGCAGATCCACTGTGCATTCCTTCATTTTCAGTGTATTGAGCAAGTATGACATAGTCAAATAGAAGTGATTATGACAATGAGGTCTTGAAGCAAGAAGCTTTCTGGATATTTAGCATTAGGGACCAAGCGTGTGCCAGGATTGAATGCTAATTTTGACCTGGCACCTTTTTGAAATAATAATGATACTCTCTCTTTTGTCTCTGTATCTCTTTGTACCTACAGGTGCAATCAATGTCTCAGATTGTACAGATATTAATTCCTTTTGAAGGCCTTATTTGGACATGGAGCCAATTTCCTGCACAGCTTGTAATCAGTGTTTACTAACTGAGAGAAATAGGCCTTTGAGGAAGAACTGGTTAGCTTGAAACATGTCAGGCGTTTATCTTCACTGTCTGCCTTTTAATGTAATAAATCAAATTTTTGCATGATACTACTGTGGCGTCACTTTTTGGATTTGTGTGCAGGGGGACCTGGAGTAGATGATTTTGGTGAGTTTCCTAGCATCACATCCTAGTGCATACTCTATGGAAATACTGTACTTAGCTACCTTTTCTTCTACAACTACCTGATTATTCTCTCTCATTTCTGCCTGCCCTGCTCAGCTCCACCCCACTGTGCTACCCACCCTGCACATCCTCTTAGCTTCCTCCCTTCTAAATGGCCTGACCGCCCTGTTCTTTTGTTTTCTAAGAACCCCTCCCCTCTAGCTCTATACTAAATCCTCTCCCTTTCAGACCTCCCTGTTCATTTATTTCTGTAAACCCCTCCTGTTTAGTTCCCACTTAATCAATCTCCTTTCTCTCCCTCCAGGTCTCCCATGGCCTGCTGTGGCTCAGACCTCTAATATGCACCTGTTCAGAAGAGATTTCTGCCCAGGGATTAGAGCTGTGGTCCTGCCTTCTGCCAGCAGCTGACCACACGACTTTTCCTCTGCTGCCACCGACTGTGGATCCTCCCAACTTCAGTTCGTAGAAGTAACCAGCCGCTCTTGAGACCCTGACCCAGCCTGAAGATTAACATGCACTGGTAGCTTAATTTAGAGCTGCGGGGTTAAAATGCCAACTATCCTATTAGGAACATCCTCTGGCGCTTATGCTGGCTCCCCACCCTCTCCCACCTCACCTACCCTCGTGGATGTTTACTTTATAGTGTACTTTGTGGTCAGATGTTTAAGTGTCTTAGTTTCGATTGGCTCCTTTATATAGAACAACCACTAGAGGAGTGCTTAACTGAATTTTTGCTTTTATTACACAGATAGCCTTGCAGTCTGACAAAACCTACCAGTATTTGCACTTTCTCTACTGTTTATTATTTAAATACAGCGGTAGTCTCTTCTATCCACTGCATTTATTGACAAGCCCAATGTTGAGACGTAGACTTCTCATTCTTTCTGCTTCACACAGAGGGTTTAAAATGATTTCTCCGTACTAATTTCTGAAAAGTTTTATTTTAATTACTACTTTCTGTTCCCTTGCCTCCTTCTTGTTAGATCTTAACTGTGCCTGAGTACAAAGTAGTTTATAGGAAACTCCTCCCTGTCTTTCACCTATGGCTGGCACCTTGCTCCGAGCTGCTATACCGGGAGTAAGCGTAGCAAATTCCCAGAGGGCCTGGGTGCAAGGCAATGTTAGAGCCCCTCCCATGTTTGAATAAACATCAAAATTATGTTTTGGGCCCTCAAGCTTCATGGGCCTGGGTGCCGCTGCACTGCACCCTGTAGCTATGCCCTGATACTGGGGCTACCCTAGTTATGGACAGCTTTCCTCTAATATCCTGATTTCAAGTATAGTGGTCTACCACCTGGAGTAGGGGTTCTGTAGGAACAGAACTAATTTGAGTTAAATATTTTATTATAATAGTATTATATTCTTAATTGTCATTCTATATCCTTATATTGGCTTAATTATTATGTCCTATAAATGATTCTGATCAAATTAATGTCTAAATGAATCTTTAAAACAAGTGCAATGCTGCTTAAGGCTTGAATACTAAAATAGAATAATGATGCCATGAAAAGGAATACAGCATATTGGTCAACTTCAGAAAAAAAGTGTTTCTAGGATAGTTTGTTTCAATTGAATGGCCTCTTCCAATTAGTAGCAGAAGAACTTGAAACTTGACATAATTTACAACTTTGTTTTCAGTACCAGCCAGAGCACATCTCAGAAGTTAACATAGATTTAGACTGGCTTTAAGAAATGAAGACTTTTATTTATAGAAAATATACAAAACTCTGACCGATTTCAAAATTATACAGGTTATTAAAAATGCATGTACCTGCCCAGTGAGTAAGTTTTAACCCATCAACAAAGAGTATTGTGAGCTACTTACAAAAATCTGTAGCCTCAAAACTGTTTAAAATATATTTACAATTTTGGTGTCTATAGTAAGCTGACCTTGCCACCTTTTCAATGAAATGAGAGTTGAAGTGTTTATCTAATTGAAACAACTAGTCGGGTGGATTATAAGCCTCTGGATAGTTACATGAGGTCACGGTTCATTTATTTTGAACAAAGGAGATCCCTGTCTTAGAGAAGTTTTATTAAATTTACACAGTTCTAATGATAGCAGGTATGCCAAAGTAACATCATTTTAAACAGGAAAAAATGTACTTCTGAAATCTGTAAATACTTTTAGATATCTATAAAGGAAAACGTTTTGTAATGCTTTTATAAATTAAAGATTTTATATTAGAATTGACACCATCATGTTTGGTCTCAAATGAATCCTCTCCTGTAGTTGCATCTAAAAATGTGAGTCTTATATGTGTACAAAGGTGAACGTAGATGCAAGAAAGAAAAGTTGTTTTATATCAAAAATAGTTTTTCAGGATGAGGTCATATTGAAAAAAAATGGCTTTGGAGGGCTAACAGTAACAGCCTCAAGAGTGCTCAGACCAATCATAACTTGATGGTGATATCGCCCAGTAAGTGGAACATAAATGGGATGTTGGCAAAGCCTGCCCAGAACTGCTTAATTATTTGGTGTGTGAAGAACTGTGTTCAATGTCCTGACAATTTTGGATGAGCTTGGACTTATACTAGGCCAAAAGCCTGATGCCACATGTGCTGGAAACATTATTTGGGCTTTAACATTGCCACCACAAGGAGTGCTAAACCAGCCTTGAAATCCTGCATAACTCTGCCACAGGTCCAGCTGCTGCAACTGACTGCTACAGAAAGGACTTTCTTCTAGTATTGGATCAAGCAAGGCCTATGTTTTGCATACTGAGAATTTGGACTAAAAGTAATGTTTTGGAATTTCTGTTAAATGCCTGAACAAGAGACTGGCTTTGGAATTTACCAGCCAGCAAGTTTGCAGTGCTGTTAAATAGCAGTGAGTCCAGAGTTGCAGGTTCAAAAGCAGAAATGAACTGAAACAGAAAACAGTCACACAGTCCAGTTACCCAAAACAACATTGCTGTACACAGGAGAGATCTTTCTACAGACTGTGCTGAACTGCTAAAATCTTGTCTGATTTTTCCCACTAAATCCTGAAGTGACTTTTGATGATTTGTGGACGTCAAGCAAGAAGGATCCAGCCTGCATTGCTTCATTGATGTCAAAAGATTCTACAGTTCCAGGTTCAAGGGAAAAGACAACAGACTAAAGCCAAACTCACCACAAAGGACATTTGTCATCCAAAACCAGAAGTTCTCACAAAGTTTTTGAAAGCTAAAAAGTAGAAGACCACATCTATGGATAACTAAAACATAAGTATTCCTTTATCTTATTATTAGTAGTACTTATTTGGCTAGCTGGGGTGATAACTTAGGGCATTTTAGCTCCAAACCTTGGGTGTATGGTTAAGCTTGAATTTAAATCTTAAGAAAATACCTTTACATACTATAAAGTTTAAACAAGTATCATACCAAGATAATCTTAAACACTAGTGTAATGAGTTGCAAGTTCTCATAGTAAAAGAAAAGGTCATGCTATTTATAAGTATGCTAAAGAAAGAGTACAATCTGTCATTTATTATGCTGAATATTGCTTATTTATTTACATTGCTTATTGCTGAAATTTGTTTTATTTGTATTATATGATTTACTTGATTTTCTAAAATCTGTTTTGTTTACATTACAGTTTATGTTTACATTACTTTTATTATGCTTGATATTTATGCTAGTTATGAATATTTAGGACTTGTACATATGTGAATAAAATATATTTATTTCTTATATAATCCAAAGTGTGGCACCAGTGTTTTTCACCATCATTTTTGAATCTGGAGCATAGGATAATATCACATGTGAATATTTATTTCTGGTAATTTATGAAATAATTTTTGGGTAAGGCCCAAGGTGAATCCAAGTACATCATTATAGAAAGTGATATTATAAGCCTTTGTTCTGACAGTTGCTCTTCTCATTTCTACTGCTACTTTTCTTAAATGGAGTAACTCTATCCATCCCCTGTACCTGTAAGTCCAGTGATATTCTGTCAGGATTTATTGAATTCTGTTTTTCCAACATGATTGCTGAACATCACCCTGTGCACATATGGAACTTCCTCTTCCTTCGAAAGGGTTGTACCTTCCATGCCTTCTCTGCTCTTAGTAAGTGGCTGCCGAGGTGTGTTATTCCATTCACCTGCTACAGAGGTAGGCTTTGGTTCTTAGTCATCCTAACAATCCTTCTCTGAGGGGATGTTGAACTTACTCTGGGTTCCCCTGCTCAATTCTCCTCAGCTGACATATCTATGATCTCCAGTAGAGGGCTATTTATTGCCCATATGAACATTAGAAGCCTAAGCCATCACATCGCTGATCTCAAGGCCTGGGTCCAAGTCTACAACCCTGACATTCTATGCCTTACAGAAACATGGCTCAAACCAAGTATACCTGACTCTCTCCTCCCTGGTAAACTACTCTCTGATTCATAGGTGAGATTATCCTGTAAGCATCATAGGGAGTTGCTGTCTTCCACAAAAACACCTCAACATCGTGCCTGTCCCTGGCTCTGCCTCCTTTGCTGTTTGTGAGTCCCTACATGTAACTCTTGCATTAGGTGCAAAAAAACTTCATATCATCTGTGCCTATAATCCCCCTACTGGGGCATAGCTGGTTGCAGAGATTGCTTGATCAAACATCCCAAACTCTCAACCGTAATGAGGTAGTAATTTCTGGGGACATTAACTGGTTGGGGCATCCCATAGTCCTCTACTGTCACTGATGCAAAACTTAGCCTTCACCAGCTGTTGACTGAGCCAAGAACCTCATCATCACTGCAATCATCTACCCTTATTGACTGGGTACTGGTTAACTGTGTGGCGCATGTATCTTTTTCAGGCATTCTGGCTGATGCACTAGCAGACCATTCTCCTACTTTTTGCATCAGGTCCTTGGGTGAGCCTCTATCTTCTCCACCGCATTTCATTACTTTCACCAATTTTGCCAGCCTGGACAAAGATACTTTTCTATGATGTTTCAAAATTGATCTGGTCTGCGATCTATCACTCCAGTAATGTTGAGGATCCCTAAAAATCTTTCTACAGTAAATGAATTCTTGCTGTTCAGTATAAGTACATCCCAAAGGTTACCAGGTGGGTTAGAGGTAAACCCACAAGATTGCTCCACAAAGACCTGCTTGCAAACCTGCACCTTAGGGATAAACACTGGAATTACTATAAACTTACTGGATTGCAAACTGATTTCAACACCTATAGAGCTCTTAGAAACTCATGTAAAAACAAATCAGAGCAGCTAAGTGCAAATATTGCAAAGATCTATTATCAAGCTCAGCTGGTGACCCCAGGAAATTCTGGGCACAGGTTAAGACTTTTAACGGTGCTTCTCAATCAGTTACCCCAGTGGATATGATATTAAATGGTGTTCATTGTAATGACTCTAACACCATTGCAAATTCTTTCAGCTGGGTTTTCTCTGATCTATCCCAGTATACCTCCTCCTTCCTATCAACAGATACAAACTCTCAGACCCTATCTACAGTCCAGCCAGACACTTCCACTGCTCTATCCTATGAGCCACCCAATGCCCCATCTTTCTACTTCAAGGCCATACCAAGGTCAGAGATTCTGAAACTCCTGAAATCTAGCTCTGACAACACTAGCTCTGGCTCAGATTCCTAGAACCCCAACTTCTGAGCTCGCTGCTCCTCTCATTGCCTCTCCACTGGCTAAAATAAACATGCTGGGCCCAATTCTATGAGGTTATGCCAGGAGTAACAGCAGTTGCACCAAGAAGAATGGCGCATGTAGCAACACACTAGCAGTTGACATGCACAATTCTACAAAGTGACCTGTGACATGTTGCAGGCCACTTACGTCAAACAACTGTTATGCCGCATAAACCCCTTGCGACTTGGAGCTAGGGGGTTTATGGCAAATAGTGCCCATTCTAGAAGGGCAGCACAAAGTGCCCACATTGGTATTCTACAAGAACCCCTGGAGGAGATCTAGCAACGTAAATTATACCACCATTTAGCTGGTATAACTTACAGATGCCCCAGGTGGTCCTGTAGACCCATTGGCTGTCCAGTGGATAGTGCACAGTTTCCCCCCCCAAGTCCAGCATACCCCAGCAGGGACCTACAGGGCTATCCATACCCCAGCCCCCAAACAGCCATTGGCAGTAGCCCTGAAGGGCAGTACTGCAATCCCCCACCCACATCCCAAACCATGAGTCGCCTTAATCCAGCCCTGGCAATCTAGTGCCCCCTTCCCCGAACTGTACATTTCCATATTTAAAATAATTCCCAATTTCCTGGTAGTCTAGTGCCCCCAGACTGTACATATCCATGTGTAGTATAAATCCCAATTCCCTGGTAGTCTAGTGCCCCCACCCAGCCATGCCAGCCCATAGCTCCTCCACCCATCCTCAGCTGGTGACTGGTACAGCCCACCTCTCATCTCCATGGCCAGCTGACGACTGAGTGCTATTTTAGTGCTACAGCACAGACACACTCAGAAATGTGCTGTAGTGCTAATACAGCACTCAGTCACTGGCTGGCCATGGAGGTAAGAGGTGGCTGTGCCATCGCCGGCTGGGGATGGGTGGGGTGCAGGGTGGGCTGGCATGGCTGGGTGGAGGGTGGGGACCACTGGACTACCAGGGAATCAGGAATTATTTTAAATATGGATATGTACAGTTCAGGGGCTACTAGACTACCAGGGAATCAGGTTTATATCATAACATGGATATGTACAATTCAGGGGGCCACTAGACTACCAGGGAATCGGGAATTATTTTAAATATGGATATGTACAGTTTGGGAGGGGCACTAGACTACCAGGGAATTGGGACTCTAGTTTGACTTTACAGTTGGGGGCACTGGACTACTGATGCAGGTGCATACTGCATATCCGGCGGGTGACCTGGGAGTAATGGCATGGGTGGGAGTTGAACTTGCAACCTGCAGCAGCGGATTACAACATGCTGGCCAGGTACACCCTCTGTGCAGCATACCTTGCTGCATGTTGCAAGTTGCAGAACTTTGCTTGAAGACCCTGCCCCTTCTAGAATTGGGCGCAGGGTCATTGTTACAGTTGAGGGTGGCACAAGTTGCATTGGCGGCAACCTGAGCCACCCTTCTAGAATTGGGACCCCTGTCTCTCTCTGTCAGTGTAGTTCTAGACCTCTGGAAAATCACTTGTTTAATGCCTGTCTTCAAGA
The DNA here is from genome assembly GCA_016271365.2 of Neoceratodus forsteri. Lineage (NCBI taxonomy): Eukaryota > Metazoa > Chordata > Ceratodontiformes > Ceratodontidae > Neoceratodus > Neoceratodus forsteri. The sequence goes on from CM057453.1 coordinate 1,548,785,108, forward strand.
ATGGTGACCAGAGGATATTAATAACTGCAGGCCTATAGCTATCCTTTCAGTCCTGAATAAAATTCGAGAAACTTGTTGCTTTCCAAACAATTGACTACCTTACCAAGTTCAGTCTTCTCGCTGAAACACAGCATGGTTTCAGAAAAGGTCTTAGTACATCAATGGCTCTTCTCAAACTCACGACAGATACTCTTTCCAACATGGATGCAGGACATCTCACAGGGCTATCTTCATTGACCTTACAAAGGCCTTTGGTCTTGTTGATCACCTCCTGCTTCTCTCCACTTTTCAGAATCTTAGCCTCTCACCCACTGTTGTTGACTGGTTTAGCAGCTATTTGTCAAATAGGTCACAAACTATGACATTTAACTCCTTCATATCTGTTAGTACCATCATCAATATCGGAGTATCTCAGGGCTCAATCTGGGGCCTCCTCTTTTCTCAGTTTTTATAAACAATATTGCCGATGTTTTTGAATCCGTTCATCCATTCTCTATGCAGATGATCTTGTTATTTATACATGCTCCTCTAGCATAACCGATATTAACTCATCCATGTCCTCAGACTTCAGCAATGTCAAAACTGGCTGAAACCCCATAAGCTGGTACTAAATGCAAATAAAAAAATGAAAGCCATGCTTCTAGGCTCTGCCCAAAAGCTTAAGGCTTGTCCTATGTCCCTGATGGTTGGTGACTTAGGGGCTCACAAATAGAATGTGTTTTGTCTTTTAATTACTTGGGAATCCTGCTTGACCAATCCCTGGATTTCAGTCTCTCACATACAATCAACCTGCAAGGCTGTGAATGTCAAACTGGGTGTTGCTTACAAAACTAGCTACATGCTGACACCCTCTGCTAAGCTGGCTATTGCCAGAGGTACACTGCTTCATGCCCTCACTTATGGTGCTCCTATTCTTGCTACAGATCATAAAACTTCCTTCAAAATGGGACGCCATCTACAATAATATATGTCGGTATGCCTCCATCTCTCCCGTCTCAAGCACCATTGTCAACTTTATAGTGACCTGAAATGGCCCTCTCCTCTGCTTTCAGGCAATGGTCTCTTGGCTTGCTCCATCGATTCCATTATACTACAACAATCTCTATCCTCACTTGCAGCATTGCTGGTTCCCCAAACCTCATACCATGGATTGCGATCTCCCGGATAAATCATTAGTCGATGTATCTAGGTGTCACATGTCCAAATGTACTGGTGCTTTCCAATATGTTGCCCCCAGCTATGGAACTCTTTTCCCCTAGTTCTTAGGCAGCCAAAGTCCCAATCAGTACTTTAAAAGGAGCTGTATTGATATCTATCTCTTGCTGGCTTGTGCACTTGCTTTAACCCACTTTATGTACTTTTAGACCATAGCTTTCCCAAATCCTGTATGCACCTCCAAATTCCCTCACTGCAGTCTGTCACCCCATCCCACTCTCCTCTAGCTAAGGCCTACTTTACTCTTATCATACTTATTCCTTCTATCTCTGTTGTTTCTAGTTCAGTGCCTGACCTTTGATGGGTCTTTCTCTTGACTTCTTTCACATCATGTTGTTGAAACTCCTGCTGAATGTTGTCCCTATTTAATCTGTTTTATTCTATCCTATTTATGTAACTGTTCTCTGTAGCCCTATATTATGTAATGTGTTTTGGCTACTTGTGTTTTGGTCATCTACACTGATTTGACCTACCCTTTATGTAATTATCCTGCACTCATGAAATGTTACCTGTCTGTTACACTCTATTTTACTCTCCCAGGTCGTACTCTGAAAATAGTCATTTTATAAGTTCTTCTTACATAGTAAACAAAACTAAATAAAATAAATAAATAAATGAAAGTACTGAGACTGAAGTATTTTAGGTTGTGCTTAAGCTTTGAAAGTAGAGGTGGAGGGAGGTGTGGGGAGCACCTAACACAGGCGACTGCTAGTGATCACTCAGATCATTGAGGAAGACTCCTGCATGACAGATATTATGTGGCTTGTTGACAAGTATAAGGGTCCAGAAGTGAATTTCGGTCGGGATTTTTCTTGTTAGGTCGTGTAACATCAGAGCTAATCTGAGTGAGCCCGTGCTCACTGCAGAAGTCCTTAAGCTTGTTTGAATTGGCATCATTCCAATTAAGGTTAAGGTCACTCATAATAATGCATTCTGTGTTCACTTCTTCCAGGAGAGAGTGAATATGGGGCAGTATCACAGAGCCTACTGCAGGGGTCTCTATAGCATGCAGCTACCAATAAGACTATACCAGGCAAGAGGGTAATTTTGAAGCAAGACATTCAAATTCTTTGGGCACTGATGTGCGGACAATATCGTAGTAGGGAATTTATCTTTAACATATATGGCAACACCACCCCACCTCTGGTCAACCTGTCACACCCTAATCAAGTTGTTAAACATTTTGTCAGGTAAAATATTTTTCAGCCAAGTTTCGGAGCATTGCTACATCAGTCTTGGCATGTAGTACCCAGGTGTAGACCTGGTCAAGTTGTTGGCAAGGCTGCATACATTCATATAAGAAGCTCAGACCCCTTAGCTGTGGGAGTTCCCCAGGGCAATTAGCAGTAGGGGGGCCTGGGTTTAATTCCACACTGCCTGTACAGAGTAGCAGTAGCACTAATAATTTCCTGAGACATCTTAGCAGGAATCTTAGGAAGACTTTGTTTGGTTGTTTGCCTTGGACACTATCAAGGGCAGCGGACGGAGTTTGGTGAGTAGCGAAGTTGATCAGAGCAGATAATACTACCCTAACAGAGAGGTAAGGGGTCTGCTTAGAGAATGTTGGGCAGTAGGAGGTGTGAAGGGTTGTAAATGTGTAAGGATTTCTGCCTTTGGAGGAAGTTAACTGGTTGGCAGACACCTTTGGGCTTATTTCCAGGCCTATAGGAGTATTCGAGCAGAATGAGTCTTTTCTGGTGTCCAAAATTGGCTCCACTGTCAGAAGGAGGATGTAGCCAATGAGGAGAAGGGGTCTGTGGAAGCCATCTCTGGATTTATTACAATAGCTAAGGATTTATTACAATAGCTAATGAAACAGTACTATCTAGAGCTGTAAAACCACAGCCAGGGAAACAGAGAGCAGGGCTTTAAGGAGAAAGTGTCTTACAGTGAGGATGTCTTAAGAAGAGGGCAAGAACAACAAAGATCAACAAGGGGTGGGGAGACAGAAAGCTTTAAGCTCAGAGCACTAGTACTGGGAGCCAGTGGGTCAGGATGGGGTAGGCGAGGGAGGAGCTTAAGTGTATTTAAGGGTGGCATGGGAGGGGAGGGGTGGGCAAAAATTTAGTAGCAGGGGCAGCAGACAGCGAGGCTGGGGCTGTGTATAGGCCATACCTGATGATTGTATCCAGGAGGCTGGTGGCAGCAGGCTCCTTGGCACTGAGAGAGGCACAGAGTGGTGTCCAGACATACAGGAGGAGAACCGCGGTGCGGTAGGTAGCCCAGCGGGCAGAGTTGCATCCACCAAAATAAATCCTTCCCTATTTGCTGGGTCAGTGGTTCAAAGTTGAGCTATTCAAGGTGTTTCAATTTTTTAGTTAGTTTAATTCCCAGATATCGGATTGCTAGCTTATGCCATTTAAAAGGAAAATTATTTTTTGAGTTGAGGAAATAAAATTATATAATAGGACTTTAGTCTTAATTGTGTTCTATTTGTACCCTGACAGATCACTGAAGTTGTGGAGAATTTCCCAGAATGCAGAACTGTCTCCTCTCAGAAGGTAAGGATCAACAGAACATTGTCTGCAAACAAGGAGACCTTGTAGTGCTTACCCCCCTCTGAGGTATCCCAACCACCCTGGAGTCCCTGCAGATGTCAATCAGCAGAGGTTCTAGGTATAGTGCAAGAGCATGGGGCACAGGAGCATCCTCGTCACATGCCTCTATTCAGTGGAAATGCTTGAGACAGAGATCCATTCGCCTGGAGATATGCTGAAGGAGTAGTAGATATCTTCTAGAATCTGTATAAAGTCCCTGGGGAAGCTGAACTTTGACAAAGTGGCCCACAAAATGGTCAGGCCACCCTGTTAGATGCTTTCTCTTAATAGGGCAAGAAGGATTTAATACTATGTTGTGTGGTCTATTAAGGGCAAGTTATGTGAAGACACTATTGTGAGTCTGTCTGCAATGGATAAAACCTATGTGCTCCAGATGTATCAGCGGCGACTAGAGATGACCCAGTCTGGGGCTAGCATAGGCACGGATATTTTATAGTCATAGTTAAGCATTGATATGGGTCTGTAGGAAGTAGGGTTATGGGTCTTTATGTAGATTTTTTAATTCAATATACTTTATTGAATTTTCATCATAAAGCACAAAAACACATCCATCTTTATGTAGTTTTAATATGGTTGATATCATGGTATATTTCTAGGATGGAGCTGGGGCCTTGCCTCACTGTATCACATGAGCAGGATGGAGGATAGCTACTCTCTGAATGTTTTATAAAATTTGGCTGGGTAGCCATCTGGGCTGGGCACCTTCTGAGTCTTTGAGTCCCAGATCACATTTTATTTCCTCAAGGTTATTGGAGCCAAGAGTGTCTGGGATTTCTCCTCCATAAGCTTGGGGAAGAGTAAATTGCTCGATATGTCAGAAGCTGCTCTGAGAGGGGTGGTCCATCCACTGCATAAAGTTTTATGTATATTATAAAATTATATACAAATACACGGTCATTGTGGACCTTATTTCAGTGGGATATTTCAAGAGCACTCCAGTGTAGGGATCAATTAGCTGGTGAACATTTGCCTGAGTATGCCTGGCTCACAGTTTTTGGTCCAGGTTGTGCAAGCCACAGGCGCCTCCCTTGTAATACCAGTGCTTAAGATAAAATAGAGCTTGCTCCACTTTAGGTCCATATTCTTCTGAATCTCTTGTTTAACTGGCTGTATCTGGGAAACAAAAGAATGGTCTCCTGATGTTGAAAGCTCTGCAGGGTTCAGAGCATTTATTGGAGGTCCTGTAATGGGACTCTGTCTCTCTTTTTTCTTATCAAATAGGCTATGAGCTGTCCTCAGGATCACTTAATGTGTATTCCAAAGAATGGCTGAGGTAACCAGTGGGATGTTATTGTGTTGTTGAATTTGTGTAAGTTTCTCTTCCACAAGTATTTGAAAATCAGAATCACAAAGTAACATTAAGTTCAGCCTCCACTGAGTTTAGAATGTGGGCCTTTCTAAATTGAATACAATGCAGACCGGAGTGATCTGAGAACAAAAGGGGTTGTGCAAAATGTCTTGGTTGGAATATAAGTGCTCTGCCATGGTAAATATATAATGTAGGTGAGCCGATGTACCCGTTCAGGAGCATAATATGTAAATTCCTGGTGGTCGCTCCTTGGCTTTCTTATTTGTAGCCTTGCAGTCCTTCAGTGCTGCTGCATACTCAACTCTGGCCTGGAGGCAACCCATCTCTTTCCAGCAGTAATGGATTTTTTGTTCAGAATAAAGTGCCTCTGATTTCTTTTGAGCAAGAAGAGTCCTTCTTGGCCCATTTTCCTTATTGATTACAGGGATGCAGACCTCTGCAAGTGTTTGAGCATGCCCTTCAATTGATAATGAATAAAAAATTTAGTGTTACCCTTAGCAGTAACAATACTAATATTTATCTTACATACTGTATTTTATGTTGTCTTATCTCGTGCTGCATATACTATCAATATAATTGCTTGTGACCCCCTTTTATCACACTGTTTACAAAGGTATTTAAAATGCCGTAATAACCCGAAATCAAGTTATTACAGTGTTCACAAAACTTTCTTTGGTCTTTGGCATCACTCATTTGTAGAGCACCACTTCACTGGCTGTCACTCTGTGCATGGGTGGGGCAAGCACGTAAACAAAATGGAGGTTCCATTTTCCATTTCCCAGGACTTGCAGCCATTGCCGGACTTGCCTCTCACCCTTCTCACAGGCAAGGGCTAATTTCTTCTTTTGCTTATCTGGTTGATTGTGCCTTTAAAATAAAATCTATTTGGTTGATCCTGCTGTTGTTAGGAGTTGGTCACAGATTTGGGAGACAGTGTCTGCTATTGTGAATGGACCACCGTGACTAATTACTCTCACTGCGGTCCCAGGGCACTTCATGTTGCAACATAAGAGAACAAATAAAAGAACAAACCAAAAACAAAATAATGTCTGAATTGGAGTTATGGATACAGGCTGACAGACACATCTAGCTGGTGCTCATGTGGGTGTGCGTGTGTGTTCTCTCTCTTTCTCTGACAGCACTACTCCACTTCTCCACTTTGTCAAGTGTTTAAGGAAAAAAAACTCCCTGCAACTGTAATTATAAAAATTATGACTATGCAACTGTGATGGTAAGGATTTTTTACATCCTGGTGTATGATGACCTCATAACCCTCTTGAGCTTTGCTCTCAACATTTATAGGTCATCACACACCTCAAGTGTAAAGAAAGTCCATAACACACAGTTGCAGACATTATTCTCCATTTAACCTCCCTCCCTCCCTGTAACTGATGAACAAATAAACATTAGTAATCATTTCTCATGGAGGTTTTATTGTGCTGACACCTCTGCAAAAGTTGACTGAAGTCATCACAACTCATTTTCATATCCACTGAACACCTCTTGGAGAATTAGGATTTTGACACCCACCATCCTAGACCAGATATAAACTGGGACCCTGGAAGTGAAAGAATGTACATGCATACCCATGCTAGTTCATGGAGCCAAAAAGCCCTAGGAGAGCTATAAACAAGGAAACATAGATAATGATGGCAGAAAAGACCAACTGTACATGTAATCTTTCATGTTACCCTATCATACCCTGGATCTATTGTCTCTGTGGATCTACACTTACCCTATTTCCTTCTTGTTGTCCTTGTTTCCACCTCCCTCATTCTGCTGAGTATATGCTATAGTATACCCTGTGCTCTATCCCAGCAGTGTCTGAAGCTATTTATGGTTTGGACACCCACCACCTCTGGTGGCAGACCGTTCCATGGCTTAATCATTTCTGCAAAATAATACTTTCTCACGTCTTTTTTAATTTTTCCCCATTAACCTCCATTCATGACCCATGTCCTTGCTTCTCGGTCCTGGTAAATAGCTATTCACTGTTCACCTTGTATCCTTTCAGGAACTTGAGGTCTCAATCATATCCCCCTCGATTTTCAGGTGAATACATGTTCAGTGTCTTTAGCCAATTCTCATAAGATCTGCCTTACTGGACCTTAATCATCTTTTTACCCTGCATTGTACCATCTTAAGCCCGTTTCTGCCTTTTTTAGGTGGGACCTCGAACTGGGCACATTCCTGCAGTTGTGGCTGTTCCAGTGACCCATACAGGTTTACAGGTTACAGTACCTTCTACTTCCTAATGTCAAACTCTCTCACAATGCACTCTAGCATCCTGTTAAACTTTCTGAAGACCTCGCCACACTGGCTGGTTTGTTTAAGGAGTCACTGATGATGACTACTAGGTCCCTTTCTTATGATGTTCTGTCCAGCTGAACCCTCTCATCCAATACTCTTTTCTGGAAATGTTGTTCCTGAAGTTCATCACTTTGCATTTCTTGGCATTGAATTTCAGTTGTCAGACTTTGGATCAATTTCCAAGCCTTTGCAGGTCTCTGCAATCACCCTTATCTCCTCCGTATTGTCAGCTCTACCACAGAGTTTAGTGCCATGTGCTATTAGCACAACCTGCCTTGATTCCTTCCCTATGCCACTGATGAACATATTGAAGTGGACTCAGCCCAGGACATATCCTTGTGGTGCTCTGCTCATGACCCTCTTTCCACTGATATGCCCCATTTATCACAACTCTGTTTCGTCCTCTCTAATCAACTCCCTAGCCATTTATTATTTCCCTAACTGTACCTAGATTCCACATCTTCTCCACCAGCCTTTGGTGGCACTGAGTCAAATGCCTTGCTGAAATCAAAGTATAGTAAGACTACTGTGTACCCTTATTCAATTACCCTGGTTACCCAGTCAAAGAATAGTATCAGGCTGGTCTACCAAGACCTCTCTGCCACTAACCCATACTACTTATAATCCAGCAGCTCATTGTTCACCAAGTATTCCGCTAGGTCCTCTTTGACTAGTGCCTTCATCAGTTTCCCTACCACGGAGGTAAGGCTGATGGATGTATAGTTTTCAAACTGCTCCTTGTCCCCCTTTATAGTGGAACTATGTCTGCCATCCTCCTCCTTGGCACTGCCCATTGCTGCAAAGAGCTATTGAATAGCTTTGCCAGGGTTTGGATAACACTGGTGCCAGTTCATTTACTACCCTTGGTTGCATCCCATCCAGCATTAGGTCCTTGTATTCCATAAGGACTGCTAACAATTTTCTGACTCTTTTTCTAGCATACTTCTGCAGCCTAATTTTAAAACTCCTCTATAAGCTGCCTTTATGCTGCTGTCTGGCAAGGGTCCACTGTTCTCCATAATGAATACCAAGCAGAGTTGTCATTCAGTAGAAGCTGTTTTCTGCCCATCTTCCTCTATTACCTGCCACCTCCTTTAACCTGGCAATCCTTTGTCTTTCTTTTCCCTTATATATTTAAAAATAAATGTTTGCACTCCTCCTGACCCCTTTTCCAATACACAGTTCTGTGTCTGCTTTCTCATCTTGACTGCCCTCGTGGCCTGTCTAGGTTTTCCTATTTTTTAGGTATTCATTTTCTCTCCTACCTGGCTGCCCCCATCAGCCCGACTGTTACCCCAGCCCAGCATCCGGAATTACCAGGGCTTACCTTAAGCCCAGCCCAGAGCGCATCCTGCGGGGGTCAGGCATCATCCTGCTGCCAGCTCATTTTTCTGTTTTTCTTGTAGTCCTCCCACTTTAACCCTGGATACCAGGAGTAGAGAGCGCATGGATGTAGAGGCACACATGCATACTACAGCCCTGGTGATGGCCCCATCCACCCACCCTTCGGCCTAGCCCTAGCACTCCCTCTGGCCTGCACTGCCCCTGGCCTCCACCACAGGGCAGCCAAGAGCAAGGATACCACCAACCCTTCCCAGGAGGAGAGCTACCTTCAGCAGCTCCATCCAGCTCCACACCTCCCCCTACTGACCTCCAATGGTCCGTGCTCATTTCCCGAACATGAGTGCGTCACTGTGGTGCAAGGTAAGGCATCCAGTGCCTTATCCTCAGCACCACCAGGCTGGCCCTCTCTAAGTTTTTCTGATACCCAATCCATTCTTTATCCTCCTGCATTTCTTTGTACTTTGTAAAGGCCTTCTTTTGGCCCGCACTACCTCCCTGATCTTTTCAGAGGACCGAATTGATCTCTTATATTCAGTGGCATCATTAACACCCCATATCGGGTCATGTGCCCCTGTTTATGGCAGAGTCCACCACTTTTTTCATTTTAATCCTCTTGTCACTGCTGTGAGCTGAAGAGGAAATTATGGTTGAAGATCAGACTGTAGTCACACAACACTCAGCTGCCAGGCTGCAGCAAGCCACTGCCTCCTCCCTCCCTCTGGTCACTTGTCTGCTCCTCCTACTACTTACATTACACAGTCTGTCATAGCAAGCCCTGATAATACTGCCAATAGCCTGGCAATGCAAACATTTGCAGCTCCATCTCTCTCAGTCCTCCTGAGTGGCTGTGCATCCTGTGATGGCACCATGCAACCAATGACTGACCTGCACTGTTGCTGGGATCCTCCACTCCTGACTCAGACAGTCATGGAAGAATCACATGAGGTGTGTGTCTGTATGTCACACTGCTGGAAGGAACATGGCAACAGGCATGCACCACACACAAATCAGAGATAACTGGAGGAGGGTCAGTCTTGGACTGATTCTTCTTACACCAGTCATTTTGTGGCCATCTTTCTGGTAGGGCTGGGCAATGCCACTTTGACTGGACCAAGGTCTATGATTGGGCTGGATGACGTCTCTACACACACTAGCTGTAGAGAGGTGTGGTTCTCATTTTGTTCCATCAGCAGCAGCTACAGATGCTAAGGCAGTGAGATAGGGAGAGAAGAGACAAGGCCAAGCATAGCCATTGCTAACTGCAGAAACAGCAGTAGTAGTGCCTGCCACAGCCCTTACAGTATACATTTAGGAGGCATTAAAAAATTAAAATCTAAAACATTAAAAAACAACACAGGAATAATGAAAGAATGCTCGGGAAGGGAAGTGGGAGAGACAGACACATGCAGTGAGTGCAGCAGGAGCTGAGCAGCCTGCCCTGCTGGCCATTTGTATTTGTTCTTTGCCACCTAAGTTAAGGAAGTAAATAGCATGCAGAAAACAAACATAGCAAAGTATACAATAAATGTCTTAACATCTAAGTTGAAAATATTAAATAGCTGAGTAGAGAGGTGACAGAGACATTGTGCAGCAGCAGTAGTGGAGAGTTGCCTCACAGCTGTAGTGTATTTTAATTTCCCTGCCTGTCTGTTCTTCCTTGGATGATTTCATTTTCCAAGTGCTATGCTACCCCCAAGAAAAAATAAACATACTTACAATCAGCTTAAGGCTAAAGTTGATTTGAATTGAATAAATAAATACATACATAAATAAACAACAAACAAACAAACCAAAAAGAAGCAAAACAGATTGAGAAAGGGGTAGGGGACAGGGAATAGAGACACACTGCAGACAGCAGCAGCTTTGAGCTTTCCTGTTTTGTGCCTACAAGTAATCTGGCTGGTATTTCTTTTTTCTAGCCCCAGGAAGATATTAAAAGTAAGGCTTGATTGCCTGCCAGCCCACAACCAGTTGAAATATCCCCAGAAAGTAATATAAAGGCAGGGTTAGTTTGCCTGCTGCTACTAATTTCTCTATTTTCATTGCCTACATTCTTAGAGTATTTCATCTTGCCTTAGTAAATAATAAAGGTAGTGTTTGCCATCACTAATTTCTTTACTGTCTACAGTCTTGTGGGCCCAGCCAAGAAGATATGATTTACTAAAGATGTGTTCTGAATGATTATTATCAATTATGTTCAAAGATCATAATCAAACATTAAAAACATTATTGTGATCATGACTAACAGTGATTAAACATGAGCATTAAATGGCTGCCAATCAAAACCACAATGATTGTGTTTAATCATGATCTCATATTATCATGATTTTTCATGATTGGCCATGGTCAAGATTACTACAATAAATGGAAAGAAATATATTTTATCTTTCTTCTACACTCATGGAATGCATCTTGCCTTCTAGTTAGACATGCTCATTAGAATAATCAGTTATGATACATCTACATAAACACATTGCTTTCAATTTTACTTATTCTGACTCCTCACTTCTTACTAGTGCTATAAAGGCTCAGATTGGTTTATATACTGTAGCTCCATTAAGTGGATCTGTTTAGAGTTTGGTGAGTTTCTACAAGTACCTCATTTGCACTCAGAACCTTTCCTAACAGTCTGCAAATGAATACTGTCAAGGCAAACATATTTTAACAATAGAAATTACCACTGTATTAGTCCATAAACTGTGCTTTTTAAATTGCAAGAAATATGCAAATTAGTTATGCAAATGTACGTACCATACCTAACATCTCAAGTACTCTTCCTTAGGGATTAAAACTTTACTTCAGATGGTTTACATTATACTGTGCTCCTGATGATAGCTGACATCCATATTTTCGTATTAGTAACAAAACTGTGTTACGTATTACTGATGTGACTTTCAATTATATAATACATAACTAATTTACTCATCATTGATCATCAATGATAATCTCTTCATCATCTACAGATCATCAAAACCATCATGCTGATTTAAGCTTACAAAATAATCATTATACAATGGCGTATGAAAATCCTGTAACCTCATTGGTCAAAACAGATCACATGACTGTGGCATATCCTACAATAACCCACGTCTGAGAAATGGCATTTATAAAAACATGCTTAAACACATTTTAAATGTATTTTACATATGGGTCCATTGTATAATCGCAATTAGGCACTCCAGAGTGTGGGTTATTTGTGGATTCACCCACTTCTTCTGTGGTTAAGTCACTCGGCTGCAGTTATGACACACCACACAAGGCGTGGTAAATCCCCAATAACCCACACCTTGTTGCGCTTATTGCTTAAATAACCATCAGTTGGTGATTTAAAGGTTACATGTTTGATGATTAAATCATGATCTAGATGATGATTTTAGATCTTAATCTGCCCTGATGATCATATAGTAACATTTGATGATTAACAAGTATCAGTCATGACTGACCTTCAAAAACATGATTGATGATTTACCGATTCACCCAGGGTATATCCCCAGAAGGTAATATAAAGGTAGGGTTAGTTTGCCTCCTGTAACTCATTTCTTTATTGCCTGCATTCTCAGAATATTTCTTTTGGCCTTAGTAATCAATAAAGGCAGGGTCTGCCATCACTAATTTCTTTAGTGCCTACAGTCTTGTGGTGTATCCAAAGAAAGTAATATAAAGACAGGTTTTTTGCCAGCCATCACTATTGTTTCTTATTTTATTGCCTACATTCTCAGAGTATTTCTTCTGGCCTTAGTAAATATTAAAGACAAGGTTTTCCATCACTAATCTCTTTACTGCCTACAGTCTTAGGGTTTGCCATTACTAACCACTGTACTGCCTACAGTCTTGGGTTATGTTCCCAGAAAGTAATACAACGGCAGGGTTTGTTTTCCCACTGTCACTAATGTCTTTATTGCCTACATTCTCACAGTATTTCTTCTGGCCTTAGTAATCCATAATTAATTTAATCACTGTCTACAGTCTTGTGGATATTTCTTCTGGCCATAGAAAATAATAAGGACAGGGTTTGCCATAACTAATTGCTTTACTGCCTTCCTGCTAACTTCTTTTTTGGATGCAGTCTCTCAATATTTTTTCTGTCAAAAAAAAGTAAAGAAAGAAAGAAATAAAGGCAGAGTTTATCACCATTACTAGTTGCTTCATTACCTACATTCTGGGTGCATCATTTATTCTGGCTCCAGGAAAAGGTAGGGCTTGCTGTTGTCACTAATTGCTTATTGCCTATAGTCTTGAGTAGTCTAGCATATGAATGCATGTACCATAAAATAATAAATCAATATTTTTTTTTATTATGTTGGCATGCAAATGAATTAAACTAGAAGTAAAGAACAACAAAAGAGACAAGTCATGACTTAAGGTTTTCTTTAATGTGGGACCAGCTGGCAAAAGGCAAATATTTAGTTTTCATTATTATCATCATCATCTACTGTGAATGAGACCATGTGCAGAGGCATAATGATAACTGATACAGATAAATCTTGTAATGATCAAACAAGTGACACAGCATGACAGGGTAAAGGCTTCAGTACTAGCAGCAGTACAACAACCACCTTCTACCTCAATTGAACTGGACTTGTTCCAGTCCTTTCAAGTATCTTCAATTGATAATAACCCCCCATTGATCATGGCAATAAGAGAAGGCTCCGTTCATCCTATGACTAATTTCAATACTCAAATTTATTCAGGTAAAGACAAGGCTTTCACCATTACTGGTAAAAGGGGCTCTGCTGGTTTGGGTACAGCTGTGAAAACAGAGTACATTCTGCTTCTCTTGTAGATGTTTCATGCCTAGGTAGAGATGAGCTGATAAATCATTTATAATTTGTGGATTTCAAAATTGGAAAAAGGCACTTATGAAATTCAGAATGCAACATCAAGTCACAGTCATAAAAGTGCAATGGCTGCCTGGTCTGCATATATAAAGTAAGTGAATACATGAAATGGGTAACATCATTGTACAGATAGACAAGGACAAGGTTAAGAAAATTCTACAAAGAAGAAAATACACGAAGAAACTTGTTGAAGTAACTCTACATTTGGGTCAATTAGAGTTACCTTTTCATGGTTACAATGAAGATGAGATAAGATGAGAAGAAAGTTGATAAAGAACATTTTACAGAGAGACTTTAGATTGATTAAAAGGTTTGACAGAGTACTTTAAGTAAATGATTCCATCCTATCAAAGGCAACATACTGTATATCTCAGCAGAGTCATAGTACTGTATGCTCTGATTCAGTTTGGCACATCCTGTATTACAGATGCAATTGTGCAAGAAGCAAAACTTGCTAAGTTTATATCAGTTTTATCTGATGACAGTAGAGACATTTCATGTCAGGAACAAATGAGCATCAGTGTGATATGTTCATAACCAGAAACCTTTTGAACATTTTCTGTGCTTTGTAAAGTCTCAAACTGGATGCAATGGGATTGTGTTGTATCATTAACGAAACCTTGACAAAATTTGAAATTTTTGAGCCAGGTCTTCCTTTGACTGCCCAGGCTTATGATGACACAAATGTCATGAGTGGCCATCTTAAAAGCATTCAGGAGCTTTTCAAAAGGACACGTCCTCATACTGTGCATGTTCACCATTAATGCACATAAGTTAAATCTCACTCTTGTTAATTCATGCCAGTGTATTCCAAAAGTAAAAGACATTTTTGATTTTGTGCAGTGCATGCATACATTCTTTTGACATCTATAGTACACAGTGACAGACTGAAACAGGACATGTGGTTTGACAGAAAACACAAAGTCGGAGGTCACGTGATGGCAGCCTAGTAAGAAGCAGCAGTTCTAGGAGAGCTCTGTTCCCGCCCGCTGAATTTAGCTTAATATAGTAATTAGATGCAAAGTTTATTTCATCGGAAAGCCAGGCATCAAGGCAACAGAGATCAGGCGCTGTAAATTGAGTCTGGATGGAGATTTATATGAAAAAGGCGCTACCGAGATGATCTCCGCCACTCACCCCGAGAAAGAGGCGCTGCAAAGCTGCCCAGGCAGCAAGCCCCAACCTCACGAAAATGGCAGTAGTGCTGACTACGCTTTCGGAAGAAAAATTTCTTGAGATAATGCAGCTGCTTCAAATAGCAGTTGCTTCCATCACTGAAGATCTAAAGGAAATTAAAAATTCTGTGGAATCCTTAACACAGAGAGTCGGGGACTCGGAGGCCAGAGTGACGTTGCTAGATAAAAGCAAGACAAGATGGACCTGGGGTCTACTGTAATGGGATGCAGGCTGAAGAGAATGGAGGAAAAATCGAGGATCTCGAGGGTCGTAGCAGACGGAACAATCTAGTGATCATTGGAATCCCGAGAAAGAAGAAGGAATGTGCGGACTTATTCACACAGAGGTTCTGCATTAAAATAGCTGGCCTCCCCAAATGGAGGAGAATACATCGTCGAGAGGGCTCACTGAGCCCTCGCTGCCCCGGCTCCTGGTCAGTCTCCTAGGCCATTGATCTTCAAATTATTAAACTACAATGATAGACAACACATACTGAATAAGGCAAAGGAAGCCCATGAAGTAACCTGGGAGGGCAAAAATGTGGATTGTGCAAGATCTCCCCATTCAGTGAGGCTGAGGAGGCAAGAACTTCACCCTTGGTATCTAAACTTATTGCCTCAACCAAGCAGTTCAGAGTTAAATACCCTGCAATCTTAATGGTGAAGAACAAGATAAATGGATCTCCTATGATTCCCCAGCGCAAGCTTTATTAGGTCTGAAAGAACTCTTCCGGATCTGTTTAAATGAAGGGACAGTCTAAACCGACTGGTGATCACTCATGGAGAATTATGTAGAGACGCTTGTAATTTCCCAAGATCACACTTATGCCTAATTGGACTGTTGCAGAGTTATGACTGCTGGAGAACTTGGGAGCCTGTGATTTGCACCGCTTTAATTTAAGCCCACTCGTGTTTATTGAATAGCTGGCTTCCCACAAATATGCTATTCATAGCTCTGCTTGGTTTTGCAGCGGAAAAGTGGAATACTATGACTTATAAGGACCTTGCCAGAACCATATTTTGAATCACAGGCGGTGAAGCGGCGATTACCTCATTTGCTCCTTGATTTGTTTGTAGCAGTTTGCCAGATTACTTTATTTTATTAAAGCCAGTAATGAATTGGATGTTCTGCTCAGTGTAGGAGCTTAGATCCCAATGTGATTATTAACATGGATCCAAATTACTTGGCTAAAGTGCTTAGCTTGATTTTGCCAAATTTAGGCTTCTACTAAAGAACGTCTGCTATAATCATTTTGCTCTCATGGTTAAGTGTGTACCAGATTGACGGCAAATAATGGGCTGTGGTTTGCTTATGCAATCAAAGATATGGGACAAACTTGTATTTACCCTCAACCCGGTATTTTGCTAGTTTTAAGAATGATATTAATGTTAGCATGCCGTTAAGGATACTATGTTTCAACATATAGGAGTAACAGCTATTAAACCGATTATAGCAAATGCTTATAGTTATCCAAATCTTGATGCTATAGTGAAACTGTCTGCCTAAACACTGATTACATGGGTGTTAAGCTTTGGAATATGTAGTAAGGTTATGAGTGATATTTAGCTTTCAGATATTATTGTTCTCTGCTTCTGTTGATAAATACTGATGACTACAGTTTATATGAGTACGAATCAAATATGGAAAATATTAAGCTTTTAAGCACTTGCTTATAATATAAATTTCAGTTGGCGGGGGGCTCGGGGACAAAGCTATCTGAGCTGGGTCTGCTTATGTGTAAAATCACGTGACATATGATGTTTGGGAATGCAGTATGTTGGAACTGGGGATGTATGTTATACAATTTGTTATGGCTTATAAATATAATAGATGTAGAATATGGGGTTTGGAGGGTTTGGATGGGAGGAAATACTCACGACTCATACTTAGGCTCTGTTGATTTAACTGGTAATGTGTTTGCACTCTATGTACTTCTCAGTGGCCTAGAATATAGAATCTGGATGGCACTTTCAAAAGGACACGTTTACTCATTATTTCTGATTGCCTCTTAACCTGTTGATTTAAGGTATAAGTAATATCTATCGCTTTGTGAGCTGGAATGTTAAAGGAGCCAAGGACAGGGTCAAAAGACAGGTCATATTAAAACACTTGCAGCTATTCGAGCACAAATAGTTTTCTTGCAGGAAACACATCTTAAAAGAGAGGATGTGCTCTTCTTTAGAAAATTGTGGGTTGGACAGGTGTTTGGGGCAGGAGCCTCCACAAGCAAAGGAGGGTAGTGATACTGCTGGCCAGGGTGTTCCGTTTAAATTGACTCAGGAAATATGGGATCCCGAGGGTAGGTACATAATAATACATGGATCTCTGAATCCTGTCCGCCCTCCTTGGATCTATATATGGCCCAAATAATGACTCTCCCCATTTTTGTAAACCTGATAAATACCATAGTAGTGAACACACCTAAACTTACAATACTGGGTGGGGATTGGAATTTAGTTCTCCAGACGGATATTGACAGATCAGATCGAACATGGCGAGGTCTATCTCCAGCACAAAGAGCATTGAAAGAACTTATAGGCAGTGCAGCATTAGTTGACATATGGAGAGTTCTGAACCCCACCGAAAGACAATACACTTTTTCCTCTGCAGTACACAAAACACACTCTCGAATTGACTATTTACTCATAAGCTCTTATGCAATTTTGGGGTCACACATGCAGGAATCTCAGCCAGGGTTCTATCTGACCATGCACCAGTTGACATGGAGCTCTGTTTAGGGCAGGGGCAAATGTTCTCGCAGTGGCGTTTAAATAATCAATTATTAAAAGATCCAGCCTCTCTTGAACACACTATGGAGCATATGCCCTTTTCCTTAACTGTAACCTAGGGACAGTTGATAACTATGATTTAGTCTGGGCAGCTCTAAAATGCTCCCTGAGGGTGAATTTATTAAAATGGCTTCTAATAGGGTCAAGCATCAAAGGGTTCAGCTGGAAGGGTTATTAACTAGTATTAAAACATAGAACATAACCTTTCCCGTACCTTTCCAGCAGAGATATGGACCAGGTTATATCAACTCCAGGCCCAATATGCAGATCTACAATCACAGAGGGCTGAGTTATCTTTACACAGAACTAAATTGCAATATTTGGAGGCTGGAGAGAAAGCAAGCAGACTGCTTGTGATGCGTATCCGTCAAGTAGAGGCCTCACAATTCATTGCGGAATTTATTCTGGGAAAGATTGCAAAGTCTGTACTGATCCCCAAGAAATGGTGGAAATGTTTGGTTCCTTTTATCAAGATCTATATTCAGTGACTTTGTCCTCGTCACCCGCAGAATCAGAAATAATCTAGTATCTTAAGACGGTGAACTTGCGAAGTTGCTGCGGCTGACGCGGTCTTTCTGGGTGCCCCAATCACTTTAGGGGAAATACAGGAGGCCATTCAGCAGTTACCCTTAGACAAGTCCCTGGACCAGATGGGTTGTCCAATAACTTTTACAAAACTTGTCAAGCTGCCATTGCACCTGTACTAAAAGACCTCTTTAGTTATTGGTTCAATAAGGGATGTCAGAGTCCAATTTTTTAGAGGGTGGTATCTCTAATCTTTAAGCCTGGGAAGGACCCCAAAATCTCAGTAGTTACCGTCCTATTTCGTTATTAAATACCGATATAAAATCCTGGCCAAAGTATTGGCTAACAGACTTTCTAAAGTTATAGATAACTTAATAGGGCATGAGCAGGTCGGATTTATGGTGGGAAGATCATCTCAGGACCATATGAGAAAGTTGCTACATCTCATTTTGACGGTGAGAGATTCCAACTTACCTATGGTGCTGATTTCACTCGATGCTGAGAAAGCATTTGACAGAGTCTCCTGGGATTTTCTCTTGCCGCCTTAACATCCTTTGGTTTTCTGGGAGATTTTCTCAAATGGATCAAAGTATTATATTCCTATCCTCAGCCAGAGTAAAATGTAATGGTCTATTATCTTCCCCATTCAAATTAGCCGGGGTACTAGACAGGGGTGCCCCTATCCCCACTACTATTCAACATATACCTAGAACCCTTGCTCCTCAGGATGGCGAGTAATGCCAATATTATGGGAATTCAGGTGGGTGGAGTTAGATATGCATTTTCGGTTTATGGGACGATATCTTATTACATTTAGAGAGTCCAAATGCCTCAATTCCTGCTGTCCTAGAGGAAATTGAGGAGTATTCTAATGTATCCTATTATAAACTTAACCGGGAGAAAATGATGGTGATCCCCTGAACCACAAAGTCAACAAAGCAGAACTAGCTCTTCTAGGCCTTACTTGGGAGACGAAATCCATAGTTTACCTAGGAATCAAGATTTTAGAGATTCAGGCACTATTATGAGAAATAATATAGACAACCTCATTAAAGTAATAGCAAAGGACCTCGAGAGATGGAGATTGCTTCCTATTTCATTATGGGGTAGAATAAGTATAATTAAAATGAATCTACTGCCTAGAATATTATACCCTTAGGAATGCTGGGTATGTACCTTCCCAAAGTTTGGTTCTCCAGGTTGCAGAGGCATGTTAAGCTCCTTTTGTGAAAAAAAAAATGCACGCAGGTCCTATCTCAAATTGACAGCCCGAAAGTGAGGGGGCCTTGTAGCCCCTCTTTCTTCCTATACTACATTGCACAACATTTGGGTAAGCTGTTCTTCTGGCAGAAAGAGGTAGATCATACAGCATACTCTTCTTTGTGGCTATCCATTGAAAACACCTGGCATCTCGTGAGAAATGTTCACTCCGTGCCCTGCTATATGTCTCCCATCCCATACTCCCAAGTCTCTCAGAAATAACCCTATGGGCTGGTCGATGAAAGCTTCTCATCAAGCCCAATTATACTCACAGCTAAGTGGAGCCAGTCCTCTGACCAACCAATTACAGAGAACCCACATTTCAAATTGGTGCACCAATATCTCATTCCTTTTGGCCTGGGTTGAGTCAATATAAGGTCTCAGAGATATGGAGGGGGTGGAAGCGATTTCCCTCACCAATTATGTGATGCTACTGGTGCAGTAAACAACAATCCCTTTAAACACCTCCAAGTCAGTAAGGCCCTATCCTCGTTCTCCCAGCTCTCCCCAGTAATAGATATGGGGAAAGAGATCCTATCGCACTCCTGCAGGTTGCTTCCTAACCACAAAAGTGTCTAATTTGTATAAAATTCTTCAGGATTGGGATCTTAGATTACCTTCGGAGTTTGCTTTTACTGGTAAGGGAATTAAGCCTCCTGAAGACATTAATGTATGGAGGAAGCTTTGAATATCTGTGTATAAGTTTGTTAAACAAGATAGACTCAGATTAGTTCACTACAATATATATATATGTATATGACACCAGCCAAACTTTTAGATATGGATCTCTGCATGCACCAACATGTAACAGGTGCAAGGAGGAAGATAGGTCGTTGTATCACATGTTATGGCTGTGTCCACATATAAAAGTATTCTGGCAATCCATTAATAATTCTTGGACCCTATTCTTGGCTTGAGGGAATTATTTACACCTGAAGTTTGCCTAACAAATTATTTCCCAGTTGATACTCCAAAACTAGGAAAGCACATATGATTCTTGTCACAGCAATGGCTAAGTTAATAATAATGAGGCATTGGATGGATGAAAACCACCTGGAATCTTGGAATGGTTTAGGGAATGTGTTTTGGCCTTACAGATGGAAAGACATTTTGCATTTAGTACGGAATAGAGGCAAAGCCTTTACCTCACTATGGGGAAGCTTAGAGGCTATCCTGACAATGTGGAAATCCTAATGAAAATGGGGCTTCAGTACATCTATAGTCCAAATGGTAGTAGTGATGCGTAGTCTGGGGGAGGGGTAAGTTGAGTCTTCCCTTTTTTTTTTTCTTTCTTTAATGTGAAAAGTATGCACCTGATGTCCTCACTTGTATTAGATTATTGATGTTGTTTACCTGGTGCTGATATATTAATAAAGCTTTTAAATAATAAAAAGAAAACACAAAGTCACAGCTTTGAGCAACACTGGTGGGGATGTCAGAAAAGAGCACGAGAGCACTGAACCATACATATGAGTCCATGATCTCTTATTTCTCTCATTGTGACTGCAGAAATGCATCCAAACCTTGGGGGTCTTTACAACTTCATGATATTCAACACTGTATTTTGTCTTTTCTTCTTTGATCTGATTCTCAGATTCACATAATAGCTCTATAATCTACCACAGACTGAAGATCTGGGTTTAGCAGGTGCTGGCATTGTAGAAGGAGCATTTGATACTCTGGTTTATTTTAGAAATGAAAATAAATTTAAAGAAATAATCCATGAAACAACAGCATGCTTTGTAGCACTTAACATAGCTCCTGACAGTGTAACAGAAGAAAAGACCAATCCACAATGTAGCCATCACTTAGTAGCTCCTTTTGATGCTTATGGAGTTGACATGAGACTTAGGAACAGCAACCATTTACCTTGAAACAGATTACTGAACTAAAATTTACTACCCAGTTATAGACAACATGATAGAAGAACTGAGACAATTATTTTTCAAAAGAGGGCAGACTTACAGAATGCAGTTTAGGTTTTGAAACCAACAAGTCCTCTGCTTTTAAATAAGACATCATGAAATGTTATGTGCAATCACTATAGAATACAGCTTTCTGAAGATGAATTAATTGTAGCACAAAGGCTTATTGAACACCTGCCTTTGAAAACTGTCCACAAGCCATCTCTTCATTGCTTGAATCACTTCCACTGACTATGTTTCCTGGCATCTGCCAATTGGGTACCATTGCACTTGTAAAACCAATCACTAGTTGGCCTGGTGCGCAGAGGGCTGAGGCGCTGGACGTCTCACCTTGCAGCATGCGGCGACCCATCGGTGGTCAGCAGGGGAAGGCTGAGCTGGATGGAGCTGCCGGCAGGCAGCTGTCCTCTCAGGGAGGTGATATGGCTTCCCTCACTCATGGCTGCCCCTGGTGGAGGCCAATGGGCTGCACAAGCAGGGTGCTAGCAATAGGCCAATGGGGTGGATGGATGAGGTCATTACCAGGGCTGTAAGGTGCATGCATGCCTCCACACGCATGCAACCTTCTCCTGGGGTCTCGGCAAAATGGTGAGAAAATGAGAAAAAACAGTGGCAGGATGGCGCCGACTCTCCCAGACACCACCTCTGGACGGGCGTAGGTAAGCCCTAGTAATTCTGGGGGCGGAGCTGGGGGAGCCGGTCAGATGGGGGCCATACGGAGAGGAGTATAAAGCATTGTACAAAAAGCACAAAAAAAAAAACAGCCACTACATGTTCATGTGAAAGATCCTTCAGTGCCTTAAAACAAATAAAAACATACCTGAGAAACACAATACATCAGGACAGATCAAGTGATCTTAGCACATTAGCAACTGAGAGTGAGGAAACAAAATAATAAATCCAGACGTAGTCATTGACAGATTTGTCAAATTGTAATATTGATCTTTCCTTCCTGCTGACATCACCAAGAAAAATTCCTGAATTATGTGGCAGGATCAAAGAAGTGTAGTTACTGTGTGCTGATCCTTTCTGAATTTTGGGATTAAATCTCATCCAACTTGTTTAATCTGATGTCTCTCATGTGCATTTTCTATTTTCAGTAGATGAACTATTTTTGGTCTCTGTCTCTTGCACCCAGGTCACAACAGACACATTCACCAAAAATATTTCATCAGTCTATTTTCTTTCTGTCTTTGTATGCAGGTTGCGTATGATGGCCTGATTAAAAGAGTGAGGCAAGAAAACAAGTAGAAGAACTATGTTCACTGGTTTAAGTCACATATTGTATTGCAGGGTTTTTAGCTACTAAATCCTATGCTTGTCTTGCTGCAGATTTCACAGAATTTGCTTCTAAAATGCACCATTTGCTATCAAATTCTTCAGAATTTCTTCCAGGGCAAATTCCACCAGGCCCCATTTGAAGATAAGAAAAGTTCATCATCAGTGTGTTTTCTTTCTGTTTTGTGGGCAGTTTGCAAATGAGACTAAGGCAATAAAACAATTAGATTAAGTATGTTCCCAGGTATACGCTCACCTGCTGTATTTCAGGGATTCGACTAGCAGATCCCTATGATTGTCTTGCTGCAGATTTAATAGAATATGTTTCTAAAATCACCATTTGGAACCAAATTTTAATTTCTTCTGGGGCAAACCCCAAGATTTCTGTTTTGGCAAAAGTCACTGATGTAGGTATGTGCCTTCCCCTACTTTTACCATCCTGCTGACACCCCTTTTATATTTGTTTCTGTTGGTACTGTATTTGTTCTTGTGCAAGTTTTAACTGCTGTGAGAATGGTACCTTGTACCCCCCACACACACACACATCTTTCTTCTAGTCCTCAGTGCTGTCTACTCCAGCTAACCTGCCCAGGGCTAGTTTCAACATTTAGGCTGAAACAAGCCCTTCTGAAGTCAACACCTCAGCCTCAGATGAAGGCTACTGATGCCCAGTGCCAACCCAAACAATATAATATTCTGGTCACTAGACCCAGTGGTTCCTAACTAAATAGTTTAAGAGACATACACAGTAGCTCATTCAATATCATATCAGGTTGATACATACCCTGTTTTATTTCTTATCAAGTCATGCTCTTATATAACTTTAACACTGTTATGACATTAAATTTGAAATTTATTATTCTGAATAGTGTGATGTACTCCAGTTATTCTAGTCTGATCCTGTTCTAGTAATTACTGACAATTGTTTTCTCTTTCCATAATCAAAAGCTGTGGTGCTGGCCAACACTCTCATGTGCTTCTTCTGCTTTTAGGCACAAAACATATTTTTGAGTCCCTCGTATACTAGTATATTATTTGTATAGTAAGCAAACTCCACATTAAAGAGACACAAATAATGAATACCGAATACACTTATAATCACATTTGGAACTGAATTATAGTCTTATCATCTGATACTTTTAAAAATGAATTATAGAAATGTGAGTGCTATGTGACTGAAGGTATACTGTTTAGATTATATCATTTTATTTATTTTACCAGTTGGAGACACTGGGCCACATGGCCTCTTTACAGCCATGACACAGGTCACATGTATTATTTCTATATCTATCTCTGTCTATCTGTCTATCTGTCTGTCTATCATATATCTAGATCTAGCTATATAGATAGAGATAGAGATATGTAGATATACAGATACATAATACAAACAGTATAGTACCAGTCAGTACAACAGCAAGAAAACAAATTCAGAACATTTACAGCCTACTGACAGATGCAAAATATTTTCATAATGCTTAGCACTATGGTCAAGACCCTTAAATTCTGCAATTCTGCAGAGGAATTTTCATCAGAAATTTGCAGCATACTGCAGAATATACCTAGTGGCACAGCATTCATTGTTTTATTGAATTTTCATTCAAATATGGAGTACTTCTATAGTATCTGGCTCCTTTCATCATCTCATTTATCCCAAAGCCCCACCTCTATACTTGCTATGTGATGTCATCAAGTATATCACAGCATATTTTAGCCAATGGCAGGACTGCATTCTGCAACAGACATGAATAAATCATGCTGCAGAAATTAGAGAATGCTGGTGCAGAAGGCTAAGAGCCATGCCACAGAAATGAAAACAAAGTGCCACAGAGTATTTGGGCCCTGACTATGGTTAAGGCTGATGTGGTTCCAAACAACAACAACTTAATAAATATGTATAAGATTTTATCAAAACTGCCATGAGAAAAGTGACTTAATAATGGTGCATATTCCATTTTAGTGCAACACAGAACTATATTTACTTCTTTACAACTGGGAAAGGTACATTTCAGGTGTGATGGAAGAGAAGGATACAATGGGAGTGCAGGTAAGGGAGTGAAAAATGCAGTAGAAACACAATATAAAAATACAGGGTCCAATATTCAAAGCCCCTGGAAAATCATGTAGGTGCTGCATGATGAAACTGAGATACGCCACCCAAAAACTACAATATTCAGTGGATGCGCCATGGGACGTGCTGGCGCACCCCTGGCTGAACATACCAGAAATGCACTATAGTGCAACTTCACATGCGCCTGCAGCAGGGCAGGGCAGAATATTGCAAATGGAGCAACCCAGCCTGGGACAGTGGAGCAACAGGGCTGGACTGGAAATGGAACTGAGCAGTGTGCACAGCACAAACCGGGTGAAGCAGCAGCCCAAGGCAATGTGAAGAGGGTGGAACTGCAAAAGTGCAAGATGGGCATAGCACAGCTCCCATGAGTACAGTACAATGCATGAAACACAGACCACCAGCCAAGGGTGGAACCAGCAAAGTGGGCATGGCACACAGGAGGTCACAGACAAAGTGACACAGCATTGAAGGTGCCAATGGACAGCATGGCATGACCGGGCACCACGACAACAGTAATGAGGAGACAAGCAGTGCCAATGTGGTAGCCAGACCACAGCACAGTGGGACACAGGCATAATGTTAAACAGGCTGGCACCTGACAGCCACACCGAGCGCACATGCTCACATATACTGTACACAGACCTGCAAACAGTGCAGCACAGTAGCACAGGGACCATGACAACAGCAGAGGGATGCACAGCACAGGAACATGAGCATGGTGCAAGGGAGCAGTCAGGGGCAGCCAGGGACACCAGGAGAAACACTGGGGGAATAATAAGGTGAACAGGACATAAGGGTGTGCAGTCACACACACACACACACACACACACACACACACACACAGGTGTAAGCAGTGATAACAAAGGGCAGAGGGACAACCACACAACACAACAGGTGATGGCAACAACAGCCAAGGAAGGACAACAGACACAGGATATTGCAAACCTAACAATATTTTTCTCATAACATGGCAAGGAGGAAAACAATATCAACAATAGCAGCAATAAGATACAAGTGAGTAAAACAGTGAAAAATGCAAAACTACAAACTACCAAAGAGAATTACAACAAAATGGGTGATGGGCAGGGTGTAATCAGGAACCCAGAATACAGGCTGAATATGTACATGCAGGGGAAGGTGCCTAGGGTGGTGTGTATAAGGGGAAACTATAGTACAGGGTTATCGAATCACACAGTCCTATTGGTGCCCAAGCACCTGCACCTGATGTCTTCCTGGTGGCCAGGCACATTGCAACTCCTGCAAGATAGCATGCACAGTCTCCAGGATTGCCCTGTGCCACCACAGCATTATCCATTGCTGATGAAACATGTCCATGAGCACCCCTGTGAGGTGACCAGCTGGCCACCTAGCAACAGCCATTTCCTCGGCCTCTGCAGGACCACTCTGGCAGCTTGATGACCTATGTGGGGAAACAGAGAAGATGGATTCAGTGCCACAGCCCAACCAGTTCCACCCCCCAAAGGAGTGGATGTGCATGGCTGATGTTGCAAGGCCCTGCATAGACCCACAAACACACATACATACGATGGACCAGCAGCATGCCATGCAACAGAGGCACACAGTGAATGGGATGTGGCACTGGGAACAGGCATTGTCAGCATGTGCATGCATTGGCCATTGCTGAGGGACATGTGTCTGTGCCTCCCACACTGTGTGGATCCAACGCCTGCATGCACCAGGTGTGCAGCCCGTGGCAACCTCATGTGAGCACCGATGGCACCACTGTTCTGCTGGGACACACAACACGGGAAAACACACAGAGGCAGGCACGAGTGGGTCTGGCAAACAATGCCAAGACAACAATCCATGTGTGCTGGCTGGCACAACTGAGGCATACACAGCTTGCAGGCAATGTGCCACAGTGGGCAACACAAACCCACACTCTCACCCAAGCCCAGGGCACAAATATGCTGCACAATGGTACACTTACCTGACACAGATCAGGACACACATAGTGTTTTTCCCTCCGCAACTACCCTGGCACTCCCTCAGTGTGTCTCCTGGTGATGCACTTCTGTGCCTGCTAGAGCTCTGCCTGACCTGCAAGGAGAACACAATGAAAAGGCACTGTGAGCAGCATGTGGGCACAACAACCCCTCAGACCCCTCAGTCCAACCCATAGCCCCTCAAGCATCCCCAGCCCCCACTGTGGCACAGTGTCACAACACATCATAGTGCAGTATGATGTGTGCCCAGGAGACAAGCTCCATACAAAGTGGCCTGACACTGACATGGCAGCAGCAGCACTGTCGGTCCACATTGTACCCATGGTAGGACAGTGGCATGCGTGGTGCTAGCAGACTGGCCCTGTGTCCATGGGTATGCCAGCCCTGTGTGTTGACAAATGCCCCCCACACCGCAACACCCCAAGCAGGCAAGGACAGCATGCACATAGCAACTACATACCTGGGCATGGAATAGCTCCCTAGTGGGACTGGTCCTTTTGGCTGCACAGCCTCCCAGGGTCCCTCCATTGCAGGTCACCATAATGGTGCCTGCATTGCTCTCCCATGCGTATTCCAATCTGTTGCACATGGCTCTCTGCCATTCTGGCCCAGACCTGCCTCTGGCCTCCTGGAGGCCTCTGCCCCAAACAGCTGGCCCTCCAGAGTTAACACCACTACCATGAAGTTGGTGAGCTCAGTCTCTGACCAGCTGAGGGCCCCTGACCCAGCAGCCTGTGCATGTGCCATTGCTCTACCTGATAATCCAGGAGCTGGTGTTGCAGGTTGGATGACTGGATGGACTGTGGCTGGACTGTGCCCGATTCATGATAGACCTCCATGCACTGCTCCACGCATCCTGCAGATGTGCCAGGGATGCACAATTGCCGACAATGGCGCATCACTGCAGTGTGTATTATTGAATGGTTGGTGGGAGAATGAGGTCACAGACCAACACATGCACGCATGGCTGTGCAGTGCTGCTATGATGTTGACATTGGCCAATGCCACAACTGAAGCCAACCACATGGTGCAATGCTGTGGACATATGCCATGAACTGCAATGGTGCAGTACAACAGATTGCTGTGAGATGCACAATTCACAGCCATAATGACAGGCATGTGCTGCCGCGACATGTCAAGTAGATGACGGTGTATTGCGCATGCCGAAATGCACTGTGTGTAGATGCATGGCACAAATAGATGTGCCATGCTCAATGGATGAGCCTGGAGCAAATCTGCAATTTTCAGTTAGGATATGCAAATTTGCTTATTGCCCAATCCTTGCCCAAATCCACTAATTAGTATCTCTTTATAGGCTGCTCTCCAACTCATTTTCATTTGCTGAGCCATAAATGGGCTGCCCTGCACCACCCAACCCCACAGGTGACAGACAGGTACTGCAGCTTTGGAGGTAAGTTTGTTTACATTCACCAAGTTACAGCATTTGTTGCACTGCATCCAGTGGAACATGGCCACTTTCAGATGTGCTGGATCTGTGCTAATGCTTGTCCTTTTTTCTGTCCACAGGCACCATTATGGGTGAAGAAGGAAGGAAGGGAGGCAAGGGCCTAACTTCACCGAGCGAGGAGCAGCATGCCCTTGTGCTGCATACGCACTCAGGGAGGACTTGCTCACAGGCAAGACAGGATCCCAGCAGGAGCAGTCAAAGGGATGGGGAGAGGTGGCTCAGCATGTCAATGCCCATGGCATTTACAACTGCACTCCCGTGAGTGCATGAAGTGCATGGCAAGTGACAAGTACAGGGCCAGGAGAATCTAGCTGCCATAATGCATTCCCTGAGGGGAACTGGGAATGGCCCACCCAAAATGCTAAACTCACTCCACAGTAGGAGCCTACTTGCTGCCAGATAAGCTGTACCTCTGTGGAGGGTGTCCATGGAGGTGGGTTTCATTGGGGCAGCCTTCACAGCACTGTGAGTATGCATATGTTACCCTACAGTATGTGGAGGGCTGCATGTGTTGGCCACAGGTGTGCATGGTATGCCACATGGCCTTGCACCTTGTTCACAGGGCACAGTGCAGGGCTGCTGACAGTGCACAGGCCTGTCATGAGCCAATAAGGTTCCCAGTGTGCTGTTGTGGTTGCCCAGTGTCATGCCATGCCATGCTACATGGGACGAGTGCGTCAGCTACACAGGCCACAGGTGGTCAACCATGCCCACAGGGACATGTGTGCAGTGTGCATGTACACCTAGCTGGCATCAGTGTGCAACAGCACAGTTCAGCTACCATGGACAGTTGATCTACATAGCAGCTACTGTGCATGTTGCAGCCATGGTGTGGGCATTTGCTAGGACACAGCCTGGCCTTTGTGGCCCTGTGTCACACTCTGCCCTGCTTTCACACCCCAGCATATATGCAGTGCACACACCACCGCAGTACATGTGTGCTGTACAGGCCACAATGGTGGCCTCTGGCCGTGTGTGGCAGCACATGCACACCTGTGGCACACATGCACACCCTCACCATGTCCACCTGTCTGCCAGCACTATGGCCATGTGTCACTGACCATGCTCTCCATTTTGTCTTTCAGCTCCATCACACCTCAGGGATGCTGTAGGGTCTGGGGCTCATCTGGTGGCAAGGTGGTGGATGAACCCAGACCATCGGCATCCTCTGCAGCCATAGCAGATGATGCTCGTGGTCCCACCCACATGCTGATGGAACTCCTAGGGCTTACTGATGTTAATGCCCTGCCTGGCCTTGACATACCAGATGACCTCAGCATGCTTGCATCAGCCAATGAGGAAGATGATGCTGATGATGATGAGGATGCCACATGCTGGGGATACACATACACACACATCAGCAGCTCAGCCAATGTCTCTGTTGCCACATGGACACCATCAGACAGTGCAGGCAGTCCTGCGCCTCACACACCCTCCCAGGGTGCACGATGCTGCCTGCTTCTGCATCAGCTGTGGGTGGCCAGGGGCAGGGCACTGCTGCAGGGTCTGGGACTGCCACCACTGTCCAGTAGGGTGCTGTGGAGCAGCTACAGCCTGCAGGGACCCATGTCATGACTGCCCTGGAATCCACTCTGCATGCCTGCACACAGTCCCCAGCTGAACAGCAGCCCTCATGCAGCATCCATAATGGCGGATGTGGCATGGCAGGCCAGACCCCCGCCCATCAGCTCCTGCCCACAACATGTTCCCTGCTGACAGGCTGGATGGGGATACCCAGCTCCTGTGAGAAACCATTGTGGGCAAGGTGGCACTCAGGGAGGAGATACTTGGATTGTGGGTGCAGGTGGGCCTCATGGATGAACATGCTGCTGTGAGGCACATGAAGATGTTTGGTGAGCTGTGCAAACTATGGGAGGACATGACCACAGTGATTACAAGGATTGCACAGGCCACTGAGGTGGGCTGTGCTGCCCTGGTGCCTCGTGGATGCAGGAGTTTCCACTGCACCCATGCAGTACCACCAGCACTCCCAGGGCACGGTGTTCTGAGACCACCATTGCTGCTGACACTGTCCCTTGCCAACTACATCCCCAAAACTCCCAGTTCACATCTGGGCTTTGGGACCCATACCCCTGAAGCTTCACCCTCTGTGATGGGTGACACACCTGAGGTGTTCACCTGGCTTATAAAAGCGGGCTGCTCACTTGGTCAACAGCAGCCATACTCACACACAGTGACTCCTGTTGGGTGCAGTCAGCAT
The DNA here is from genome assembly GCA_016271365.2 of Neoceratodus forsteri. Lineage (NCBI taxonomy): Eukaryota > Metazoa > Chordata > Ceratodontiformes > Ceratodontidae > Neoceratodus > Neoceratodus forsteri. Next base: position 1,548,815,362 of record CM057453.1, read on the forward strand.
GGCCCTAAACCCGCATCTGTTGCTGCCCACTCACCTGGCTGGGAGTGCCTGGGGTGGCATGATGGCACATGCACACTCAGGTGGCACAACTGTCTGGGCTATCTGTGTCTGGGCTAGCTGTGTACAGGGCATGGGTGGGGGCACTGGTGTTGTGCTGTGTGGCATGGTGGGTGTGATGAGTGTGGCTCTGGGTCTGCCCTTGGATGTATGCCTGTGGATTCCTCTGATCCATGCCTTTCCCCACTATGCCACTGTGTCCCCACTGTCCTTGGTGGCACTGGATTGGTTGCCTGTGCATGGTTGTGTGCACACTCCATTGCCATCCTCAGCATCCATGCAATGTCTTCCTACCTGCATGTGTGTACCCTCCTCCACACCCCGTGTGTGTGTGACTGCTGTAGCTGGTCTTCCTGTGTTACTCACCCGCGTCACCAAAATGGTCCTCCACAATTGTGTCCCTGTGCTGCTGTGCCCTTGCAGTCAGGTGTGGGTCACTCTTCTCCATTGTTTGCTGCCTACCCCCACCCTGGGGTTCTTCATCCCTGAATTGTCACTCTCCTGTGCCTGGACAACTATTCCATGGTCCATGGCCATGTTGTTTAGCATGCAACAGGCTAGGAACATACCACAGGCCTACTATGGGCTGTATTTTAAGGCACAACCAAATCTGTCCTGGCATCTAAATTGCATTTCCACAAGATAAACACATGCTTGATGATATTTTGTACCATGGTGTGTGCCTCATTAAAACATTCCTCAGTCTCACTTGATGGCTGCCAGATGGGGTGAGCAGCCATGGCTGGAGGGATATGCACTGTCACCTGGGGAGGGACAACAGCATGTTAGTTTTGATCAGGCATGCGCAGTGCCTACTGCAGCCCCACCCCTCACATGTCTATGCTGCCAATGCCTGTCCACCTGGTTGCCATTCAACCCTCCACTCATGTGCACTCCAGTAACACCAGTGGGGCCCCCACATCTGTTGCATGCTTCCTGCCTGGGAGAGCATGGATTGCCTGTGCTCTATCTTGTTCTGCACCAACCAGCCTTGCCTTGTGGCCACATTGCCACTATCCTGTCCAGCTATGGTACTCTTCGGCATCCAGTGAAAAAGGTAGAATGTAATTGAATGCTTTCAAAAGGGCAACTCAATCACAGAGCCTGTGTTCTGGAGCTACCTGGCGAGGTCACGACCAGATACAGGGTAGGCGAGTACTGCAACAGGATGTCACTATATATGCACATGGGGTGGAATCACATTGTGCGATGGGCAGAAGGGAGGTAGGGTATGTGGGGTGTAGTATGGTGGTTGGCTGCCGAGCTGGCTGTGTGGTAGGTAGGTGGTGAGCTGTGATTGGGAGGGTGCTGGGTTCAGTTCTGGCACAATCATTTTTGAAACGGGTCTGTTTTTAAGTTTTTATTTTACACCTCCTGATATACCCCCTGGAATTGAGAATCCTTAAGAAGGTGTGTGCTGGGGATGAAGTCCCCATGAGGGTGCAGCCCCTGCATAACATAGAAAACCATTTGTGGGTTTTCTAGTCGCTGCAAGTGTACAGTGCCGAAATTAATTTTCAGCGATGTACACTCACCCAAACAGCGATTTCTTCCATGATTGCCATTTTCACATAGAACAGTGCTCTTCCATGCTCCAGCCATTTTTTCATCCTGGGCCCTGTGTTGATTCTTATCCTGCCACCTGTGCCTGATGTGCAGGTCCCCTGTCCTGCTACACCCTGTGCACCATCACCACACTGTCTCTGTATCTGTGGATCCCACTCCAGCAGGCTACCCTGTTACACAGTTCCACATGCCCATTGGCCAGTGCACTTTCCTGTCACTGTCCCCCTGACAATGCCACCTGCTGTGTTGTGTGCCACAGTGTGTTGTGTGGGCATGGTGTCCTGCTCAACTCACCCACTAGGTGTCCGCTAGGTATCACATCTCTCTCTCAAAATGGTGGTACAGGGCTGACCAAAGCCAGATGCAGGCATCTTGTACACTCCCAGGTGTGTGGTACAGACATTGGTGATGTGCCCTGTGGCATTTCACACCACCTGGCTGTTGATGGAATGGTTGCTCTTCCAGTTGATGTATGTCACAACATAAGGCCAGGTGGTGCCCTAATGCCACATGGTTGCATTCGATGGCCCTTAACACGCGTGGCATGTGTGCCACCCTGTGAAATTGCTGCATGGTTCCTGTCTGCTCTGCCTGTGTGCTACAGAATTGTATGAACTCCATAGCATGTGGCAGCAGAATGGTGAGGAACAGTGTGAGAAGATGGGATGTGGCAGACTGTGTGATACCAGTGGTGTCACCCATTGGTGTCTGGAAGGTGCTCTGGCAAGCAAGCAGAGTGCTGCTGTCACTTTGTCTCCACCAACCTGTCATGACTCCTGCATGTTGGTGCCTGTAGTTCATTATGGACATGCTCACAGAGCTGTCTCAGAATTGCCCTGTTGAGGTGGTACCGGCCCACAATCTCTGCGTAGTGATTTGTTCAAATGTGACACAGGCATGGTACCATCTCTATTGAACATCTGCCTAGGGCCTTCCACAGCCACATTGCTGTTCTGCATATCTCCTCACATCCTCATTACCTTGAAGATAGGAATACTGTACCATCCATGCTTCTGGCTACTGCTGTACTGCTAGATGCTTGTGGGTGGCTTGTACTTAGGCATGCCCCTTTTATGCCTAACTTTGGGTGGAGTATCTTTGAGACGCCTCCTCACTTGCACCACCCATTTTGACTGAATATAGAGATGTGCAGCACATTCATGAGAATGCCCTCAAGTTGCACCACATACATTATAGGTGTGCTTGGGCACATGAGGGAGATGTGCAATGCATCTCTGTCCTTTCAATATCGTGCTTCACAGAATTTTGTGAGATGCACCAGCACATCTCTCCTTTGAAAATGTGGGCCCCAGTGGTTAGACTCTTTGTGCAAAACACAAAATACAGTGGCTAGAGGAAACTGCATGATAGGAAACTACAAAATTCTAAATATGGTGGTTAGGATAAATTGTGCAAAAGCTACATTAATGGCAGTATCAATGCACAAGACAGAAATGTTGGGGAAAAGAGGAAGTCAGGTACAAGAAGGAGCACAGTATGCTCTGAGGAGCTGTTTGAGCAATACACACAAGAAAGGTCAATGTGGGAGGGAAGGGTGTTCCAGGGGCTGCAGTGGGGTACAGAGATGGTAGATTGGCCTATGGTAAAGAAGAAGTGATCATTAGAGGAAGAGAGAGTATAGGAAGGTGGGTCTGAAGGGAAGAAGAGAGAAGAAGTAGAAGGGAGGAAAGAGTATCATAATTCAGAGATGGTAGTGGAAAACCACCCAATATACTAGGGATGGGAGGAAAAGGGAGGGAAGTAGTGGTAGAGATAAAGGAGCAGTGATGAATGAAATGTGAAGAGTTAATGGAAAGGCAGAAGAAGAAGTGGAAGAGGGAAGGGTCCAGACTACCTATGAGAAACTTGGATGTAATGCTGTAAACAACAGCCATGTAGTAAAAACAGCATGCTGAGAAAATCTTGCAGCAGATTGGGACAAGATGCAGGAGTTATAGTATAGTGTGCCAAAGATAGCACAGAACATTTGGTGGATGGCATTAATGTGGGTGGAGAAATTCAGGTCTCTATCCACACACACTTCAAGGTACAGCTTTTGGCAGAGAACAGCAGAAGAAGGAGATGCTGTTAGAACTTTACTACTCTACTGGAACTTAAGAACTAGAACTCTGCTACTAGAACCTTCAATTTAGGGTAAAACAAACAAACAAAAAAAAAACAAGAGTTAGTGAGTTTGTCTCAGTTGGGTGAAGGAACTGTTATCTGTGCAGCTAACTAGGTGAAAAAGAGAACTGTGAATTGGGGAGTGTCTTAGACAGCAGGAAGCCAGGTGTTTGGATTTAAAACTGCCCTAGATAACATTTGAAGGAGAAAACAAGAGGAAGGCGGTCCTGTTAGAACTTTACTACTCTACTGGGACTACATAGCCTCCCTCTGTCCCCTCCACCCCCACGCTTAGACAGTTTCACTTTTATAGGCACAGGATTTAACTGACAACAGGAACTTCCTGTTTGGGAGAAGGAAGGAGTGATTACAGAGGCAAAAAAGACTCACCATCCTAGAAGGAAAAGAGTAGCTCTTCATCCCCAAGCTGCTGTAGGTTTGTCTCTGAGCACGTAAGAAGGAGACTACTAAGGAATACAGGAACTTCCTGTCCCAGAACAGGAAGAGCAGAGCTTTAAGGGCACAGAGACAGCAGGAAAGTATGGAGACAAAAATAAACAGAAATAGGAAAGAGTAAGAATACAAAACAACAGCTGAGGGCCACAAATATGACATGATGGGAGTGGTGCAGTGCAGTGGCTGTGGAGTGGCAGTCTTCCAGGAGACTTCTGAGGATGCAATGTTGTCCCATCTGCAGGCCCTCTCTGGGATGAGGGAAGGGGCTGATATCCAGGCTGAGTTGGACAAGATTCTGGGGACCTCCTCTCCCACACAGGGGACATCAGGGCCACTGCCACTGCCTCAGAGGTTGCCAAGAAAGGTGTGGTTGGACCACAGTGGGCTCAGGGAGGGTGAGGGTGGTGGAACAGAGGTGAATCCTTCCAGCTGTACTTCTCCACAATTTATATGCCATTCTGACAGAGTTTGGTTCTTCTATGGAGGCACGGCAGTGGAGACCAAGGAGAATGCTGGGAACCTCCACAAAGGAGGCCCACAGGAGGGTGGTATGGGACCCCACAGGGGAAGGAAACAACTCCTGGTTGGGGACTCCATTGTTAGGAGGGTAGAACTGGGGAGAGGGAGGTAGGTGCCTGCCTGGCACCATGGCTTTGAGGGACAAGGTGTGAATCCTCAGAATTGCAGTGAGCAGCTGCACAGGAAGGTAGCTGAATGTCATTGTACACCTAGGGACAAATGACCTGGCTGTGAAAGAGATCAGAGCAGTGCAGGAGGAGTTTGTGGAGTTGAGGAGGGGACTTAGACAAGTAGCATGCACGGTAACCTTCAGAGGTGCTGCCTTCTATGGTATGAGTGGGGCTATGGTGCTCTGCACCATGGGATTTAATCAACGGTTGACAAACTTGTGAAGATCTCAGGGTTTTGGCTTCATTGGGGACTGGGGTTCACCTGGAAGGATGCAGGCCTATACTGGCACAATGGTCTGCATCTGTCCAGTAGGGGAACCAGGATCCTAGGTGATAGATTTAAATGCTTCATTGGCAAACATTTAAACTAGCCAAGGGAGGCACTGAAAAGGAGCAGGGAAATCCTAGCCCTCCCAAAAATCAGGGTAGTTGGCGAGGTAAACACCAAGATAGAGAGTCAAAAAGGAGAAGGGCAGGGTTAAATGGAGAAAAAGGCAAAGGCAGTAAGGACAAGGATGGGGCAAAAGGGATACGTCCATCAAAAATGTAGGGTAATGAGTACCAATGCCCAGAGTCTAGGTAACAAGCTCCCTGAACTGGTGGCCTTGATGGAAGAGGATGCCTGGATATTGTGGCAGTCACAAACCATGATACACAGAGAACCATGATTGGGATGTCAACATACCAGGGTACACAATCTACAGGAGGGACAGGGAGGGTAGAAAAGGAGGAGGAGTAGCTCTCTAAGTAAGGGAAGAGATCAAAGCAATGGAACTAAAGGGTAAACAGGGAGGAGAGGAGCCACTGTGGGTCACCCTGAAACAGAAAATTGCACCATATCCACACAGGGTTCTATACAGACCCCGGTCTCAGAGGAGGAAATGGACAAGGAAATGGTAGAAGCTATCCTTAGGATGGCAGAAAAAGTGGCAATACTGTTGATGAGGGACATAAATATACCAGATGTTAACTGGAGCACCTTTGCTGTAGCTACATCCAAGAACAGAGTCATTCTCGATGCCTACAGGGCATGCCTCGAGACAGTTAGTGTTGGAACCCTCTCAGGAGGGAGCAATCTTAGACCTAGTACTCTCAAACGGGGATGGAGAGAGGATCTCAGATCTAGATATGGATAGCCATCTGGGAACAAGTGACCACCAAACAGTGTGGTTCATGAACACGGCTGCAGAGTCAAGCCTACAAAAGTGAGGGTACTGGACTTTAGGAGGGCTGACTTTGTCAAAATGGGAGAGTGCCTCAGAAAAGCACTAGCAAACAGACAAAAAGGAGTGGTGGAGGAACAATAGGAAACATCAAACTGCCATCACAGAGGCAACAGGCCTTTGTGTGAAGCACATAAACAAATCAAAATGACAGAAAAAACACTATGGTTCTCAAAAGAGGTGCTGGGAAGGTTAGGGAGAAAAGATAGCATTCAGGAAATATAAAAAATACAGAAGGAGCAGGACAGAGAACTGTACCTGTTAAAGTAGAAGGAAGGGAAAGGCAGTCAGAACAGTAAAGGCCCAAACCAAGGAAAAGATAGCCAACTCAGTTAAGAAGTGGGGGTAAAATTTTATAGGTACATTAGGGAGTGAAGAAAGACCAAGGGAGAGATAATGAGGTTTAATAAAGGGAAGGTGGTGGGCAGAGAGGAACAGTGAAAAGCAGGGATACTGAATGAATACTTTCAGTATTCACAAAAAGGGGAGGGGAGGTACCTAATCCAGTCAATAGAAGCTCTCTGGATGGGGAGGTTGATACCAGTCCTTTCACAGAAGAAAAGGTTCTGAAAGAACTCCTAAAACTGAAGGTTGACAAAGCAATGGGACCTGATGGATTCACCCTAGAATTCTGAAAGAACTAATGGTAGAACTAGTGATACCACTGACTACCCTTTTAGCAAATCATGGAGGATGATGTGGTAACTAAGGACTGGAGAAGGGTGGATGTGATTCCCTTCACAAAAGTGGAAGCAAAGCAGAGGCAGGAAACTATACACCAGTTAGCTTAACCTCAGTTGTAGGAAAATGATGAAATCACTTGAAAGAAAGAATTGTTGAGCACATAGAGGCCAGTGGGGCACAGAACCCAAGGTAGCATGGATTCACAGTTGGAAGGTCATATCAGATGAATCTAATAGATTTCTTTGACTGGGTAACCAAAGTAGTAGACCAGAGAGGGGCTGTGGACATGGCCTACCTAAATTTTAGCAAGGCATTTGACACAGTCCCACATAAAATATTAATAAACAAATTAGCTAGCCTGGGAGTGGGCCCCATGGTGGTAGCCTTGGTAAAAAAATGGCTGGACAACAGTACACAGAGGGTAATAGTAAACAGAGTCCACTCAGAAGAAAAGGGGTTACAAATGGGGTATTGCAGGGTTCAGTACTGGGACTGGTCCTTTTAATGTCTTTATAAGTGCCATTGCAAAGAAACTGGAAGTATGCCTCTTTGTAGGTGACACAAAGATCTGCAACAGGGTTGATACATGGGGGTGGAAAGGGTGAGAAGGACTTGGCTTAGAGGAATGGTCAAAAGTATGGCAGCTAAGATTCAATGCAAAGAAATGCAATGTAATGCACCTGAAACAAAAACCCATGGGGAGAGTACACAATGGAGGTATTAACAACAAAAAAATGGAAAGGAATCTTGGGGTAGTCATATCGATGACCTAAAGGTAGGCAAGCAATGTGAGAAGGCAGTAAGGATGGCTGGGGGAATACTGGGATGCATAGGGAGAGGCATCACGGTAGAAAATGGGAAGTAGTTATCCCTCTGTGCAGACAGTTGGTGAGAACCCATCTGGAGTACTGTGTGCAGTTCTGAGACACCATATCTGCAAGGACATAAACAGAATGGAGGAAGTCAGGAGGGAACTAAAATGGTGCAGGGTCTGCACCAGAAGCCATCTGAAGAGAGATTAAAGGAGCTTAATATGTATAGCCTTGAGGAAAGAGAGAGAGGAGGACATGATAGAAACATTCAAGTACCTCAAGGAATCAACAAAGTCCAAGAGGGTAGCATTTTTCAGAAAAAGGATGTGCAAGAACAAGGGACAAAATTTGAAGGTAGAAGGGAATGACTCAGGAAATGTGAGGAAGTATTGTTTTACAGACAGGGTGGTAGATGCATAGAGCTGCCTTCCTGAGGAGGTCATGGAGTCAAAAACAGCAGGGGAATTCAATAATGCATGGAACAAACATAAGGCAACTCTGGTGGGGGGTGAGAAGTAATGCTGTTGGTTAACTAGGATCTGCAGCTTATCCAATAGGAAGGGAAATGTGTAGACTTGATGGGCCAAGCGGTCCTTATCTGCTGTCAGAGTCTATGTTTCTATGTTTCTATGTTAAAGTACTCAAGGTGTGCAACTTCTTCAAGGACTGTAACTAATATAAGGCAGAAACAGAAAACAATGGTGCATTGCTTAGGCAACAGTGCAACAATACATAAAGAACATAAATTACATACTTATTCTGTCATAAAAAATATTGCTTAAGAAAAAGGAAAAGCAGAGGACAGGTTTTTTTGGGGGTTGTGTGAAATAATAATTGTTTACTGGGCCTATGGGGCTGGGGCTGACCACCACTAAGTGTTCATAACAAACTGATTATCTTAGCATTCTGACTCTCAGTTCTGTTCAGCTTCTGCACTGCACCCTCCAGTACATTTTGATGGCTTCCACCTCAAACCACAGCACAGCCAGGTCAGCCTGTGTGGCAGGCTGTTCAGAGGATCGCACTCGTGGGCAGCTGTGGGAGCCACCACCTCTGCTGCCCTGCACTTCATTGGTGACACTGTGCATGTCGACACTCTCCTTCTTCAGCATCTTTGGCTGCAGGGTGGCAGGTACATCCTGCAGTTTGCTACTCAGCATGGTGGTGTACTAAAAGGTGTATTTTCTGACCCCCATGCCAAAGTGGCCACCCTTGCACCACCAACATACAAGTACATCACACAACTACATTTCACTACCACCGGGTCACCAGGAGGCATAAATAAATTGCCAGATCGAAAAGCTGCAAGGAGGACCAGGCACAGGCGGTGGGGGCACCAGATAATGCTGTCTGCTTTGCTGCAGTTGGTAGAGGGGCAACAAGCTGCTGCTGCTGTGGTTGATGCTACTGTGGTTTCTGCTGCTGCTGATCTTCAGGCTGCTGCTGTTCCAGTGCTGCAGGGCTGTCAGTGGCTGAAACATTCATCACCAATTAAGATTCAGGTACCACATGGCCACTTTCAACATTGTGCTGCTCCTTTGAGGGACCACTAGAGGTCAAAACAGGACCGTGGTTCAGGTGAAAATATTCGCAGGCTGCCACACATTTGGGGCCCTGCCCTCACCAGTTTGGCCATCTCTTTCCATATTAACTAAAATTAACAGTATATCAAAAATAAAACAAACCATACTAGTAGTAAACTACACTAACTAAAACTAAATAACAAAAATAAACAGCTTTTTAACTAAACTAAGCTTTCAAATGAACTCAGACTGGCAGCATAACCTAAACAACACAATCAAAAAACTTCAAAGCACAAAAACGCTCAAAATATAGACTTTGCTGCAAAAAGCACACCGTTCACCAACACTGCTGACTAAACAGTTCCTTCTACAAGAAAGTTAAATTAGTTCACTGCCTTCCTGCCTAATTAACTGCCTGGTTGCATCATGTCACCTGCAGACAGTCAGACATGTGATCTGTAGGCTGTTTTTACCAACTTCACCTTCTCAAATTGTAACTTGAAGTGAACAACATAAAGTCCATTAAAGGTGAATTTCAACCTTTAATGGAAATTTCGCTTAGTGCTACACAAATTTGAAGTTGTCCACTTCAAGTTCACTTCACAGGTGAATTTAAACTTCGCTGCATCTCTAACTAAAAATAAGATAAAAAAAATTCCTCCTCTACTTACATTTCTATCAGCTGAATACATTCAGTGGGCTTCTGTAAGGCATTCTGGGACTGTGGTGGACAGGGAGGAAAAGTTCCAAGGATAGCTCTTATAAGAGCAACATAGGAAGTTAACAATACCTTGAGGCACTTTAACTTGATTTTGGAACAGAGGCAGTAATTTAGCTGCTCAATAGCATTTTATTTGAGTTTGGGGTCTCAATTGAATTGGTAGTTGCCCAGAAACCCCTTGGGATCCAGCAAAATAAAAGTTTGTAACTGCATCAAGTAGTCAACACCTGCATAAAAAGGTAACTTAGGTTCTAGTTACCGAATGGATAAGAAGTTGGGACTAATTACACTCATGAGTGGTGAAATGGGTTCATTGTGCATTGCATGCAATACGTTCAGTTTTAAGTCTAACACAGAATTTATTGCTTTTACCTGTGATGAATGTATAGAAAGTAATTCACTTAAACTAAAAATAATGGCATTAAAGATAGAGATAACTAACCTAAAAAACACAAACTACTACATCTGTAGGAACCACCTGAAAAATTGTTAATGATATCATCACCACCAACCACACAACCTGCATTGTATAGTGCTGGATTCCACCAGGAGGGAAATACAAAACAAAAGAAACAGAGAAAATGATGAGGAATTAAATAATGATTGAGTCTGGTAAATACAAACAGAAGGGCCAAAAAGGCACACAAGCTATGATTAACACCTTTGCAAGAAATTGAGCATAAGGGTGATTCAAATTCTGGAGGAGGTAAAGAAGATTCTGACACAGGAAATCAAGATGATAATCTTGTTACCCTCAAAAGATTATATTTAAGTCTGATATCCAGTAGGAATCTGCTCAGTCCAGCAAATCAGGGAATATCTGTTTATTACTAAGAAATATAGCAATGTAGCACATACACATGCTAAACCAACAACAGGCTAATTGTTATTGAATATAACCAGAGGAAGAAGAAGAATCTGCATTTATATAGCGCTTTTCTTACATCCAAAGCACTTTACAAGCAATGCTAGACTGGTAGTGAAGTGACTGAATGTGTGGTGGCGCCATATCGCACATCATCACCCACACACAGCCTGGATAATTGCATGAACCGGCTTATGGAAGGAATGTTGGCCAGGACACGGGAATGTTCCCTACTCTTTGTGAAGAGTGCCCTGGGTTCTTTACTTCCAGCTGGACACCCACCAGGACAACACCAGGATGGGTAGAAGGGACCTCGGTTTAACGTCTCCGTCGAAGGACAGCACACTCACCAGCAGTACAGCACCCCCAATACTGCACTCAGATGCCAGCGATTTTTAGGTGCAAGTCCAATCCCAGTGTGGGGCGAGAACCCATGACCTTCTGGTCCAGAGGCGGATGTGCTACCAACTGAGCCACGCTGACACCAGGAAATAAGCATGCATGCTGTGATACCTAAGCTAAGAGAGAACAAAGACAACTGATTATCTTCATTGGTCTGTTGTTAACCTTGAACATTTATAAAGCATCACTGTTATGCACAAAGAGAAAGTGAGAGAAATAAGAAAAATTAACAGTTCAAATCCAGCCACATACTGTGGTATAACATCTGATATCTGTACAGCACAGAATTAAATAACATAAAATTCATAGTGTGTATTTAACCTCTGTCACACAGCACTAAAAGCCAAAGCCTTTCTAACAGCTGCACTTCTGATGCAGCAAATACTACTCACAGAATGCCATATCATTAAATTCATAGTATTTATTAAACCTCTACCACACAGCGCTGAAAGCCAAAGCTTTTCAAACAGCTGCTCTTTTGAGCAGCACATACTAGTGTGTGTGTGTGTGTGTGTGTGTGTGTGTGTGTGTGTGTGATAGAGAGAGAGAGAGAGAGTTTGTGTGTATGTACGGAGAGAAGTCAGAGCATAAAAAGTTTCTAAACTTTGGGTGATCAAATCCAAGTTTAGATGAAAGATAGAAGATAAGCTAGGAGATAAAATAAGACATGAAGGATAGCATCAGACAAACGTGGACACCGCCCCAAACAGAAGAAGTTAAAGTGAAAGGTTGAGGTTATTTGGTATGCCAATGTTTTCTTTTGTGTCTCTAACCTTTGTCATTTTAAAGCTTGCCCTTGCAATCTCCTATACTTTTGGTGACATTTGGAGAGATCAATTTGGGTTCCCTTAGTGCTTGCAACTGCTTGTGTTGCACATGCATGCCCCATATGGTCCATGCACTGCTGCTTCTTGAGATTGTATGCAGCACACTGGTGGCTGGAGCAGCAGGACTGAGGGTGATCCTGATCCATTACAGCTGATGGCTTTCCATTGTTGGGAGCATGTAGCCTGTACAGCAGGTTTCTCCTGCCATATCTTGTGCCCACTATTCCTGGCGCTATACATCTTAGTGAATGGTGTAAATGTGTCTGACCCGACACTCGCCCCAGACTGCTCATGGTGTGTGTCTGTGTGGCGGCAAGGGGATCGACTATACAAAGGGCTCACGCACCTGTCATGAATGCCACCAGGGTCCACTGGACCCCACTGTGTGGCATTCTGACATAGTGTTGCCTATGTGTCTCTGCTTAGGCAACCCAACATTTGTGCACAGGGCCCATTCATAGACTCCATACAGCATGACAGAACCCACTTACATGGCTGGATCTTATTGGCCAACTGCACTTGAAAAGAAAATAATCATGTCCAGAACATTGAGCTTCTCAGTTCATTCTGGACAAGACTCCATCTTCCTGTCCATCAGTAACATAGAAATATAGAAACAAATTTGATGGCAGATAAGGACAGCTTGGCCCACCCAGTCTGCCCATTTCCTACCTAATGGATAAGCTGCAGATCCTAGTTAACCAACAGCCTACTTCCTCCAACCCTCCACTAGAATTGCCTTATGTCTGTCCCACATTCTTGAATTCCCCCACTGTTTTGACTCCATGACCTCCTCAGGAAGGCTGTTCCATGCATCCACAACCCTCTCAGTGAAAAATACTTCCTCACATTACCTCTGAGCTGTCCCCCTCTATCTTCAAATTGTGCCCTTGTTCTTGCACATCTCTTTTTCTGAAAGATGCTACCCTCTTGGACTTTGTTGAACCCCTGAGGTACTAGAAAGTTTCTATCATGCCCTCTCATTCCTTTCCATGAGTATACATATTAAGCTCCTTTTAGTCTCTTCATATGTCTTCTGGTGCAGACCTGCATCATTTTGGTTGCCCTCCTCTGGACAGCCTCCACCCTGTCTATGTCTTTGTGGAGATGGGGTCTCTAGAACTGCTTGCAGTACTCCAGATGGGGTCTCACCAACTGTCTGCACAGAGATAATAACTTCCTGTTTTCTACTGGTGATGCCCCTCTCATGCATCCCAGTATCCCCCAGACCTACTTCTACAGTATGAGCCACAGACACTGCCAGATATTTCCTAACATTTCTGTGATATTTCCAGAAATATCTCCTGCTTTTGCATTTCCACAGTAGGGGCAGCAGAGAGAAACTCTTCAGAAATGTTGTGAAATATCTGGAACAAGCTGGCAATGTCTCTGGCTACTACTGTACTGACTTCTCACATTGCTTGCCCACCTTTAGGTCATCTGATATAACTACCCCTAGGTCCCTTTCCACTTTTGTTGTTGTCAGTATCTCACCCCCATTGCATACTGTTTCTGTTTCCCAGGTGCATTCTTTTACACTTCTTTAAGTTGAATCTAAGCTGCCATACAATTGACCATTCCTACAACCTTGCCAAGTCCATTGTCATCCTTTCCACCCCATCTTGTGTATCAACCCTGTTGCAGATCATTGTGTGGTCTGCAAAGAGACACTCTTTCCTTCCCATCGATCTGCAATGTACTTATAAAGACATTAAAAGGACCAGTCCCAGTACTGAACCCTGTGGTACCCCACTAATAACTCTCCTTTCTTCACTGTGGACTCTATTTACTGTTACCCTCTTTGTCCTGTTATCTAGCCAATGTTTACCCAGGCTACCACCCTGAGACCCACTACCAGGCTAGCTAATTTGTTTGTTAATCTTTTATGTGGGACTGTGTCAAATGACTTGCTAATGTCTAGATAGGCCATGTCCACAGCCCTCCCTGGTCTACTACTTTGGTCACTGAGTGAAAGAAATTGATTAGATTCAACTGACATGATCTTCCCGCTGTGAATCCATGCTGCCTTGAGTCCTGTGCCCACTGGCCTCTAGGTACTCACAATTCTTTCATTCAGAGTGATTCCATCATTTTCCCTACCACTGAGGTCAAACTGACAGGTCTGCAGTTTCCTGCCTCTGTCTTGCTCCCACTTTTAAGGGAATCACATCTGCTCTCCTCCAGTCCTCAAGTACTACACCATCCTCCCATGATTTGCTAAAAGGGTAGTCAGTGGTGTTACTAGTTCTTTCCTTAGTTCTTTTAGAATTCTAGGTGAATCCATCAGGCTCCATTGCTTTGTCCACTTTCAGTTTTAGGAGTTCTTTCAGAACTCTTTCTTCTGTGAAAGGACTGATAGCGACCTCTATCCAGAGTGCTTCTATTTTTTTTTTGCACTTTCCTTTTTCCCACCTTAATACCCACTCCCCTACTCCTTCAGACTTGATCACCCTCGGGATTCTACCACCGAGTCTGCCCCTAGAGTGTCAGCCTTCCTCCTCCTTACCTTTCTCCTGCTGAAGCGCCTGCACACATTTGGGTCTGCCCGTGGTAGTTAGTCAGGGATTAGGTCGCTCTTCATCTTTGGGTAGAGCTAGGTTTTTCAGCATTTCTCCTTCTTAGATCCCACTACCCTGAGGGATGTTGGCGCATAGGACTGGCGTCCAGGCAGATGATGTGCTGTGGCATCATTGCCAAAATGCCCACAATGTCCTCCGCCCCAGTTCTGAAGAACTGCCTGCTCCGATACCCATGCTTCCACAGGCACGTGTGTTGGGTGCTCAAGGCACCCCAGGAACCCACCCCTGGAGGAGGAGGAGCATCCATTAGGTCGCTCGATCCTCCTCCACCCCTCCGCCCCGATGGCCCGAGTTTGTTTCTGAACCCAGGTCGCTGGCATGATGCAGGTGTGGCACCCAGCGCCTCAACCCTCAGTGCCACCAGGCCAGCCAGAGTGCTTCTATTGACTGGATTAGGTACCTCCCATCATCTTCCTTTCTGAATACTGAGCAGAAATATTCATTCAGTATCCCTGCGTTTTCACTGTCCCTCACTGCCCACCTACACTCCTCTTTATTCAGTCTCAGTATCTCTCCTTTTCTTTCTTCACTCCCTAATGTGCCTATAAAAGGTTTTATCCCCATCTTAACTGAATTGGCTATTTTTCCTTGGTTTGGGCCTTTTCTATTCAGACTGCCTTCCCCACTTCGTTCTGCTTTAACTGGTACAGTTTTCTGTCCTTTCTTCTGTGTTTCCTTATACTTCCTGAATACTATCTTTTCTCCTAACCTTCTCTGCCACCTCTTTGAGAACCATAGTGTTTTTTATTTTGTTTTGATTTATTTGCTTCACACAAAGTCTTGTTGCCTCTGTGATGGCAGTTTTGATGTTTCCCCATTGTTGCTCCACCCTCTTTCTTGCCTGTTTGCTAGTGCTTTCTCAGGCACTCTCCCATTTTGACAAAATCAGCCATCCTGAAGTCCAATACCTTCACTTTTGTATGGCTTGACTCTACAGCTGAGTTTATTGTGAACCACACTGTTTGGTGGTCACTTGTTCTCAGATGGCTACCCACTTCTAGATCTGAGATCCTCTCTCTGTCCCCATTTGAGAGTACCAGGACTAAGATTGCTCCCTCCGAGTGGGCTCAACACTCTCTGTCTGAGGCATGCCCCTGTAGGCAATCGAGAATTATCCTGCTCTTGGATGTGGCTGCAGAAAAGTGCTCCAGTTAACATCTGGCATATTCAGGTCCCCCATCAGCAATATTTCCCTTTCTCTGCCATCCTAAGGATGCCTTCTATCATTCCCTTGTCCATTTCCTCCCCTGAGATAGGGGTTTGTATACAACCCTGCGTGGATTGTGGTGCCATTTCCAGTCTCCAGGATGACCCACAGTGCCTCCTCTCCTCCCTGTTTACCCTTTAATTTCATTGCTTTGATCCCTTTCCTTACATAGAGCTCCTCCTCCTCCTCCTCCTCCTCCTTCTACCCTCCCTGTCCCTCCTGTAGATTGTGCACCCTGGTATGTTAACATCCCAGTCATGGTTCTTGTGTACCATGTTTCTGTGACTGCAATGATATCCAGGCATCCTCTTCCATCAAGGCCACAAGTTCAGGAGCTTATTACCTATACTATGGGCACTGGTATTCATTACCCTACATTTTTGATGTCGATCCTTTTTGCCCCACCCCTGTCCTTACTGCCTTTGTCTTTTCTCCATTTACCACTGCCCTTCTCCCCATTGGCTTCTCTATCTTGGTGTTTGCTAACTAACTATCCTGATTTTAGAGGGTGCTAGGATTCCCTTCTCCTTTTCAGTGCCTCCCCATTGACTAGTTTAAATACTCCCAATGAAGCATTTAAACCTATCATCAGGATTCAGGTTCTCTCTGCACAGATTCAGACCATCACACCAGTATAGGCCTGCATCCTCCAGGTGGACCTCCAGTCCCCAATGAAGCCAAAACCCTGAGCTCTTCACCAGTTTTTCAACCACTGATTGAATCCCATGGTGTGGAGCACCCTAGCCTCACCCATACCATAGACAGGCAGCTCTTCTGAGAAGGTTACTGTGTGTGCTACTTGTCTAGGGCCCATCCCCAACTCTGCAAACTCCTCCTGCACTGCTCTGATCCCTTTCCCATCCAGGTCATTTTCCCTAGGTGGACAATGACATCCAGCTCCCTCCCCTGTGCAGTTGCCTCCGTGATCCTTAGGATTTGCTTCCTGTCCCTCCAAGCCATGGTGCCAGGCAGGCACCTACCTCCTCTCCCCTCCCTCCCACAGTTCTTCCCTCCTAACAATGGAGTCCCCACCAGGAGTTGTTTCCTTCCCTGTGGGGTCTGTGCCACCCTCCTGTGGGTCTCCTTTGTGAAGGTTCCCAGCATCCTCCTTGTTCTCCACTGTGGTATCTCCAGAGAGGAACTACACTCTGCCAGAAAGGCATATGAATTGTGGAGAGTACAACTGGAGATGTGCCTCTATTCCACCACCCTCACCTCCCTGAGCCCGCTGTGGTACAACCACTCATTTTCTTGGCCATCTCTGAGGCAGTTGCAGTGGCCCTGGTGGTCCCTGGGTGGGAAAAGAGGTCCCCGAATCCTGGCCAACTCAGTCTGGAGATGAGCAACCTCCTCCCTCAGCCCAGAGAGGTGCCTGCAGATGGGACAACACCGCATCCTCTAGAACATCTCCCCAGAATACTGCTGCCCCACAGCCTCTGCACTGCACCACTTCTATTATGTCTTATTTGTGGCCTTTAACTGTTGTTTTGTATACTTACTTTCCTCTCTATGTTCATTTTATTATTTTTTTATATAACTTTTATTTCTCCCTACTTTCCTACTGCCTCCATGCCCTTAAAGCTCCAGATCTTCCTGTTCTGGGACAGGAAATTCATATATTCCTCAGTAGTCTCCTTCTTACTTGCTCAGAGTCAGACTTCCAGCAGCTGGGGGATGGAGAACTACTCTTTTCCTTCTAGGGTGGTGAGTCTTTTGTGCCTCTGTGGTCACTCCTTCCTGTTCCCAAACAGGAAGTTCCTGTTGTCAGTCAAATCCTGTGCCTATAAAAGTAGAGCTGGCAAAGGTGGGGTGGTGGAGGGAGGGATGGAGGCAATATAGTATCAGTAAAGTTCTAACAGCAGCTACTTCTCTTGCTGTTCTCTGACACATGCTATCTAGGTCAGTTTTTAAATGCAAACACCTAGCTTCCTTCTCTTTAAGCCACTTCCCTTAATTCAGTTTCTTTCTTCACCTAGCTAACTGCACAATAACAATTCCTTCCCCGACTCAGACAAACACACTCTTTTTTTGTTTTTGTTTGTTTTGGCCTAAATTGAAGTTCCCATTAATAGAGTTCTAGTTCTTTAGTCCAGTAGAGTAGTAAAGTTCTAACAGTAGCTCCTTCCTCTTGCATACACCCACAACTATAACACATGACTATATGGTTTATTTAATACTAAAGTGAGTAACAAAGGTGATGAACATTTTTAAATGAAATATATTTTGGAAAAGTTTCTTTAGAATCTATACAAATAGAAAATACTTATGTTTCAATGCTTGCAGATGAAATGTCACCAGATCTGACAATGATCATCTGGTCTTTTCCTATGAGCTGGAAAATGCTGGCATTGACAGAAAATGAGATCACAGTCTGTGCCTCTAGAGATCAATCTGAAAACAAAAGTAAAATAACAAACAGATAGAGAGAGACAGTGGGAACCCCTCTCCACTCCTAGTGTTGGTGCTAAGTTCACTACAGAGGCGCACAGTTTTGTACAAATAAGGAAATTAAGTGTCAAGAGACTGATAAACCCCCACATCAAATTTACAAATGGATACAACACTTGCCAGAAAGATTTGTGATGTCAACACCTTTACACTACTACTGCTACACACAATTCCTTCTCTGAGTCCCTTTTACACATATTACAACATTTTAACATTGTTTTCACAGGTATTTAACCTTTTGTGTGTTCTTGTATCACAACAGGAAGCAAGAAGTTGTCCATCTTGCCAGGCCATTAGGACAGTGTGGGTGGAAAGGAGTAGTGAATAACCAGTCGGGGGAGGGTAGGAAGGCAGGAAGCTGGGAATAAATTGATGCACACCTGGCATGTCCCATCATGCTCGTGTTTTAGCCATGAGTGAAACAGCACAGGGTGGGACGACTGTCTCAACAGTATCTGCAGATCTTCAGCTGGGAGAAACAGGTCTGCAGGGGACTCTGTAGGTGAGACACTAGGTAAGAGAAGAGGAGATATCTAAATTATCTACTGTTCACTCTAACATCCAGAAGGTAGGCAGATAACAATTCTAGGCAGCAACAGTAAAAAGATGTAGGAAGTAATAAACAACCATGAAAGAAGGAAAGCTGGAAACAAAGTTAGTACAGGGAAAGCAGGATATACCCTATCTTAGACAGGCCTGTAAGTAAGGTTGGGGTAGGAAGGAACAGGTGACTAAACTACAAAGGAGAAGTAAAGATAGAAATGTTGTGAAGTTTTATTCCACCTCAGAAATTTGTTCAAGTTGCCAAATTCACCCCACAAAAAACTTTGTGAAATGAGCTTGTAATAGCAAAACTTCACGGTAACATCGAAGTTAACTTCAACTTTTGTTCCTAACTTCAAAGTTCTTGAAAAAGGGTTTGTCACGTGATTCACATCCTGCATGTTACATGGGAGACCCCAGTCAAACTGTAAGTGAGTGCTTCAGTTTCATTTTGCCATTCAGAGCTGAGTGAAGCAGCAGACAGCAACAGATCTCAGAGCTACCAAACAAACCCTGATACAAATATTTCATGTTATACATTTTCAGATTTTATTTTCAACTTCCTGTGTCTGTCACTAATATTTATTTATCTGCCATTTCCACTGAAAAAGTTTGTTAGTGTATATTTGTTTTGGTTAGTTTAGAAAGTGTAGAATGTGTACTCTGTGTGTGTGTGTCCAAGATCAGGATGGGAGTTCTGCTGCTCCATTGCAGCAGCAGAAGCAGGAGCAGCAGGAGAAGCAGCAGCAGGATACACAGCTTCCCCAAAGGGGCCCATGGTGTCTGCCCCAGTGATTCCTCCCAATGTTGCCAGTGCCAATCCCAGCAGCTCAATCACTGGCAATGTCCAGCACCTGCCACCACAGCATCTGCTCCCCCTCCCATGGTAATCTGTTGCATGGGAGTTCTTTGATGTAGATCCTACAGATAAAATGGTGGCCTTCTGCAAGGTCTGTGGTCGCACCGTAAGGTGGGGAAAAGGCAGCCACCTTGGGACTGGCAGCCTGACTGCACACCTCTGGCTCCACCACCTGGCAGAGTGGCAGGCGAAGGAGCATGGGTGGTTGGAGCACATGGTGTTGATTGTGAAGGAGAGCAGTGGGAGGTGGTCCGTTGTGCTGCTATGAGTCAGCAGGGTGGCCGTGAGGGAGAATGCAGTAGTTATTGGCTACAGATAAGATGACAGGCAGCAGCACCAGAAGGTGCTGTGGACCCCATCATCCACCACACTGAGGGATGTGGTGGTACTGTGGGATGAGGTGTGACAGCTGCACCAGGACTTCAGTCAGTTTCAGCAGGAAAAGAGATCTGCTAGACAATGTTATGTCCAGTCATGAGAAGATTGTCACAGTCCTGTCTGAGCTGCATGGTGGTGGTGGTCCTGGTACAGCTAGTGGCAGTGGTGGTGCTGTGTGATGATAGTGTGATTGGTGTCATCGTGACTCATTTTGTGTTTTGTGTCATTGGCAATTTTATGATTTGTTGTTTATTATTTCCATGCTGTGTCCCTAATTTCCCCTGTTTTGTACACCCTGCCCCCAAAACAAAGAAATATAAAAAGTTATAAAAGGTAAAAAATTCTCTCTCTATTCTTAATCTCTATCCACTTTTAATTACTGTCAAATATTTATTTCTAAACTTTTGTGTTACTGTTATAAATTGTCGAGGTCCATATTTCATTCCATCCTTTCACTTGATCACTCCCTTAATTTTATCCTCATGTACAATTAAACATTCACCTTTCTGTGATGACCATAGCCTGTCACTTTCCCATTCTGTGTTTTCTTAAAGGAAATGTCTATGATTTCAGAAATGGCATTTTAAATACAGTGGTCCAGATATTCAAAGAGTTGAGCCATGCGCAATAGGGTTGCACCTCGCAAGTGAAAATGCGCCATTCTGCGATATTCAGCAGGAGGCAGTTGCGCCCCCAAATCATACTGAGCAACAGCACAATGGTAATGAAGGCATGCACAGCGGAGGGGAGGAACCATGTATAAATGGCGCGGTGCGATATTCAACAACTCATGCCTATGCTAGGGGAGCATGGAAGCAACACAGCGAAATGAGCCAAAATAAAAGGGACAAGGAGAGGCAAGAACGCCACAGGGAAGCTCACATGAGAGCAAAACACAGCAGGACACACTGGGCAGCAGGGATACACAGAGCCAGGCAGAAAAGGGTACCTGGAAGCAATAGCCACAGGGAAGGTGTAGGGAGACATTGCAGAAGGGGAGGTACACCACACAGCAGTGAGAGGCAAGCACAGGCAGGTGTTCCTGGTGCAGGAGAAGAAGCAGTGAGGACAGCAGGGGAATACAGTAACAGCTGCAGGGGTGAACACAAGCCAGGGATATGGCCAGTGCCACCTTCCAGATGGAGGCCGTTATGAGGGGGTGAGAAGGTGGGCAGCAGGGGCATGGCCGTGGAAGGCCCGTCGGTGGTATGCCCCAACAGGCAGTACGAGCCCACACCAGCTTTGAGCTGTACAGTGATACCAAGATTGTGGGCTGGTACCACCTGAATCGGGCAATTCTGAGGCAGTTTTGTGAGCTGTGCAGTGATGTGATGCAGGCACCCACATGACGGAGCCATGCCCTATCAATGGAGACCAAAGTGACAGCTTGCATGTCCTTGCTCACCAGAGTACCTTCCAGAGACCAACTGGGGACACCACAGGCATAACCCAGTCAGCCACATCATGCCACCTCACCCAATTCCTCAGCACACACTGCTGCCACATGCTGCAGTACATCCATTTCCCAGCACACCGGTAGTGCACAGCAAACATACAGGAGTTCCACAGGGTAGCACACATGCCTGGCATGCTAGGGGCAATAGATGCACCCATGTGGCCATCCACACACCACCTGGCCCCAAAGGGACCGTGACACATGAATCGCGAACAGCTATGCCAGCATCAACTGCCAGGTGGTGTGCAATGCCAGGGGCACATAATCAATGTCTGCCACGCATCCTGGGAGACACAAGATGCATTCATTTGGCACCAGTTGGCAGTGTGCCACAGATTCGAGTGGGGATATCCCACATGGACAATCATAGGGTCTGGGGAGGCATGGTCAGAGGTGACATGGGTAGTGGCCTACATGGCCTGGGGCAGGGTGATGCTGATTACCAAACTAACCTCCACCATCTACACACAGGTGACAGTGGATACCCACTCCATCCCTGGCTGCTCACACCCTATCTGCGGCCCATGACCCCATCACAGCAACACTACAATGAGGCTACGCCACTACATGTAATGTCATCAAGCGGGTGTTCGGGATGCTGAAGGCATGTTTCCGTTGCCTAGACACCTCTGGCGGTGCCCTACAGTACAGCCCCAAAGGTCTGCAGGCTATTCCTGGCCTGTTGCATCCTGCACAACATGGCCAACGAATGGGATAGCCATACAGGTCAAAGAGGGGACAGCGATGGGGATGATGAGGACGCCGTGAAAATGGTGATGGGCAGTCCCCCTTGGGTGATGGGGCCCCGACTGCTCGGCTGCACAGCTGCACGGGACACCATCACGGAGGAGTACTTCAGCCAAACCAGATATGTCATGGGGCCATGTGCAGCCAACAGTGGCTAAGGCACAACCCACAAACATGCATGGACACACACACCAGGGGTGCATGCCATCATGGAAGTGGCAGGGCATGGAACCACACACACAACCAGGGATGGGTGAGGTCTAACATGCCACACAGATGGACACACACACATGCACACACACAACGCACCAAACATGCACAAAGGGTAGGAGGCACACCGACCCAGAATGCCACCCCTAGCCACACATGTCCACAGATCACCACACCCCTGCCTGTCCATGTGCATGTGTCAGATGCTGAGCACCATTGCACATGGTGTAAGCGCAATGCAGGCATCATCATGCACATGCAACTGTCGACAGCAGCCGGGAGCGTGTGCAGATGGACTGTGTGTCCATGCAGGGCCGGTACCCACCCGTGCACTGCCCACTGAAAGACACAATGCACACAGGGCAGCACCAGACAGTAGCCACATGGAGACAGGTCAGTCACGTGACACAGTGCCCCGTTGCAACGGATGTGTGGGCTGCCCCACCGAGACCCACCAGCAATGACAGGCTGACCACTGGCCTCATGGGGTGGCACCGATGGTCCCCAGGGGTTCCACTGCGTGAGCACGGACCGTGCTCATGCAGGGTCTGCAGCACACCAGAACATGCCTGTGCCAGGCATGCTCAGGATTCCAACTGAACTTGGTGTCGACAGGGAGGTGTCGCATGCGCCGGAATGGGGTGACAGTGCACTGCGTGGTGTCCACAATGCATGGGCACATGACTGTGTGCCCATTGTGGCCATGACAGCAGTGAATGCCTGTGCATGCCTGTCAATGGCAGCAGTCACATCCTCCCACAACGCGTCCATCCCTGCCAGGATCAGAGCGTGTCTCTGCTGTGATGCTCCTCTGCCCGCTCCAGAGCTGCATGCAGTGCATCCACCCGGCGTCGTAAGCTGCATCTGCTGCTGGCCTGATGCTTGCAGTAGGCGGGTGTGCTCATCAGAGGTCATCTGCCTCCTCGGCATCCTGTCCCTCAGGGTGTGCATGGCCCTGATGCTCAGCACCCCTTGAGGGTGGATGCTGCACTCCAGGACCAGGTCTGGGCATGTCCACAGGCAGTGCACAGATGCCACCACTTGACCCTGTACCCCAAGCTCATTGGCTGACTGCTGATGCTGCCCTCTGGCTGACGCTCCTCAGGGCTCAGTGGTGCAGCCGCAGTGGCTGCAACAGTCCCGCTGTCCTGAACACACACCAGTGCTGCCCCACTGGTGCTGGCAGGCAAGGCTGGGACTGTGATGACTGAGCCTCCACAGCAGCACCACTCACAGCCATGTCCGTGATGTTACCTGGCTGTGTGGCCATCCCATGGCACACAAATGTCACTGCCCATGCCGTTAGCATCATCATCATTGGTGATGGATCAGCACCAGCCTGAGTCAACATGCTGGCATCCGTGGACGCTGGCATGCTGGGACATGGGCAGGGCTTCCTCCGCACTTGTACAACAACATCAGTGTGGACAGCCAGGCGAGCCCACTGTTGCACTGAGCCACGATACCTGTGGAGGTGGATGGGCCTTCTCCATCTCCAGCTGACTGTCCTCAATGGACAGGCCCACCACCACTGACCCATGCAGATGCTCAGGATCTGTAAGGAAAACAAAGTCACGCTACTGCATGTGACCTACCCTGCCCCCATAGACAGACCATGACTTACCATGCAGTGATGGGCCACCACCCATCTGGAAGCCACCACCGAACACCCTCAATGGCACAATGCTGCATGCTTCCAGCAATCCTCTCCTCCTGTGGGGTCAGGTGTACCACCTCCAGCTGTCCCCACCTGTCACAGCTCGTGCTGCCCTGATGGCAGCCACCTTCTCCTTATCCTTCTCCTGTCTGTGCCCATCTTCTTCTTTTGCACTCCTGCATGGAGTGCTGGTGGCTGCCATGCAAGTTCACAGCATGGGCCACTTCCTCCCATGCAAGCAGCACGGGTTTGAGGTGTTCCTCGCTGTTCACTGAGAAGCGGCTCCTGATACAGGTAGGCCCTAAACAGGGCATTGGTCTCGCCTTACAAATTAGGCCTCCTCCTCCTCCCACTACTGTGTTCCTCCTCTCCCACAACTTGCTTGGTCATTTTTAGCCTGTAAGAATGACAGCTGTTACCTGTGACTGTGCAATCCCATGCATGTCCCTAAATCCACAGTTCACACTCCCAAACAGCATGCAACTCACAATAGACTGCAGTAACCGACTATGGTCACTGCAGCCCACTGTCGCTGCTTTTATAGCGCAACCCATGCAAATGAGGCGAGGCAACTTTAAGTCGGATGCAAATTGCAGTGCTGCACCATTGAATGGCTGATTAGCTGTTTTGCATATGGCAACTGAATATCGCGCTGTTGCACTTTGCACAATTGTGTTGAACGTGCTGAGCAAGGCGCAGTTCTGTGACATCGCGTAGTACACACTTCACCGCGCATGTCCGGTTGCTGATGTAGGCGCCTGCTGTGCTGCTGACGGCTGTGCACAGGAAGTAATGCAGGGCACAGCCACCATTGTGCCAGTGGTGCTATAGCGATGTTCACCTACATGGCGCTGTGGCACTGGGCCATCATAGGCGCACTGGGGCAACAAGGTGGTAGGCCACTACTGGACATAGCACATAGGCAGCCAATCATGCTTCATGCATTGGGGTCCAATGGCGCTTGTGCATGTCTGTGCACCAGAGACCCTTGACCTGTGCCCAACCTTTGTCCCCTAGGCGCCATGCGTCAGGCATGGGTGCACCACTATCACGCATTCGGTGACAGCATGATAGGGAATGGCGGCGCTGTACCATGCAGCATCTGCACATGGGAAGCCACACTGCAGAGCATCATTTTGCAGACTGAGCTGTGAGAATGGCATGCAGGAGGGCTGCTCAATGGATACAGGGTCGAACTGGCCAACCTAGTGGCCATAGTGGAGCCACACCATGGACCACTGTTTGGGAGGCACCCCTGGACAGGTCAAGGGGCCAGGTGTGGGAGGAGGTGGCCACTGCACTGGAGGAGGCCACTGGATGGGGGCGGACAGCAGAGCAGTGCCTCCACAGGTAGGGGACCTGCGGTGGAGGAGCCTGACCTGCTAGCCCACCTGTGGGCACGTGCAAGGAGGGGCACAGTGCCACGGCCAGGTAGGTGTTATGTCACACCTTTATCTTCCATATGGGTATCATGGTTGTATGTGTCCAGCACATGGGGAGGGACCATCCGGTGTTGGCTGTGGTGGTGTTATCAGGGTGTGGGTGGGTGTCTGGCTGGATGGGATGGCACACACCTGGAGGCAGGGGGCTTTGCTATGGATTGTACTGATGTTCCTCTCTCCATGTTTGCACCACAGGGCTGGAGGAGTGACACCTGGCACGTGAGCTGTGGTGCAATGAAGAGAAGAGAGGGAGGCAAGGCAGGGCGAGGGTCCACAGTGCCCAAGGGACCGGCCTGATGATGGAGAGTGCCATACCTCCATGATTACTATTGCATGCTGTGTAACAGGGTGGGCAGTGGGCATGGCCACCATCCATTGACACCACTGCCATGCATGCAACTTGTTACAGTCAGCACTGTCCAGTGGCAATGCATATCTGGGAGTGCATCGATGGTGGTCATGCATGCACAGGTACATAGCTGTGCCACTGCCTTTGCACCCATAGCCATGTCACTAAACGGCCATGGTGGTGCTGTGCGTGACTTGGCCAGTGGGTGTGCAGCATTCCGTCTGCATGGCTGTATGCACCTGGGTGGCAGGTCATGTGGACGTGATCAATGTGGGTGGTCACACACCATCACAGAGGTATGTCCCATGGCCGTATGCCATGCACAGTGGGTGGGCTGTATGGGGCTGTGCATTAACACTATTGACTGTGCTCCCTTGTCCTAGCTGTCCACCAGCTGAATGACATCTGGGAGGCACTGTGGGAGATCCTGCATGTGGCAAGGGCGTCCCTGGAGATCCTTGGCCACATAGATCAGATTGGGGTCCGCGGGAGGCACCGGCAGAGGAGAAACCAGAGCAGGGAGCGGGCCCCATTGAAAGCCCTCTGCCCCTGATATACCCTACCCCTGGACCCACCCTCACACCCCTCCTTTCCTGTCCCATTTGTCCACCCTGCCCACCCACCCCACCTTGTTTGTGGCCCTCCCCCACCTTGTATATATTATTGTATATAGTTTACTTTTATATTTTGTTTATTACAGATCTTTGATATGAATACTCGGTGGTCTCTGATTTTCAGCGGCTATAGGTGCTCAGCTGCAGTGGTGTGCATGGTGTCAGGGGTGGTGCAGTCATAGGTATGTGTGTGTGTGTCCATGGGGAGGTGACTATGGTGTGGGGTAGCTATCAGTCAGTGTCTGTGGTGTGTGTGTTGGCCCTGTGCACTGGATGACTGTGTGCAGTGGTCCATGGTGCATGCTCTGTGTCCATGGCCCCTGTCAGCCCATCCATGGCCTGTGCAGCTGACACCCATGCATGTCTGTGACCTGCACGGTCAGCTGGCATGTCAGTGGTGGCTGTCCATGCAGGGCAGCCACTGTACCGTCACAATGCTGGGCTGCCTCCTGTCACTGGTGTGTGGTGCATGTCTGCTCAGGTGACACTGTGGCCTCCACAGTTGTTGACCCACCTCCATGCTGTGGCCTGTGTGTGTTGCAGGGGATGTGCATCACTGTCTGTGACTTGTGTCGGACAAATGCTGGTGGCGTACAGGTCCACAGTGCCTGCATGAGGGGTGGCTGGCACTCCTGTGCCATGGAGGACTGCAGGTTGTGTATACACAGTTACATGGCCCACGCTGGGGGCTTGCTGCCCACTACTGCATCTCTGTGTTGCGCCCTTGCATGGGTGGGTGTCCGTCCATGCACTGTGTGTAGATCCAGTATGGTGCATGCTTCCACGCACAATTATGGGGTGTCTGCGCTTGGCTGTTGTGGCCAGTGCTGGGTCGGGTGTGTCTTGAGAGAGTGTGCAGGGTGCTGTACCACTGGCAGTGGGGTCCAGAGCATGCCCTGTCCCATGTGGGTAACCTCATATGCCAACGCATGGTTGGTCTCTCAGCAGTACCTTAGGGGTCTCTCGCGTGGTGGCACTGTGTGGCGCTGGACTGTGCATCGCTGTGTGCTGCCACCCACTGAATGCCTCGTGGTGGGCTGCCTTGCATGGTTCTGTGGTACAGGCTGCATTGTCACAGTGGGGGTGGCGGCATGCATGGGATTTCCTACAGTGGTGGATGCTGCTCTTGGGCAGGGTGTCTAGGGGTCACAGTGCAGGGTGTGCTATTCATTGGGGATGGTGTGGCACAGGGTGGTCAGCCCTCCTTGTGTGCCAGTCACAGCTTGCGGGGGGTGTGATGGGGCATCATGGCCTGACTGTGGGGTTGGTTGTCCTCCAGGCCAGTGGTTATTCCAGCCTCCCCAGTTGTGCAGTGCATGGGGTGTGGGGACGATGTTTGTTCTGCTGTGTGTTCCTCTGCCCATCTGTGGCATGGGTGGTGGCCCCTACCTCCCTGGTTGTGCAGTTGCATTGCCACCCTGCTGCTGGAGGGCATCCCTGGTTGCACATGGTGCCTCTGGACTGCTCAGCTGCACATCCCTTGTTGCACTATGGCGATCTTTTCTGCTCAGCTTCCTCCCTAGTTGTGCTATGGCGCAGGTGGTGCGATATTCAGTCGCCGGCTGTAGGCGCAGTTTGTCCGGCTCAGTATTTGAATATCACACCTCTTGCACATGGGCACAATGGACTTGCACTGCTCCTGCTATTGTGCACTTTTGGGCGCAGTTTGAATATCTGGGCCAGTAGCTCATTACCTTCTTCTGGGGATAGCCATTTGAGCACAGGAAGGAATATTTTCCTTAAGTCAACTATGGGAGGTGCGCATGACGAAAGTCTAAGCGATAGGCTAATGGGGTGGGCAGAGGAGAACCATTACCAGGACTATAAGGTACATGCGTGCCTCTACATGCATGTGACCTTCTCCTGGGAGCCCCTCGTAAAAATGGGAAAATGGGAAAAACCGGGGGCAGGATGGCCTACTCTCCTCAGGCACTGCTCCCAGACCAGACATAAGGTAAGCCCCGATAATTCTGGGTGACAGAGCGGGAGGAGCTGGTCAGGTGGGGGCCATACGGGAGAAGAATAAATAGAAATACTAAAAAAAAAAAATTAAAGTGTGCTGGCAGGACACAAAACCATTCTGGTTAAATGCAATCAGGAGGACACAGATTTTTTACTAGCACGTGTGTGCACGCAGGCACACAATCACTATTGCAGTCAGGAGGATAGTGATTTTTTCCTGGTACAGCAAGCGCACTGCTACACCACAGTCACTCTGGTGAAATCGCAGTCAGAAGGACAGTGACTTTTTCCCTAAAAATAAATGTGCCCAAGGACACAAATAAGCACACTGGATAATTCACTGTCAGGAGGACAGTGATTTTTCCTAGCAAAGGTGTACACATAGAAACACAACAGTCACTCTTGTTAAATCACAGTCAGGAAGAAGATTCTTTTTCTAAATAAGGTGTTGGTAGCATGGGCGCAACAATCACTCTGGTTAAATCGCAGTCAGGAGAAAGTATTATTTTTACAAAGCACAGGTGTGCGTGGGAAACAACAAGCTCTCTGGTTAAATCACATTCAGGACAGTGATTTTTCCTAGCACAGGTGTGCATGCATGAACTCAACAGTTACTCTGGCTAAATCGTAGTCAGGAGCACATTGATTTTTTTCTAAATAAAGGTTTGCCAGTGGGGACACAGCAATCATTCTGGTTAAATCACAGTGAGGAGGACAGTGGTTTCTCCCTAGCAGAGGTGTGCATGTTGGGACACGACAATCATAGTGTTTAAATAGCAGTAGGGAGGACAATGATTTTTTCTAAATAAAGGTGTGCTGGCAGGGACATAACAAGTACTCAGGTTAAATCACAGTCAGGAGGGCAGTGATTTTTCTAGCACAGTTATGCACATAGAGACAGAACAATCACTCTGATTAAATCACTATTGGAAGGACAGTAATTGTTTTCTTTGCACAGGTGTGCATGCAGGGACATAACAGTCATTCTGGTTAAATTGCAGACATGAGAATAGTCATTTTCTTTTCTAAATAAAGGTGTGTCAGCAGAAACACAACAATCACTTTGGCTAAGTTGCAGTCAGGAGCACACTGATTTACTTTTCTAAATAAAGGTGTGCATGCATGGACATAAAAAGCACTCTGGTTAAATCGCAGTCAGGAGGACAGTAATTTTTTCTAAATAAAGATGTTCCAGGAGGGACACAACAATCATTCTCCTTAAATCACATTCAGGAGGACAGTGATTTTTTCTAAATGAATGTGTGCCTGCTGGGACACAATAATCAATGTGGTTAAATCATAGTCAGGAGGAGACTGATTTTTTTTTTCGCGAAATAAAGGTGTGCTGGCAGGGACAGAACAATCACTCTGGTGAAATTGCAGTCAGGAGGACAGTGATTTTTCCTAGTGCTGGTGTACATGTTGGGACACAACAATCTTTCTGGTTAAATCACAGTCAGGAGCACAGTGATTTTTTCTAAAAAAGGTGTGCCTGCAGGGACACAAAATTACACTGGTGAAATCGCAGTCAGGAAGACAGTGCTTTTTTTTCCTAGCTCAGGTGTGCATGCATGGAAACAACAATCACTCTGGTTAAATTGCAGTCAGGAGGACAGTGATTTTTATTAAACAAAGGTGTGGCAGCAAGGACACAACAATCACTCAGGTTAAATTGCAGTCAGAAGGACAGTGATTTTTATTAAACAAAGGTGTGCCAGCAGGGACACAACAATCACTCAGGTTAAATCGCAGTCAGGAGTACAGTGACTTTTGTACTAAATAAATGTGTGCCTTCAAGGACTCAACAATCACTCTGGCTAAATCACATTCAGGAGGAGAGTGATTTTATTCTGAGCACAGGTGTACATATGGACACAATAAGCACTCATGTTAAATCACAGTCTGGAGGACATGGATTTTTTCCCTAGCACAGGTGTGTATGCAGGGACACAATCACTATTACAATCAGGAGAACAGTGATTTTTTCCTAGCACAGGTGTTCGAGCTGCTCACAACAGTCATTCTGGTTAAGCTGCAGTCTGCAGGACACTGATTTGTTTTTCAAAGTAAAGGTGTGCATGCATGGACATAACAAGCACTCTGGTTAAATTGCAGTCAGGAGGACAGTGATTTTTTCTAAATAAAGGTGTGCTGGAAGGACACAACAATTACTCTAGTTAAATCACAGTCAGGAGGACAGTGGGGTTTTGGAGCGCAGGTGTGCACATAGGACAACAATCACTCTGGTTAAATCACCTCAAGAGGACAGTAATTTTTTCTAAATAAAGATGTGCTGACAGGGACACAACAATCATTCTGGTTAAATGGCACTCAGGAGGACTGTGATTTGTTTTTTCTAAATAAAGGTTTGTGCACAAGGGCATAAGAAGCACTCTGGTTAAATAGCAGTCAGGAGGATAGTGATTTTTTTCTAAATAAAAAATCACTTTTGTTAAATTGCAGTCAGGAAGGTAGTGATTTGTTTTCTAAGGAAAGGTGTGCTGGCATGGACACAACAATCATTCTGGTTAAATTGCTGTCAGGAGGACAGTGATTTTTTTCAAATAATGGTGTGCTGACAGGAACACAACAATCACTGTGGTTAAATCGCAGTCTGGAGGACAGTGATTTTATTCCAAGGACTGGTGTGCATGCAGGGACACAACAATCACTCTGGTTAATTTGCAATCAGGAAGTCAGTGATTTCTTTTCAAAATAATGGTGTGCAAAGAGGACTAAACAATCACTCTGGTTCAGTTGCAGTCAGGACAGTGATTTTGTTTCTAAATAAAGATGTGCCGGCAAGGACACAACAATAGTTGTGGTTAAATCGCAATCAGGAGGACACTGATTTCTTTACCTAGCACAGGTGTATAGGCAGGGACACAGTCACTATTGCAGTCAAGAGGACAGTGATTTTTATTCCTAGCACAGGTGTGAAAGCTGCTACACAACAGTCACTCTGGTTATATTGCAGTCAGGAGGACAGTGATTTTTCCTAAAAATAAGTGTGCACATGAGGACACAACAATCACTCTAGTTAATTCACTGTCCGGAGGACAGTGATTTCTAGCACAGGTGTGCACATAGGACATAACAGTCACTCTGGTTAAATCGCAGTCAGGAGAACAGTGATTTTCTCTTCTAACTAAAGGTGTGGCAGCAGGGATGCAACAATCACTCTGATTAAATCACTGTCAAGAGGACAGTGATTTTTGTTTCTAAATAAAGATGTTCCAGGAGGGACACAATCACTCTGCTTAAGTCACATTCAGGAGAACAGTGATTTTTTCTAAATAAATGTGTGCCTGCAGGGACACAATAATCACTCTGGTTACATTGTAGTCAGGAGGACTGTGATTTTTTCTAACAAAGGTGTTCACAGAGGAAACAACAGTGAGTCTGGTTAAATCGCCGTCAGAAGGAGGTGATTTTTCTGAATAAATGCATGCCTCCCACGGACACAATTACTCTGGTTAAATTGCAGTGAGGAGGGCAATGATTTTTTCTCTAAGCACAGGTGTGCACGCATGGGCACAACAGTCTTTTCGGTTAAATCGCAGCAGTAAGACAGTGATTTTTTTCCTAGCACAGGTGTGCATCGAGGGACAAAACAGTCACACTGGTGAAATCACAGTTACTAGCATAGTGACTTTTTCTAAATAAAGGAGAGCCAGCAGGGTGACAACAATAACTCTGGATAAATCGCATTCAGGAGTAAAGTGATTGTTTTTCTAAATAAAGGCCTGCCAGCAGAGACACAAAAATCACTCCGGTTAAATTGCAGTCAGGAGAACAGTGATTTTTTCCTAGCACAGATGTGCATGCAGGGACACAACAGTCACTCTGGTTAAATCACAGTCAGGAGCACAGTGATTTTTGCCTAGCACAGGTGTACATGTAGGGACACAACAATCACCTGTTTAAATCGCACTGAGGAGGAGACTGATTTTTTCCTAGCAGAGGTGTGGATGCTGGGACACAACAATCACTCTGGTTAAATTTTAATCAGGAAGACAATGATTTTTTCTAAATACAGATGTGCCGAAAGGGACACAACAATCATTCTGGTTAAATTGCAGTCAGGAGGACTGTGATTTTTTTCTAAATAAAGGTTTGCACACGGACATAAGAAGCACTCTGGTTAAATAGCAGTCAGGAGGATAGTGATTTTTATCTACATAAGGTGTGCCATCAGGGACACAAAATAACTCTGATTAAATTGCAGTCAGGAGGGCAGTGATTTGTTTTGAAGTAAAGGTGTACCAGCATGGACACAAGAATCACTCTAGTTAACTCACTGTCAGGAGGACAGTGATTTTTCTTAATAATGGTGTGCTGACAGAAACACAACAATCACTGTGGTTAAATCGCGAGTCTGGAGGACAGAGATTTTATGTCAAAGACCGTGTGCACATAGCAACACAACAATCACTCTGGTTAATTTGCAATCAGGACGACAGTGATTTTTTTTCAAAATAATGGTGTGCAGACAGGACTCAACAATCACTCTATTTAAATTGCAGTCAGAAGTACAGTGATTTTTTTCTAATAAAGATGTGCCAGTATTGACACAACAATCATTGTGGTTAAATCGTAATCAGGAGGACACTGATTTTTTCCTAGAAGAGGTGTGTACATAGGGACACAATCACTATTGCAGTCAGGAGGAGGTGATTTTTCCTAGCACAGGTGTGAGCACTGCTTCACAACAGCCAGGAAGACAGTGATTTTGTTTTCCTAAAAATAAGTGTGTATGCAGGGACACAACAATCACTCTAGATAATTCTCTGTCAGGTGGACATGATTTTTCCCCTCAAAACAGGTGGTCAAATCACAGTCAGGAGAAGAGTGACTTTTTTCCAAATAAAGGTGTGGCAGCAGGAAAGCAACAATCACTCTGGTTAAATCGCAGTCAAGAGGACAGTGATTATTTTCTAAATAAAGGTGTGCTGGTAGGGACACAAAAATCACTCTGTTTAAATTACAGTCAGGAGGACTGTGACTTTTTGTACAAATAAAGATGTGCCGGCAGGAAACAAAATCACTCTGGTTAAACCGCAATCAGGATCACAGTGATTTGTTTTCTAGCACAGGTGCATGTAGGGACATAACAATTACTCTGGATAAATAGCAGTCAGAAACATAGTGATTTTTTTTCTAAATAAAGGCGTGCTGGCAGGAAACAACAATCACCTGGTTAAATTGCAGTCAGAAGGACAGTGTTTTTGGCTAGCAGAGGTGTAATGCTTGGGACACAATCACAAAGGTTAAATCGCAGTCAGGAGGACAGTGACTTTTTCTAAATTAAGGTGTCCCAGTAGGGACAAAACAATAACTCTGTTTAAAATGTAGTGAAGAGGACAGTGATTTTTTACATAGCAGAGGTGAGCACATAGGGACTCAACAATCACTCTGGCTAAATCGCAGTACATAGGACAGTGTTTTTACCATGCACAGATGTGCAGGCAGACACAAAATAGTCACTCTCATTAAATCGCAGTGAGGAGGACAGTGATTTTTTTTCTAAATAAAGATGTGTCGGCGGACACAACAATCACTTTGGTTAAAGTGTAGTCAGGAGGACAGTGATTTTTTTCCTAGCACAGGTGTGCAAGTAGGGACACAGCAATCACTCTAGTTTAGTCACATTCAGGAGGACAGTGATTTTCTTTTCCTAGCACAGGTGTGCACGCAGGGATATAACACTCATTCTGGTTAAATTGCACTCAGGAGGGCAGTGATTCTTTTTTCTGAGTTAAGGTGTGCACAAAGGACACAACTCTGGTTAAATCTCAGTCAGGAGGATAATATTTTTTCTCTAAATAATGGTGTGCTAACAGGAACACAACAATCACACTGGTTAAATCACAATTTGGAGGACACTGATTTTTTCCTAAGACAGGTGTGCATGTAGTGATACAACAATCACACTGGTTATATCGCAGTTAGGAAGACTGTGATTTTTTTCTAAATAATGGTGTGCAAGCAGGGACATAAACATCACTGTGTTTAATTGCAGTCAGGAGGGCAGTGATTTTATTCCTAGCACAGGACTGCATGTATGGACACAACAATCACTCAGGTTAAATCACAGTCAGGAGGACAGTGATTTTTTCCCACACACAGCTGTAGACGTAGGACACAACAATCACTCGGGTTAATTCGCAGTCAGGAGGAAAGTGATTTTTTTCCTAACACAAGTGTACACAAAGACACAACAGTCACTCTGGTTAAATCACAGTCAAGAGCATATTGATTTTTTTCTAAACAAAGGTGTGCTGGCAGGGACACAAAAATCACTGTGCTTAAATTGCAATCAGTAGGAAAGTGATTTTTTTAAATAAAGTTCTGCCAGCAGGGACACAAAAATCAATCTGTTTAAATCACAGTAAGGGAGCACACTGATTTTTTTCCTAAGCCAGTCAAGACCATATTGATTTTTTTTTTCTAAATAAAGGAGTACCAGAAGGGACACACAATCACCTGGTTAAATCGCAGTCAGGTGGACATTGATTTATTTTGCCTAGCACAGTTGCACATGTAGGGACACAGCACTCACTCTGTTTAAATCGCACTCAGGAGGAGAGTGATTTTTTCCAAGCACAGGTGTAGACAAGCAACACAACAATCACTCTGGTTAATTCGCAGTCAGGAGGACAGTGATTTTTTTCCCTAGCACAAGAGTACACACAGAGATACAACAGTCACTCTGGTTAAATTGCAGTCAAGATCACATTGAGTTTTTCTAAATAAAGGTGTGTCAGAAGGGACACAACAATCACTCTGACTAAATAGCAGACAGGGGACAGAGTGTTTTTCCTTGCAGAGCTGTCCACATAGTAACACAACAATCACTCTGGTAAAATCACAGTCAAGAGGACAGTGATTTTTTCTAAACAAAGGTGTGCTGGCAGGACACAAAATCACTATGCTTAAATTGCAACAGTAGGAAAGTGATTTTTTTGTTAAATAAAGTTCTGCCAGCAGGGACACAAAAATCACTCTGTTTAAATCACAGTAAGGAGCACAGTGATTATTTTCCTAGCACAGGTGTGCACATAGGGACACAACAATCACTCTGGTTAAATCACAGTCAGGAGGATAGTGATTTTTTCTAAATAAAAGTGTGCCAGTAGAGACACAAAATCACTCTGCTTAAATCTCAATAAGTAGAACAGTTTTGTTTTTCTAAATAAAGGTGTGCCGGCAGGGACACAACTGTCACTCTGGTTAAATTGCAATCAGGAGGACTTTTTCGAGCACAGGTGCGCACTCTGGGAGACAACAGTCAATCTGGTAAGTAGCAGTCAGAAGCAAAGTGATTTTTCTTGCACAGTCACTGTGGCAAAATCACATTCAGGAGGAGAGTGATTTCTTTCAAAATAAATGTGTGCTTGCAGAGACACAACATTTTCTCTGGTTTCTCTGGTTTAATCAGAGGATGAGGACAGTGATGTTTTTCTAAATAAATGTGTGCCAGCAGCTATACAACAATCACTCTGGTTCAATCGCAGTCAGGAGAAAGTGATTTTTTCCTAGCACTGGTGTACATGTTGGGACACAACAATCTCTCTGGTTAAATCGCAGTCAGAGCACAGTGATTTTTCAATAAATAAAGGTGTGCATGCAGGGACACAAAAATCACAGTGGTTAAATTACAGTCAGGAGAACAATGATTGTTTTCCACTGCAGGTGTACATGTTGGAACACTACAATCTTTCTTGTTAAATTGCAGCCAGGAGAACTGTGATTTGTTTTCTAAATAAAAGTGTGCCTGCAGGGACACAAATACCACAATGATTAAATCTGAGGCAGGAAGACAGTGATTGTTTTCCTAGCTCATATGTGCATGGAGGGACACAACAGTCACTCTGGTTAAATCATAGACAGGAGGAGAGTGATTTTTTCTAAATAAAGGTGTGCCTGCATGGACACAACAGTCACTGTGCTTAAACTGCACTTTGGAGGACAGTGCTTTTTTCTTAGATCAGGTGTGCTGGCATGGAAACAACAATCACTCTGGTTCAATCGCTGTCAGGAGGACAGTGACTTTTTCTCTAAATAATGGTGCGCTGACAGGAACACAACAATTACAGTAGTTAATTTGCAGTCTGAAGGGCAGTGATTTTATTCCACACACAGGTGTGCACTTAGTTACACAACAATCACTATTGTATAATCACAGTCAGGAGTACAGTGATTTTTTTCAAATAATTGTGTACTGGCAGGAACACAACAATCTCCCTGGTTAAATTTCAGTTACAAGAGAGTGATTTCTTTCTAAATTAAGGTGTTCCAGCAGGGACAAAAATTGCTCTGGTTAAATTGCAATAAGGAGGACAGTGATTTATTTTCCTAAAACAGGTGTATGCTCACGGACACAACAGTCACTCTGGTTAAATTGCAGTCAGGAGGACAGTGATTTTGTTTCTAAATAAAGGTTTGCATGTAGGGACATAAAAGCACTCGGTTAAATCGCAGTCTGGAGGACAGTGATTTTTTTTTTCAGAAAAAAGGTGTGCCAGCAGGGACAGAACAATCACTCAGTTTAAGTCACAGCTAGGAGGATGGTGTTTTTTTCCTAAAACTGGTGTGCATAGGGACACAACAATCACTCTGGTTAAATCGCAGTCAAGAGTACATAGATTTTTTCTAAATAAAGTGTGCCAGAAGGGACACAACTATCACTCTGAATTAAAATGCAGTGGGGAACAATGTTTTTTCCTAGCAGAGATGTGCACTTAGTAACACAATAACCACTCTGGTAAAATCGCAGTCAAGAGGAGAGTGATTTTTTTTAACAAGGTGTGCTGGCAGGGATACAAAAATCACTGTGCTTATATCACAATCAATAGGAAAGTGATTTTTTTTAAATAAAGTTGTGCTGGCAGGGACACAAAAATCACTCTGGTTAAATTGCAATAAGAGTACAGTGATTTTTTCCTAGCAAAGGTGTGCACATAGGGATGACAATCACTCTGCTTAAATCGCAGTGAAGAGGATAGTGATTTTTTTCTAAATAAAATGCGCCAGTGTTCAGTGGGTTCAGAGATAGACACAGACTCTTTGAAGAAGTTCTGCAGATTCTTATGCTAATATTTTATTTTAGCTTGAACAAATTAAATGGATTGGTACGAAAATAAATTTAACAAAATAAAACTCCAGAAATTAAACAGCAGGCTTAGCTTCAGCATTTCATAAGAATAAAGCAACCAAGCTGAAAAAAAACACTGGCATTAACTAGTCACTGAGGTGTTCTCCCTTAACACCTTTCACCAGACTGAGTAAAGTGCAGAAGCATTGACTTATAAGGGGCTGGGTCAAAAGGATAGGACCTCCCTATTGTCAATCAACAATAATTACATGCTTTACTTTTAGAACTGTGAAATCTGGGATATTTTAAAATTGTATTCAGTTCTCCATTATTAATCAACTACTGTCTTATACATGCTTGATAATATGACAATAAAGCTTGGTTCACTTATTTGAGAACTAGAACAATCAGCAAGCACTGCCTCAAGAGATTCTGCATAAAAATGATGAAAAAGGTCGGTTGGCTCTATAGAGCAGAAGAACTCGGAACTGGTGCAGCTGAGAATTCTACGATACGAATCACTAAGGTAAATGCTGTTACAGTTCAGTATCTTCAGTTCAGCTTAAACAGACCAGAATAACATTGTAAACTAAAATGGGAAATTCACAACTGTTTAAGATTTGTGTTTCAGAGTACAAGGAAATAAACACGCTTACAAAGTTCTGTAAGGACTGTGAAAACATTCAGTAGGGGATTGCAATTGTTATTCATTCAGAGGTTTTTGATAAAAATACATTACCCTATTTTGTTAAAAAACAAAAGTAGAAGGGTAATTACACAATTTCTGGATAAAACTACCTCAACTATATCGAGGAAAACAATGTTCTCTGCATGTTTTACAAGGGGAGTTTTAAGGATCCTTGGGTTAAAATAAACTAGATTGTTATCCCTTGGGCTTGTCAGACACATAGAACTATAAAACCCCATTATCCAATGAATGGCCAGTTCAATCGATAATAGGTCACACAAACAAAAGAAAAAGAACAAATAACACCCATTCTGTCAGACATAACAAATAACAGCTTGCCCAATATATAGTGCCCTCACAGCGTAGGGACACAAAATCACTCTACTTAAATCACAGTCAGTAGGACAGTGAGTTTTTTCTAAATAAAGGTGTGCCAGAAGGGACACAACAGTCACTCTGGTTAAATTGCAGTCAGGAGGACTGTGATTTTTTCTTAGCACAGCTGTGCTCTCAGCTAGACAACAGTCTGGTAAATTGCAATCAAGAGCACAGTGATTTTTTCCTAGCACAGGTGTACTTGCAGGTACACAACAGTCTCACTAGCAAAATCACATTCAGGAGGACAGTGATTTTTCCAAATAAATGTATGCTTGCAGACATACAACAATTCCTCTGGTTTAATCAAGAGGAGGACAGTAATTTGTTTTCTAAATAAAGGTGTGTCAGAAGGGATACAACAATCAGTCTGTTTAAATCGCAGTTAGGAAGACAGTGATTTTGTTCCTATTGCAGGTGCATGTTGGGACACAACAATCTCTCTGGTTAAGTCACAGTCAGTAGTAGTGATTTTTTTCCAAAGAAACGTGCCTGCAGGGACACATAAGTCACTCTGGTTATATCGCAGTCATGAGGAGAGTGATTTTTTCTAAACAAAGGTGTGCCGTAACGATACAACAATCACGGGTTAATTCACAGTCAGGAGGACAGTGATTTTTCCCAGCTCAAGTGTGCATGCTGGGACATAACAGTCACAGTGGTAAATCGCAGTCAAGAGGAGAGTGATTTTTCTATATAAAGGTGTGCCTGCAGGGATGCAAGAGTCACTCTGCTTAAATTGCACTCAGGAGGACAGTGATTTTTTCTTAGAACAGGTGTGCTTGTAGGGAGACAACAATCAATCTGGTTAAATCACTGTCAGGAGGCAGTAATTTGTATTTTAAATAAAGGTGTGCGGCATGGACACAACAATCACTCTGATTAAATCACTGTCAGGAGGACAGTGATTTTTTCTAAATAATGGTGTGCTGACAGGAACACAACAATCACTGTGGTTAAATTGAAGTCTGGAGGACAGTGATTTTATTCCAAGCACAGATGTGCACATTGGGACACAGCAATCACTCTGGTTAAATCACAATCAGGAGGACAGTGGTTAATTTTCTAAATAATGGTGTGCAGGCAGGAAGACGACAGTCTATCTGGTTAAATTGCCGTCAGCAGGAGAGTTATTTTTTCTAAATAAAGATGTGCCAACAGGAGCACAACAATCACTCTGGTTAAATCACAAGCAGGAGGACTGCAATTTGTTTCCTAGCACAGATGTGCGTGCATGGACACAACAGTCACTCTGGTTAAATTGCAGTCAGTAGGACAGTTATTGTTGTTTCTAAATACAGGCGTGTATTTAGGGACATAACAAGCACTCTGTTTAAATTACAGTCAGGAGGAAAGTGATATTTTTTCAAATCAAAGGCATGCTGGGAAGGATAGAACAATCACTCTGATTAAATTGCAGCCAAAGGATGGTGATTTATTTTCCTAAGCACTTAGGACATAAGAATCACTCTGGTTAAATCTCAGTCAGGTGGACAGTGATTTTTTTTTTCTAAATTAAGTGTGTGACTTCTGACACAACAATCACTGGTTAAATTGCAGTCAGGAGGACAGTGATTTTTTACCAAATACAGGTGTGCATTCAGGGACACAACAGTCACCCTGGTTGAATTACAGTCAAGAGCACAGTAATTTTGTTTCTAAATAAAGGTGTGCCAATGCAGACACAACAAGCACTCTGGTTAAATCACAGTCAGGAGAACAGTGTTTTTTTCAATTCAGAGGTCTGCGTAGTGACACAATCACTGTGGTTCAATCACAGTCAGGAGGACAGTGACTTTTTTCTAAATATAGGTGTCCCAGCAGTGACACAACAATCACTCTGGTTAAATCACAGTCAGGAGGACAGTGATTTTTTTTCCTAGCAGAGGTGAGCACATAGGGACACAACAATCACTATGGTTAAATTGCAGTAGGTAGGGCACTGATTTTTCGTTGAACAGATGTGCACTCAGAGACACAATAGTCACTCTGGTTAACTCACAGTGAGGAGGACAGTGATTTTTTCTAAATAAAGGTGTACCGCAGAGACACAACAGTTATTTGGATTAAATCACAATCAGCTGGACAGTGATTTTTATTCCTAGCACAGGTGTGCATGCAAGGACACAATAGTCAGTCTGGCTGAAATGCAGTGAGGTCAGTGATTTTTTTTCTAAATTAAGGTGTGCAAAGAGTGTGCATGCAGGGATGCAATAGTCTGGCTAAATCACAGTCAGGAGGATAGTGATTTTTTTCAAAATAATAGTTTTCTAACAGGATCACAACAATCACACTCACTAAATTGTACTTGGAAGGACAGTGATTTTTCCTATCCAGGTGTGCATGGGACACAACAATCACTCAGGTTAATTCGCAGTCAGGAGGACTGTTATTTTTTTTCTAAATAATGGTGTGCAAGCAGGGACATAAAATCACTGTGGTTAATTGCAGTCAGGAGGACAGTGATGTTTTCCTAGCATAAGTCTGCATGCTTAGACACACAATCACTCTGGTTAAACCGCAGTCAGGAAGACAGTGATTTTTCCCTAGCACAGGAGTAGATGTAGGGACACAGCATTCACTCTGGTTAATTCACAGTCTGGAGGACAGTGATTTTGTTTTCCTATCACAAGTGTACACACAAAGATACAGCAGTCAAGAGAACATTGATTTTTTTCTAAATAAAGGTGTGCCAGAAGGGACACCACAATCACTCTGGTTAAATCACATTCTGAAGATACTTTTTTTCTAAATAAAAGGCGTGCTGGTAGGGACACAAAATCACTCTGCTTAAATCGCAGTCAGTAGGACAGTGAGTTTTTCTAAATAAAGGTGTGCCAGAAGGACATAACAGTCACTCTAGTTAAATTGCAGTCAGGGGGACAGTGTTTTTGTTTTAGCAGAGATGTGCACTAAGTAACACAGCAAGCACTCTGGTAAAATTGCAGTCAAGAGGATAGTAATTCTTTCTTCTAAACAAAGGTGTGCTGTCAGGGACACAAAATCACTGTGCTTAAATCGCAGTCAGTAGGAATGTTATTTTTTTTTAATAAAATTGTGCTGGCAGGGACACAAAAATAGCTCTGGTTAATCATAGTAAGGAACACAGTGATTTTTTTTCCTAGCACAGGTGTGCACATAGGGACACAACAATCACTCTGGTTAAATGCAGTTGGGAGGATAGTCATTTTTTCTAAATAAAGCTATGCTGGTAGGGACACAAAATCACTCTGCTTAAATTGCAGTCAATAGGACAGTGAGTTTTTTCTAAATAAATGTGTGCCGGCAGGAACACAACAGTCACTCTAGTTAAATTGCAGTCAGGAGGACAGTGATTTTCTTCTTAGCACATGTGTGTGCACTCTGGGAGACAAGTCAGTCTGATAAATCACAGTCAGGAGCACAGTCAATTTTTTTGTATAAGTGGCAAGAGATGCAATAGTCACTCTAGCAAAATAACATTCATGAGGAGAGTGATTTCTTTCAAAATAAATGTGCTTACAGAGACACAACAATTCCTTTGGTTTAATCGCAGGGAGGAGGACAGTGATTTTTTCTAAATAAAGGTGTGCTGGCAGGGATACAACAATCAGTCTGGCTAAATCGCAGTCAGGAGGACAGGGATTTTTTCCTAACACAGGTGTACATGTTGGGACACAACAATCTCTCTGCTTAAATCACTGACAGGAGGAAAGTGATTTTTACAAATAAAGTTGTGCCAGTAGAGACACAAAATCACTCTGGTTAAATGGCAGTAAAGAGCACAGTGATTTTTTCATAGCTCAGGTGTGCACATAGGGACACAACAATCACCTGATTAAATCACAGTTGGGAGGATAGTGATTTTTTCTAAATAAAGGTGTGACAGTAGGGACACAAAAATCACTGTACTTAAATCGCAGTCAGTACCACAGTGTTTTTTTTTCTAGTGGAGGTGTGCAGCAGGGACACAACAGTCACTCTAGTTAAATTACAATTAGGAATACTGTGATTTTTTCTTAGCACAGTCACATTGCTAAATCACAGTCAGGAGCAAAATGTTTTCTTTTCCTGCACAAGTGTGCATGCAGGGACTCAATAGTCACTCTGGCAAAATCAAATTCAGGAGGAGAGTGATTTCTTTCAAAATAAATGTTTGTTTCTAGAGACACAACAATTCCTCTGGTTTAATCACCGGGAGGAGGCAGTGATTTTTTTCTAAAGAAAGTTGTGCAGGAAGGGATACAACAATCACTCTGGTTGAGTCGCAGTCAAAAGGACAGTGATTTTTTCCTAGCGCAGGTGTACATGTTGGGACACAATATCTTCTGTTAAATCACAGTCAGGAGCACAGTGATTTTTCTAAATAAAGTTGTGCATGCAGGGACACAAAACCATACTAATTACATTGCAGTGAGGAGGACAGTGATTTTTATTTCCAAATAAAGGAAAGAACACAACAATCACTTGGGTTACATCGCAGTCAGCAGAACAGTGATTTTTTTTTCTAGCACAGGTGTGCAAGTTAGGGACACAACAATCACTTTAATTTAGTTGCACTCAGGAGGACAGTGATTTTTCCTAACACAGGTGTGCATGGGACACAACTGTCACCTGGTTAAATTGCAGTCAGGAGGTCAGTGATTTTCTTTCTAAATTAAGGTGCACAAAGGGCCATAACAAGCACTTCTGCTTAAATCACAGTCAGGAGGACAGTGATTTTTCTAAATAATGGTTTGCTAACAGGAACACAACAATCACACTGACTAAAGTGCAGTTGGAAGGACAGTGATTTTTTCCTTGCCCAAGTGTGCATGTAGGGACAGAACAATCACTCTGCTAAATTGCAATCAGGAGGACTGTGATTTTTTTCCTAAATAATGGTATGCAAGCAGGGACATAAAAATTACTGTGGTTAGTCACAGTCAGTAGGGCAGTGATTTTTCTCAGCACAAGTCTGCATGCTTGTACATGACAATTACTCTGTTAAATTGCAGTCAGGAGGACAGTAATTTTTCCTAGCACAGGAGTAGATGTAGGGACAAATCAATCACTTTGGTTAATTTGCAGTCAGGAGGATAGTGATTTTTTCTATCACAGTGTACACAGAGTGACACAACAGTCACTGCTTAAATCACAGTCAGTATGACATTGATTTTTTCTAAATAAAGGTGTGCCAGAAGGACACAACAATCACTCAGGTTAAATCACAGTCTGGGGACAGTGTTTTTTTTTTTTCAGCAGAGATGGAACTTAGTAACACAATAATCACTAGGGTAAAATCACAGTCAAGATGACCGTGATTTCTTTTCTAAACAAAGGTGTACCTCAGGACACAAAAATCACTGTGCTTAAATCTCAGTCAGTAGGAAAGTGATTTTTTAAATAAAGTTTTGCCGAGGGACACAAAATCACTCTGGTTAAATGGCAGTAAAGAGCACAGTGATTTTTCATAGCTCAGGTGTGCACATAGGGACACAACAATCTACCTGGTTAAATCAGCAGTTGGGAGGATAATTTTTTCTAAATAAAGGCATGCCTGCAGGGATGCAATAGTCACTCTGCTTAAATTGTACTCAGAAAGACAGTGATTTTTTCTTAGAACAAGTGTGCAAGTAGAGAGACAACAATCAATCTGGTTAAATGCAGTCAGGAGGATAGTGATTTTTTCTAAATAAAGGTGTGCAGAAGGGACACAAAATCACTGTACTTAAATTGCAGTTTGTATGATAGTGAGTTTTTTTTTTGTGGAGGTGTGCCAGCAGGGACATAACAGTCCTCTGGTTAAATTGCAGTTAGGAATACTGTGATTTTTTTCCTAGCA
This sequence comes from Neoceratodus forsteri, assembly GCA_016271365.2. Taxonomy (NCBI): domain Eukaryota; kingdom Metazoa; phylum Chordata; order Ceratodontiformes; family Ceratodontidae; genus Neoceratodus; species Neoceratodus forsteri. Next base: position 1,548,859,725 of record CM057453.1, read on the forward strand.
CAGTCAGTTGGTAAATCAGTCAAGGAGCAAAAATGTTTTTTTCCTGCACAAGTGTGCATGCAGGGACACAATAGTCACTCTGGCAAAATTGCATTCAGGAGGAGAGTGATTTCTTTCAAAATAAATGTTTGCTTGCAGAGACACAACAATTCTCTGGTTTAATCATCGGAGGAGGACAGTGATTTTTTCTAAAGAATTTGTGATGGAAGGGATACAACAATCACTCTGGTTGAGTCGCAGTCAGAAGGACAGTGATTTTTTTCCTAGCACAGGTGTACATGTTGGGACACAACAATCTCTGGCTAAATCACAGTAAGGAGCACATAGTGATTTTTTCTAAATAAAGTTGTAGCCTGCAGGGACACAAAACCACACTGATTAAATTGAAGTCAGGAGGACAGTGATTTTTTCCTAGCTCAGATGTGCATGCAGGGGCACAACAGTCACCTGGTTACGTTGCAGTGAGGAGGACAGTGATTTTTTTTTCCAAATAAAGGCAGGTACGGTATGGCAGGAACTCAACAATCACTTGGGTTACATTGCAGTCAGCAGGACAGTGATTTTCCTGTCATAGCACAGGTGTGCAAGTAGGGACCCAACAATCACTTTAATTTAGTTGCAGTCAGGAGGACAGTGATTTTTTTTTCTAGCACAGGTGTGCATGCAGGGACACAACTGTCACTCTGGTTAAATTCCTGTCAGGAGGTCGTGATTTATTGTTTTCTAAATTAAGGTGTGCAACAAAGGGACATAATAAGCACTCTGGTTAAATCACAGTCAGGAGGATAGTGATTTTTTGTCTAAATAATGGTTTGCTAACAGGAACACAGAAATCACACTGACTAAATTGCAATTGGAAGGACAGTGATTTTTTCTCGCCCCGCAGTGTGCATAGGAACAGAACAATCACTCCGGTTAAATCGCAGACAGGAGGACTGTGATTTTTTTTTCTAAATAATGGTATGCAAGCAGGACATAAAAATTACTGCAGTTAGTCGCAGTCAGTAGGGCAGTGATTTTTCTCCTAGCAGAAGTCTCCATGCTTGGACATGACAATCACTCTGATTAAATCACAGTCAGGAGGACAGTAATGTTTTTCCTAGCACAGGAGTAGATGTAGGACAAATCAATCACTTTGGTTAATTCGCGGTCAGGAGGATAGTGATTTCTTTCCTATCACAAGTGTACACAGAGAGACACAACAGTCACTCTGCTTAAATTGCAGTCAGTAGGACAGTGATTTTTTTTCTAAATAAAGGTGTGCAAGAAGGGACAAAACAATCACTCTGGTTAAATCGCAGTCAGGAGGATAGTGATATTTTCTAAATAAAGGTGTGCCAGTAGGACACAAAAATCACTGTACTTAAATCACAGTTAGTATGACAGCGAATTTTTCTAAGTGGAGGTGTGCGCAGGACACAACAGTCACTCTGGTTAAATTGCAGTTAGAATACTGTAATTTTTTTCTGAGCACAGTCAGTTTGGTAAATCACAGTAAGGAGCAAATATTTTTTTCCTGCACAAGGTGCATGCAGGGACACAATAGTCACTCTGGCAAAATTGCATTCAGGAGGAGAGTGATTTCTTTCAAAATAAATGTTTGCTTGCAGAGACACAACAATTCCTCTGGTTTAATCATGGGGAGGAGGACAGTGATTTTTTTTTCTAAAGAAAGGTGTTGAGAAGGATACAACAATCACTCTGGTTGAGTCACAGTCAGAAGGACAGTGATTTTTCCTAGCGCAGGTGTACATGTTGGGACACAACAATCTCTCTTTTAAATCACAGTAAGGAGCAAATAGTGATTTTATTCTAAATAAAGTTGTGCCTTCAGGGACACAAAACCACACTGATTAAATTGCAGTCAGGAGGACAGTGATTTTTCCTAGCTCAGATGTGCATGCAGGGACACAACAGTCACTCTGGTTACAATGCAGTGAGGAGGACAGTGATTTTTTTTCCAAATAAAGGCAGGTACCGTTATGGCAGGAACTCAGCAATCACTTGGGTTATATCGCAGTCAGCAGGACAGTGATTTTTCCTGTCCTAGCACAGGTTTGCAAGTAGGGACCCAACAATCACTTTAATTTAGTTGCAGTCAGGAGGACAGTGATTTATTTTTTTCTAAATTAAGGTGTGCACAAAAGGGACATAACAAGCACTCTGGTTAAATCACAGTCAGGAGGATAGTGATTTTTTTCTAAATAATGGTTTGCTAACAGGAACACAACAATCATACTGACTAAATTGCAATTGGAAGGACAGTGATGTTTTGCCTTGCCCAGGTGTGCACGTAGGAAAAACAATCACTTTGGTTAAATCACAGTCAGGAGGACAGTAATTTTTTTCCTAGGACAGGAGTAGATGTAGGGACAAATCAATCATTTTGGTTAATTTACAGTCAGGAGGATAGTGATTTTTTTCTATCACAAGTTACACAGAGAGACACAATAGTCACTCTGCTTAAATTGCAGAGCAGTATGACAGTGATTTTTCTAAATAAAGGTGTGCCAGAAGGACACAACAATCACTCTGGTTAAATCGCAGTCAGGGACAGTGTTTTTTTTTCTAGCAGAGATGTGCACTTAGTAACACAATAATCACTAGAGTAAAATCCAGTCAAGATGACCGTGATTTCTTTTCAACAAAGGTGTGCTCTCAGGGACACAAAAATCACTGTGCTTAAATCTCAGTCAGTATGAAAGTGTTTTTTTTTTAATAAAGTTGTGCCACGGCAGAGACAAAAATACTCTGGTTAAATGGAGTAAAGAGCACAGTGATTTTTTCATTGCTCAGGTGTGCACATAGGGACACAGCAATCCTCTGGTTAAATCACAGTTGGGAGGATAATTCTTTTCTAAATAAAGGTGTGCCTGCAGGGATGCAACAGTCACTGCTTAAATCACACTCAGGAGGACAGTGATTTTTTCTTGAAACAAGTGTGCATCTAGGAGACAACAATCAATCTGGTTAAATCACAGGCAGGAGGCAGTGATTTGTTTTTAAATAAAGATGTACCAGCATGGACAAAACGATCACTCTGATTAAATTGCTGTCAGAAGGACAGTGATTTTTTCTTAATAATGGTGTGCTGACACCAACACAACAATCACTGTGGTTAAATTGCAGTCTGGAGGACAGTGATTTTCTTTGAAGCACAGATGTGCAAGTAGGGACACAACAATCACTCTGTTTCAATCACAGTCAGGAAGACAGTGATTTTTGTAAATAATGATGTGTAGTTAGGAAGACGACAGTCTCTCTGGATCAATTGCAGTCAGGAGGAGAGTGATTTTTTTCTAAATAACTATGTGGCAACAGGAACACAGCAATAGCTCTGGTTATATCCCAATCAGGAGAACAATGATATTTTTCCTAGCAAGGGTGTGCATGCATGGACACAACAGTCACTCTAGTTAAATTGCAGTTAGGAGCGCAGTGATTTTTTCTAAATAAAGGTGTGCCAGAACAGACACAACAATCACTCTGGTTAAATTGCAGTCAAGAAAACAGTGTTTTTTTTTCATTCAGAGGTGTGTACGTAGTGATGTAATCACTGTGTTTCAAATACAGTAAGGAGGACAGGGAATTTTTTTTTAAATAAGGTGTCCTGGCAGTGACATAATAATCACTCTTGCTAAATCACAGTCAGGAGGACAGTGATTTTTTCCCTAGCAGAGGTGAGCACATATTGACACAGTAGTCACTCTGTTTAAGTCACAGTGGGGAGGACAGTGTTTTGTTTTCCAAATAAAGGTGTACCAGCAGGAACACAACAATCACTTGGGTTACATCGCAGTCAGCAGGACAGTGATTTTTTTTCTAGCACAGGTGTGTGCAAGTAGGGACACAACAATCACTTCTAATTTAGTCACAGTCAGGAGGACAGTGATTTTTTCCAGCACAGGTGTGCAAGCAGGGACACAACAGTCACTCTGGTTAAATTGCAGTCAGGAGTTCAGTGATTTTTTTTAAATTAAGGTGTGCACGAAGGACATAACACGCACTCTGGTTAAATTACAGTCAGGAGGATAATAATTTTTTTTTCTAAATTATGGTTTGCTAACAGGAACACAACAATCACACTGACTAAATCGCAGTTGGAAGGACAGTGATTTTTCCTTGCCCAGGTGTGCATGTAGGGACACAACAATCACTCTGGTTAAATCGCAGTCAAGAGGGCAGTGATTTTTTTTTCCTAGCACAAGTCTGCATGCTTGGACACGACAATCACTCTGGTTAAATTGCAGTCAGGAGAACAGTAATTTTTCCCTAGCACAGGAGTAGATGTATGGACACAACAATCATTCTGGTTAATTTACAGTCAGGAGAACAGTGATTTTTTTCCTGTCACAAGTGTGCAGGCAGGGACACAACAGTCACTCTGTCAAAATCACATTCAGGAGGAGAGTGATTTTTCTTAAAATAAATGTTTGCTTGCACAGACACAATTCCTCTGGTTTAATCACAGGGAGGAGGACAGTAATTTTTTCTAAATAAAGGTGTGCCATAAGGAATACAACAATCACTCTGGTTAAATCGCAGTCGGAAGGATGGTGATTTCTTTCCAACCACAGGTTACATGTTGGGACACAACAATCTGTCTGGTTAAATCCCAGTCAGGAGCACAGTGATTTTTTTCTAAATAAATGTGTGCCTACAGGGACAAAAAACACACTGATTAAATTGCATTCAGGAGGACAGTGATTTTTTCCTAGCACAGATGTGCATGCAGGGACACAACAGTCACTCTCATTAAATAGCCAACAGGAGGAGAGTGATTTTGTTTCTAAATAAAGGTGTGACTGAAGGACACAACAGTCTCTCTTAAATCACACTTAGGAGTGCAGTGCTTTTTTCTTACTTCAGGTGTGCTGGCATGGAAACAACAATCACTCTGGTTAAATCACTGTCAAGGGGATAGTGACTTTTTTCTAAATAATGGTGTGCTGACAGGAACACAACAATCACTATAGTTAAATTCCAGTCTGAGGACAGTGATTTAACCAAGCACAGGTGTGCATGTAGTTACACAACAGTCACTATTGTTTAATCGTAGTCAGGAGTAGAGTGATTTTTTTTTCTAAATAATGGTGTGCAGGCAGGAACTCGGCAATCTCACTGGTTAAATTGCAGTTAGGAGGAGAGTGATTTTTTTCTAAATTTAAGTGTTCCAGCATGGACAATACAATCTCTGGTTAAATCATAATCAGGAGAACAGTGATTTTTTTCCTTGCACAGGTGTGTTCACAGGAACACAACTATCACTCTCGCAGTCAGGAGGACCATGATTTGTTTCTTAGCACAGGTGTGTGCTCATTGACACAACAATCCCTCTGGTTAAATTGCAGTCAGGAGGACAGTGATTTTTGTTTCTAAATAAAGTTTTGTATGTAGGGACATAACAAGCACTATGGTTAAATCGCTGTGTGGAGTACAGTGATTTTTTCTAAACAAAGGTGTGCCAGCAGTGATGGAACAATCACTCTGGCTAAATCCTGATCAAGAGGACAGTGATTTTTTCTTAGCACAGGTGTAGATGTAGGGACACAACACTCACTCTGGTTAATTCAAAGTCAGGAGGAGAGTCATTTCTTTTCCTAGTGCAAGTGTACACACAGAAACACAACAGTCACTCTGGTTAAATCACAGTCAAGAGCACATTGATTTTTTCTAAATAAAGGTGTGCCAGAAGGATGCAGTGATGACTCTGATTAAATCGCAGTCAAAAGAGACAGTGTTATTTTCCTAGCAGAGATGTGCACTTAACAACACAACAATCACTCTGGTAAAATTGCAGTAAAGAGGACAGTGATTTGTTTTACAAAGGTGTGCTGTCAGGGACACAAAATTCACTGTGCTTAAATTGCAGTCAGTGGAAAGTGATTTTTGATTAAATAAAGTTGTGCCGGAAGGACACAAAAATCACTCTGGTTAAATCACAGTAAGGAGCACAGTGATTTTTTTTTTTAAAGAAAGGCATGCTTACAGAGAAACAACAATTCATCTGGTTTAATCACAGTGAGGAGGACAGTAATTTTTTTTTCAATAAAGGTGTGCTGACAGGGATACAACAATCACTCTGGTTAAATCACAGTCAGGAGCACCGTGATTTTTCCTAGTACAAGTGTGCATGCAGGACACAACAGTCACTCTGGCAAAATTGCATTCAAGAGGAGTGTGATTTTTCTAAATAAATGTGTGCTTGCAGTGAAACAACAATTCATCTGGTTTAATCGCAGTGAGGAGGACAGTCATTTTATTTAAATAAAAAGTGCCAACAGGGACACAACAATCACTCTGGTTAAATTGCAGTCAGGAGCAGTGTGATTTTTTTCTAAATAATGGTGTGCCTGCAGGGACACAACAATCATTCTGGTTAAATTACGGTCAGGGGAAAAGTGTTTTTCCTAGCAGTGATGTGCACTTAGTAACACGACAATCAATCTGGTAAAATTGCAGTCAAGAGGACAATGATTTTTTCTAAACAAAGGTGTGCTGGCAGGGACACCAAAATCACAGTGCTTAAATAGCAGTCAGTAGGAAGGTGATTTTTTTAAATAAAGTTGTGGCAGCAGGGACACAAAATCACTCTGGTTAAGTCACAATTAGGAGCACAGTGATTTTTTCCCAACACAGGTGTGCACTTAGGGACTCAACAATCACTCTGGTTAATTAGCAGTTGGGAGGATAATTCTTTTCTAAATAAAGGTGTGCCTGCAGGGATGCAACAGTCACTCTGCTTAAATTGCACTCAGGAGGACAGTGATTTTTTCTTAGAACAAGTGTGCACATAGGAGACAACAATTATTCTGGTTAAATCACAGTCAGGAGGCAGTGATTTATTTTTTAAATAAAGGTGTGCAGGCATGGACACAACAATCACTCTGATTAAATAGCTTTCAGTTGGACAGTGATTTTTTTTCTTAATAATGGTGTGCTGACAGGAACACAACAATCACTGTGGTTCAATTGCAGTCTAGAGTACAGTGATTGTATTCCAAGCACGGATGTGCATGTAGGGACATAATAATTCTCTGGTTCAATCACAGTCAGGAGGAGAGTGACTTTTCTAAATAATGATGATGTGCAGGCAGGAAGATGACAGTCTCTCTGGATGAATTGCAGTCAGGAGGAGAGTGATTTTTCTAAATAAAGATGTGCCAACAGGAACACAACAATCGCTCTGGTTATATCCCAATCAGGAGGACCATGATTTTTTCCTTGCACAGGTGTGTGTACATCGACACAACAGTCACTCTGGTTAAATTGCAGTCAGGAGGACAGTATTTTTGTTTCTAAATACACGTGTGTATGTAGGGACAAACAAGCACTCTGAATTAATCGCAGCCAGGAGGAAGTGATATTTTTCAGATCAAAGGTGTGCCTGCAAATACAAAACAATCACTCTGATTAAATCGCAGCCAGGAGGATGGTGAGTTTTTTCCAAGCATGTAGGGACACAAGAATCAATCTGGTTAAATCACTATCAGGTGGACATTGATTTTGTTTTCTAAATTAAGGTGTGACTTCTTGGACACAAAAATCACTTGTTAATTGTAGTCAGGAGGACAGTGAATTTTTACCAAACATAGGTACGCATGCATGCTGTGAGGAGGACAGTGTTTTGTACAAGCAGAGGTGTGTACATAGTGACACAATCTTGCTGGTTCAATTGCAGTCAGGACAATGACTTTTTCCTAAATAAAGGTCTCCCAGCAGGGACACAACAATCACTCTGGTCAAATTGCAGTCAGGAGGACAGTGATTTTGTCCAAGCAGAGGTAGCACAAGGGACACAATAATCGTAGTCAAAGAAATCAGCACTCAAGCTGATATTAGGAAGAATCAGGTCAATCCAAAATCAGTATAATCAGAAGGAAAATGTATTAATGATGCCAATGCATCTAAAGGACCAACAGGCATAAAAACACAAGAGTTTACTAAACCCTAATCACTGTGTTTAAATCGTAATAAGGAGGACAATGATTTTTCCATGCACAGGTGTGCTCATGCAGACATAATAGTCACTTTGATTAAATCGCAGTGAGAAGAACAGTGATTTTATATCTAAGAAAAGGTGTGCTGCAGGGACACAACAATCACTTTGGTTAAATCGCAGTCAGAGGGTAGTGATTTTTTCCCGAGCACATATCTGCAAGTAGGGGCACAACAATCACTCTAGTTTTGGTACATGATCAAAGGGACAGTGATTTTGTTTCCTAGCACAGGTGTGCACAGGACACAACAGTCACTCTGGTTAAATTGCAGTAAGGATGATAGTGATTTTTTTTAAATTAAGGTGTGCACAAAGGGACATGACAAGCACTTGGTTAAATCACAGTAAAGAGAATAGTGAATTTTTTTCAAATAATGTTGTGCTAACAGGAACACAACAATCACACTGGCTAAATCTCAATTTTGAGGACACTGTTTTTTCCTCACCCAGGTGTGCACGTAGGACACAACAGTTACTCTGGTCAAATCACAGTAGGTAGGTCAGTGATTTTTTTCAAATAATGGTGTACAAGCAGGGACATAAAAATCACTCTGGTTAATCACAGTCAGCAGGACAGTGATTTTGTATTTAATAAAGGTTTGACAGCAGGGACACATACGATCACTCTGGTTAAATGGCATTCCAGGAGGGCAGTGATTTTCTTCCTGGCACAGGTGTGCACATATGGACACAACAATAACTGTGGTTAAATCACAGTCAGGAGGACAGTGATTTTTTCCTAGCACATGTGTACACACAGAGATACAACAGTCACTGTGGTTAAATTGCAATCAAGAGCACAGTGATTTTTTTCTAAATAAAGGTGTGCTGGAAGGGACACAACAATCACTCTGGTTAAATCACATGAAGGAGCACAGTGATTTTTTTCTAGCACAGGTGTGCAGATAGGGATACAGCAATCACTCTGGTTAAATCGCAGTTAGGAGGAAAGTGATTTTTTCTAAATAAATGTGTGCCTGTAAGGATACAGAAGTCACTCTGCTTAAATTGCAGTCAGTAGGACAGTGATTTGTTTCTAAATAAATGTGTGCCGGCAGGGACACAACAATCACTTTGCTTAAATTGCAGTCAGGAGGACAGTGATTATTTTTCTTGCACAGGTATGCACGGAAGGACACTTCAATCACTCTGGTTAAATCGCGGTCAGGTGGACAGTGATTTGTTTTCTAAATAAAGATATGCCAGCAGGGACACAACAGTCACTCTGCTTAAATCACACAGGAGAACAGTGATGTTTTTCTTAGAACAGGTGTGCATAGGGAGACAACAATCCCCTTGGTTAAATCACATTCAATAGGCAGTTATTTGTTTTCTAAATAAATGTGTGCCGCAATGGACTCAACAACCATTCTGGTTAAATCACTGTCAGAAGGACAGAAACACAATGATCACTGTGGTTAAATTGGAGTCTGGAGGGCAGTGATTTTATTCCAAGCACAGTTGTGCATGTAGGGACACAACAATCACTCTGGTTTAGTCACAGTCAGGAGGTCAGTGATTTTTTTAAATAATGGTGTGCGGCAGGAACACAACAATCACTCTGGTTAAATTGCAGTCAAAGGAGAGTGATTTTTTATCAAAAATACTGGGATGCATAGGAGAGGCATCACAAGTAGAAAAGGGAAGTGGTTATCCCTCTGTACAGACAGTTGGTAAGACCCCATCTGAGTACTGCATGCAGTTTTGGAGACCCCATCTTCACAAGTTCATAGACAGGATGGAGGCAGTCCAAGGAGGGCAACTAAAATGGTGCAGGGTCTGCATCAGAAACCATATGAAGAGAGACTGAAAGAGCTTAATATTTATACCCTTGATGAAAGGCGGACAGAGGACATGATAGAAACTTTAAGTACCTCAAGGAAATCAACAAAGTCCAGGAGGGTAGCATCTTCCAGAAAAAGAGATGTGCAAGAACAATGGGCATAATTTAAAGATAGAGGGACAGCTCAGGGGAGTGGTGGACATATGGAACCACCTTCCTGGTGAGGCTGTGGGGTCAAAACAGTGGAGGAATTCAATCATGCATGGATAGACTTAAGGGAATTTTAGTGGGGATGGGAGTAAGTAAACTTTGGTTAACTAGAGTCTGCAGCTTATCCAATAGGTAGGGAAATGGGCAGAGTGGTTGGCCAAGTGGTCCTATCTCACATCTCAAAGTCTATGTTTCTATGTTTCTAATAAAGGTGTGTCAGCAGGGATGAAACAATTGCTCTGGTAAAATCACAATCAGGAGGACAGTGATTTCTTTCCTAGCACAGGACTGTACGCAGGGACACAACAATCACTCTTGCAGTCAGGAGGACAGTGATCTTTTCTAGTACAGGTGCATGCAGGATACAACAGTCACTCTGGTTAAATCACTGTTAGGCACAGTGATTTTTTTTTTCTAAAATAGGTATGCAGGCAGGAACACAATAATCACTGTTTAAACACTAGTCAGCAGGACAGTGATTTTTGTTTCTAAGTAAAGGTGTGTATAGGGACATAACAAGTACTATGGTTAAATCACAGTGAGGCTGCCGGTGATTTTTTTCAAACAAAGGTGTGCCATCAGGACAGAACAATCACTCTGGTTAAATCCCATCCAGGAGGATGTTTTTTCCTAGCAGAGGTGTGCACGTTGGGAAACATGAATCACTCTGGTTAAATCACAGTCAGGAGGCGTGATTTTTTCTAAATAAAGATGTTCCAGCAGAAACACAACAATCACTCTGCTTAAATTGCAGTCAAAAGGACAGTGATTTTTTTCTAAATAAAGGTGTGCCAGCAGGGACATAATACTGGTTAAATTGCAGTCTGGAGGACAGTGATTTTTTCCTAACACAACTGTGCTCACAGGGACACAACAATCACTCTGGTTAAATTGCAGTCTGGAGGACAGTGATTTTTTCCTAGCACAACTGTGCTCACAGGGACACAACAATCACTCTGATTAAATTGCAGTCAGGAGGAGAGTGATTTTTCTAAATAAAGGTATTCCTGCAGGGACACAACAATCACGCCTAGTTAAATCACAATCAGGAGGACTGTGATTTTTTTGTAAATAATGGTGTGCTAACAGGAAAACAACAATCACACTGGCTGAATTGCAGTTTGGAGGACTGTGATTTTTTCTAAATAAAGTTGTGCCTGCAGGACACAAAACCACACTGATTAAATTGCAGTCAGGAGGACAGTGATTTTTTCCTAGCTCAGATGTGCATGCAGGGACACAACAGTCACTCTGGTTACATTGCAGTGAGGAGGGCTGTGATTTTTTTTCAAATAAAGGCAGGTACCGTTATGGCAGGAACTCAGCAATCACTTGGGTTATATCATGATCAGCAGGACAGTGATTTTTCCTGTCCTAGCACAGGTGTGCAAGTAGGGACCCAACAATCACTTTAATTTAGTTGCAGTCAGGAGGACAGTGATTTTTTTCCAAGCACAGGTGTGCATGCAGAAACACAACTGTCACTCTGGTTAAATTGCAGTCAGGAGGTCAGTGATTTATTTTTTTCTAAATTAAGGTGTGCACAAAGGGACATAACAAAGCACTCTGGTTAAATCACAGTCAGGAGGATAGTGATTTTTTCTAAATAATGGTTTGCTAACAGAACACAACAATCATACTGACTAAATTGCAATTGGAAGGACAGTGATGTTTTCCTTGCCAGGTGTGCACTTAGGAAAAACAATCACTTTGGTTAAATCACAGTCAGGAGGACAGTAATTTTTTTCCTAGGACAGGAGTAGATGTAGGGACAAATCAATCATTTTGGTTAATTTACAGTCAGGAGGATAGTGATTTTTTTCTATCACAAGTGTACACGAGAGACACAATAGTCACCTGCTTAAATTGCAGGCAGTATGACAGTGATTTTTTTTTCTAAATAAAGGTGTGCCAGAAGGACACAACAATCACTCTGGTTAAATCGCAGTCAGGGGACAGTGTTTTTTTTTTTTCAGCAGAGATGTGCACTTAGTAACACAATAATCATGGAGTAAAATCCAGTCAAGATGACCGTGATTTTTTCTAAACAAAGGTGTGCTCTCAGGGACACAAAAATCACTGTGCTTAAATCTCAGTCAGTATGAAAGTGTTTTTTTTTAATAAAGTTGTGCCGCAGAGACAAAAATACTCTGGTTAAATGGCAGTAAAGAGCACAGTGATTTTTTCATTGCTCACGTGTGCACATAGGGACACAACAATCCTCTGGTTAAATCACAGTCGGGAGGATAATACTTTTCTAAATAAAGGTGTGCCTGCAGGGATGCAACAGTCACTCTGCTTAAATCACACTCAGGAGGACAGTGATTTTTTCTTAGAACAAGTGTGCATCTAGGAGACAACAATCAATCTGGTTAAATCACAGGCAGGAGGCAGTGATTTGTTTTTAAATAAGATGTACCAGCATGGACAAAACGATCACTCTGATTAAATTGCTGTCAGAAGGACAGTGATTTTTTCTTAATAATGGTGTGCTGACACCAACACAACAATCACTGTGGTTAAATTGCAGTCTGGAGGACAGTGATTTTCTTGAAGCACAGATGTGCCACGTAGGGACACAACAATCACTCTGTTTCAATCACAGTCAGGAAGACAGTGATTTTTGTAAATAATGATGTGTAGGCAGGAAGACGACAGTCTCTCTGGATCAATTGCAGTCAGGAGGAGAGTGATTTTTTTCTAAATAACTATGTGGCAACAGGAACACAGCAATAGCTCTGGTTATATCCCAATCAGGAGAACAATGATATTTTTCAAAGCAAGGGTGCATGCATGGACACAACAGTCACTCTAGTTAAATTGCAGTTAGGAGCGCAGTGATTTTTTCTAAATAAAGGTGTGCCAGGACAGACACACAATCACTCTGGTTAAATTGCAGTCAAGAAAACAGTGTTTTTTTTTCATTCAGAGGTGTGTGTAATGTAATGACGCAATCACTGTGTTTCAATTACAGTCAGGAGGACAGGGAATTTTTTTGTAAATAAAGGTGTCCTGGCAGTGACATAATAATCACTCTTGCTAAATCACAGTCAGGAGGACAGTGATTTTTCCCTAGCAGAGGTGAGCACATATTGACACAGTAGTCACTTTGGTTAAGTCACAGTGAGGAGGACAGTGTTTTGTTTTCCAAATAAAGGTGTACCAGCAGGAACACAACAATCACTTGGGTTACATCGCAGTCAGCAGGACAGTGATTTTTTTCTAGCACAGGTGTGCAAGTAGGGACACAACAATCACTCTAATTTAGTCACAGTCAGGAGGACAGTGATTTTTTTCAGCACAGGTGTGCAAGCAGGGACACAACAGTCACTCTGGTTAAATTGCAGTCAGGAGTTCAGTGATTTTTTTTCAAATTAAGGTGTGTACAAGGACATAACACGCACTCTGGTTAATTTACAGTCAGGAGGATAATAATTTTTTTTTCTAAATTATGGTTTGCTAACAGGAACACAACAATCACACTGACTAAATCGCAGTTGGAAGGACAGTGATTTTTCCTTGCCCAGGTGTGCATGTAGGACACAACAATCACTCTGGTTAAATTGCAGTCAAGAGGGCAGTGATTTTTTTTCCTAGCACAAGTCTGCATGCTTGGACACGACAATCACTCTGGTTAAATTGCAGTCAGGAGAACAGTAATTTTTCCCTAGCACAGGAGTAGATGTATGGACACAACAATCATTCTGGTTAATTCACAGTCAGGAGAATAGTGATTTTTTTCCTGTCACAAGTGTGCAGGCAGGGACACAACAGTCACTCTGTCAAAATCGATTCAGGAGGAGAGTGATTTTTCTTAAAATAAATGTTTGCTTGCACAGACACAATTCCTCTGGTTTAATCGCAGGGAGGAGGACAGTAATTTTTTCTAAATAAAGGTGTGCCATAAGGGATACAACAATCACTCTGGTTAAATCGCAGTCGGAAGGACGGTGATTTCTTTCCTACCACAGGTTACATGTTGGGACACAACAATCTGTCTGGTTAAATCCCAGTCAGGAGCACAGTGATTTTTTTCTAAATAAAGGTGTGCCTGCAGGACAAAAAACACACTAATTAAATTGCAGTCAGGAGGACAGTGATTTTTTCCTAGCACAGATGTGCATGCAGGACACAACAGTCACTCTCATTAAATAGCCGACAGGAGGAGAGTGATTTTGTTTTCTAAATAAAGGTGTGACTGAAGGGACACAACAGTCTCTCTGCTTAAATCACACTTAGGAGTGCAGTGCTTTTTTTCTTATGTCAGGTGTGCTGGCATGGAAACAACAATCACTCTGGTTAAATCACTGTCAAGGTGATAGTGACTTTTTTCAATAATGGTGTGCTGACAGAACACAACAATCACTATAGTTAAATTCCAGTCTGGAGGACAGTGATTTAACTCCAAGCACAGGTGTGCATGTAGTTACACAACAATCACTATTGTTTAATCGTAGTCAGGAGTAGAGTGATTTTTTTACTAAATAATGGTGTGCAGGCAGGAACCTGCAATCTCACTGGTTAAATTGCAGTTAGGAGGAAGTGATTTTTTTCTAAATTTAAGAGTTCCAGCAGGGACAATACAATCTCTCTGGTTAAATCATAATCAGGAGAACAGTGATTTTTTTCCCTAGCACAGGTGTGTTCACAGGAACACAACTATCACTCTCGCAGTCAGGAGGACCATGATTTGTTTCTTAGCATAGTGTGTGCTCATTGACACAACAATCCTTCTGGTTAAATTGCAGTCAGGAGGACAGTGATTTTGTTTCTAAATAACGTTTTGTATGTAGGGACAGAACAAGCACTATGGTTAAATCGCAGTGTGGAGTACAGTGATTTTTTCTAAACAAAGGTGTGCCAGCAGTGATGGAACAATCACTCTGGCTAAATCACAGTCAAGAGGACAGTGATTTTTTTCTTAGCACAGGTGTAGATGTAGGGACACAACACTCACTCTGGTTAATTCACAGTCAGGAGGAGAGTCATTTCTTTTCCTAGTGCAAGTGTACACACAGAAACACAACAGTCACTCGGGTTAAATCGCAGTCAAGAGAACATTGATTTTTTCTAAATAGAGGTGTGCCAGAAGGATGCAGTGATGACTCTGATTAAATCGCAGTCAAAAGAGACAGTGTTATTTTCCTAGCAGAGATGTGCACTTAGCAACACAACAATCACTCTGGTAAAATTGCAGTAAAGAGGACAGTGATTTGTTTTACAAAGGTGTGCTGGCAGGGACACAAAATTCACTGTGCTTAAATTGCAGTCAGTGGAAAGTGATTTTTGATTAAATAAAGTTGTGCCGGAAGGGACACAAAATCACTCTGGTTAAATCACAGTAAGGAGCACAGTGATTTTTTCTAAAGAAAGGCATGCTTGCAGAGAAACAACAATTCATCTGGTTTAATCACAGTGAGGAGGACAGTATTTTTTTTCAATAAAGGTGTGCTGACAGGGATACAACAATCACTCTGGTTAAATCACAGTCAGGAGCACAGTGATTTTTGTCCTAGTACAAGGTGTGCATGCAGGACACAACAGTCACTCTGGCAAAATTGTATTCAAGAGGAGTGTCATTTTTTTCTAAATAAATCTGTGCTTGCAGTGAAACAACAATTCATCTGGTTTAATCGCAGTGAGGAGGACAGTAATTTTTATTTAAATAAACAAGTGCCAACAGGGACACAACAATCACTCTGGTTAAATTGCAATCAGGAGCACTGTGATTTTTTTCTAAATAATGGTGTGCCTGCAGGGACACAACAATCATTCTGGTTAAATTACGGTCCAGGGGAACAGTGTTTTTCCTAGCAGTGATGTGCACTTAGTAATACGACAATCAATCTGGTAAAATTGCAGTCAAGAGGACAATGATTTTTTTTCTAAACAAAGGTGTGCTGGCAGGGACACCAAAATCACAGTGCTTAAATAGCAGTCAGTAGGAAGGTGATTTTTTAAATAAAGTTGTGCAGCAGGGACACAAAATCACTCTGGTTAAGTCACAATTAGGAGCACAGTGATTTTTTCCCAACACAGGTGTGCACTTAGGGACTCAACAATCACTCTGGTTAATTAGCAGTTGGGAGGATAATTCTTTTCTAAATAAAGGTGTGCCTGCAGGGATGCAACAGTCACTCTGCTTAATTGCACTCAGGAGGACAGTGATTTTTTCTTAGAACAAGTGTGCACATAGGAGACAACAATTATTCTGGTTAAATCACAGTAAGGAGGCAGTGATTTATTTTTAAATAAAGGTGTGCAGGCATGGACACAACAATCACTCTGATTAAATAGCTTTCAGTTGGACAGTGATTTTTTTCTTAATAATGGTGTGCTGACAGGAACACAACAATCACTGTGGTTCAATTGCAGTCTAGAGAACAGTGATTGTATTCCAAGCACGGATGTGCATGTAGGGACATAATAATCTCTGGTTCAATCACAGTCAGGAGGAGAGTGACTTTTTCTAAATAATGATGATGTGCAGGCAGGAAGATGACAGTCTCTCTGGATGAATTGCAGTCAGGAGGAGAGTGATTTTTCTAAATAAAGATGTGCCAACAGGAACACAACAATCGCTCTGGTTATATCCCAATCAGGAGGACCATGATTTTTTCCTTGCACAGGTGTGTGTACATGGACACAACAGTCACTCTGGTTAAATTGCAGTCAGGAGGACAGTATTTTTGTTTCTAAATACATGTGTGTATGTAGGGACATAACAAGCACTCAGAATTAATCGCAGCCAGGAGGAAAGTGATATTTTTCCAGATCAAAGGTGTGCCTGCAAATACAAAACAATCACTCTGATTAAATCGCAGCCAGGAGGATGGTGAGTTTTTTCCCAAGCATGTAGGGACACAAGAATCAATCTGGTTAAATCACAATCAGGTGGACATTGATTTTGTCATCTAAATTAAGGTGTGACTTCTTGGACACAAAATCACTGGTTAAATTGTAGTCAGGAGGACAGTGAATTTTACCAAACATAGGTACGCATGCATGCTGTGAGGAGGACAGTGTTTTGTACAAGCAGAGGTGTGTACATAGTGACACAATCTCGCTGGTTCAATTGCAGTCAGGACAATGACTTTTTCCTAAATAAAGGTCTCCCAGCAGGGACACAACAATCACTCTGGTCAAATTGCAGTCAGGAGGACAGTGATTTTGTCCAAGCAGAGGGTAGCACAAGGGACACAATAATCGTAGTCAAAGAAATCAGCACTCAAGCTGATATTAGGAAGAATCAGGTCCAATCCAAAATCAGTATAATCAGAAGGAAAATGTATTAATGATGCCAATGCATCTAAAGGACCAACAGGCATAAAAACATAAGAGTTTACTAAACCCTAATCACAGTGTTTAAATCGTAATAAGGAGGACAATGATTTTTCCATGCACAGGTGTGCTCGCAGACATAATAGTCACTTTGATTAAATCAGTGGAGAAGAACAGTGATTTTATATCTAAGAAAAGGTGTGCAGGGACACAACAATCACTTTGGTTAAATCGCAGTCAGAGGGTAGTGATTTTTTCCGAGCACATATCTGCAAGTAGGGGCACAACAATCACTCTAGTTGAGTCGCAGTCAAGAGGACAGTGATTTTGTTTCCTAGCACAGGTGTGCACACAGGACACAACAGTCACTCTGGTTAAATTGCGTAAGGATGATAGTGATTTTTTTTCAAATTAAGGTGTGCACAAAGGGACATGACAAGCACTGGTTAAATCACAGTAAAGAGAATAGTGAATTTTTTTCTAAATAATGTTGTGCTAACAGGAACACAACAATCACACTGGCTAAATCTCAATTTGGAGGACTATGATTTTTTCCTCGCCCAGGTGTGCGTGGACACAACAGTTACTCTGGTCAAATCACAGTAGGTAGGTCAGTGATTTTTTTCTAAATAATGGTGTACAAGCAGGGACATAAAAATCACTCTGGTTAATCGCAGTCAGCAGGACAGTGATTTTGTATTTAATAAAGGTTTGACGGCAGGGACACAGACGATCACTCTGGTTAAATGGCATTCAGGAGGGCAGTGATTTTCTTCCTGGCACAGGTGTGCACATATGGACACAACAATAACTGTGGTTAAATCACAGTCAGGAGGACAGTGATTTTTCCTAGCACACGGTGTACACACAAAGATACAACCAGTCACTGTGGTTAAATTGCAATCAAGAGCACAGTGATTTTTTTTCTAAAAAGGTGTGCCAGAAGGGCACAACAATCACTCTGGTTAAATCACATGAAGGAGCACAGTGATTTTTTCTAGCACAGGTGTGCAGATAGGGATACAACAATCACTCTGGTTAAATCGCAGTTAGGAGGAAAGTGATTTTTTTCTAAATAAATGTGTGCCTGTAAGGATACAGAAGTCACTCTGCTTAAATTGCAGTCAGTAGGACAGTGATTTGTTTCTAAATAAATGTGTGCAGCAGGGACACAACAATCACTTTGCTTAAATTGCAGTCAGGAGGACAGTGATTATTTTTCTTGCACAGGTATGCACGGAAGGACACTTCTATCACTCTGGTTAAATCGCGGTCAGGTGGACAGTGATTTTTTTTTAAATAAAGATTTTCTGGAACTGACACAACAATCACTCTACTTAAATCACAGTCAGGGGACAGTGTTTTGTTTTCTAAATAAAGATATGCCAGCAGGGACACAACAGTCACTCTGCTTAAATCGCATACAGGAGGACAGTGATGTTTTTCTTAGAACAGGTGTGCACATAGGAGACAACAATCCCCTTGGTTAAATCACATTCAATAGGCAGTTATTTGTTTTCTAAATAAATGTGTGCCACAATGGACTCAACAACCATTCTGGTTAAATCACTGTCAGAAGGACAGAAACACAATGATCACTGTGGTTAAATTGCAGTCTGGAGGGCAGTGATTTTATTCCAAGCACAGTTGTGCATGTAGGGACACAACAATCACTCTGGTTTAGTCACAGTCAGGAGGTCAGTGATTTCTTTTAAATAATGGTGTGCGGCAGGAACACAACAATCACTCTGGTTAAATTGCAGTCAAAGGAGAGTGATTTTTTTCTCAAAAATACTGGGCTGCATAGGAGGCATCACAAGTAGAAAAAGGGAAGTGGTTATCCCTCTGTACAGACAGTTGGTAAGACCCCATCTGGAGTACTGCTTGCAGTTTTGGAGACCCCATCTCCACAAGGACATAGAAAGGATGGAGGCAGTCCAAAGGAGGGCAACTAAAATGGTGCAGGGTCTGCATCAGAAACCATATGAAGAGAGACTGAAAGAGCTTAATATTTATACCCTTGATGAAAGGCGGACAGAGGACATGATAGAAACTTTTAAGTACCTCAAGGAAATCAACAAAGTCCAGGAGGGTAGCATCTTCCAGAAAAAGAGATGTGCAAGAACAATGGGCATAATTTAAAGATAGAGGGGGAGCTCAGGGGAGTGGTGGACACATGGAACCACCTTCCTGGTGAGGTTGTGGGGTCAAAACAGTGGAGTAATTCAATCATGCATGGGATAGACATAAGGAATTTTAGTGGAGATGGGAGGTAAGCTTTTGGTTAACTAGAGTCTGCAGCTATCCAATAGGTAGGGAATGGGCAGAGTGGTTGGCCAAGTGGTCTCATTCACATCTCAAAGTCTATGTTTCTATGTTTCTAATAAAGGTGTGTCAGCAAGGATGAAACAATTGCTCTGGTAAAATCACAATCAGGAGGACAGTGATTTCTTTCCTAGCACAGGACTATACGCAGGGACACAACAATCACTCTTGCAATCAGGAGGACAGTGATCTTTTCTAGTACAGGTGCATGCAGGATACAACAGTCACTCTGGTTAAATCACTGTTAGGGCACAGTGATTTATTTTTTCTAATAATAGGTATGCAGGCAGGAACACAATAATCACTGTTTAAACACTAGTCAGCAGGACAGTGATTTTGTTTCAGGCAAGGTGTGTATATAGGGACATAACAAGTACTATGGTTAAATCACAGTGAGGCTGCCAGTGATTTTTTTCTAAACAAAGGTGTGCCATCAGGACAGAACAATCACTCTGGTTAAATCCCATCCAGGAGGATGTTTTCCCAGCAGAGGTGTGCACGTTGGGACACATGAATCACTCTGGTTAAATCACAGTCAGAGGGCGGTGATTTTTTTCAAATAAAGATGTTCCAGCAGAAACACAACAATCACTCTGCTTAAATTGCAGTCAAAGGACAGTGATTTTTTTCTAAATAAAGGTGTGCCAGCAGGGACATAATAATCACTGGTTAAATTGCAGTCTGGAGGACAGTGATTTTTTCCTAGCACAACTGTGCTCACAGGGACACAACAATCACTCTGGTTAAATTGCAGTCTGGAGGACAGTGATTTTTCCTAGCACAACTGTGCTCACAGGGACACAACAATCACTCTGATTAAATTGCAGTCAGGAGGAGAGTGATTTTTCTAAATAAAGGTATTCCTGCAGGGACACAACAATCACGCCAGTTAAATCACAATCAGGAGGACTGTGATTTTTTTGTAAATAATAGTGTGCTAACAGGAAAACAACAATCACACTGGCTGAATTGCAGTTTGGAGGACTGTGATTTTTTCTAAATAAAGTTGTGCCTGCAGGACACAAAACCACACTGATTAAATTGCAGTCAGGAGGACAGTGATTTTTTCTTAGCTCAGATGTGCATGCAGGGACACAACAGTCACTCTGGTTACATTGCAGTGAGGAGGACAGTGATTTTTTTTTTCCAAATAAAGGCAGGTACTGTTATGGCAGGAACTCAGCAATCACTTGGGTTACATCGAGTCAGCAGGACAGTGATTTTCCTGTCCTAGCACAGGTGTGCAAGTAGGACCCAACAATCACTTTAATTTAGTTGCAGTCAGGAGGACAGTGATTTTTTTCCTAGCACAGGTGTGCATGCAGGGACACAACTGTCACTCTGGTTAAATTGCAGTCAGGAGGTCAGTGATTTATTTTTTCTAAATTAAAGGTGTGCACAAGGGACATAACAAGCACTCTGGTTAAATCACAGTCAGGAGGATAATGATTTTTTCTAAATAATGGTTTGCTAACAGGAACACAACAATCATACTGACTAAATTGCAATTGGAAGGACAGTGATGTTTTCCTTGCCCAGGTGTGCACTTAGGGAAAAACAATCACTCTGGTTAAATCACAGTCAGGAGGACAGTATTTTTTTTCCTAGGACAGGAGTAGATGTAGGGACAAATCAATCATTTTGGTTAATTTACAGTCAGGAGGATAGTGATTTTTTTCTATCACAAGTGTACACAGAGAGACACAATAGTCACTCTGCTTAAATCTCAGTCAGTATGACAGTGAATTTTTTTCTAAATAAAGGTGTGCCAGAAGGACACAACAATCACTCTGGTTAAATCGCAGTCAGGAGGACAGTGATTTTTTTGTAAATAATGGTGTGCTAACAGGAAAACAACAATCACACTGGCTGAATTGCAGTTTGGAGGACTGTGATTTTTCTAGCCCATGGGTGCACGAGACACAACAAGACTCTGGTTAGATTGCAGTCAAGAGGACAGTGATTTTTCTCTAAATAATAGTCTGCAACAGGGACATAAAATCACTCTGGTTAATCCAGTCAGTAGGACAGTGATTTTTTCTAAATACTGGTGTGCAATTAGGACCTAAAATCAATCTGATTAATCAAAGTCAGGAGGACAGTGATTTTTCCTAGCAGAGGAGTACATGTATGGACCACAAAATCACTCTGGTTAAATCAAAGTCAGGAGGTTAGTGACTTTTACCAAAGACAAGTGTGCACACAGGACACAACAGTCTCACTGGTAAAATTGCATTCAAGAGGACAGTGATTTTTTTTTAGTACAGATGTGCATTCAGGGACACAACAGTCACTCTGACTAAATTGCAGTCAGGAGCACAGTGATTTTTAAAAAATTAAGATATACAACAATCACTCTGGTTCAATCGCAGTCAGAAGGACAATAACTTTTTCTCTAAATAAAGGTGTCCCACCAGGGACACAGCAATCACCCTGGTTAAATCATAGTAAGGAGGACAGTGATTTTTGTCCATGCACAGGTGTGCTCAAGAAGACACAATAGTAACTTTGATTAAATCGCAGTGAGGAGAACAGTAATTTGTTTTTCTAAATAAAGGTGTGCTGGAGGGACACAACAGTCACTTTGGTTAAATTGCAGTGAGGAGGACAGTGATTTTTTCCTAGCACATGTGTGCAAGTAGGAAGTAGAGGACAACAATCACTCTAGTTTAGTCGCAGTTAGGGGACAGTGATTTTTTTCTAGCACAAGTGTGCATGCAGGGCACAACAGTTAGTCTGTAAAATTGCAGTTAGGAGGACAGTGATTTTTTTTCTAAATTAAGGTGTGCATAAGGGACATGACAAGCACTCTGGCTAAATCACAGTCAGGAGGATAGTGATTTTTTCTAAATAATGGTGTGCTAACAGGAACACAACAAACACACTGGTTAAATCGCAGTTTGGAGAAGATTGATTTTTTCCCTAGCCCAGGTGTACATGTAGGGACTTAACAGTTACTCTGATTAAAATGCAATCAGGATGACAGTGATTTTTCTCAAAATAAAGGTGTGCCAGAAGGGACACAAATATCACTCTGGTTAAATCACATGAAGGAGCACAGTGATTGTTTTCTACCATAGGTGTGCAGATAGGGATACAACAATCACTCTGGTTAAATTGCAGTCAGGAGGAAAGTAATTTTTTCTAATTGAAGGTGTGCCTTTAAGGACACAAAAGTAACTCTGCTTAAATTGCAGTCAGTAGGACAGTGATTTTTTTCTAAATGAATGTGCAGGCAGGATACAATAATCACTTTGGTTAAATCGCAGTCAGGAGGACAGTGATTATTTTTCTAGCACAGGTGTGCACAGAGGAAATTTCAATCACTCTGGTTAAATCGCAGTCAGGTGGGCAGTGACTATTTTTTAAAATAAAGATGATCCAGAATGAAACAACATTCACTCTGCTTAAATCACAGTCAGGAGGACAGTGATTTTTTTCTAAATAAAGATAGTCCAGCAGGGACATCACAGTTACTCTGCTTAAATCGCACATAGGAGGACAGTGATTTTTCTTAGAACAGGTGTGCACATAGGGAGACAACAATTCCCCAGTTAAATCACAGTCAATAGGCAGTTATTGGTTTTCTAAATAAATATGTGCCGCAATGGACACAACAATCATTCTGGTTAAATCACTGTCAGGATGACAGAAACACAATTATCACTGTGGTTAAATTGCAGTCTGGAGGGCAGTGATTTTATTCCAAACACAGGTCTACATGTAGGGACACAATAATCACTCTGATTTAATCACAGTCTGGAGGACATTGATTTTTTAAAATAATGGTGTGCCAGCAGGAACACAACAATTGCTCTGGTTAAATTGCAGTCAGGAGGAGAGTGATTTTTTCTCAAAAATACTCTGATGCATAGGTGAGGCATCATGCATAGAAAAAGGGAAGTGGTTATCCCTCTGTATAGACAGTTGGTGAGACCCCATCTGAGTACTGCTTGCAGTTTTGGAGACCCCATCTCCACAAGGACATAGACAGGATGGAGGCAATCCAGAGGAGGGCAACTAAATGGTGCAGGGTCTGCATCAGAAACCATATGAAGAGAGACTGAGAGGCTTAATATGCATACCCTTGATGAAAGGAAGGATGGGGTGACATGATAGAAACTTTCAAGTACCTCAAGGAAATCAACAAAGTCCTGGAGGTAGCATCTTTCAGAAAAAGAGATGTGCAAGAACAAGGGGGCACAATTTAAAGATTGGGGGTGACAGCTCAGGGGCTATTTGAGAAATAGTTTTTCACAGAGAGAGTGGTGGACACATGGAACTGCCTTCCTGGATAGGTTGAGGGTCTAAAACAGTGGGGAATTCAAACATGCATGGGATCGATATAAGGCAATTATAGTGGGGATGGGAGGAGGTAGGCTGTTAGTTAACTAGAATTGGCAGCTTATCCAATAGGTAAGAAAATGGGCAGAGTGGGTGGGTCAAGCAATCCTTATCTGCTGCCAAAGTCTATGTTTCTAATAAAGGTGTGTCAGCAGGGATGCAATAATTACACTGGAAAAATCGTAGTCAGGAGGACAGTGATTTCTTTCCTAGCACAGCAGTGTATGCTGGGACACAACAATCACTCTCGCAGTCAGGAGGACAGAGATCTTTTTCTATCACAAAGTGTGCTAGAGGACACAACAGTCACTCTGGGTTAATCACAGTCAGGGGGCGTTTTTTTTCTAAAAATAGGTATGCAGACAGGAACGCAGTAATCACTCTGTTTAAATCATAGGAGGACAGTGATTTTTGTTTCTAAGTAAAGGTGTCTATGTTGAGACATAACAAGCACTCTGGTTAAATTGCAGTCAGGAGAACAGTGATTTTTCCCTAGCACAAGTGTGCACAGGGACACAACAGTCACTCTGGTTAAATTGCAGTCAGGTGGACAGTGATATTTTTCCTGGCACAGGTGTGCATGCAGGGACCCAACAGTCACTCTGGTTAAATCGTGGATCAGGTGGAGAGTGATTTTTTCTAAATAAAAGGTGTTCCTGCAGGACACAACAATCACTCTGGTTAAATCGCAATCAGGAGAACAGTGGGTTTTTTGTAAATAATGGTGTGCAGACAGGGACATCAAAATCACTCTGGTTACTCCAGTCAGGAGGACAGTGATTTTTTAAATAATTGTGTGCAAGCAGGGACATAAAAATCACTCTGATTAATCGAAGTCAGGAGGACAGTGATTTTTCTTAGCTGAGGTGTGCATGTATGGACACAACAATCACTCTGGTTAAATCAAAGTCAGGAGGACAGTGACTTTTACCAAACACAAGTGTGCACACGGGGACATAACAATCTCACTGGTTAAACCGCATTCAAGAGGGCAATTATTTTTATTAACACAGATGTGCATTCAGGGTCACAACAGTCACTCTGGCTAAATTGCAGTCAGGAGCACAGTGATTTTTTCTAAATAAAGGTGTGCTGCAGGGACACAACAATCACTTTGGTTAAATCGCAGTCAGGAGGACAGTGATTTTTTCCTAGCACAGCTGTGCATGCAGGGACACAACAGTCACCTGTAAAACTGCAGTAAGGAGGACAGTGATTTTTTCTAAATTAAGGTGTGCACAAAGGACATAACCAGCACTCTGTTAAATCACAGTCAGGAGGATCGTGATTATTTTTCTAAACAAAGGTGTGCTAACAGGAAGGCAGAAAACACACTGGCTAAATCGCAGTTTGGAGGACATTGATTGTTTCCTTCCAACAGGCCTGACAAATAGGGACGTAACAGTTACTCTGGTTAAATCACAGTGAGGAGAAAGTGATTTTTTCTAAATAATGGTGTGCAAGCAGGGACATAAAACCACTCTGATTAATCAGTCAGCAGGACAGTGATTTTTACAAAATAAAGGTTTGCGGCTGGGACACAGCAATTACTCTGGTTAAATCGCTGTCAGGAGGAGAGTGATTTTTCTAAATAAAGGTGTTCCTGCAGGGACGCAACAGTCACTCTGCTTAAATCACACTCAGGAGGACAGTGATTTTTCTTAGAACAGGTGTATGCTGGGGAGACAACAATCAATCTGGTTAAATCTCAGTCAAGAGACAGTGATTTGTTTTTTAAATAAAGGTGTGCTGACAGGAACACAAGAATCACTGTGGTTAAATACAGACTGGAGGACAGTGAATTTATTCCAATCACAGATGTGCACATAGGGACACAACAATCACTCTGGTTCAATTACAGTCTGGAGAACAGTGGTTATTTTTCTATATAATGCTGTGCAGGCAGGAAGATGACAATCTCTCTGGTTAAATTTCAGTCAGGAGGAAGGTGATTTTTTCTAAATAAAGATGTGCCTGCAGGAAGACAACAATTGCAGGGTTCACTTGCAATCTGGAGGACCATGCCTTTTCCTATCCAGGTGTGCATGTAGGAACACAACAGTCACTCTGGTTAAATTGCACTGAAGAGGACAGTTATTTTTGTTTCTAAATACAGGTGTGTATGAAGGGCATAACAAGCACTCTGGTTAAATCACAGTCAGGAGGAAAGTGATATTTTTCAAAACAAAGGCCTGCCATCAAGGACAGAACAATCACTCTGGTTAAATTGCAGCCAGGAGGATGGTGATTTTTCTGAACAGATGTGGTGCCATAGGGACACAAGAATCACTCTGGTTAAATCGCAGTCAGGAGGAAAGTGATTTTTTACCAAAAACACATGTGCGCAGGGGACATAACAATCACTGGTTAAATTGCATTCAAGGGGACAGTGATTTTTCCAACAAAAGGTGTGCATTCAGGGACACAACAGTCACTCTGGTTAAATTGTGTCAGGAGCACAGTGATTTTTTCTAAATAAATTTGTGCCAGCAGGACACAACATTCACTCAGGTTTAATCGCTGTCAGGAGAACAGTGTTTTTCCAAGCAGAGGTGTGAATGTAGTGACACAATCACTGTGGCTCAACTGCAATCATGAGAATAGTGACTTTTTCTAAATAAAAGTGTCACAGCAGTGACACAACAATCACTCTGGTTAAATCACACTCAGGAGGACAGTGCTGTTTTCCTAGCAGAGATGAGTACATAGGACACAACAACCACACTGGTTAAATCACAGTAAGAAGGGCAGTGATTTTTTCCATGCACAGGTGTGCAATCAGAGAAATAATAATCACTCTTGTTAAATTGCAGTTAGGAGGACATTGATTTTTTTATCTAAATAAAGGTGTACCAACTGGGACACAACAATCACTCTGATTAAATTGCAGTGAGGATTGCAATGATTTTTTCCATGCACAAGTGTGCACGTATGGACACAACAATAACTCTGGTTAAATCACAGTCAGGAGGACAATGATTTTTCTCTAAATAAATGTGTGCATGAAGGGACATAACAAGCACTTTGGTTAAAACACAGTCAGGAGGATAGTGATTTTTTCTAAATAATGGTGTGTTAACAGGAAAACAACAATCACACTGGCTGAATTGCAGTTTGGAGGACAGTAATTTTTTCTTCCAGGGTGCACATTGGGACACAATAAGCACTCTGGTTAGAATTGCAGTCTGGAAGACAGTGATTTTCTAAATAATGGTGTGCGAACAGGGACAGAAAAATCACTCTGATTAATCGAAGTCAGGAGGACAGTGATTCTTTTTCCTAGCAAAGGTGTGCATGTATGGACACAACAATCACTCTGGTTAAATTGAAGACAGGAGGACAGTGACTTTTCATCAAACATAGGTGTGCACACACAGGGACACAACAATATCACTGGTTAAATCACATTCAAGAGGACAGTGTTTTTTCTTAGCACAGATGTGCATTCAGGGACACAACAGTCACACTGGCTAAATTGCAGTCAGGAGCACAGTGATTTTTTCTAAATAAAGGTGCACCAGCAGGCACACAACAATCACTCTGGTTAAATCGTAGTCAGAAGGACAGTGTTTATTCCAAGCAGAGGTGTGTATATAGTGACACAATCACTCTTGTTCAATCACAGTCAGGAAGACAATTACTTTTTTCTAAATAAAGGTTTCCCATTGGGGCACAAAATTACTCTGGTTAAATCGTAATAAGGATGGTGATTTTTCTGTGCACAGGTGTGCTCGCAGAGACACAATAGTCACTTTGAGTAAATCGTAGGGAGGAGAACAGTTATTTTTGTTTTCTAAATAAAGGTGTGCTGCAGAGACACAACAATCACTTTGTTAATTTGCAGTCAGGAGACAGAGGTTTTTTCCCTAGCACATGTGTGTGCAAGTTGAGATAACAATCACTCTAGTTTAGTTGCAGTCAGGAGGACAGTGATTTTTTGTTCCTAACACAGGTGTGCATGTAGGAACACAATAGTCACTCTGACAAAATTGCAGTAAAGAGGACAGTGATTTTTTCTAAATTGAGGTGTACACAAGAGACATAACAAGCACTTTGGTTAAATCACAGTCGAGGAAAGTCATTTTTCTAAATAATGGTGTGCTAACAGGAACAAAACAAACACACTGGCTAAATCACAGTTTGGAGGATATTGATTTTTTCCTAGCCAGGTGTGCATGTAGGGACACAACAGTTACTCTGGTTAAATTGCAGTAAGGAGGACAGTGATTTTTCTAAATAATGGTGTGTAAGCAGAGACATAAAAATCATTCTGGTTAATCTGTAATCAAGCAGGACAGTGATTTTGTACAAAATCAAGGTTTGCCAGCTGGGGCGCAGCAGTCACTCTGCTTAAATCACACTCAGGAGGACAGTGATTTTTTTCTTAGAACAGGTGTGCACACAGGGAGACAACAATCAATCTGGTTAAATCGCAGTCAGAGAAAGTGATTTGTTTGATAAATAAAGGTGTGCTGGCATGGACACAACAATCACTCTGATTAAATTGCTGTCAGGAGGACAGTGATTTTTCTAAATAATGGTGTGCTGACAGGAACACAAGAATCACTGTGGTTAGATTGCAGTTTGGAGGACAGTGATTTTTTCTACGAGGTTGCACATTGGGACACAACAAGCACTCTGGTTAAATCACAGTCTGGAGGACAGTGAATTTTTCCTACATAATGGTGTACAATCAGGGACATAGAAATCACTCTGATTAATTGAAATCAGGGTACATTGATTTTTCTAGCAAAAGGCGTACATGTGTGGACACAACACTCACTCTGGTGAAATCGAAGTCAGGAGGACAGTAACTTTTCACAAAACACAGGTGTGCACAAAGGGACACAACAGTCACTCTGGCTAAATTTGCAGTCAGGAGCACAGTGATTTTTTTCTAAATAAAGATGCGGCAGCAAGTTTTTCCTAGCAGAGGTGAGCACATAGGGGCATAATCAGCTGGTTAAGTCACAGTAAGAAGGGCAGTGATTTTTCTATGCACAGGTGTGCAATCAGACAAACAATAATCACTCTGGTTAAATTCAGTGAGGAGGACAGTGATTTTTTATCTAAAAAGGTGTACCAGCAGGGACACAACAATCACTTTAGTTACATCACAGTCAGGAGGACAGTGATTTTTCCTTGCACAGGTGGGCAAGTAGGGACACAACAATTGCATTGGTTAAAACACATTCAAGAGGACAGTGATTTTTCTTAGCACAGATGTGCATTCAGGGACACAACAGTTACTCTGTCTAAATTGCAGTCAGGAGAACAGTGATTTTTTTTTCTAAATAAAGATGTGCCAACAGGTACACAACAATCACGGTGGATCAATCATGATCAGGAGGACAGTGTTTTTCCAAGCAGAAGTGTGTACATAGTGACACAATCACTCTGTTTCAATTACATTCAGGAGGACAATGATTTTTACTAAATAAAGGTGTCCCAGTAGAGACACAACAATCACTCTGGTTAAATCGTAGTCAGGAGGACAGTGATTTTTCTGTGCACATGTGTGCTCAGGGAGACACAATAGTCCTTTTGATTAAATTGCAGTGAGGAGAACAGTGATTTTTTTCTAAATAAAGGTGTGCTGCAGAGACACAACAATCACTTTTGTTAAATTGCAGTCAGGAGGACAACGATTTTTCTTAGAACAGGTGTGCATGTAGGGAATCAATCTGATTAAATCACAGTCAGGAGGCAGTGATGTGTTTTTAAATAAAGGTGTACCAGCATGAACACAACAATCACTCTGATTAAATCGCTGTCAGGAAGACAGTGATTTTTTCAAAATAATGGTAGGCAGACAGGAACACAATAATCACTGTGATTAAATTGCAGTCTGGAGGACAGTGATTTTATTCCAATTACAGAAGTGCATGTAGGGACACAACAATTGCTCTGGTTCAATCACAGTCAGGAGGACAGTGATTTTTCTAAATAATGGTGTGCAGGCAGGAAGATGACAATCTCTGGTTAAATTGCAGTCAGGAGGAGAGTGATTTTTTCTAAATAAAGGTGTGCCAGCAGGAAGACAACAATCGCTTGGGTTAAATCGCAATCTGGACGACCATGATTTTTCCTATCAAAGGTGTGTGTGTAGGAACACAACAGTTACTCTGGGTAAATTGCAGTCAGGAGGACAGTTATTTTTGCTTCTAAATACAGGTGTGCATGTATTGACATAACAAGCACTCTGGTTAAATTGCAGTCAGGAGGAAAGTAATATTTTTTCAAAACAAAGGCGTGCCATCAAGGACAGAACAATCACTCTATTTAAATCGCAGCAAGGAGGATGGTGATTTTTTCCTAGCACAGGTGGTGCATGTAGGGACACAAGAATCAATCTGGTTAAGTCACAATCAGGAGGACAGTGATTGTTTTTCTAAGTTAGGTGTGATAGCTTGGACACAACAATCACTGGTTAAATCACAGTCAGGAGTACAGTGATTTTTTCCCAAGCAAAGGTGTGCATTCAGGGACACAATAGTCACTTTGATTAAATTGTAGTGAGAAGGACAGTGATTTGTTTTCTAAATAAAGGTGTGCTGCAGGGACAAAACAATCACTTTGGTTAAATCGCAGTCAGGAAGGCAGTGATTTTTTCCTAGCACATGTGTGCAAGTAGGGCAAAACAATCACTCTAGTTTAGTCGCAGTCAGGAGGACAGTGATTTGTTTTCCTAGCACAGGTGTGCACGCAGGACACAACAGTCACTCTGTTAAATTGCAGTAAGGAGGACAGTGATTCTTTTTCTAAGTTAAGGTGTGCACAAAGGGACATGACAAGCACTCTGGTTAAATCACAGTCAGGAGGATAGTGATTTTTTCTAAATAATGGTGTACTAACAGGAACACAGCAAACAAACTGGCTATATCGCAGTTTGGAGAACATTGATTTTTCCTACCCCAGGTGTGCACATAAGGACACAACAGTTACTCTGGTTAAATCACAGTAAGGAGGACAGTGATTTTTTCTAAATAATGTGTGCAAGCAGGGACATATAAATCACTCTGGTTAATCGCAGTCAGCAGGACAGTGATTTTTGTACTAAATAAAGGTTTGCGGATGGGACACAACAATCACTCTGGTTAAATACATGAGTCAGGAGGGCAATGATTTTTCCTGGCACAGGTGTGCATGTAAGTACACAACAATAATGCTGGTTAAATCACAGTCAGGAGGACAGTGCTTTTTTTCTTTCTAAATAAAGGTGTGCATGAAGGATATAACAAGCACTTTGGTTAAATCACAGTCAGGAGGATAGTGATTATTTTTCTAAATAATGTTTTGCTAACAGAACACAACAATCACTCTGACTGAATTGCAGTTTGGAGGACAGTGATATTTTTCTTGCTTTGGGTGCCGTGGGACACAACAAGCACTCTGGATTAAATCACAGTCAGGAAGACAGTGATTTTTCTAAATAATGGTGTACAAGCATGAACATAAAAATCACTCTGATTAATCGAAGTCAAGAGGATAGTGATTTTTTCCTAGCATAGGTGTGCATGTATGGACACAACAATCTTACTGGTTAAATCGCATTCAAGAGGACAGCGATTTTTTTTCATAGCACAGGTGTTCATTCAGGGACACAACAGTCACTCTGGCTAAATTGCAGTCAGGAGCACAGTGATTTTTTCTAAATAAAGGTGCACCAGCAGGTACACAACAATCACTCTGGTTAAATTGCAGTCAGGAGGACAGTGTTTTATTCAAGCAGAGGTGTGTGCGTGGTGACACAATCACTCTGGTTCAATCACAGTCAGGAGGACAATTATGTTTTTCAAAATAAAGGTGTCCCAGCAGAGACACAACAATCACTCTGGTTAAATCATAGTAAGGAGGATAATGATTTTTTTCTGTGCAGAGGTGTGCTCTGCAGAGACTTTGTGAGGAGAACAGTGATTTTTTTCTAAATAAAGGTGTGCCAGGGACACAACAATCACTTTGGCTAAATCGCAGGCAGGAGGACAGTGATTTTTCCTAGCACATGTGTGTGCAAGTAGGAGCACAACAATCACTCTAGTTTACTCGTAGTCAGGAGGACAGGGATTTTTGTTCCTAGTACAGGTGTGCATGCAGGGACACAACAGTCACTCTGTAAATGTAGTAAGGAGGACAGTGATTTTTTTTAAATTAAGGTGTGCACGAAGGACATAACAAGCACTCTGGTTAAATCACAGTCAGAGGATAGTGATTTTTTCTAAATAATGGTGTGCTAACAGGAACACAACAAAGACACTAACAGGAACACAACAAAGACACTGGATAAATCACAGTTTGGAGGACATTGATTTTTCCTAGCCCAGGTGTGCATGTAGGGAAACAACAGTCACTCTGGTTAAATTGCAGTAAGAAGGACAGTGTGTTTTTTTCTAAATAATGGTGTGCAAGCAGGGACATAAAAATCACTCTGGTTAGTTGCAGTCTGCAGGACAGTGATTTTTGTACAAAATAAAGGTTTGCTGGCTGGGACACAACAATCACTCCAGTTAAATTGCCATGAGGATGAGAGTGATTTTTTCTATATAAAGGTGTGCCTGCAGGGATGCTACAGTCACTCTGCTTAAATCGCACTCAGGAGGACAGTGATTTTTTCTTAGAACAGGTGTGCCGTAGGAGACAACAATCAATCTGGTTAAATCACAGTCAGGAGACAGTGATTTGTTTTTAAATAAAGGTGTGCGGCATGGACTCAAGAATCACTGTAGTTAAATTGCAGTCAGGAGGAAAGTGATTTTTCTAAATAAAGGTGTGCCTGTAAGTACACAAAGTCACTCTGCTTAAATGCAGTCAGTAGGACAGTGATTTTTTTCTAAATAAAGATGTGCTGGAAGGATACAGCAAACACTGTGGTTAAATCACAGTCAGGAGGACAGTGATACTTTTCCTAAGCGCAGGTGTACATTTTGGGACACAACAGTCTCTCTTGTTAAATTTTAGTCAGAAGAACTGCAATTTTTTCTAAATAAAGGTGTGCTGGCAAGGAAACAACAATCACTGGTTAAATCACAGTCAGGAGGACAGTGATTTTTTCTCCCAACTCAGGTGTGCATGCAAGGACACAACAGTCACTCTGGTTAAATCGCAGACAGGAGGACAGTGATTTTTTTCCTAGTGCCGGTGTACATGCTGGGACACAACAATCTCTTGTTAAATCACAGTCAGGAAGACAGTGATTTGGTTTGTAAATAAGGTGTGCCTTCATGGACACAAAAATCACTCTGGTTAAATTGCAGTCAGAAGGATAGTGATTTTTCTAAATAAAGGTGTGCTGACAAGGAGACAACAATCACTGGTTAAATCTCAGTCAGGAAGGCAATGATTTTTCCTAGCTTAGATGTGCATGCAAAGACACACCATTCACTCTGGTTAAATCATAGTCAGGAGGAGAGTGATTTTTTCTTAGAACAGGTGTGCCGTAGGGAGACAACAATCACTCTAGTTAAATCACAGTCAGGAGGCAGTGATTTGTTTCCTAAATAAAGGTGTGCCTGCATGGAAACAACAATCACGCTTGTTAATTGCTGTCAGGAGGACAGTGATTTTGTTTCTAAACAAGCTTGGCAGAGCCACTGCAACTGTGAATGCATTAACTAGATAAGGGTGTTTCATGGGCTTAAACATAAACAGTTATTTATTTATTTATTTATTTATTTTAAAAATATCAGATTTACAAACATTTGAGTCACAGGCTCATTTACAAAGGCACCTCTTTGAAACTAATACAAAGACGGCACAGATAACAAGTCAAAAACAGGCACTACATCAAGAAGACCAAAGCAGTTCAAACAATATACAATAACTAAATCAAATAGACATCAGGAGTCAAGAGAAGCCCAGAGTGTTCACATGAAGGCTGTTGCATATACAGTAACTGAATCAAAGTATAGTACATTGAGACAGGGCATATTTCAGCAAAAAAGGCATGACAGGTGTGTGTTATCATGTAATAATATCACACCTGGGGTGGGTTGAAGCATGAGGTGAAGCCGAGTGCTTCCACCACCCCAGGAGTGACATAATTACACAATAACACACACCCTGGAGTGCCTTATTACAATTATACAATGTCTTGTTGTTATATACAGAATAAAAAATACATTTTAAACAATGTTTTGTTAGTGTGGAAAATATTTCTGAAGAGAAAGTGCAAGGAATGATCCAAACCAAAGCTACGGTGATGTTGTTGTGTAATAACATCACTGTTTCAGTGTCAGCAGCCAATCAGCTTCTTACATTTTCCCTTGTCACTGTATAATTAAAAATAATGCCACCTTCTGTATTACAGTTACCTATATGTTTTGCATTTTATTATATGCAGTGTTATAGAAATCAACTCAACAAAACCAGGCCATCATATACATGAAGGTACTGTACCCTAACTGAAAACACTGCTGAGACAGCTGTATGTTGTGACAAGGTGGAAGATAAACACAATGTTGAGACAAGTTTTGAAGACATTTGATGTTTTTTCTAGAGACTGATATACAGTTCACACATAAAATTCATATAATGTAAAAGTCCATATGCCCAAGTGCCAATGTAAATTCAACACATTTATATTACAGGCTTTTCTCTTGAAGGAAGATATTACTATATAAGGCCAAAAATGGGCATCAAGTAAAGGATTTTATTTAACTCTAAAATTGATTAGCGTTTTGCTCATAAAAAGTGCTAAAACTTTGTGAAAATTAATAGCTCTTGCCTCACTGTGTTAACAAACAGAGCACGTCTAGAAAATCTATTTAAATACTTTCTGTACAGTTTGTATCATCCCAAGAAAAAAACTGGTAATCAATTATTTAAAACCCTGCAACATGCTTCTTTTCCTGCTGCTGTGAGTTCCCTCATTGGTGAAATCCCATTCTGCTTGTGGCAGCCCCCAAACCAGATAATTTATTTAAAAATATTTTGTTGAGAAATTTTTGTTTAGTATATCCATGGTCAGGAAAAATAAATTTGTAAAGAAATAAAAATCCCCATTTATCAGTTCATTGAATCACAATACAGCATGTTATGAATTTTTCAGATTCTATGTGTAACCTACAGTAAGTCAGAAAGAAATTAGATACACAAATGCCTAGCTATTTGCAAGAGAAGCAAATGTGGTAATTATCATTCAGTTATAAACACCTATAGTCACAAACTGCAAGTTAAGAAAATTCAGTAGAATATTAACACTAGCCCAGAACTGCCTGCCGAGAATGAAGTTGGTAAATTATTTGGAAAAGGCAATACAATTGGGTCTCTTTGCTACAGTATGCAATGTCCTGCAAAGATAGTAGTGTTACATGGCTTAATGAGGTGCTGTGAGGGTGCCTAAGGGAACTTGTCATGCAGAAAGTTCCAGGAGCACAGTCGTAATAAAAACTGGAATAACAGGTTCCAAGTAGCAATTAACTCAAACGGAAAGTTCAAAAACTACCCCATTCATTCAGAGAGTGTCAATAAATGTATTTGTTAACTATGCTGGTTTATCTTGCTTTCCTCAAGGTAAACATGTGAAACCACATTTATGTTATTTTAAATGAAAATGAGTGATAAATAAGCTTATCCAGTTGGATGGCAGCTCTTCACTGATATAAACTGATCCAGGAAAAATGTAAATTGGAAAAGAAAAAAAACAGCATTTTGTTTCTACAGCTACAGTAGTTGCTAATTGAGCTGGTATTTTTAACAAATGCAAGTCAACTCCACTTCTCAAACTTAAAAAGAAAAATACTCTTCATCACAGACTGTGTTTACCAAGTACTGTGCCCATTTTAGTATATAAATGTTTAAGAAATACCTGAAAGTTGTCTATTTTCCTTGAAGTTGAATCCTTAAGCTGTAGTTTCACACATTTCTTAGTGTTTCCTTTTGAGACACCAGGTGACTCTGATAATCATTTGTTCCAAGGGTTTCCTTGAAGTTGAATCCTTAAGCTGTAGTTTCAGACATTTCCTAGTGTTTCCTTTTGAGACACCAGGCACTCTGATAGTCATTTGTTCCAAGGGTTTTGAAGTCAGTTTGAAGGCAATAATAACTTCTGTTCTTAGTCCTTAACAAAATGGGACTCCACAGATGTGTTGTTCCTGGTCCACACCCCAAACTCTAGTGAATCTTCTTTCAGTATGATTGATCCACCTCCTGCCCTCCCACATGAACAAAAAAGGTGGGATGGACCTTTTGGAGCTTCTTGGGTGGAGGTGTGTGGACCTTACTTCACCCAAAAACAATGCTGCCTTCCACTACTCAGGTTCCAGTTCTTGTACCACCCATTTAAGGAAGAAAGTAGTACCCTGCAACCATTGATTAACATGAAAGCATATTTATCTGAGGGCAGAAAACATTTCTTGGATGAGGGTAAGGCGGAGAAGACTATTTATACCTTCGGTCAGTTCCATGGACAGAAAACATGACATCACTCCTTTTGTACATGCAATACTCCTGTAGGCTCCACCCACAGTCTTAAAAATGGTTGTGCTGCTAGGAACACAACAATCGCTCTGGTTAAATTGAAGTCTGAAGGACAGCAATTTTATTCCAAGCACAGGTGTACTGGTAGGGACACAACATTCACTATGGTTTAATCGCAGTCAGGAGGACAGTGTGTTTTTCTAAATAATAGTGTGCAGGCAGGAACACAACAATCTCTCTCTGGTTAAATTGCAGTCAGGAGGAGAGTGATCTTTTTAAAATTAAGGTGTGCCATCAGAATCAACAATCGCTTTGGTTAAATCACAATCAGGAGGACAGTGATATTTTTCCTATCACAGGTGTATCACGAGGGAGACAACAATCACTCTCACAGTCGGGAGGAAAGGTCTTTTTTTCTTAGCACAGGTGCACACAAGGACACAACAGTCACTATGGTTAAATTGCAGTCAGGAGGACAGTGATTTTTTCTAAATAAAGGTGTGCATATAGGGACATAACAAGCACTCTGGTTAAATCACAGTCAGTAGGACAGTGATTTTTTCTAAACAAAGGTGTGCCATCAGGGACAGAACAATCACTCTGGTTAAATCGCATCCAGGAGAATTGTGATCTTTTTCCTAGCACAGGTGTGCATATAGGAATACAAAAATCACTCTGCTTAAATCTGCATCAGAAGGACAGTGATTTTGTTTCTAAATAAAGGTGTGCCTGCAGGAACACAACAATCACTATTTAAATCACAGTCTGGAGAACAGTGATTTTCCTAACACAGGTGTGCACATAGGGGCATGAAAATCACTCTGGTTAAATCACAGTCAGGAGGACACTGATTTTTTTCCTGGCCCAGGTGTGCATGCAGGGACACAACAGTCACTCTGATTAAATCACAGTCAGGAGGAGAGTGATTTTTCTAAATAAAGGTGTTCCTGCAAGGATGCAACAATCATGCTGGTTAAATTGCAATCAGGAGGACAATGATTTTTTGTAAATAATGTTGTGCAGGCAGGGACATAACAACCACTCTGGTTAAACTGCAGTCAGGAGGACAATGATTTTTCTTAGCACAGATGTGCATGTGGAGACAACAATCTCTCTGGTGCAATTGCAGTGAGGAGGGCAGTGATTTGTTTTTAATTAAGGTGTGCCAGCATGGATACGATCACTGTGGTTAAATCGCAGTCTGGCGGACAGAATTTTTCCTGCCAAAAGTGTGCATGTAGGGACACAACAATCACTCACAGTCAGAAAGACAGTGATTTTTGTTCTAGCACTGGTTTGCATAAAGGGACATAAGAAGCACTCTGGTTAAATCTGAGACAGGAGAACAGTGATTTCTTTCCTTGCACAGGTGTGCCAGCAGGACACAACAATAACTCTGGTTAAATCGCAGTCAAGAGGACGGTGATTTTTTTAAAATAAAGATGTTCTGGCAGTGACACAATCATCTGGTTAAATTGCAGTCAGGAGACAGTGATTTTTTTAAATAAAGATGTTCTAGCAGTGACACAACAATCATTCTGCTTAAATTGCAGTCAGGGGGACCATGATTTTCCCAGCACAGGTGTGCTGGCATAGACCACAACAGTCACTCTGGTTAAATCTCTATCAGGAGGACAGTGATTGTTTTCCTAAATAATGGTGTGCTGACAGGAACAACAATTCACTGTGGTTAAATTTGCAATCTGGAGTACAGTGATTTTTTCCTAGCACAGCTGTGCACATAGGGACACAACAATCACTCTGGTTAAATTTCAGTCAGAGGATAGTGATTTTTCTAAATAAAGGATATTTTAGAATACTCTTCAAAAATGCTACAGAAAGGGATTAGTCATTTTCCTTTAAAACAGGTCCTAATTTTATTGTGAACAAATGTGCTGTACATGTTTTGACTGATTCTCATTATTAATTATATGTTTTTGCAATGTTTGCATTATGTCATTGTTTTTATGGTTGTGTTTATTCTCCTTTCTAACACCAGTGACTTTTAGCCCTGGGTCATGCATGAAAAGGGCTTTTGATCATACACTTATCTGGAAAACAAAAGTTTTTTTATATATTCTCTTTATTCCCCTCCTACTATCCCATTGGAGCCGCACCTTTGGGAGTCACCTATGGAGTCTGACCCTGCCAGTGCCTTACTTGACAGTCTCTGGTCCTTCATCGGCCTCAGAAACCCCCAGGTGGGGTAGGGTGGGGGCAGACCCCTGAATCTTGCATATCTTGTCAGGGTCCTGGGCTGTAGGCAGGCACTGGTACATTGGGCCCGACTGGGTGCTCTGTCTTCCTGGCTCTGATGGGGTTTTTCCCTGTTCTGTGAGATGCTGCAATCCTCCCATGGAGAAGGTGAGCCGTCATCAGACGCTCCAGCCTGTCTCCCACCCAGCCAACCCCCAGTGGCTCAGCTCGCCTAAACCTGGTCACTGGTGCAGCACAAGGTGCGGTGTCCAGCATCTCAACCTCTGCACCACCGGGCCAGCTCAGAAAACAAAGTTTTAATCAAAATGTAATAAATAAAAATATTTTGTGGAGGTAGAATGTAAAGTGTAAAAATTGTGAGATCTACAGATTGTAGCTTATATTGTGCTCAATAGATTTAGACAAAAAATTATATTTTAAGGCTGCCTATCTTTGTCTAAATTGTGACCCCTCCCCTTTATGGTGTTGTTACCATAGGATGATTGATGGCATACTGCTGAGTCTATTTGACCACAGTGCTTTTGGTCAGGTCCAATAAATATAGAAGCCCATGGTTATACAAGAAGCCAGTTGATTAAACAGGAGTTTGCTGAGATGGAGAATCCCCATGATAAAAATTTAAAGAAAAGGGTAAAGGAAGAAGGATTTCAATGATAAATATCAACATAAATTCACTAGCTTACTGCCCAAACTTGAGTATGAGAACATGGAGGAGAAAGGGTTAGCGGTGTTGGTTAAAACCCTACTCCTAAATTTCAAAATACTTGGCCACTGCAGGAGAGAAATCTGTTATAAAGGACTCTAAGGAGAAAGAAACTAAGATTTTATTGTGAATACTGCCCCTACCCCCGGAACCTGGCAAGGCCAATATTGATCCCTTAGCAAAGGCCTTAGGATTTTTACAGGGCACCAAATACTTGTTATTTGATGAAAGCCAAAGCTTTAACTCAAAGCTTCATTTCTTTTTGACCCCTTGTGTTCACTATGATAGAATGTGAGAGAATCTGATTGCAATACTAGGTAACTGACTGACAGAAGTGGTGTAATTGCTGAACTCCACAACACAATTCTAGGGTTGAAAAAATTAGATAATCATAAAATAATTACAGAAATCCAAATCCTACAATATAAGTATCCCAATTTGACTCACCAAATCTTATTAGTAGTTAAGATATCCCAATAAATATAAGTCAAAGGAAAGAGGACAATATGTATAACAACATGCTCACTTACATTCATCATATTTAAGTCCAGATATCATAGAGTTATGAAAAATCAATATGCTGTATGTCTACTATTGATGGAACAACTGGTCTTTATCAGAAATGATGGAGATCCTTAGAGAAGATGACACCATAAATGGTGCTAGATTAGAGGATGCACTTATAATATTAGAGCTTTACTTTGGGCTTGAGGGGTTGGTATCCGCTGCTTGAAGCTGGTGCAGATTCCGCAGCATGAGTGTTGATGGGTACTCCTAGATCTTTCCATATTACACTGGTGCTGCAGGAACTGCACTGGCTGCATGTTCAGTGGCGGATCACCTTCAAAGTCGGATTACTGACTTTTAAAGTCCTGCATGATCTGGGCCCTGATTACCTGAAAGAACTCCTGATCCCTTACCAGCCTGTGCAATCACTCCGCTTAACCAATGAGGGGTTGCTAGAGATTCCAAGGGTGATTTTAAAATCTGCTGGGGCCCATGCTTTTATGTTTGTGGCACCTTCCCTTTGGAATTCTCTACCCCATCAGATTAGGAGTGCATGACTGTGGGGAGTTTTAAACAGGCTTTGAAATCCTTCCTGTGGGAAAAGCTTATGGTTTTACTGTTCATTGATCTGTTTTCTGTTTATGTTTGGTTTTATAATGTTGATTTCTGTATTTTTATCTTATTGTATTGCGCCTTGATATTTGAAAGGCACAGAATAAATAAAGTATTATTATTATTATTATATACCCTAAGAATTTCCCAGTTCTAGAACAATCATTAGTGGAGAATCCAGTTAATAGATTGTGACCTGATTGCTCTAGTATTATAATACCAGAGGAAAATGAGAAATCTAAAACAAAAATCTAAAAGGAAATAAAGGAAGGGGAAGGAAGGGCTACTAACAACCAAGTGGAGATGATCACAAAAGGCAGTAGGAAAAGGAGGAAGAAAGGGGAAAAGGACAGAGGCAGAAAAAGGACAAATATAAATCTGAACCCCTAGAACCATGTAGTTTGAAGAAAAGGTAGATTCTAAAGGGCTTAGGGAGCCTGACCATAAGCTCATACTGGGTCAATATGTACTAAGTAGAATGTGGAATGCCGCAGGGCAAAACCATGCAACAGTAACAGTGTGGGGGAAGAATAGCTACAGGGTACACAATGCCGCATGACACAAACAGTGTGAAATGGTAATGATGACCCTGTTGCTGTTTCCTGAAAGGGTAAGAGCTCTGCTGGAATGGAATCCACCAAGCAGCTGCCATGGCTCAGGGAGTAGAGCTATCAGTGCAAGAGGACAGTGGAGCGGCTGTTGACTGGTTAGTTAATTTTTTTGTCTTGTCTTTTGTGCGGTTCATAATGCCCCCACTGACTTTCACCCTGTCCCTAGGGAGGTGTAGCCTGTTTTTTTTAGTCACTGTTTTGACAGAGCAGTATAGTGCTGTGCTGTTTTTGTATGCTACAACATGACCCTGTGCACCATAAGCTAAGGGAACACCAAGTTGTGCAGATTGAAGGAACAGAAGCTAAAGGAAATGAGAGCAATTCAGAGTTATGAATCCACTTCTGAATCTCTTCAGGAGTTAGGAGAAAGAGGAATAAAAGAAAAGGAATAAGTCTTTACAGGTGAAGAAGGTAGTAATGACAAAGCTCATGACAGGAAACTGTGGAAAGATGAAAGACAATATACCCAAGAGAGAAGAGAAAAGGGAAAAAGGAAAAACAGTCCTAATTCCCAAAAAGAGTGTTATAAATCTGAGGGGATGAGGCTTTGCTGAGAAACTTGGGTATCTATGTAAAACAGAATGAAGATAAAGACTGTCTATTAGAACTAACTAAAAATCTTGTCAAAGCAGAGTTGGGACTAAAGGATGAAGGGAGGCAATCCTTAGAGCATTTAGAGATCACTCAGATGCCCATAAACCAGTTTATGTATTAATGAAAGGAATAAGTTACCCAAGTAAGTATGGTCCAGTATGTCTGTCTCCACCGTTTGGGCCTAGAGATCTCTGCCCTGGTTACTTGGTGCTCTGTACTGTTTTTTTGGATCTGGTATTCACAAAGTAAGAAACCAGATACATGGGATGAGATAAAAAATAATCATAGACTTAAAATGGGATTTTAAAACCCAAGATCATACACTGATGAAGAAATAATTTCTGTCTTTGGTATTGATCCCAGTAAAAAGAATACAATGGGATGTTAAAAGCAGCCACTTGCTTTCATATCCATAATGTTGTGACTTAGAAATTTTGGAATGATTGATTCAGTTCACAGATGGAGCGGGGAGTTGGGCAAAATCAGATTAATATCTATGTTAGGCAGGGAACATTTGATGGCTGCTGTAATGGAGAAGGCCACTTCTATGAATACAATCTGAACACATTACATTGATTGGGATGACCTACATTCTTGCTTACCAAGAGGCAGGGCGATATAACATCACAAGTAAGGCACCCCGCCCTCCTTATATAATTGACTGGAAGAAGAGGTAACTAAATTTCATGAGATCCCATCAATGATGGGCCTTTTCTATTGTCACATATGATATCTCAGGTCTACCAGCTAAATTGACAGATCTAGAATGGGTGAATTTTATTAAGCAAACAAGCTATCTGCTTCCAAGAAACCTGGACATGTGAAGAAATTAGTCTGAAAGGTTACCATATAATATACGTTCCAGCAGTAAAACAGAATAAATGTGGAAGACCACCTGGTGGCTTAGCAATCTATATTTAACTAATATCTGACGTTAATTTGGTAAAGATTTTTTTAAATGAGAATATGATATTTATCTTAGTGAACCTAAGGTCATCTATTTTACTATTGAGTACAGTGTATAACCCCACAAGGCACTCACAATTATAAGGAAGATTTTTAGGATCTTTTAGATAACAACATTAATGACAACCTATTTCTGTTTCCCATTACAGTTTTTATTCTATCAGGTCCTTACAGAAATATAGGTGTGCTGTGTACATGTAGAATGCATACCACATGCTTAATTGTGCAATATTTACATGCGATTCATACACTAAGTGAACCTATGTGAACCAGGTCTAACAACAAATCAGGTTTGCATGCTGCAAGCTTGATACATGTGCAGGTAAGCTGGTGTGAACATCTTCAAAAATTACATCAGGTTCACGTGTTGCATGCTTGACATGAGTGCAGCAGTTAAGCTGGCATGAATAGCATTTAAACATCACATCAGGTTCACATGTAGCAGCTAAGCTGATTGTATGTCTTATACTCTTCTGTTCCCAGGCTCGCCCTGAAAAGGGACCTTCCTTAAATAAATAAATAAATAAGCTGGTGCAAATCTTATCTAAAAAACCCCATTGGTTTCTATTTCTTATACTACTGCTAGTAATTAATCATTAAAATACATTTTTATTTGAATTCCCATAAAAATTAGGTAAACTCAGATCCTTTTGCAAGTTGTTTAATGGCTTTTGATTTTTATCATTATTCACCATTAATTTGTAAAGTATTGTGTGCTTACTGCATTAAATGCCTAGGATAGAGTCAATCAACATCCCCATTCCAGATGTACAAAAAGGGGCCTCTGTGTTGTGTAGCCTATTCTTTTGTTTTAGACCAGGCAAATCTATTATGCATATTTAGTGCTACA
Source organism: Neoceratodus forsteri (assembly GCA_016271365.2). Lineage (NCBI taxonomy): Eukaryota > Metazoa > Chordata > Ceratodontiformes > Ceratodontidae > Neoceratodus > Neoceratodus forsteri. The sequence continues at coordinate 1,548,903,141 of CM057453.1, forward strand.
GACATGTTTCTCCATGACTGTTTTATCTCACTTACTTTCCCTTTGTCATTCTGTCTTGAGCATATACACTATGGCCATGTCCAGCCCTCTTTGTGCTGAGTAGGGTCTTAGAAGCATGCACTATCCCTCACATTTTCTCACGGATACTCAAAATGAGGGACAATGAGGGACACTAGCCTCACTGATGATAAGGATGCATCATGAATCATGGAGATACAGTACCTCAGAACACAACGGAAACCATTGCATCAGCACCTGAGAATGAATTTCTACCATTAAGCAGGGGTGCCATTTAGGTAAGGTAGAGGGGGCAGCTCCCCATATTTGTGCCTAGGTTGTTATTATGGTGTGGCAACAATGGCTTTTAAATTTGGATTTAATCTTTGCACAGTAAGTGTCCACCTGGCCTGTGTGTGCTCACGCTGCAGGTACTCTCCAGACTCGACTGTGTCTGTATTGTGTTGTCCACTCTCTCCACCTATTAGCAGTGGCACAATCACATGTGATGTGGATGAGCTACAGCCAAGAAAGAGAACATGAGCCTCTTCAAGTGCCACACTGTCTTTCCCAACACAGATTAGACAGACTGCACACTATGGTTTGGAAGAGTCAGTGAGCACTGAACTCCCAATAGCAGTGTTATGGCAGCTGTTTTGTTGTTCTACTATTAGTGAGTCTCTGTCTCCTGGTGGCTGAAGGGCAGAGGTGAGCTTGAACTTAACTCAATAGTCAGCTACCTACTACTCTACTGGCCTCGTCTTGCAAAACAAAAACAGCACAGACCCCCACGGCAGCAAGCTAGGCTTAGTAGCGGTGGTGACAGCAGTGTGGGTGGCCTTCATAAGCCTTTATTAGTGCAGTGTGACAGCAGCCATGGCAGCAACCAAACAAGAAGCAAGCAACCCAGGTTGGGTGGGTTGGATGGGATGGTGACTTGGTTGCACACCATGTTGGGGACCTGTGATGGTCGGTTCTAGCATCCAGCTTCTGATGAAGGAGAGAGGGGAGAGGACTGAAAACTGGGCTGGTGGCACACTATGCCAGGCTGCAGGTTCTGGCCATATGGCTGGGTAAGTAAAGTAAATATTTTTTACAGGGGGATTGGGGAAGGAGGAAGACTGAAATATTGATGTGTTTTCATGTCTCTTCACCGTTAAGTGGCTTCATGACCCATAGGGGATGGGTAATGAATAGAAGAGAGTCGGGAGAAAATAGGACAAAGTTCTTTTTTTTTTGGGGCAGAACTTCAGCTAGGAAAAAATTGGTTAGTAACTGGGTGAGTTTAAGCCCAAATCTGATCCGGGTATACAGATGAATTTTATACATTAGAAGTTTTCCTGATTTGCATGTCATGTTTTGGTCAAACCAAATAGGCTGTACCATCTAGAGATGTTACAGACATTCTAGAGCTGTCCCTTGCATTCATGGACAGTTGAGCAGTATGGTATGCACAGACTATTGGAGCCTTACTATAGTTAGGCTTATGCCTCCCCCAGTGAAGCTGACCTCCACATCCCCATGTTCAGGCACATTATGACAAAGGGCAAAGGAGACTTCAGGTGTACCATTGAAATGAATGGGGTATTTTTAATTACTATTTTATACATTATTGATGGAGAGTTAGAGATTAATGAAGGCCACTTGCCAGCTAACAAGTGCCTTGTTAGTAGAACAGTAACCTTCATTATTCTCCAGCTCACAATCATAATGCATAAAATAGTTATATAACATAACTCCATTCATTTCAAGGGATATGCCCCATTACCTGACCCATGGACATCATATCTTAAAGACTCCTGTCTCTTTCTCCCTAGTATTCAAGTAAAGACTTTTTACTTATAACTATAATTGGTGGGTTGTCTGTAGCAGCATGGCCATACTCATTACAGTGTGTGTGCATGGGAGGGGTCTGGCCATGTGGGGTGTGTGTGTGTCAAGGTATTGCTACTTTTTGTGTTTGTCCCTTAAAGTCTGTTTGCATGGAGCGTTCAAAACTGCAGTGGAGCTACAGTCATTGCCAGCTATTTCCCAAAATTTCTGTGATATTTATCTCCTGCTTTCTGCATTTCCACAGTAGGGGCAGCAGAGAAAAACTTTTAGAAATGTTGTGAAATATTTGGAAATAGCTGGCAATGTCTGTATCTACTATTGTATGGAGAAAAAATAGTAGGAGTACAGGCCAGACAGAAGTAATTAAGTGATTTTGGGGTAAGTTTTGTATTGGGAGTGGGAAAATCACATGTTTTTCCATTGGTATGTGTGCTACAGTTAAACTGTGAAAATGAGATGAGGGAGAGAAGAAAACTGAAAAGCATAACAGTGGCCACAAGCATGCCACATGCATCAGATGTATTCAGGTACAGTTTGTATTGAAGTACAAGCAAACCATATGTGTGCAGACAGTTATGTCTTCTTAGTGGTTAAAGACACTGAACTACAAACCAAGAGACTTGAGGCATAAAGACCTGGGTTTGAATCTCATCAGCACCCCTTGTGTAGGGTGTGATCCTGGGCAAGTCACTTAACTTTTATGTGCAGTTATCAGTGACCACTTGCTTTTTGCATGCATGTACATGCATGCGGTCTTTCCCAATTAAACATAAATATCATGGTTTCCCACTAGCTTGCTGCACGGATGCCATATGCATGCAATTGGTTCCAATTTAACATTTAAATCATACTTGCAGCACACATATCACTTGGGTAGTTTTATGTGTGCAGCGTGAAAACATTTCATGTAATTATTTCTGTATGGGGAGATTTCAATGTGAGGATAGCTTACCGTGACAATCTGGAAAGTTTTAGAGAACTCTTCATTTACAAATACTCAGTCTAGAGGAACCACAGATCTGATAATAAATGAAAATGGAAAAGTCTCATACAAATATTATCGTCTACCAATATGATCATGATTAATGGCAGGCTCCCCAAAGACCTGGATGGGAATACAACCTATTTTGGACCTCATGATAAGAATGTAATACATTATTTTATTTCATCTCCTGATAATTTTGACATTCTTATCAGTCTTGTTATTCAAATGAGAACAGAAATAGCCCATGCTCCCTGTATTAACCGTAAACATACCTTCAGGAGTTTCATGGATCTCTCAGCATCTCATACTGCAAGATTTGAACTTAAGAATAATAAAAGAGATTCAGTTTCATAAAATAGATGGCATTGCTGAGTTATTGTCTAGAGAAGAAGCTTTAAAGAGCTTTTATGATATTTTGAAAGACGTTTCATCTCGTAAAGCATACAATGAACTAAATAACATATTTCTACAAATTAAAGTTTATATATAAAGACTCTAAAATGACTCCAGTACATGATTAGAGATGTGGCGAAATTTTAATCTGCTGTGGTGAAGTGGGCCTCGAAGTGATCAATTCACATTAGCGACACAATCACAAGTGGAAACTGCAAAGTGATCACTTAAGTGTTATTAATATTACTACTTTGTTGCCATTGCCCTTACATGGGTGTACAGTAGGCAGGCATACTCCATGTACTCCATGGTGTACAATTTTATTTAAGGGCAGCAAATAGGTTTGGAACTGCTTCCTTTGTCCATGAAAACAAAACACAGAACCAGCAGAACCCTTCTGTAATTTTTATTCATATTAGTCAAAACTAGAAGGATTTGTTACTGATACTGTCCTTGCATCACAAGGGCTTTACACTCTGTGGGCTGGTATGTGGGTGTCTGATGGTAAAATCTATTGCATCTGTATTTACCCATGCATGGGGGAGCAACCAGTGTCATGAGGTACAAAAGTTGCATTTATTGTGCCAAATGGGCAACACACACAATCCTGGTGTACATATTAATTGTGTCTGGCTACACCCCTGATGTCTTAATGTGAAGTAAGACAAAGTGAGAAGAGAATAGGCAGCCCCCACACATCACATGGCTTGCAGTATTGTAAGTCACATGCTTTAGCCAGGCAGGAAGGAAGTGAATCAGAGAAGCAGTTTCACTTTATCCTTTGCTTTCTTAAGAGGGAGAAAGCTTTGTTAGAGGAGACTAGGAGTGAAAGTGCTTGTTTGCCACTTGAGTTTCAGTACTGAAGAAAACCAACAGCTTTTTAAAAGCTATATCTTTAGTTTTTGTATTGTATTTTTTTGTTAATTTTTTATAAGTTTTGTTTTGTTTTGTTTGTGTGTGTGACTGTCTGTCTATGTCAGTGTGTGTCTGTGTGTGTGCATGTATGTCGGCCAGGGACTTGTGTCAGGATGGACCCAGGAAAGGTGAGTCGCTGGCCCGTAGGGCACAGTCGGAGGGAGGCGGACATGTGGGGCGGGTTGGTAGAGTCATACTGGACTGCTCCCAACTCCTGGGTGTAGCTTCCCACCATGTTGAAGCAACAGGATCAGCAGCAGCACCAGTGCCACTGGTAGCTGCTGTGCATCCACCTTCTCACCACTACCACCACCACCACCACCGGTTGCAGCTGTAGAGCTCCAGCAGCATTCGCCACTCCCTCCACAGCCACAGGAGGTTGCCTTGGAAAATGTGGTGGTGGGACTCATGTGAGGACTGTGTCTGGTCCCCCTGCAGCCCTCCAGTGTGGGAGTTTTTAACTTGTGGGGGAGATACCACAGTGGTGGTGTGCCATCTGTATGGTGTGCCGGTGCTCCATGGTCCCGTGGGACACATTTGGGGACCAGTGGCCAGCACATCCATATGCTCAACCACCACAGGACAGAGTGGCAGGATGCCATGGAGGGGCCAGGTGTCCACCTGCTGGACCTTCTGTGGCAGTGGCTGAGGGTGCTGCTGGGGTGGGAGTTGTGCCTCCCAGTCACTGGGCGCAGTAGGAGGGGGTCTGCACAACAGCTGCTCCACCACCACCACCGCCACCACAGCCACCAGCACCACCCTTCCACCACCACCACCCCACTACCTGGATTCCCTGCTGCAGTGGACCCCACCACAGTTCCTGCAACACAGCATGACATCTCCCTGGTATGGGCAGCTCTGGAAGAAAACAATCAGAGGGTCAGTGCTTGCAGCAGCAGGTCAACACAGGTCAATTAGGGAGGCAGAATAGTGCAGTGGTTTAAGGCTCTGAGCTGCAAATCTGGTGACATCCAGCAGACCAGACCTGGGTTTGAATCCCACAGCTTCCACTTGCATACTGTGTGACTCTGAGCAAGTCACTTAACTTCCTATGCTCCCAGGTCGCTTCCTGTAAAAAGCTTTCAGCTTAGTGTGCTACCCTGGTTAAACAACTAAAAAAAAAAAAACACAATAGAACAACAGCAGCAGCAAATAGTTACAATGCTACACCTGCTGCTGGACCACCACGGCATCCCACGGCCACAGTAACTTATGGGATTGTTTTCTGCCCCCACCCCACCCACTACTGTGTTGTACTGTGTTTTGTGTTTTTTTCTTTGTTGTTGTTTAATCACTACATTTTCCTTCAGAGGAATCTTTCTTGCACCACATGATGCAATACATTTCTGTGAAAACCACCCATACTTTTATTACAGTGTGTCACATGAAGGAGAATTTACATTCTAAAAATCTGTCCACATTCTGCCTCCCTTCTCAGCAATGTTAGGACATGATGTGCCAGGATAGTGCATGTGCCTGCTCATTACAGTGAATATCCAATTGTCTGGCAGCTTTCTGAATGTTTGTTTATGTTATAATGGTCAGTTTGTGGTGAAACATGTGGTCACATTTCGGTAAGAAGAGCCTTGTTAGTGGAAACATTTCCATCATACTACAAAGTCAACCTTATAACATAAGGAAACACTGCATAGCTGACAGACATTCACTATAGTGAGCATGTACCTGCGCTCCCTGCATCACGCCCTAACGTTGCTGAGAAAGGGAGGCAGAATGTGGGTGGCTTTTCTGAACGATAATCTCCATCACTTGACACACTGTAATGAAATGAAATTAAATGCAGTTTTAGAAATATATTGCACTCTGTGGAGCAATAAATATTCCAGTTGGAGTAAGGCCCCGCATGTTAGGTTATGTGCATCACCATAACTATGTAATGTGGTGAATATCTGTAAAGCAGCAGTGCAACAATCTGTTGAGAACTCTGAGCTATATTTTTAGTGCTATGTTACAACTTCCTCTACTTACATCCTGACTGACTGGAATGATAGAAATTTGCAGTAGTTGAGTCTGCTGTATTAACTTTTTCATGTGTGAAATAATGAAAGGATTATTCCTTTTAAAATGGTGCTGACCAGGTCTTTGTCATTGTTTTCCTGTGCTTTCTCCATCACATCAGTTAGTTGTTATATATCACTTGTTGTTAATTAACAGTTATGCAGCAGGCAGTGTTTTATGACACCTTGGAACAATAGTTATTGAAAAGCAGTTGCAAATAAATACAAACCTGGTCAGAACAATATTGAAGGCATGCTCATTTTTTTCCATACATGAAAAAAGTAGTCAACTAAGTAAAACAGACATAAATTGTGAAAAGAAGTATATCATTCAAGTCATGACTCGGAGGTAACTAGTGGTGGCTGTGGCAATGTAAAGTAGCATAAAAAGTACAGTTCAAAATTGTCAGGACATTCTTGCAATGCATTAATTGTAATGTAAGTATGAGCTCACAACAATCACAGAACACACAAATGTGGCACAGAGTCCCAGATTTTTTCTGCAGGCCCAAAATGCACCCTCCTTGTGTGCAGAAAATTGACAAGTGGTAACACAGTGAAATGAGACGGTTTCAGTCATACAAAGTCCCCAGACTAATGGTGCATGCAGTCATGCATGCAGTGGTAGCACAGAGTCCTGAGAGTTTTCTGCAGGCCCAAAATTCATCCTCCCAGCTTGCAGAAAATTGACAAGTGGTAATACAGTGAAATAAGACTGTTTCAGCAATCAGCATATACAAAGTCCCCCAGTATAAAATGATGACTGTAAGCATCCTGTTGCTGGTCCAATGTGTTCTCATGAGGCAATTCGAGCAAATGCAATGTGATCATCTCAACTGTATTGAAGAGTGCCTTTGGCTGTACACCAATAGTAGTCTTGGTGAGTAGATATACATATATATATATATATATATATATATAAAGAACAACCTCTGTGTAAACACTGAGGCAAGGGTTACCCAAAGGGCATTTGGCTGGGAAGCCAAATTTCAAGAAAATACTAACTCACATGCCACACAATGCAAGCATCATGGGCTGCATATGCAAATCACCACAGAATGTTATGCTGGTTCAGCTTTGGCAGGATTGCATGGTGCTGAAAGGCCTCTCACACAGTAACCTTTAGCACCTTTGCAAACTGTGTGAGAGGCCTTCGGCACCATGCAACTCTGCTTAAAGTTGAACCAGCAAACATTCTGTGGTGATTTGTGCAGCCCATGATGCTTTGCATTGTGTATGTGTGATTTTATATTTATATATATATATATATATATATATATATATATATTGTTGTGTATTTTGTAGGTGATGGGGGTTGACATGGACATGTACTCATGGTATTGTTCTGCATCATCACAGGTCACACATAAACTGTTGGTGTGCACATTCCATACAATAAAAGGTGTATTATTTGATGCATGCAACACCACACACACACTCACGCACAGAACAGTTTGTGTACAATGCTGAATGAGTAATGCATAGCAAATGCAAAAAGTTCAGTACTATGACACATTATGTACTGTAAATTTGTAATGTAAACAACCTGAAATTATGAACTGCTGCACCACATCCACACACAAACAGCAAGAAAATGTCAACTATTACTGACAATATTACTGTGTACATTAACACATATATAACAAAAATATAGCAAAAAACAAAGAAATCACTATTTCTCCAACTTAAATCTACCTACACCACAGATATGCCCCTCCCAAAGCACACTTTCACTGTCTTTCACCACACACACTCAATGTTGTAAATTAACATTCAAAATCCACACAAAAGCAAAACGCTCGATGATATGAGCACAAGAGGGTTTTCTAATCGATGAACTAAAGTTGGATCCATAAAAAATGTAAAATGCTTTTTAACAGCTTTACAAGATTTCTATCACAGACAGTTATCAGAACACACTGTCTCCTACTCCTTCCTGCACATACTACCCTGAGCGGAGGCTGTGAAGATCAATATAGAGCCCATGTGACCTGAAATCCCATGAATCACTGCGAAATTCACCTTCAGGGCTCAAAACAAAGCGAAGCAAGGTGAAGTGCATTGCCCACAATGCACTTAGCCTAAATTTAGCAGAAGTAATGATCTGGGGAGGCGGAGTAACACAAAGTCATTGTTTCCAATGCACTTCACGTTCCTCATCATATCACAAGTACTCCGCAGCGTTGTGGAGCACTCTGCGAATCTGCCTTTCTCTGCGAATCACTTCACGGAGCGGATTGAGCCTACTTGTCCACCACTATACATGATCAGACATGGTGTAACAAAATTGCTGTTTAGCTAAAAGAAGTTATCAAAATTAGTTAGCTGGATCAAAAAGAATCCCTCTAGGAAAAATTTTGAGATTTTGAACAAAAAGGAAAAATACAATTACTTTCTTCAATCTGAAAAAGGTGTTTCCAAGAAAATGTTGAGAAAATGACATTTATTCCACAGAATGGAGATATTGTTCATTTCGGAGGCTATTAGCTAAAGGTATTAATAACTTTTCTGGTTCTAGACCAGTATATATAACACAGGATATTTGGGTAAGCCATTTACAGATGCTCTTTTTAGTTAACACTTCACATGCACTAATTCAACTGAGGTCAAGAATTTGACTTATCAGTTACCCCACTAGTTATAGCTTTTGGGAAGTTGAGGATGCCATTATGACCTGTGCAAGGAAAAAGTCCTGGCCCTGATGGGATATCTAATGAAATATAAAAATCCCATCTAAATATTTGGTACCAGTACTTACCAATCTTTTGATAAAAGCTTAAAACATAAGTATATACAGACTCATGGGCCAAAAATATTATTATATCTATATAGTATAACATTTTCATGGTTGATAAGGGTTCATTTATTATATGTTTTAAGTAGTGGTATATGTATGGTTAGATAGATAAATTGTTGAAAGTCTAACTGAAGGGAGGATGTCTATTGAGGCGAGGGGGGTGTGAGTGAGAATATTGGTGTGTGAGGAGTGTTTGAGATGTGCTGAGGCATTAGGGGCATGGTCAGGCACTACTCCCCTCGAGGTAAAGGATCTTTGGCAGTCTGAACATCCTCCACTCCCTTTTGAAGTTTATAATAGATGCCGGGCATTTGGCATCTTGAGGAAACAAGGGAGCGGAAGGAGCCAAGGATCCTGGAACTCTGAGGGGGATGGGAAAGGAGTGGGTGGATAGAGACAGTGAGAACCAGGAGATCCCCTGGGGTGAAATGGACACAGGAACAAGGTTATCCTTGCCTTGTGCCCATACTCAGGGCTCTGACTTTATCAGATAGAAAGTGGGGCCATCCTTGGATTCCCGTCCCTTTCAGGCAGTGTTAAGCAAGGTCAGGTGGACTTAGGAATAAGACCACAATGGTTTCAGATCTTGTTGCTTCTGTTGACATGGCTTGCATCACTGAGACCTGGCTGGATGGAAGTGTGGGCCCTATTTGGAGTCTGCGGTTCTGGCCAGGTTCTCGGTGATTCAACACCAGAGAGTGGATCGTAGTGGTGGGGTGGGGTTGCTGCCTGCTTTAGACAGGACCTTGATCTCAGGGAGGTGCCAATTGGAGGCACCAGCTCCTTTGAGTGTATTGTGAGTGCAGGCGGCTACAGGGCCCTTCTTATTTACTGTCCACCAGGTGATGGGAGGGAGTTCCTGAAGGAGGTTACAGACTTCATCACTGAGATGGTATTGAGTCCCACAGGTGGTTAATTCTGGGGACTTCAATGCCTAGGTCGACAATGAACTCTCACCATTTGGACAAAACCTCTTCCAACTGATGGAATCATTGGGCCTGACATGGTTATTACTCTGCAGCTCATGAAGGAGGGTACATTGGACTTGGTGTTCCACCTGGGGATGGAGCTGTCCAATGTGAAGGTGGAGCCGAATGGTTGGTCTGACCATCACGCCCTGAGATTCAGTTTGCAGCCCCCAAAATAGGCCTGCCCCAAAGGAGTTAGTGCAGTTCTGTCCTTTGAGAGGAGTTACCTCAGAAGGCCTAATGATGGAGCTGGATTTCTTGGGATTTCCAATGGAAAGCATGGACCCACGGCCCTGGTATGGCCTATAATAGGACTGTTGTGGGTGCCTTGGATGTCATTGATCCAACTCATGTTTGCCCTTACCCTTCACCCAGGGGTCCCTGGTTTAATGGAGATCCATGACTTGAAGAGACAGGGGCAAAGGTTGGAAAGACACTGGCGGAAAACTCACCTGGAGGTGGATAGGCTTGGATGCTAGATCATTATAAGATCTACCAATCAGCAATTTCCCATAAGAAGGCAGAGTTCCTGTCCAGAGAAATTACTACAGTGAAGAATAGCCAGCCAGCTCTTCTGGACTGTGGACAGACTGTGAAATCCAGACTGTTCCAGTATTGTCACAAGTACAGTGTGAGGAATTTGTGCAGTTCTTCACTGATAAGGTGTTCACCATCAGGGATGGGATCAGCCAGTGCCTTCCGATTGGACCTTGCACTAGTCAGTCAGGTGGTACTAATGCCCAGTTGACTTGGTTCCCTTTAGCCAACTTGCAGTCACAGATATAATGAGAATCATCCAGACTGTGGCCAACCTACTGTAGTTTGGATCTGGGTTCTACACGCCTACTAGTAGAGTGTGTAGATGTGATCAGCCTGGTCCTTGCTGGGATAGTGGTAGTTTCATTGGAGAGGATCTTTCCAGATCCCTTAAAGGAGGCAGTAGTACACCCCTTTGAAAAAACCTTCCTTGATCCCGACTGCCCAGCAACTACAGACCAGTCTTGAACTGCCCTTTATAGGGAAAGTTATTGAGAAGGTGGTCGCTTTTGCAGCTGGAGGATCATTTGACCAACCACAGTATCTATGACCCTCTCCAGTCTGGCTTCAGGAAATGGCACAGCACCAAGATGGCCCTGTTGTGGTACTAAATGACCTCTTGATGGTGAGAGATCAGAGATCTCATTTCATCTTGGTTCTCCTTGATCTCTCAGCAGCATTTGACAACTTGGATCATGGGGTGATGCTTGAATGCCTGTGGTTCTTCTGTGGACTGAGGGGCAGTCCTCAGTTGGTTTGATCTTTCCTTGAGGGCAGATCTCAGAGTGGTGTTAAGGATTTACTCCTCAGCCCCTCACTGGCTGCCCTGTGGTCCACAAGGTTCAGTTCTGTCACCCATGTTATTTGCAGTGTATATGCTCCCATTGGGGACATTATAAGATGGTATGGGCTGAGTTTTTCATTGCTAGAGCTGATGACTCTCAGCTGTACATGTTTTTGTGCCTGAACAGGAGTCTGATTCTATCATGGTGTTTAATAACTGCCTGCTGGGTTGCAGAACTGGATGAGTATAGCTGGCTTCAGTTGAATCTTGAGTAAAACAGAGGTGATGATGGTTGACCCTGGTTTTAGGGCAACAGAGCATGGGTGGGGAACCCTCAGATTTATACCTTGGGGACCCACTTAAGGCCTTGAGCTGAGGTGCATAACCTGGGCATGGTATCTGATGAGGGCTATCCATGAGGCGCAGGTTTTGGCTTTAGTCTAATCTTCCTTTTCCATCTAAGGAACATAGCCGGGTGAAGCACCTAGTCCTGCAAAGATTTTCCTACCTTGGTGCATGCCTTTGTCACCAGTCAATTTGATTACTGCAATGCCCTCTATCTTGGGCTACCAGGGGTGGAGATCTGCCACTTATACTTAGTGCAGAATCGATGGCCAGGTTTTGACTGAACCCCTAGATCCAGTCATATAACATCTGTGCTGGTGAACTGCACTGGCTGCAATACAGTGGTGGATCACCTTCAAGGTCACATTGCTGACCTATAAGACCCTACATGAGCTGGGACCTCACTACCTGAAAGAACTCCTGTATTCTTACTGTCCCTCCTGCTCCTCTGATCCTCTGGCGAGGATTGCTAGAGATTCCCAGATTATCCTGAAAATATCTGGAGGAAGATCTTTTGAATTTATGGCACCTACCCTGTAGAACAGTCTACCTCACCAGATATAAGATAGCCTGACCATGGAAGGATTTAAAAATCCTTAAAAACTTATCTGTTCAACCAGGCATTCTCAAGGACTTATTGACTGACTGCTACTGTTTTATTGTTTTAATTATAATACTGTTAATGTTATTGTGTATGTATAGTAAAGGCACCCTGAGCTACAGAAGGGCACCTTATATAAATTAAATTTTACTTTACTTTACTTACTATACAAGAAAGGTAATGTATCTGATCCCCAAAATTATAGACCTATCAGACTCTTGGACTCAATTTCCAAGATATTTTCCAGAATAATTTTGAATAAAATTTTTTGTGTAGATTGATAACAACAAAATCCTATCACCTTTCCAGGCCGGCTTTAGGAAAATTTTTCCACTGTGGATCATATTTATGTTATGCAACATCTTATTTGTGAAATATGTTAGCATAATAAAGCATCAGTTATTTGTCATCTTTGTTGACTTTTCTAATGCATTAGATTCTGTAGATAGACAACTGCTATGGCAAATCTTGATAAATAATGGTATAAATCAGGCATTACTGATCCCAGTAATTCAATTATATTCAAATAATGTAACAACCATAAGATATGATAACACAAGAAACTTGTCTAGACAACTAACATCTAATATTAGTGTGAAACAAGGTTGCCTTCTGACCCCATGTCTCTTTAATCTGTATATAAATGATCTAACCAAATACTCAGATCAAGTTTCCAGTCTCCACAGATAAGCAGAAAAGTCTGTCACTTGCTGGCCTATGCTGATGATCTGGTTTTATTACCATTATCTAAGGTTGGAGTCAATGTAAGTTGAATAGATTCAGAATTATGTACAACTTTAAGATTCAAGGTTAACTTATCTAAAAATAATGACTGGTTCTATGCTCTAACAGAAGTTATACTTGCTTCCTATATAAAAAGACTTGAACAGGTTAAACAATATACAGTACATATTTAAGAAATCTCCTGTATTATATGGGAAGTGGTATCATCATATTAATTCCCAAGCTATTAAGATAATATTAAATGAAAGGGGCTATTTAAACTTGATTTTTAATATGGAGGCTGGTCCATAATATCTGCCTTTAGGAACAGTCCAAATGAAATTAAATCCAATCAGCTCATATGGTGCTGAAGTATGGGGATATCAAGCAATGGATGTTTGTTAAAAATCCCAAGATCTAGTGCCAACTGTGCTGTCCTTGCAGAACTAGGCAGGATGTCTATTAAAACTTTAGCCATTGTGTGATTAGTAATATACAGTCTCAGTATAATTAAGGAAATTGTCATCATTAAGAGCCCCACATTCAAGTATGGGACTCATGAAACTTACACTTTGTGCTTAAAACATATTACTTTTATTGCTGTATAGTAGGTTATACACAATTCTGCTGACTTGCAAGCTGACATTTTCTGTAACAAAAATCCCAGAATGCCCTATTGCTGGCATCAAAGGAGGCTGCAGCAGGAGGAGAGATTCAATAGTCTGCAATACATCTTAGAGTTTTATAAGTGCTGATCTTTTGTTTATGTCTGCTGTCCTCCTGTGTTAAGTACAATCACAGATGACTGCTTAGCTTTGGGAGAACAACTGAACCAACAAACATATGGTCAGAGCTTATAAAGCACTAAAATACATTGCAGACTATTGAGTCTCTAATTGCTGCACCCTCCTCTGTTCTCAGTTGTTGGGATTCTGGGATTTATAGTTATAGAAAATGTTAGCTTGCAGGTCAACAGAATTAGTGTGATACAGCCTATTATACTCAGTAAACATTAAGTAAACAAAACGTTTTTACTCACAAAGTACAAATTAGGACCAGCCCCATATTTAGGTATAGAACTCTTAGAAACAAACTTTGTTTCTTTAATTGAATAGTTGCTTCTGTAGCCTTTTGGGCGATGGAAGAAAAAGGAAATGATATAAGATGGTTTTGACTTCCCTTGGCTGCAATGTCATAAAATACATTATTTCTTTGATATTTATTATGAATCCCTTTGGTCTCACTATTTAAATAAGGTATTAATTTCACAATCCTTCCAAAAAGGATTAAAGTGAAACTTTTCACAAATTCCACAAGAAGACTTTGTAACAATAGAAACTTATAAGTAGCTCCATGGCTCTCTTCTGATAAAAAACTACAGCCTTGAAATTTATTTACCATACCCATGCCTCCTGAATATAGAAAATTGATAACCATGGCTAGACTGGAACTCATGCCTACAAAATAGAATATATATATAAAGGAAAAAGGATCCCTGGACAGTATATGTCACTGTAATAAGGGATATAAGGAAACTCTTTTACATATGATTGTTCTTTGTCCTTTGTATAATAAACAGAGGAAAATATATATAGAAAACTATTTAAAATCCTACATTAATAATTTAGACGAAGACTATAGGTTTTGCTCCACCCCATGGAAATCAAACAGGCTATTGCCTCGGCTAAATTTCAAATCAAATCAAATTTTATTTTACCAGGAAATATATACCATTGAGTGAGCTCATTTATAAGGTGGTCCTGGGAGGAAGCACGATGAGAGAATTACAGCAGAAACATAATTACAAGTTAGTGACAGTGGCCATTGCATGGAGGACAGTATATAACATACATTGTTAAAAAGCTAACACAAAATCTAAGTGCAGGGATAGTACATGGATTACATTAGTAGTAGCTAAGAACATAGTTCTAGGTACAAGGTCAAAACATGGTGATGCGTTAAGAGCATCTAATAATATAAATCAAGTTTAGGAGAATAAGGATAGATACAACAGAATTAGCACCAGTATTCAAGTAGGCACAGTAGATAGGGTGCAACCCAGAAAGGGTGAAGGAGGTCTGGAAGAGGGGAAGAGGAGAGATCAGCAGAGGGCAAAAGCCAAAAGTGGAGGGTGCTAGAGAGGCAGCAACTGGTGAAGTTGTGGGGAATGGGGAGGATGAGTGGAAGGAGGGCAGAGAGAAGCATAAAGGATGGGAATTCAGAACAGGGCACTAGATGTAGAAGCCACTATAGATAGCAGCACTCAGACAGGTTAGAAGAGTAAGTGCTAAGGATGAGCATAGAACGGATTCCACATAGCTATACTTTGGTTTAGGGAGAGGCAGTTGCATGATTCCTTCAGTGAGTGTCTTAGCAGATGTTTAAAGGTGGGTATCTCAACTCTGTGTAAGCTTTAAAGTTTTTGAAGTATCTTTCATAATACAGGAGAGCATGACTTAGAGATGAAGCACAGTGGCGAGTTCTTATCTTGGGAATATCAAATAGGATGTAGGAGTATCTTCTAAAGGAGCAGATCCAATGCTTGCTTTGAAGAAATTCAAAAGTAGGGGAAGTTTATTAGTTATGGCTCTGTAAAGTCCAATCGGAGACATTTCCACCTCCTATGCTGAGCAAAGACCAGCCTAGCTGCATAGAGGGAGCAGTGATGGTGTGAAATGGGGCATTGGTTATGAATCTTAATGCTCATGATATGTATCCAGTTTTGATAAGGCTGTTTTGTGCAGTGGCTACCTATTACCCCTAGTGACCTGTTTACATTCTGGTTTGCCCAGAATTAGCTAAGGCCCTTTCCTTTATAAATCTGAGCTATTCAAGGGGTTATTTGAGTGAATTTATTATACTGGGAATGTGCCATTTGACATTTTTACAACTTCTATTAACTGTTTTATCACTAGCTGTTATTTATGTAGACATGTTTTTAATATTTGTAAAGACAAACTTTGCTGAACAAATAAACTTTTGAAACTGAAAAACTAAAGCTGAAACTAATTGGGTGACCAGGGAACTAGACCAGGGAGGGTACTGTATATGGCCTATCTGTAAATTAGCAAGGACCTCAACACTCTTGCCAGACAGGAGGCTAATTAGGAAGTTCACCAGCCTAGAGTGGATCTGAAGTGGAAAACTGGATTAGAAACTGGTTAACAGACATGGAGATAGAGGGTAGTAGTTAATGACACTAACTTCAAGGAAGGAAGAATGACCAGTGGAGTACCAGAGGGATCAGTATGGGGACTAGTTCTCTTCAATGTCTTCGCTGTAGACATTGCAGAAAACTGGAAGGAAGGTATACCTATTTGCAGATATACCAAAATCTATACTAGGGTGGACACTCAAGGGGGTGAAGAGAATAATCATGGATCTTGGGAAACTTAAGGAAGGGATCAAAGACATGGTATTTGGGATTCAATGCCAAAAAGTGCAGTATCTTTTATCATAAGAAACCCTGTTCTTAGTATAGGATGGGGAGGTACTGATTGTCATTAGACAGGAAAGAGACCTTGGGTTTATCATAACAGAGGACCTCAAAGTGGCAGGGCAGTGTGACAAAGCAAGTAGGCAGGGCTAATGGGATGACTGGGTGCATAGGGAGGTATCTCAGACAGGAAGAATGTGGTGTTGCCACTGTATTGCTCCGTGGTGCACACTGATGTGGATTACTGTGTCCAGTTTGGAGGCCACCCCTCAAAAAGGACATAGACAGGGTGGGGGCAGTCTGGAAGGAGGGTAACTAAATGGTGCAGGGGTTGCACAGGATGCCTTTGAGGAGAAACTGAGGATCTCAACACGACACCATGGAAGAGGAAGAGAAAGACTGGGGACATTATCAAGCTGTATGAGTACCTAACAGGGAAAAGAAGGTGCAGGTGGGGAGTCTCATTCAGAAGAGAACAAGCACCAGAACTAGAACAAGGGGGTATGTGATGAAGCTGGATAGGGAACTTCAAGGAAAAACTGTTTAACCAGGAAAGGCACACTAAGCTGAAGCTTATTTCCAGGTGTGCACAAGGACATTAAGTGACTTGCTCAGGGTCACACAGTGTGCATGTGGGGCTGTTGGGATTCAAACCCAGATCTCCAGATTTGCAGCTCAGTTCCCTTTACCACTATGCTATACTGACTCTGAGATGTGAGAGTGTGAGAGATGTGAGAAATATTTTTATAAAATTGTTTGAATGAACAAGCAATTTGATTGGTCAAATCAGATCAATGACTGTGCATTAATTTCAATTACTGACAACTCATATTTTCTTTCTTTTTCCTGCATTTTTAACTCTTAACGCATTTTATAAGTGCAATAATGCACTCTAGGATGTGCAGTAATGCCTTAAATGACCATTTCCCAAGTGGTTGCAGGTACTTGGCTGTGCCTTGTGCCTCAAAATCCACCTGAGCCATACAGTAATTTAATATTACTGCACCCCTCCATTACATGCTTCACTGAAATGGTGGTAGACACACTGAACAAACTGCCATCAGAAGTGATGGATACTAGAATTGTGGGGGCTTCAAACATGCATGGGATAAACATATTATATTAGACAATAGGCAGGAGTGGGGAGGGTGGATGGAAACCAGATAGGGTCTGCAGAGAAGACTAGGCAGGAACACTTGGGCAGACTGGGTAGGCCAGTATTCCTTTTCTGCCAATATATTCTATGTTCATGTTTCTAGTGTTCAGTAGCAATTGGACCACAACAGGTGTGCTTATTAACTTATAATATTGTATGAAGTACAATTTTATATCTAAATTTATTTTGAAAACATAAAAAAAAGATCAGCTCTTTAAATATTCTTTTAGTGAAGTAGTGTGTTTATTGGCTATAAACTTAATATGCAGTTAAGTGGCGGACATGAAGCTGACATAACCATGACTGACTACTGTATGTAAGCTGACTTTTCTTAGTGACTAATGAATCTGTCCAATTAAAATTAATTCTGAGATGCTGACTAGGTATTGTACACACAAAGTTTATTGAGAGGCTGGCCTGCAGTCAATAGCTCTGTAGCTTGATGGAAAGCCTTGATGGATGTGTTTGTTCAAGGCCCAGTCCTTGTGCTAAATAACCTCTTTGGTTGGCAAATATTGACTCAAGCTGTTGTGCTCAAATTTTTTTTTCAAAAACATACAATGCTCAAGAGGTCAACAAGCAAACAAGGACAGGTACAGGAAGTAGACAGTAGCAACCTTAGAGCTAATGTTTGCCTAGAGCTGGTGATGTATGTTCTGCATTGTGTATGTAGCTTGTTGTAAATGACCTTGTTTTAGTGCAGTAGAGTTGATAAAGAGGCCAAAGGCTCTAATTGAATACAAATCTTTTTACATTTCCACTTGAAAAGGCAGTATCAGTGGAGCTTAATTGTACCTAAATATACAGAATGCAGAGCCATTTAACCCTTTAATGCTCTACTTCTCATAGTCTTTCAGCTGTAGTTTAGTCCACAGATACCACAGATACCAATATTTTAACATGTTGAACTAATTTAGTGCAGTTAGTGCTCTTGAAAGATGAAAATCTGACCCCATGTGTAGCTGAAATACTCCGTCTGACCATATGACAGGCATAGTATGGATGGTCAGTACTGTAAATAGTGTTTACGATAGTTTATAATTTGTCATGTCTGATTTAGTTACTAATTACTGTTTGTAATACAGTAAATTGTATATTGAACTTGCTGACATATTGGCATATTTTGGAAACTTTTGTTCAACTAGACATCTAAACCTTGTAGATGAATGACGAATGAAATATGCAGTGTTTTCAGCATGCAGAACCTTTCTACTATTTAACCTCTGCAGATGTCCAGGTGGCTGCTTCAGCCTCTGCCCTGCTACCACACCACTGGCATCCATCTCCCTGGGACTTATGTCAGTTCAGTCTCACTGAATTATCTCTCCGTGGAAGGGTGGAGAGGAAAGGCCATCCTCCACCCAGGTATGCATCCAGCATGTGCTAAGGTGTTCAGGGCCATGGCACAGGTCACGTGACCAACCAGGGTGTCATGTAGCCCAGGCTCCATTTATTTCCTGCATTTTTCTCCCACCTCCCTCCCTCCCACACAAGCACACTTTCTGTCCCCCTCAACAGCAGCAGCATGCTCTGGGCATGCACCGCAGACTGTGAAGGAACAAGATCCCTGGCTTGCTGAAGGGGCTGCTGTTGTGCCAGAGCCTGGCTGTCTCCCTCATTGGCTGGTTTGTGCTCCCTTCAGGAGCACTCTCCAGCTAGGCCGTTCAACCTGTGTGGACCGGGATAATTTCTGAACCAAGGTTGCTGGCATAGAAATGTGGAGTGCTTCCACTGAGCCAATGGGCAGCCCCAGATTCAGGAGCTTTTGATGTACATTTTATCATCCACCTTGTACAGTGCTGTGGCTGAATATTTGCTGTTTCAGGTCATCTCCTGTTCAGTCACCATTCCTACACAATGGTTCACCTTTACACTGATTCTTGGGGCTCAATTTTTGAAGGACCCTTAGATTGTCACAATTTGCAGTGATCTATGGCTGCAGTGAGCTCTGGTGCATCAAGGACAATGTGCCAAGTTCTGTAAAATTGAGGGTCACTGCACCAAAAACCTGGGACTTGCTGCACCGTGGGCTAGCATCAAATAATTAGCACACCTGGAGAAATTGCCACAGGGATCTGGCCCCTCCTGCCCAGCGCAGCACTAGAGGAGCCAGGATGATTGAGGTGGTGCTGAAACATGCTTGCCAGGTGGGGTCTAGGGGCAGAAGGGGCCCAGGGGTTCCAATGGGGAGTTGGGGAGATGGTGGACATATGAGGGAATAATGTGGCACCCAGCAGGGATGCCATTTACATAGCCATAAAGCCAATGGATGGTACCACGGGGTGGTTCCATGGGCAACTGTGCCATGGCCCCAAGTGGGGCACAGCCCTGGCAGGATACTACACAGTCACCAATGGTGCCCATGCCTACTCTCTGGCTGTTAGAAGAGATGCCAATGCAATGGGACACACAGTGTCCTCCCACCTAAGTTGAAAGCGCCACTCCTAACTACTCCTTAACCCAATGTGCCCGTGGCTGGGAGTTGGGCTCAGAGTTTGGACATGTGTCTCCTGCTGTCACAAAATGTACTACCACAAGGCTTGGCCTTAATCTGCATTTTGATTGTGCCATTTATTACATAAGGAATAATGCATATATAGCTGTGTGTTGTTATGAGTGTTTTACACACTCAAGGTGTGTGATGACTCTTAAACCTCAAGAATAAAGCTTGAGATGTTAATACAGTCATCACACACTGAAGTGTATAAAAAAAACATTTTATCTCACACTTATATGTGTTTTATTTTTATAATAACTGTGCTGGTGGTGTTAAAAACATGTACAGTACTTTACCCTCCCTGATCACCAGATGCTCTCTCTCTCTCTCTCCTTGTCTTGGTGGTTCAGGAACTTGCATAATGAAAAAGTGAGCATTTGACCTAGTTCCCTACATGCAGGGACCTTTAAAATATTTTTGTACCTAGAACACTAGGATCCCTGAATTTTATTTCAATGCAACTCTATGGCTGACAAAAATACATCAAGAGGGTCTTAGGAAAACAAGAATGGAAAGTGACACCTTAGACCTAAACTAATTGCAATATCCCTTGGCGAGATTGCCCTTCCTCTAACAAAATACTCAATATATCCCTGAGATACTCCCACTTTCTAATGTCTGGAAAATGGCACTGTCACACCAGTGCATAAAAGTGGTGACCACTCCATTGTCTCAAATTACAGACCCATCTCCATACTCTCCCTCTGTCCAAGGCACTTGACAGGGTGGTATTGGATCAACTGATCACTCACCTGGTAAATACAACCTACAATGGCAACACCAACATAGCTTCTGCAAACTTACATCACTAACGCTTGCACCAATTGAATACACCTGTCACCTCATGAGGCCCTAGACAATGGGCATCTGACTGGAGTGATGTATGGAGATCTAACAAAGGCATTTGACCTGGTCAGTTACCACTCCTGATCACAAAACTCCACTCCCTGGGCCTCTCACAGGTCTCATGGTTTCAAAGCTATCTTACCAATGGAAAGCAGAGTGTCAAAATAAACAGGGCACTATTGGACCCTAAACAGGTGATTGTCGGGTACCACAGGGTTCTATTTAGGACCACTCCTTTTCAGTCTTTTCATAAACAATCTTCCAGATGCCTATCCTAAGTCCAAAGTATTACTATCGCAGTCGGCACAGTACCCTACACAGTAGCCCATGGCAAGCCTTCTCACAGCTGACCTTCAGGAAAGCTTTGAAACACTAGAAGGTTGGTTCAAAAACAACAGACTAGTATTAAATTACAAAAGACAAAACAATGTTATTCGAGGTCCGCATTATGAGAACAAAGCCCTACTGCTGTCCGTAAGAAATGAAAAGAATACAATGCTGGAGTAAATCAGCACCTTCAAGTACCTGGGGGTTACAATTGGTGACACCCTCTCATTCACACCCACATTGACAACATCATAAGTGAGATGAACAAAAGCTAGGGGATCTCTACAGGTAAAGACACAACTTCATGAGAAGCAAGGCCATTGCAGACTCTAGCTCGATCCTCCACATTATAGACTATGGGATCATGATCTATGGAGCAGGTTAAGATACAGCTCTTTAAAGGCTTAATCTTACACTGAACAGGGCTTGTTGCCTAATTCTGGTTGATGACTGGCTTACACAAACTTACAAACTGTACTCACTATCTTGTGTGCTCCTTCTGCAGGACAGGCTTAAGTTACAAACCTACATCCTAGGAAAAAAAAGTACTGTTAGGTCTCACACCCCAGTGACAGCATCTCCTAGGTCCATCCCAGAACCCCTATCCCACTAGGGCTGTGACCAAGAACAACCTAAAAATTCCCTTCCATAAAACTATATTAGCAAGACATGCCTTTGCAGTTACAACCCCAAAATGGCTAAATGAAATCCCTGAAACCATACTAAGCCTTAGAAAATCAGCCAGTGCAAGAAGCATCTCAGACCCCTTATCACCCCAGATGTCACCTGTCGCTGTCATGGACTGCTCAATAGGAAATAATTCATCAAGCTGCCTGTGACCTAATATGCTGACACCTCTATAGTTAATATGATAGGGCTACATCAAGCTACCTAGATCCTCTTCAAAGGCTGACATCTCCCTAGTAGAAACAAAGCTAAATCTGCTGCTCCAAACCTAATTGTGGAATGACCTCGAGAACTTGTATACCCAACTGGGACTTGTATTCCCTTGGTGTCTTTGTAAACTTGTAATTTCTTGGGGACCAATGTATTTTATGCCTATATATCTATATGATGTATTTTATATACCGACTGTATATATACGTACCTAATTTATTAATAATTTGTTGTTCTGTTTTTGACGTGGAACCTTTGTAAATGCACTGTCTCACCTCAAAGGTGTTTATCTGAACATATCAATAAATAAATAATGGGTAGTGAACTCTCAGCTCAGAACTGCAAACTCGAAAATTTCAATAAAAATGCAGGCACGCATGGTGCTAGCTGCCCTAAGCTGTTTAGCAAAAGTCACCAACTTTTGGCTGGTTCTGTGGGGCTCTGACAGGGGTACTCACCTCAGCTAGAATATGGAGTCAGTACGCTGTGAAGGAGCTTTTGGCAACTGAGGATAGTGTTAAGACAGTTTGTTTTGGTACATTGCTTGTGTAACTGGATACTAGTTTAAAATCGGCATATATTCTCAGTTTTGCCCTATACTCGTGTATCGAAGCAGAGCAGAAAAGCAAAAGTGAGCAAATTCTATAATAAATGGATATGACATCATACCTGGTTGTCACAGCATTTGACAGAGTTCAAAATGGGTTGTTAACGATGGCCATCACATTATTATTATTGACTACACAAATGCTTTAAAGATAGGCAGCATAGTAGTGCAGAGAGTTGAAACTGAAGGCCACCACACCTCCTAGCATGCCACACCTACTAGCACGCCTGCAACCCAGGTTCGGAATGGACTAAGATCGCTTGGGGTCCACCCAGAGTAAGGAGGGCTGAGCATCTAGAGACTGCTGTCCTCTTTCTTGAAGGGGCTGGGAACAGTGTGTACCACTGCTTGATTGCCACCTGGCAAGGTTGGGTGGTACCACAAGCGATTGCTCATGTTCATCAGCTGAATGCAGACATTGAGGGTGCATAGCATCTTCACACTGTGCGTGTGCATTGTTGCATGCAGGCTGGCCAAGGGAGAGGGGAAGTGAAGACAACACCTTTTGTTGGCAGGATAAACCCACAGAGCACACAGACTCTGCACCAGCTACAGGGACCCACTTACCCATGGAGGTAATAAGTAATGGAAACTCCCATCTCAGAGGGTGATGGAGCTGGGGATTGATAGATGAAGGGGCAATTGGAGGAGCACAAAGAGCAGAAACTGTAAATAAAAAATAAATTAAAAAAAAGATGGTCCCTAGCCAATTGCAAAACAAAGTTACTGACAGTGTATCAGTAAACCTCAATTACATTAATTTTGAAAGAAACTACAGTTTTCTTCAGGTCATTAAATGCTTACTTACCAAGAACACATTGGGGAATGCAGGCTCTTTGTCTCTCAGAGTTCTTCTAGAAACAATGATTATTCCTTAGCTGAGGTATTATGAGCCTCAGTTTGGGATATTAAAATCATTTGTACAGAAATACATGATGTTGCACTACTGTATGTACTGTACTGTGTTATATTCATAGGTTTTGTATCCTTATTGCTATGTATGCTTTACTTTTCTACCCTGCTACTCTGTTTATCTTTCACCCCAGTCTCACCTGGAATTGGTTCAGAGTGGTTTTCTGGCTAAATGTTCTTAATACATTTACAAACATATAAATAACAAGTCACAGACTCTGACTTCTGTTACAGATTGAGCATCAAGCACAGATATGTACAGTATAAGCTCTTATTTCCATGCAAATATCCTAAGTAATAGATAATGTGGTGGCTTGATAATCTTTTAAGATATTATTCATTTGGATTCTGTTTATGCCAACTGGATTTGTTTTATGCTGGTTGCCATAGCTCATCTTTAAAATAGATGAGAAATATACGAACACAATTTAGTATGAGGGTTTCACACGCGAAACACATGTAACCTGACTGCACAGCTCCGCACCCATGGACAGGCGCACCAGCTGGCAGTCACCATCACCAGCTGCCTGTCCATTTCCCACCCCCAGCATGCAATGGTTGCAAGGGGCAGCCGGGTGCAGAGTGGTGGACCCTGGCTGAATCATATCGGATGCCTGTCCAGGGTCTCAGTGGATCTCCCACTCCGTGGGAGTGGGAGAGGTGGAAGGCATGGCCATGATTCAAGGCACAGGATGGACACTCACCCAAATGGCTGCCCCAGCACACCTAGGAAGCCCAGTGAGCCAGGGTGGCTGTTTGGCATGGGTCCAACAGCCATCTACCTAGCTGGCATCCAAGTGGGTGGTGGCACAGGGGGCACATCACAGTTATGTCAGAGTACAGTTCCCATACCCGGCCAGTCACTCCGTGCCACTCTGCACTATAGTGAATGGCGTGGAGTGGGCAGGCATGCTGGCATGCCCCTGGACCACCACTGGCACGAAGCCATAGGCAGCCTGGGATCCTGCACATAAGGTGTTAGTGCACCTGTGTGAATGCTGCGGGGGTCCGCTGGACTCCTGCTGTGAGTCTTTGACACATAGGGTTGCCTACTTGCCTCTTACGTGATGAGTAGGCAATTTGCTTCCAGTGAATCCCAACCATTGTGAGTAAACTAAAAGCCACAGGGCAGAAAGTACTGTACTATGTGTTCTTATGGGTACATGATTGTCTGTTGCTACTTGTTATTACTTTGTGGTTTGATAATGTTTTATGTAGTTCTTTTGCACATGACAGCTGATATAACTCTATCAGGCTGTGTCTTTACATGATTATCAAAAACAAATAAATAAACACTTACATTACTTTTCAAAGAAGAAAATGCCTTCAATTGTGACCAATCAAGTTTAGAAAAGAACTGCCAAGGCCCTCATTTCTCTTTGGGAATTTGTGTCTAAGTTCTGCTAAGGGTGTCCAGGTTGCCCCAGAACATCTGTGATGGTGGTTTTTGATTTCTGTGGAACTTTTGCAGTGTCTGCTGGGGCCATCTGTGACAGCACAGACACAGTTCTGTGTTGTGTGCCAAGCACTTTCTTCCTTGTGACTCTCTTCATCAACTAGCACAAACTGATAGACACACACATCTCTCATTCCTCAAATTAAAGTTTGTTTTAATAACTAATACAGTCAAGCCCACATAAACACATACTGCTTAAATGCATAACCGCCTTTTGCATAAAATGTAAAGTTCAATTTTTCCCTTGCCTTCCATGTTAAAATCCTTCATGAATGCATAAATCATCCCATTTAATTGCATACTTTTTTACTTCACAGTGTTAGTGTCTCCCTGCCTGTCTGTGACTGTGTATGTTTATGTGTGTGAATGAGTCACTGTTGCTGATGTTAACTGAAACTTGTTAGCTCATTATCATGCCTAATTGCTTCTGATTATGTGGATTTAAGCACCCTGTGTTGATCAGCCCCTAATCTGCTGACAATGGTGTCTACATCAAACTCCTGCCCCATTTCTCTTTGTCCCAAGAAGAAAGAGTTTACCTACGCAGATATTTTTATTTATTTATTTATATTCTAGGATTACAATACATTTGAGCCAAGGCTCTTTTACAAAGGTTCCATGTCAACTTGAGAAACAATACAAACATGACAAGCTTTGAAATAGGCAATTCAAGCAGTTGAATACAATACATTTGAGGGGCAGAAGGTACAAGACAGAAATATGCATGAACCATGTAGTACAAGGGATTCTAAGCAGTCTGAGGCAGCTTGAAACAGCCAGTAGATGGAAGGAGAGGTACCAGGGCAGGGCAAGGGTTAACGAGAAGGTTGAGGGATTGAGGGACAACAGAAGCAGAGGAGCAGCCGAGGGCATTGTCAGGTTTAAAGTGCTAAAGCCAGGAGGGGAGGGGTAGGGTAGGAAAGATGTCATGGAGAGGGAGAGTAGGTGCAAGAGGGACAGCAGATTAGGAGTGACAGTCACAGGAGCTGGAGGAAGAGAGGTGGAGGCGAAGGTTGGTTTTAACTGGCCAAGCCTTTGCAGTGAGGTGATATATTTGTTGAGTCCATTAAACCAGGAGGGTGCATGGTGTGCAAACGACCTTTGTCCCTTGTGAGGTGCAGCACCAGGGGCTGTGCAGAATTTGATTTTCAGAATACCTGGTGAGGTGGGGATGCGTGCTACATGTAGGAGCTTGAACCTTGGGGGTGCAAGGCCTAATGTGATCTTCTTGGCCAACAGAGATATGGAACTTAATACGGTTGGATAGTTGGAGCCAACCCATTTGGGCATAGAGTGCACACATGGAGGTCACGTGATGCTAGCTCCTTGAATGGCTGTGCTGTCTCTGGCTGCTACCACCCATCAGCCTTAATCTCTAATTAAAGCGGTTCTAGACAACCAACATCGGTAATATCTACACCAAGCTGCTTCTTAACCTCTGCCTATCGGCCTTGTACAGCATTTTACTGCATCCTGCTATTACAAAGAAGGATGGAGGCAGAGATGAAACAGGCCGCATGCGGCACACCTCCTACTATGCCAGAAAAGTTACCTAAAAGGCAGAAGCCAGATCAACAACAACTCGGGCAAACGGGCTGTGCTGCTTCCTCGTGAGCCCTCTTACCAAGAAAAATTCTTGCAAGAAATCGCGCTTACCACGAGAAGTACTGAATGGTATCACGAGTGAGCTTAAGTCAATTAGGGGAGATCTTACCTCCTCACAACCAGGGTATATGACTCTGAAGTCAGGATCCAGTCCCAGGAAAAGTGGAGGAGCACAACTGACCCTGAAATCATCGCCTTAAAACAACAGGTGAAGAAATTGCAACTCAAAACCGAAGACCTGGAGGGTCAGAGCAGGCTAAACAACCTTCTAATACTGGGCCTGCCTAAGCTAGAAGAAGGTGCAGATTCCATTGCCTTCCTCCAGAAATTCATGACAAAATCATCAGCCCCTCGCTCTCAACCCTCACTACCACCTGAAAGAGCCCATAGATCTCTGAGGCCAAGGCCCCCACCGGATTCTCTCCCCAGCCAATTATCATCAAATTCCTCAGCTACATTGAAAAACAACATGTACTCACGAAGGCTCATGAACTGCAAGCTATTATGTGGGGCCCTGCTAAACTACGATTGCACAAGACCTTCCAGCGGAGACCAGACAGAAGAGGACGCGTTTCACCCTGTAGTACAGAAACTAATCACGGCAGGTATCCCTCTCAGGATGCTATATCCCGCCACCCTTAAGGTCATGATCGATGGCTCTCCTTCGACCTATGACTCTCCTGAACTTGCCACCAAGGACTTAATCTCCAGGCTGCCTAATCTGTTTAAAGACAAATGACTGGACTGTTACTAACTCAGTGGCCAGGCTCGTTGCCTATGTTTTGGTTTTACTTGTTGTTGTGCCAGCAATCCTTAATTACCTGTGGTAGTCGATAGCTATCTCACGCCTGGGAAGCTGGGGTATCCAGGGGTTTTCAGCATCAGTTGAGGTAGGCTACGGTACTTTCGGTCCCCGTAGCAACTCCAGAACCACTGGGAGGTTGTCCCATTGCTCTGCCTGACTGATTTGGAGGCAGACCGGTTTTGTCCCACCACATAATCTGTCCCCTGGGAACAGCATTAAAATCAGCCTCATTATCTTGCCTTCCACTCTTATTTCTAGCACTCAACCTCCGTGGTCTACAGTTTCTTTAAGAATGTAAATCCGCTGTTTTATTCTCTTCTCCCCAGCTGACCTAGCGTGCCATCACTTAAGGAGATATCTCCTGGGTTTTCTTTTTCCACTCCTGTGGTACCCACTGATACTCAAGGCCGCTGTCTGACTGTGACCTAAAGAGAAGGGCTGATGGGAGGGGGGTCCTGGAGATGCTCGGGGCTGAAGGAAGCTGCCTCACGAGCTTATAGAGGGGGGATATGGAGACTCCAAATCCTTTGACTGGGGCTCTCTTGTGCTTCTGGCTGGTTAGTTTTGCCTGCAATTTGTACCCATGTTGCTTGAGAACCCTTAGTTTTTCAGATCATCGGGCTATGATAGCCCTGGGGTTTGCCATTGGGTTCTGGTCTCTGGACTTCTTGTCACTGGCTTTCAACCCCTTACCGGGCAATATCTGGCACCAGGATGTATATAGTTTGCTGGGCTTTTGGGGGACAAGGGGAGGGCTCGTGGCTGGACTGTTCAATACTTCAAATATTTTAATCTAATACGTGTTCTTACTGTTGGTTTGTTATACACCAGGATCCTGGACTGGTCCTCTTACAGTTTCTAGCGGACTGGTGGGGGGTAAGAGTGTGCTTTTTCTCTCCGAATAATGTCAGAAGTTTTACTGTGTTTCTATCTATCTTACTGTTTTTGAAATGGCTATAAATTCAGTTAAATTGGCTACTTGGAACGTGTGTGGCTCAGGGAAAGAACCAAGAGGATTCAGGTGTTTAATCATTGTGATTTACTCAAAGCTGAGATACTTATGCTACAGGAAAACCATTTATTTAAGAATGAAGAAAAATGGCTGGTCAGATCTGGTTTCTCTCAAGTTTTCATGGCGAGCGGGTCAGGATCCAGCAGGGGTTGCCATCCTTGTCAAAATTATGTTACCTTCTTGGCAGAGGAGACACTGACCGATCCAGATGGTAGATTCATCCTGGTTAAAGGTTCCTCGACAACTGTAAGGTAGTCCTTGGTTACATTTATGGTCCAGTAGGTGGGAGCTCTGAGTTTTTATGACTCTAGCGGACAAACTAGGTGTACCTCCTACTCACAACTCATTTTGGGAGGGGACTGGAATGTCCCACCATGCCATTCATTGGATAGGTCTCTAGACTCTAACCACTTAGCACTCCGGTTCAAAAGTCCTTAGTGGACTTTACACAGCTATTAGGGCTATGTGACCCTTGGCGTCACTAACCCTCCCTTCGATCTTTCTCCTTTTTCCCAAGCTCATCATTCCTGGTCCAGAATAGATTATATTTTAATTAGTAAATCCTCCTTCCTGGCCTTCTCCAAACCAGCATTGAGCCGATAGTACTGTCCGACCATGCCATAGTCTGGACGAAGATCTCCCTGACCCCAACTTTCAACGTGACATGGTCTGGAAACTTAACACCAGCTCCTAAAGAACCCCAGACCGTTGCCTACATTAAACTCTCATCTCTAATTTTCTCGAGATCAATATGAACTCCATCCCGAGGATTGATATCATCTGGTGCTCCCTGAAATGCTACCTCAGAGGGAAATTAATTTGCTAGCCTCGCAAGGAAAAAAACAGGCAGGCTCGTGCTTCCTTACTACTGAACCAAAATTAAGGAATTGGAGAGCTCCTACTCTCCCTCCTCTCCCTGGCCTCTCTTGAATCCCTTTAACAGCAGAGAATGAGTACACTGATCTACTCAAGGAGAGCTGAGCATACCGTATTAAAAACTCAATCTAAATATATTGACCAAGGTGAAAAAGCTGGCAGGCTTTTGCCTTAAGACTACGCAGATGATAGAGAGCTCAAGACTAATCCTGGCTTTTACAAACCCCTGAGGGCCTAACCAAAACTACCCCTAGGAAATCACATATAGATCTTTGAGGATTTCTATAAAAACCTTTATAGCAGTCATTTCCCGTGTCCCCTCTAGACATAGAGACCTATCTAGCAGACCTCAACCTTCCCACCTCTCAGTATTCCACAAAACAACCTTGCTTCTCCTATTACCCATTCTGAAATCGAGGATGCCATTACTCTCTCACTCCGGACAAGGCACCTGGCCCTGATGGCTACCCTCAACCTTCTACAAAACTTTCTCTAAAGAACTTGCCCTTAATCCTTAAATTGTATAACCATATGTTCAATGCTGAGACAATGGACCCCACTCTACTTGAAGCCACAATTGTGTTAATCCTAAGCCCGATAAACCACCTAAAGTCCCTGCGAGCTACCGTCCCATTCCTCTTCCTAAACTCGATATGAAGATCCTATCCAAGATCCTAGCTTGAGATGATCAAGAAGGTCTGGATTCACCTCCTCAGCCCAGAGCAAGTTGGATTGCTTCAATCCCATTCCCAGCAGATCACCACAGAACTCTTTCTCATATCTCACACACTGTCCAACTATCCCACACCCCAATGGCCTTGATTTCCTTGGATGCTGAGAAGTGTTCACAGAGTCAACTGAACTTTTCTCTGGGCAACTCTGGCCAAAATGGACTTCTCACCCATCTTCCTCAAGTGGTTCAGGTCTTATATAATTCCCCTCGGCTAAGATATATTGCAACAGTGTCTTTTCCTCAGTCTTTTACCTCCACACTGGCGCCAGACAAGGCTGCCGCTCCTCACCCTTTTGTTTAACCTGTACTTAGAGCCTCTTCTTCTCAAACTCAAAAGCTCCCACATATCCATGGTTTGCCCGATGCAACAACAGGAGCTGGTCTTATCTGTCTACGCAGATGACATCTTGCTTCATGTTGCCCATCCTGCCAAATCATTAGGGCATGCACTCCAAATTATAACCCAGTGAGCTTCCTCAATACAAGCTGAATGTATCAAAATCAGAGTATTCCTCTGAACTCCTCTACACATAAACAAGACCTCTAAGTTTGGTATGAGATGGTCCCCAAGTCAATCAAATATTTAGGCATACACTTTACTGATCCAAATCTACTTAAGAAGCTCAACTTAGATGACCTTAAGACCAATATTCAGTTAGACTTGCAAAGATGGTCTAAACTTCTCATCTCTCTTTGGGGCAGGATTGACATTATTAAGATGAATGTCCTTCCCGTATCTTTTACCCTCTCAACTTATTAGGCCTCTGGCTACCGCTTTCTTATTTACGCCAATTCCACTCTATCTTCTCGATTTATCTGGCAGAATAAAGCGGTCAGACGCCCTTCTCTAAACTATGCCTCCCTAAAGATAAGGTGGCCTTCACCTCCCAACCTAATATTCTATCACTGGGCTGCCCACCTTTCCAAGCTGGGCAGATGGTTCTCAGTTTCAACTCCTGGCCCTCTCCGCTCTGGCTTCAGATCGAGACAAATTCTCTTAGAGGCCAAATAGGCCCAAAACAATCTTCTACACTCCCATCCTGGTGCTTAACATTGGATCTCAAACCCAACCATATCACACTCTCAAATCCCTCTCCCAATGTCTCTATTTCTTAAAATCCCACCCCAAACGGACCTAGCACAACCCCTTATCCTTAACCCCAATATTAGATTGGGAAGCTCATTAATTGTCTCGACTGGCTCCCACAAATTAAGGAAGCAACAGTAGGAAACTTCTACTCCAAGGCTCCTTTCTTTCTTCTCCTGGTATACTAGCTAAATTTGATCTTCGTAACAATATGATTTTCAAGATATACCAACTGAGGCATCTTATCAATGCTAGTTTTGGACCGTTTCTTGAGTCACAGGTTAGCCCTTCCTTTCTCAAATTGATACTTTAGCTCCAGATCTCACCCATTTCATTAATATACTCCTACCTGCTGGACCTTAAATCCGATCCCACCTCAAGGCTCCTCATATTTGGCCTCTCTGTTACCGGATTCCACACCCAACTGGCCTCTGTTCATGGAAGGACCTGCACAAATACCATACCGAGACAGATTCAGGCTTACCCATTATCACATACTAAACAACATGTACTACACCCCAGTCAAACTGTCCTGCCTAAAAACTATCTCTTCCCTGCTCCAGATGCTACAAGCTGAGGGGAATTCACTTCACATTTTCTGGCAATGTGACAAGTAGCCCCTTATGGCACTCTATTCAGGACAACCTGGACCCTCTTTTAGCCTTTGTAACCTCTTCACAGCTGATATTTGCATCCTAGGTAACTACGCCACCATAGATTGTCAGGAAGTAGGTACCATATTGCCTTAATCTTTATGGTGGTCAAAAGTAGTAGTCCTCAAACATTGTACTGATCAACTAACCTTAACTTACACCCAATGGCTAAAAGACTTATCAGTATGTTTAACATGGAGAGGCTTGCAGCTAGCTTCCTCAGACATCAGTATGGATTTGTTTCACAAAAATGGGACAAGCTATACACATTCTATCTAACCATTGACCTCTTGGTTTGAGCTCTGACACCTACTTTGTCTCCATCTCTTCCTTGTTTCTATTTTCTTCCAGCTCTCACTATCCCATGGTATCAACTCTGACTTGGCATTATAGCCTATCCAACAAATGCAAAGCACACTTGGGGAGGGTTAGGTTGGGCAATAATAAATGTAGTTCTGTTGTTACAGAATCTTAAATGTTGTAGAGGGATGTTTTGTGGGAGGGGAATGGGGGTTGTGGTCCCTTTTTTCTTTTATTGCTAACTGTTTTGTTTTCCTCCTCTTCTCCCATGACAACTCTGTGTGGACTCACTGTTTTGTGATATTTGCTAAAACTAATAAAGTTGAATTTAAAAAAATAGAGTGCACATGTGGCTGAGATGGTGAGATCCTGTAATGAGACAGCAGGCTTCATTTAGGCCAAGGATAGGTGCCTAGTGCTGTGTCAGTAGCAAAGCCATAGACAACCTGCCCATAATCAATTAGTGAGACCACAGAGCTCTGCACAGCTATCCTTAAGGCATCTGAGGTAAGGCATTGCCTGTGCCTGTAGAGAAGGCCAATGTGCTTGTTAACAGCTTTGGCAGCAGTGTCAGTGTGGATGCCATGGGTTAGGTTGCTGTCAAGAGTGATGCCAAGATATTTAAAGAGTGTACTTGGTCTAGGACAGCACCATTGCAGTTTGCAATTGTGATGGGTTGAGACCTATGCTTGTGCAGGAGCCACAAAAACAACACCTTTGTTTTCTTGTAGTTGAGTACCAGCTTTGTCTGTTAAACCATTTTTCAATGGAGGTGAAACCCATCTGGAGCTTTTCTTGGAGTAGTAGGGGTCATGATGAGAGGCATGGATGACTGCATCATCCGCATATAGCAGGATTTGTTTAGGACAGGATTGTGGAAGATTGTTCAAAAAGGCAGAAAAGGAGGCCCGAGAATGGATCCCTGCAGAACTCCCGAATGGATGGGTCTAGCCTCATAGAGAATGTAAGCAATTTTCACCCTTTGTGAGTGGTTTTCCAGGTACTTAAACCAGGATGTAGCCTCAAGGAAGAGCCCAGAATTTTGAAGTTCAGTGATGAGTAGTTGGTGATGGACATTGTCAAAAGCCTTTAGACAGGTCAATGAAGACTGAACCAGTTAGTTGATTATTGTCAAGGGAGTTGTGGATTGCTCCTGTGAATTCTAGGAGGGACAAAGTAGTGCTGTGGCCTTTTCTGAAGCCGTGCTGCTCATAAAGGATGTTGTGCCAGCCATATTCCATCAGTTGGTCGGAGACTAATGCGTCAATGGCCTGGGGAGTAGGGTATAGGGCTCATAGTTCCCACAATGGGCCTTGTCCCCACTTTTGTGGACAGGCATAATGGTGGTGGATTTCCTTCTGTCAAGGAACTGGCGAGGGTGAGGGAGAGGTTGAAAATACGATAAGCAGAGATAGCATTTCATCTAGCATGCAGGACAGTAGTTTAAGGTCAAGAGTGTCCCCACTGGTTCTGATCCTGTGATTGCTTTGTTGATATATTTATGCACTACTTGCATCCTGACTGTGTTGAAGTAAAATGGCAGTTGATCGCAGAGGAGGGCGGTTAGTGAGAGGGGTGCAGCTGAGGGGTGCATGCTAAAGAAGTCATGCAGGAGCACACTACTGAGGTCCCAGAAAGTCTTGTTAAATGTATTTACTATGGGTGACTAGGTCCAGAGTTATAGTCCCATCCACTTCCAGCATGGTAGGTGATGTTTTGGGCAATTTCCCTTAATTTCTTTTAGATTATCCCAGAAGGACTTCCCTTACCCCAGGTGTTTGTGAGAGCATCTTTGTAGTAGTTGCTTTTCTTTAGGTACATATTGTTTTAGTGCAGTCATTTCTAGCACATTTGTAGTTTTGTATGTCTACTTGCCTACCTGTGTCCCTGAGCCCAAGCCCAGAGGTGGTCCCTAGATTTCATCAGTGCTAGAGCTCCCTGAGAGCCAAGGGTTGCAAAGCCCTTGACATTCCTCTTTTATAGGGGCATAGGAGTCACAGGCAGCATTGAAGGTGTTGATAAAGAAGTCAAGTTCAGAGTTGACATCCATTGCTAGGGAAAATAGGGGACCAGTCTTGTTGTCTGAGTGGGATTTGAGGTGCTTCAGTTGGCCACACTGGGAGGATTCTGCTTGCAATTAGTTTGAGCAGTTGGATGTTGAATTTATTTGACCATTCACAGGTGACTGGGCAGTGGTCACTTAACGAGTCAGGTAGGACGGAGACATGGGAGATGCGGATGGGTGGTTGGTCAGGATCCAGTCCAGAAGGAGCAGGTGCCATATAGTTTGCCTGAGTGGGTGTGGCGACTTGCTGGGTGAAGTCAGTGGCTGAGATAGCATCCTTAAAGCTGTTTATGTCGACCCAAGCCATTAATGTTAAAATCATCCATAAAGATTGTCTCGGAGCCTGGGGTTATGGAGCGGATGAAGTCCAGGACATAGTTGAGACCTTTACCTTGTTCCTTAGGTGGGATATAGACAGCAGTGATGGTCAGCATCTATTGTGGGCTCTGAGAAGAATTCTGATATGTAAAATCTGGGCAGTCAAGACCGACACGGGGTTTGAACGGGGTGCCCTAGAGAGCATCTTGAGGTAGATAGCACAGCCAACACCTCTTTTAGAGGTCCTGTCTAGTCTGAAGACATTATATCCTAGAAGAGCAATTGCACTGTCTGGAATTTTAGGAGTGTTGAGATTTCAACAATCACAAGAACATCAGGATTGTGTAGGTGGGCAAATATATGCAGGGCATCAAGTTTCAGTAGGAGGCTGCAGATGTTGAGTGCTGCAAAGGTGAGAGCCAAGAGCGACACTGTCCATGCCCATTGCCTGGAATTGAGGGCCAGGGTTTGGGTGTATATTGCCTGATAGTAGTAGTAGGAGGAGCAGGACTTTCAGGGTGCACCAACATAGATATTTGAGGGAGAATTTGTTCATCTACCTCTACAGGAGTGAAAATTCTGTAATCAATTATGATCCCTAAGAAAGGCAAGTGAGCCGGAAGGCAGAGTGGGAAGAGAAGAATGTAAATCACCTTGTTATAATACCCAGGGTTGGTACCAGCTAGTCCCGGTGGAGGGACACAATGAAGGTAAAATCCTGAGTTGATGGTTCCTAAGTGCTGGTAGCTGTAATCCAATTTGTAGCTCTGAGGGAGTCTGGGTAAGCAGGCTCCAGGCAGGTTAGACACTGGGTTCAAGGAGGTGAGAAAAATTGACAGAGGGGCAGAGCGAGAGGGCCATTGTGAATAGGGGAAGGGAGGAGGCAGGGGTTAGATGGTCTGAGGGGGAGGAGGAGAGAACAAATTGTCAGGCACAGGCTGACAGATGTGAAGGATGAGTAGAGAGATAGCTACAAAGTACTGAGTCTATGCAGACAGACCAAGGAGCGGAAATATAGAGGGGTAAGGTAAAAGTCAGAAGAGAGGGGTACAAAAGAGACACAACCAGGGAAGTTGCAAGTAGGAGGCGTGAGGTGGGCAGGGAGACAAGAGGAGTGTGGGAGACAAAGGGTCTCCTTGGCTAGGATGTGAGGTGAGAGGGTACTGACAAACCAATAGGACTGGAGGTAGCCGAGAGAGGTGGGCAAGGAGAGTATTTAAAGGAGGCCTGGGAGAGGGAGGGGTGAGACAAAACCCTTGAAGCTATAGGATCCCAAAATAAAGACAAAAGAGCCTAAAAGTCAATGAAATAGTAAAGGAGAAACAGTGCTCCAATCAGCGGCAGCCTAGAGAGGAAGTGGACCAATCAGACTTAGCTACCTAAGCCACGACCAATCAGAGGCCTCCCGCTCGAGATGGCTCCAAGAAGTCTTCAGCAGTAGTACCTGAGTAGGGATCAAGAGAAAGTTTCAGGAGGCGGTCAGGAGGAGGCACTGGTGTCAGTGGCAGCGTGGCGGTGGCGGTGGCCATGGAGAATGGCCGCATGGCAACTGAGAATGCCGCCAGGTGTGGGTCCATGGAGGAGGAAAGAAACAGAGGATTAATAAAGAGGCAGAAATGCAGTGGAAGGTGGCTGGTGGCAGGCGCCAGTGGGGGTGTGGGGAGAGATCTGAAAGAAACAAAGGTAGGAGATTACAGGCAGGCCGGGCGGTGTCCGAGACAGAAAAAAAGACAAAGGGCAGGGGTGGGGTGTGAAATAAAGAGGTGCAGGTCACAGGAAAATGGGAAGGAAAAAGGACAGAGAGGAGCAAAAGGAGGCAAGGAGTAGAGATAGAAGGGAGGCTATGGGTGGATAGGATGGGTGGCTAGAGAAGGGGCTAGTGGTGGGCAGAAGACCTTGGTAGGAGTACAAATGAGAAATGTAGGCAAAAGGTAGTGAGGAGAGGAAGAACTTAGAGCAACAGGAGGGTCGAGAAATAGTAGCAGTAGCTTAGCTGTACACAATACTGGCAGGCAGGCTAACTTTAAATAAACATTGAAGATGGATTAATTTTAAATAATAATTAATACTTTACAGGCTGGTAGACTACACAAGTCATAAACAGTTTTGAAACAGGTCACAGTGCAGTGCAGTAAGCAGATACAGGCAGATAAGATTGCTGTCCTAGAAGATCTTGAGTTGCCTGGGATTAATCAGAGTGCAGTGGCCTGATGATGGAAATCTCCAATTTCAAGTGAGTTGGCTCCAATAAAACAAAGACTCATCCAAGCAGAATTTCACAGCAACTGAAGCATGAACAGAAAAAGAAAATGGAGGATAAGGATTCAACAGTAGAGGATGCACTGCTGTACTGGTTTGAAAATGTTTCTGGCTCTGATTTGCCGTTTATTTATTTATTTTTTATTTATTGAAATCTTGATGACACCTGGAGCGGATGTGCTAAGTGCTATGGCAAAAGGGTGTGAGGCAGGTGCTTGGGCAAAGACTTAACTTGCGGGTCAGGAGTTGGAAGTGCTGAGGCAGACTAAAGCTGTGGGAGCAGACTAGTGGGGCACCTACAGGTACTATTGTCGGTGAGGTGCTGATGGAGTTTCCGCTAAAGGAACCAAGGGTTGTGGTTCGCCATGTCAGATGGTAGACCATTTGTCCTCAGAGGGGCCCAGTGAACAAAGGATCTCTGGTCCATAGTTGTGTGGCACCTGGGTACATGGAATACTTGTGTAGTCAAGCTTCTGTTGTGCCTGGCATGTATAGATGGTGATAGAAGACTCAGAGCTCCTTGAGGAAGTATGTTTAGTGAGACCTCTTTTTTCTAGTTGGCAGGTTTGATAAAGTATTCTGTCCTTCAATTGGAGCCAGCCTGATCATGCATAAAGCTCACAAGTGTGGGTGAGTTTTGGGACATTAGTGAGCAGGTGGCAGACTTGTTTAAGGCTGTTGAGAGGCGTTGGAGTGCTGTGTCAGTAGCGGTGCCATAGACACCTAGGCCATAGTCAATCAAGGTGAGTGAACTGTTAATTGCCAAGTTAAGAGCTTCATAGGTCAGGCAATGTCAGTGCCTGTAGAGGATACTGATCCTGGTGTTAAGGCTTTGGCCATGATGTCAATGTGCTGTGTGTAAGACAGGGCAGTGTCCAGTATGATTCCCAGGTACTTGAAATAGTGGACTAGTTCCAGGTGTTACCAGAGTCATTCTGACTTGCCAGAGGATAGCTTTTTAACTTATTTTGGGCAGTGACAAAGAGCATGGTCTTGGTCTTGTTATAGTTCATGACCAGTTTTTTCTTTTGAACCATTTTTCAGCCTCTTGAAGCCACTCTGGAGGTCATATTCCAGAAGTGCGGGGTCAAGTTGCTAGTAAAGATCGCCACATCATCTGTGTAGAGGAGCATGTGACTATTGCAAGCAGCTGGGAGGTTGTTTAGGAAGACACTGAAGAGTAACAGATTGAGTATGGTTCCTTGTGGTACCCCTGATCTGACTGGTCGACTTTCTGATAGGATGTCCCTGATCTTTACTTGCTGTAATCACAGGCTAAGGTAGCTACAAAACCATGCTATTGTTTCTGGGCTAGCCCTATGTCCAGAGCTGTTCAAGGAAGGCATGATGGACTATGTTAAATGCATTGATAGGTCAACAAAGGCTACCTCTACAATGTGCTCTTTGTCAGGAGCACTATGTATGAATCTGGTAAATTCTAGAGCTTTGATGGTGCTATGGCGCTCAGAAACCATGCTGTTCTGGGCATCGGAACTGATATTGATTGAAGTACTCCACCAGCTGGTCAGCCACAATCCTTTCAAGGGCCTTGAAGAGCAGGGGAGGGAGTATAGAGATCAGCTTGTAGTTGTTTTCAAGAAACTGGTCACCACCTTTGTGTATTGGGGTGATCGTGGAAGCTTTCCAGATTTGGGGAATTTGGAGTGGCAGAGGGATAGATTAATTATCTTTGTCAGTGGACCAAGTATTTCGCCTAGTGTTAGTCAAATAAATTTTAGGTCCAGAGAGTCCCCAGTGTACCTTGGATTTGCAGAGGGCTTTTTCAACGATTTTCTAGTAGTGGCTTCAGAGACCAGTTTGAAATGGAAGAGTGGCTGGTTTGTTCATGCTGGTCTTTCTCACTGACCCCTGTAGCAGGGGTATTAAAAAGTTTATCAGGAGCACACTACTGAGATCTGAGAAGGTGAGATTCAGAGAGCTAGTGATGCAGAGGGTCCAAGGTAGGGATGCTCCTCAACATTTAGCAAGGCTGGGCTTTTTTAGGTCCTTCCCAGTGATATCATTTAGATTTGCCCAGAATGATTTGCTGCTATTCCAAGTGTTAGTGAGCGCTTCCTTGTAGAATTTGCTTTTTGTCTCATGGATTGCCTTTGTGCACTCACTGTGGGCTTTTATGCCTTTGGATGTTAGCTGGTGTGCCATGTGCCCATGCTGTTTGCCAGAGTTGGTCTCTTGCATTTAGTTGCACCAGTAGTTCTGGGGTGATCCAGAGATTTATAGGTCCTCTGTTTTTCTCTCTGTGACAGGAGCGTGTTTGTCACAGGCTGCACTGAATTTTGAGATAAAGGGATCTAATGCAGTGTCCACATCTGTGGTTCCATACAGATCCAACCAGTCCTGCTGCTTTAAGTCGTCCTTTAGTTGTGGAAGGTGGACCTATAGGAGTAGCATTTTTTATGGTTCAGGCAGGGGTTTGTGGTAGTTGTTGTTCCAGAGGAAACTGACAGGGAGTGGTCACCAATGAGTCAGGGAGCATGGTGAGATCTGTGATGTGGAAGGTGGTTTGAGAGAACCCAGTCCAGAAGTGTGCTGGTGCCTGTCTTGTAATTGGTTCGAATTGGCGTGTCCACCAGTTGGGAGAAGTGGATTGTGGCAAGGGTATCTTTAATGGTGTTAGCAGCAGATGAGACCCAGTTGATATTGAAGTCTCCCAACAGCATTGTTTCAGAGTTTAGGCTCAGTGTGCTGATGTAGTCCAGTAGGTGGTTGATGCCAGGTGTGGTCTGCTTAGGTGGGATGTATACTGACAGTAGGGTGAGCACTCTGTTGTGTGCTCCTGGCATTAGTTTGATGGCTAGTACCTGAGATTTTCATTGCTGGGTGGTGGGGGTATGACATATCCCTGGAGTGTATTTCTGTTGTAAATGACACATCCTCCACCTCTTTTTGTGGGCCAGTCCTGTCACTACAGGTGTAGCTGGGCAGGGATATGGCAGAATCTGGTATTTTCGGAGAAAGCCATGTTTCCACAATAGATATGACATCAGGGTGGTGTTGAGAGACCCAGGCCTTGAGACTGTCCATTTTGGGAGAAGGCTGCAGATGTTTTGGGATCAGAACATGCGATCTGTAGTTTTATGCTGTCTAGCATTGAGTCGTTGGATGGCCAGGGTTGGGATGCACACTGCCAGATATCAGGAGTAGGAGAAACAAGAGTTGTCTTAGGAGCTGTTCCAGTATTATTTTTTTTTCTTGTTCCTTACTCGTTTGCTGGATGCCTGCATTTTCATTTAGTGAATAGTGACTGAATGTAGGAGTAGGAGTAGTTGTAGCAGCAAATGAGTCTAGGCCCTTAATGCATGCGAAAGCCAAAAAGCTAGCCAAGGTGTTAGGTAAGCCAGAATCTGAATCCAGCAATGGTGGTTGTGCTGGTTTAAACAGCTGCACAACATTGTGTTTAAAAAGCCACATGGTTCAAAAAAGACACTGACACTGCAGGGCAGATAACTGGGCACAGACAGTGCTACCCACGATTTTGGCTGAATTGCAGCCCAAGGATGTGTACAATGCAGATGAGACAGGCATTTATTACAGGGCAACCCCAGATGGCATGCTTACATTTAAAAATGATTCCATTTCAGAAAGTAAAAGGCAAAGGAGAGTATCACTGTCCTGATATGTGCAAAGATGGATGGCAGTGATAAGCATAAGTTAATGGTCATTGGAAAGAGTTTAAAGCCCTGATGTTTCAAAGACCTCAATGTCCAATGCTTGCCAGTCACTTACCATGCGAATAAAATGCATAGATGACTGTTTCTTTGTTTAAAGAGGGCCAAAGAGTTTGACTGTGAGATGGGGCACAAACATAAAATAAATTTCTCCTCCTGACAATTATAATGCCCACCCCCTTACATCTCCGAAACCTAAATGTATTTTTTTGCCTCCCAACACAGCATCCTTGATTCATTCTATGAACATGGGCATAATTAAGAACTTAAAAGCCTGTACAGGCATTGCCTATGTGACAGGGAAGTCATGTCTGATAAATTTAGTACCATCATTATTTTTTATGTGATATTTTACCCCTCTCTTAAGCCTGATGCAACAGCACCTCTTCTCTGTCTGTAAATCTTATTTCTACTGTCAAATTGGCCACCTGCAGTACATACCCTTTGACCTTCCTTAAATCTAATTCCTATTTTTCTATTTCTTTTCTTCCCTCCCTCCTGTTTTATGGTCCAGCAAGTAGCTGTAAAAATGTAATAAAATACAGTATAATGTAAATACAGACTGACAGTGTAGTCTGTCTAAGAAGCAGCCTGTTGTTTGAAGAGAAAGATGCTGCACTATTGAATTGCTCCATTACAGTGTAGCTGAACAGCATGTGCCATTGTTTTTTTTTTTGTACTTGTTGTTGTTTTCTCGTAGTATAGGTACATGCAAGTTTT
The DNA here is from genome assembly GCA_016271365.2 of Neoceratodus forsteri. Taxonomy (NCBI): domain Eukaryota; kingdom Metazoa; phylum Chordata; order Ceratodontiformes; family Ceratodontidae; genus Neoceratodus; species Neoceratodus forsteri. The sequence goes on from CM057453.1 coordinate 1,548,944,290, forward strand.
CATGTGCTAGGAATCTGTTTGACTCAAACTAAGCCTGGAAGTTGTGCAATTGAGGGAACTGTGCACTGTTTTTGTAGAACTGAAGGATTAATCACCTATTTCCTTTCTGTATGTTTATTATTTTATGTTTTTATTTTGGAAAATAAATATTGCAGAGTGTGTTGTACACCATTCACCTTAGTTTGTTCATTTGTCTCACTCACTGACCTTCACAGCCTAATTGATAGAGTCTTGACCTCTTTTGTCAGTGAGGAATCATATCAGTTAATGAACTAGCCAGAAAATTGACCAAACTTGATGCTATTCACATGCTATGTCAGTAGTGGGAGAGATCAAATGGTGAGACCATACAGAACTGCTATAGAAAGGTAGGCTTCCATAAAGATGCACCATCTTCTCAGCCTGAAACTGACATACAGAGAATAGATGTCCCCACAATATGACTGCCAAGGAATATTATGCCTTTTCGAGATTGATAATGCTTTCCCATGCTTGTGAAATAACTGACTCTGAAACTGCTTGAGATAGAGGAGGAAAAGGACAATGAGGAGGAGGAAGAACAAGAGTTGATGTCCCCACAAACTCTGAGGTGCAGCAATGCTTGAGAAATGGTGGCGGTACCTTGAACAGAATGCTGTCTCTGATGACAATTTTGTCACTTTTTACCACCTCGAGGACTTCTGTACTTCAACTGCCACAAGAAAAGCTTGGCAGAGTAAAATCATTAACAAAGCTGATCTTTTAACAGTGTGTGTAACGGCACCAATCACAAAGCCCAAAGCACTAGCACAAATAAAATTGTTTTAAATAGTAAAATGAGTGTATGCCAAGCACAAAGTCCCAAGCACCAAGCACAAATAAAATTGTTTTAAATAGTGTGTACGAGTGTATACCAGCACAAAGCACAAAGTCCCAAGCATCAAGCACAAATAAAAAGCTTTAAAAGCTGGCCTGTTGGTGCAGTGATGAGGCATCCGCTCTGCAGTGCTGACATCCCAGGCTCAGGGACGGACTCCGGGAGTTGGAGAGCTGGCCAGTGGGAGAAGGATTGAGCTCTTGAGAACAGCTTTTCTTCTCTAGGGGAGGGAAGAGTTTCTAGTGCTCTATGGACCCTGATGGAAGCAGGGGTTTCTGCTGTGACCGTGACATCAGTCATGGGGCGGGAAGACGTTGCATGCCATTGCAGCCCTGCCCCCAGAGATCAGCATCCAAAATGGCTGGACATCCCACCACGATGCCCACCCCAGTCCCCCCATCCCCACCATGCCTACCAGTCCCAGCCAAGACAGTGTTTCGCTGATCAGCTGCCCCTGCAGCACCCCCTTTAGGGGGTAAGCCCAGGTGGTCAGCGGCTGTGGAGGTCATGGAGAGGAGTGAGATCCAGTGGGTATGGTGATATACAAGGGAGCCAGCCACAAAAAAAGAAGAGTCTAAAAAATTTAAGTGTGTATGAGCACCAAGCAACAAGCACCAAATCCCAAGCACAAATCATCACTGCGCTGTATAAAGTGTAAACGAACCCCCATAAACAAACAAAGCTTAAATGGTGACAGATAAACAATGAAATATGTTTTAACACAGATATTCAAACCCACTGTACCCTAGAACACCCATATCACCCCCCCCAATCACCCCGAAACAATAAAACTTAAGCGTCCTCTCATACACGGTCTAAAAAAAAGATGGCTCAATGTATGTATAGAGGACTGCATAAGCACACAGCCCACTTATGTGCATGCTTTTCTTCCATCCCAAGGGTATGCATTAAAGTGGATGTACTGTACTATAAATCTGCAATAACCCTGGCTAAAATGTGTATAACAAAATTATTCATTTAACACTTCTAGTCTTTCAACAGCTCTGAACATCATCATACTCTGCCTTTCAGGGCCTATTTCTTTTTTCATTTCCTCCCTCCCAGCCAGGACCTCCTTTGAACTGTCTCCCCAGCCCCATCACCCAGCTTCTCATGGACTTACATTCTGACTCTGTCCTCCACTTGTCTCACCCCTCCTGGTGGGTGGCAGGCTGGGCCTCTCGCACTTGAACCAGGTCCCAGATGGAGGAGTAAAGTCACTGGTGTAGGCCTGTGAGGAGCCAGAACTCATCCTGCCAGACCAAGGCTTTTTCCTCATTCAGGCTCCCCTCAGAAAGTATATTAGGAGAAGCACATGCAAATGCATGCAACCATGTGTTTTCCTGTGGAAACAGCCTGCATTCCCCTTGCCTCTCTAACTGTACTACAACCTGTAGTCACTCAGGTGACAGTAGACTGGAGTGAGGGAGCCAGCAACCTTCCCTCCCAGGGGACAGTATCATCTGGGACATTTGATCCTCCTCCCCAGTCCAGCCCCAATGATCTGCATCCATTCCCGATCATGGTCATCAGGCCACGAGCAGTAATGCTACTGCTGTGTCAATGGACTGGCTGGCATAGTTCTTTTTTTCAACAGGTTAATTCCTTTTACTAGATATTTATTTGAGAGAGTTACCCTATACCTAAAAGGTACAGATGGATTTGCATAGTTAAGTATTCATTTAACAGGTCTATGTAATTGTCAAGTATTTATGTTGGTTCCAGTGAAATAACCTAAGATTTAAAATTTGTTAATAAATTGTAGTACAGGTTGACTGAATATCACGGTACTTCCTGTGCTTTGCCACTTCTTCATGGAGTGGGAGCAGTGGTAGGTAAATAACTGTTATTTAACATCCCCAACTGCCTGTGCCTTAAGGTGACCCAACATACAGTAAGCTGGCCTGCTGGTGCTGTGGTAAAGCTTCCACTAGTGATGTCCCAAGTTTGAGAACAAGTTTGGGATGTCGGAGGGCCAGCTGGGTGAATGGGATCAAGGGTCCATCAGACAGCCTCTTCTTTTGGAGTGGAGGGGTATTGTGTCCCACAGTGTGGTTGTGACTTAGCAAGTCTAGGTAGTGTCACAGTGAGAGCAAACAGCAAAGGTAGGACATGCCCAGATGTGTAACTAGTAGCACAGTGTGGTGCATGTGCATCATTGCATGGGGCATTGATGCCCCTTTGGACAAGATATGAACATGTATCCAGACCACTGAGGTTGATGTTGGCACCCCTTTAGGCCCACAGATTACATATGTGACACTCCACTCACCACTAGTTGGTTCAGACTATGCGGTGGGTGTGAGTAAGTCCACAAGAAGGTACAGTAGATGGGTCTTGGGGATGCAGCTAATTGAGGCAGGGATGGAGGGAGAGAAAAGCTTGGTTAAAAAAATGTATTAAAAAAATGAAAGTGACCCTATGCCTGGTGGTCTGAAATAGAAATAAAACAGAACATAGTTTATTTTATGGCTGAGAACACTTACAAATCTGTGTCTGACACAAGAGTTTCATCATCATGTTTGTAGAAGGAAGGCCCATGCAGATATACTGTAAGATTGCTTGGTGATGAATGTGGCCCCACATTAGATAAAAAGCATTTTCAACAAGTATTTTGCACAGAACACAAACTATTAATATCTGTGGCAGAATGTAGCCCTGTCATTAGCTAAAATGTAATATGTGTCATTGATAACTTCCATGCTGAGCATCAAGGAGGGTTTTGGTTAAAATGGAGGTATGGGAACCAGGTGCTATGGAAAAAACTGCAAATGTAAATGAGGAATCACCATGAGCAAATAATTCAGTTGCTTTGCAGATGTTTTTGGTAGGTTACACAATCTGAGAAAAACTCTGCAACCACACAACTGCAGAATTTAGGGGCCTTAGAAACAGCAGTGGTAATTTTACAGACCTTTTAGGCACTTGAGTTCTGTCTCACAAGATCTGTAATTGTGGATATTGGTTTCATTTTGGAAAAGGAACTGATGCAAATGTTTTCACTGGTGAAAATGCTTCAGAGAATAGTTACAGGTTTGCATATCAGAATGTTTGGCAATAATGAAAAAAGCCTATTCTAAGTCAATTTAAGAACTCACTAGTGAGAATTGCACTGAAGTTCTTTACTTTGAATTACCAGTATGAGTTTTCTTGGTTGTACAGATAAACAACCGGAGGCCAAACCATCTCTGTAATGGCAGTGCCACTTTCTGCAATGCTCACAACCTGGGTTTGGGAATTATCATGGGTCGTTGGAGGGCAGTGGGGAGGGGTAGAGAGGATCAAGTGTACAAGAAGACACTTCTCCTGGGAAGGTGACTGCCACCACTACATGACTGCCATCTGTGTGATCACAGGTGGGTGTGCAAGTGTTGCAATTGGTATGGGATGACACCATCTAGTGCCTGCATAAATCATGTGAGTGTGTAGGCTCTGCAATCCACCAATGGTGTCTTGGGTCTGGTTGGAAAACAAAAACACGGGCCCTGTTAGATGATGCACAGTGATACTCTTAGGATCCACACCTGTGCCCATGCTGGAGAGCACTGGATTTTGTCTCTTGAGGGAACTGTGGAACCCCAAAGGCCCTGCCATGAAGATATGGGGTTCCACCTCCTGGATGGATGGAGTGTTGGTACTGTCAGGTTACAATGGGCTGAAGAGGTGTTTGCTCAAGTCCCAAAGGAGCAAAATAGAATAAAAATGCTTGGCACTAGACCTTATAGTCCTGTTATGAAAAGAAATGGCTACACAGTGAATATAATATGCTCTAGGAACAATTTCTCTTTAGGCATGTTAGAGGCAGTCTGGGTGAAGATCTTGTGTAACATTTCTCTAGGAATAGAAACTCAAATATGCAGTGTGGTATACTAATATACAATATAACGCATGCTATCAAACAATAAGAAGAAACACACAAGTTTTGTAAATCACTATCTACTGCCAAGTAAAGCTGCTCAATCAGTTGCTTAACCTCTCATTTTGCACTTTAGCAAATACTGTGGTCATCCAGCAATAAACGTTATCAGGCTTACATTTGCTCTGGGTCAACTTTCCTGCATGTGTCCTTATCTGAGCTTCATTATCCATATCGAGGTTTGTTTTACATTTAGAATTGCTCAGATTGCCCAGATAATTGCAGTTTTAGATACAAATGTTTTGCCTAGAGTAAATAACAAGGCAGTTTTATCTCTGTTCCAATACATTAATGTGTTATCTTCGAGTATCTGGGAGTATCTGGCAAAATGATTTGTTGTGTGGGCCTCTAGAACTAGATAATGTTGACACATTTTCTGGTAGTTAGTATTTGCTTTGGAAAATGTGCAGTATCCATATCAAATCTGGAGCAGCTCCCATGATGTGTATTACCAGCTCCAGCAGAAAATCCTGAAAACTTAGGGATATCTCAACACCCCTCCCTCCTTGATTATCACTGCTTAAAATGCATGTTGCTTTACTTTTGTTTTAGTCAAAGTAGTGATAATAATTACATTATTTTCATAAAAGAAATATGATGTTCAGACTTGCTGTACCATCAAACCATGCCAACTGGCTTATTTCTGTTTTCTGATCTCGATGCTCATAGAACTCTGATGGTGTGATTTTTGTTTAGCTTTAGTCACTTACAGTGTGGGGCAAAATTATTATTCCTCTGGCAAAATACCCACAAAATCACTGCATAACTGCAACAATAACTGCAAATGTCACAGTTTGGGGCATGATGGTTGTGAGGCCAAGAGCCATAGGGGAGGACAACAATGTTGGGACTAGAGAACACACAAGGCAGGCAGCTGGGGCATGGTGGTGTTGAGGCCATGAACCACAGGAGGAGGACAACAATGCTGGACTGGGGAACACAAAAGACAGATGGATGGGGCATGGTGGTGGTGGGGGGCCATGAACCACAGGGAAGGACAGCAATGTTGGGACTAGGGAACACACAAGGCAGCCAGTTGGGGCATGGTGATGGTGGTGGGGCCATGAACCACAGGAGGAGGACAACAATGCTGGGACTAGGAAACACACAAGGCAGGCAGTTGGGGCATGGTGGTGGTGGTGGGGGGCCATGAAACACAGGGGAAGGACAACAATGTTGGGACTAGGGAACACACAAGGCAGGCAGTTGGGGCATGGTGGTGGTGGTGGGCCATGAACCACAGGAGGAGGACAACAATGCTGGGACTAGGGAACACACAAGGCAGGCAGTTGGGACATGGTGGTGGTGGTGGGGGCATGAACACAGGAGGAGGACAACAATGCTGGGACTAGGGAACACACAAGGCAGGCAGTTGAGGCATGGTGGTGGTGGGGGCCATGAAACACAGGGGAAGGACAACAATGTTGGGACCAGGGACACACAAGGCAGGCAGTTGGGGCATGGTGGTGGTGGTGGGGACCATAACCACAGGAGGAGGACAACAATGCTGGGACTAGGAACACACAAGACAGGCAGTTGGGACATGGTGGTGGGGGCACCATGAACCATGGGGAGGGTCAACAATGCTGGGACTAGGAAAGGATCATCTTTCTGATGACTTAAACAGGACCCATCTGCCTTTTCTGGCAGTTGTTTCAGAGGAGTTAAAGATCTCATGGCAGCAAAGCCTCCTTCACCTGGTATAACATTTACACATTTTAAACTTTTGCCCAGTTTCACAGCTTTACATTTGTATAGGAACAGATGCTATCTACAGTATAACTGGATATGTTGCACCTGTTAAAAGCAGGAGCATAGTTACTGTGGCCCCAGGCACAAGCCAGACAATTGAGGCATGGTGGTGCTGGTGGTGAGGGGCTGTGAACCATGTTAGGATGGCAGCAATGCTGGGACTAGGAGGGGTCATCTTCTGACGACTTAAACTGAGGTCCAGTCTGACTTTTCTGGTGGTTGTTGCAGAGGTGGTGGTGGGGGATTCAGTGAATGGGGGAGGTACAGCAACAATGCTGGACTAGGGAAGGATCGTTCATCTGATGACATAAACTAGTTTCTACCTGCCTTTTCTGGTCTGTCTGTCACTCTCTCTTTCATCTGTCCCACCCCTATTCAGAGCAAGGAACACACTCATCACCAGTACCTCCCCACAGCAAGGGAGCTAGGCTCATTGCCAGCACTTTTCCACTTACCCCTTTCTGAAGCTAGATGCTAATATTTGGGTACATATTATGTATGGCATATATACAATTTCTTTCAATGTCGCAAAGCTGAGCTTGATATGAATTCAGCCAGAGGTTGATCTACAGAAGGCACAGGCTGAGTTCTGACTTGTTGAATTAGGAAGTTTCAAGGTTGGAGTGAGCACAGATGTCCTGTTGTCATCGACTCTTATAGAGGTGGGTAAAGCTGACAAACTTTGCTCTGCAGATGAATCCACGAATTTCATGGAATTTATGCTCAGCTGTTGGAGTCCCCAAGACTATTGGTGTTAGGGGACTTCAACTGCTGGCTAGATACTAAGGATGATAAGATATCTGCTGACTCCCCAGCTAATGGAATTGCTAGATTTTACTCAACATATTTAGGCTGCCATAGAAACATAGAAATATAGACTTTGATGGCATATAAGGACCACTTGGCCCACCTAGTCTGCCCATTTCTCTACCTACTGGATAAGCTGCAGATCCTAGTTAGCCAACAGCCTACTTTGTATGCCCTCTCTAGAATGGGCCACATGCTGGAACATGTTTTCACCACTGAGATAATGACCGACAACCCAAAGATTGATCCTGTGATCTAGTCAGACCATTTTGCCATACCTTTTGTTGATGCAACCCCCTCAGTTTTTGCCCACTCTTCGGAGATGGTCCACAATACAGCTGGGAGGACTCAATCCTGAAGTATTTTGGGAAACTCCAGACATCTCTGAGTTTTGCTGCTTCAACTAGAAGCATCACTGAGGCAGTAGAGATTTATTACAAAAACATGCTGTCTACTGCCGATGCCCTGGTGTCAGTCTGTTGCCACCATTCTCCTAGGAGGAGGAGGGCACTTTGATTTAATGATTCACACTGTTCTCTTTGAGTGAGGAGTCAGATGTTAATGTGCAAGTGGAGGATGTCTGGACTGAGTCTGATAATCTTGCCCTGGTTGCTTATTATTGAGAACACTAGGAGGCAATGAGTGCCATGAGAAAAGCTTTTCTTTTTCTGCATTGCAGCTGAGAGAAACAGACCCACCACCTTCTTTGGAGCAGTGGATGGAATTTTCCACCTTAAGTGCATGCCAAGATTTGAGGGAGATTTCTCAGAAGAGGTGTGACAGATTTGATGGTTTCTTCTCAGCCAAGTTTGCCGACATACAGGCCATGATTTCTCCATTGAGATGTTTCACTATTGCAGTGGTTGGGTGAGGGACTTGA